>JARBWK010000017.1:1448434-1488434 GCA_030556195.1 Anolis apletophallus | reverse complement strand
ATTGTGTTGTGTATTTGCGGCTTCATCAACATCGTCATAAGAGATCACAGTCCCGGTTTCTCCTTGTCTCAATGAAGCTCAGTTCGCATACCATTACGACAGGAACCGACTTGCCGGGAGTAACGGAAGCCTTTTGGAGAATGTAAATACAGGCTATCGCTTTCAACATTCTTAGGATGTTTTTAATACTAGGAGATATGACTTGAATTCCACAAGCATTGGCACACACGCAGCCTTGCAAAGATCCACACTTAATAATATATAAGAAGTAAAGTTGCCAACTACTACACAATACACAACTCAGAGACAAGGGATATCAAGGTATATCCAACTTGTATTATCACTTACAAATAAGTATTTTTTGGATTAATAATCATACACAAATTATATAATCATCTAAAGAGGCGCAACTACACAGAGTATATATATATGTCTTTCTAACTTTCGTCATTAGCATTCAAAATTATTATTATTATTTATTATTATTATTTCGCATTTGTCTGTCGCCCCCCCCCCCCCAACGGCTCGGGGCGACTTACAACAGTTCGTAAAATACAATGGTCAGATAACTCATAATAACTCACAGTAATACCATTAAGATGGAATTACAATTAGAACAGTTGAAGCAACAAATGGAGTCGCAGTGGGCTGACAGCTAGGCGGTGTGAGCTACAGTCTAGCTAACTCCGAAGGCTTGTTGGAACAGCAATGTCTTGACTGCTCTCCTGAACGGGAGGAGGCCCTGGGTGGCACGGATGCCGGCGGGCAGTGCGTTCCACATGGTAGGGGCTGCAACAGAGAAAGCCCGGCGGCGGGTTGCGGACAGATGGTAGGTCCTCACATTTGGGATGACCAGGAGGTTTAGCTCTTCGGAGCGCAGTGATCTGGTGGGATGGTATGGGACAAGGCGGTCCCGCAGGTACACTGGCCCCAGACCATGTAAGGCCTTAAAAGTCAGGACTAACACTTTGAAGGCAATCCGGCATTCAATTGGGAGCCAGTGCAGTTCGCGCAGGATTGGCGTGATGTGGTGGCCAATCGGGACCCCTGCCAGGAGTCGCGTTGCGGCGTTCTGCACCAGCTTGAGTCTCCGGATTACCGACAGAGGAAGGCCAATGTAAAGAGCGTTACAGTAGTCCAGCCTCGAGATGACCGTGGCTTGGATCACTGTGGCTAAGTCGCGCCGGGACAAATAGGGGGCCAGCTTCCTCGCCTGGCGAAGATGGAAAAATGCTACCCTGCTGACGCTGGAGACGTGGGCCTCCATCGACAACAGGGGGTCCAAGGTTACTCCTAAGCTCTTAACAGAGGGCGACGGACATAATGTCACGCCGTCCAGGGTTGGAAGCTGAGCATCCCTACAGCCCGGAGGACCCAGCCACAGGATCTCCGTCTTTGCCGGATTCACCTTCAACCTACTGGCTCGCAGCCATCCAGTGACGGCCTCAAGGCAACGATGGAAATTATCGGGTACGGATTCGAGGCTGCCCTCCATCTTCAAGATAAGCTGGGTGTCATCAGCGTACTGATGGCACACCAGCCCAAAACTATGCACCAGCTGGGCAAGTGGTCACATATAGATGTTAAATAAGAGGGGGAGAGAATAGCCCCTGAGGAACCCCGCAAAGAAGCGGGAACCCCGGAGACATCCTTGCCCCTCCTCACTCGTTGTAGCCGGTTCCGGAGGAAGGAGGTCACTCAATTAAGGGCTGTCCCCCTAACTCCGGCCCTGGCAAGGCGGTGAGTCAATAGATCATAATCGACTGTGTCAAAATAACGATACTCACGGAACCCCGCCATACAGATAGTAAATATACAATGGATGCAATCAGAATGTGGTATTGAATTCTCTGCAGCGTCTATGCAATAAAGTTCCGTCTGTGGAATGATGCAAATGCTGTCTTCAATAATCTCAATAACCAAATCAAAATAATTGTAATTCCAGGCCCGATGGCCAACCACCAAAGTAATTGCTGTAGATACTTCCAATAATTCATCTAACATTTACTTACCAATTCTCAAATAATAATAAATGCTTTTTTTATTATTTGAAAATTGGTAAGTAAATATTTATCTCCAACCCTATTGTTGCTATCTCTCTAAATATTTGGGATACTATTTAGTGTGTTTATATTGCAGATGTATTTGTAATTGCATTTCAACTTATGTGGGGCCACCCTGACGAAGAAGGACTCAAAACGGGTCGGTAACCGGACATGGATATACCCGTAGGTGGACTACCCATCGATTTTGATTACTAGACGGAGTTAGATGAATTATTGGAAGTATCTACAGCGATTCTCCGAAACCCCCAGATTATCCTCTTGGAGAGGTTGCTAGAGCTTTGGCCAACGGGCCGTGGATTACAATTACTTTGGTGGTTGGCCATCGGGCCTGGAATTACAATTATTTTGATTTGGTTATTGAGATTATTGAAGACAGCATTTGCATCATTCCACAGACGGAACTTTATTGCATAGACGCTGCAGAGAATTCGATACCACATTCTGATTGCATCCATTGTATATTTACTATCTGTATGGCGGGGTTCCGTGAGTATCGTTATTTTGAATGCTAATGACGAGCTTAGAAATACATATATATATATACGCTGTGTAGTTGCGCCTCTTTAGATGATTATATAATTTGTGTATGATTATTAATCCAAAAAATACTTATTTGTAAGTGATAATACAAGTTGGATATACCTTGATATCCCTTGTCTCTGAGTTGTGTAAAGATCCACACTTGGCTGGCTTAGGCAACCATGTAGGACACTGTCTCTCAACCTTCCTAGTGCCCCGACCTCTTAATACAGTTCCTCATGTTGTGGTGACCCCCAACCATCACATTATTTTCGTTGCTACTTCATGACTGCCATTTTGCTACTGTTGTGAATCATAATATAAATATCTGATATGCAGGGTGTATTTGCACTCATTGGACCTAATTTGGCACAAATACCCAATACACCCTGTGCAGAAGTGTTTGTTTTTTATTATGGGATTGAGGATTGAATATGTATTGAGATGTTTAGATGTTTAGGGAAGGTGCACTTCTTCAGTGAAGGCCCACCTTGGTTAAGAGTTGTCATAGCAACATGGCTGTAAGGCAGAGGTGGGAGGAGTCAACAGCTTTCTGCCACAGCCAAGAATAGAATTCTGGGGAAGTTTGAATTTTGACAGTTTAACTGTCAGCCCAGCTCTAGGAGAGAGCGGGTTCTGAGGGCAGTCTGGTTTTGGAGCTGTAGAGAGACAGTTCTAGTAGGCTGAGCTTGCGCGCCAGTCTGTTTGTATAGAGCCTGAGGGCTAGAGATAGGCAAGGTGCCTATAGGAGGAAAGAAGGTCTGTGTGTGAGATAGTTACATACTGATCTAACTGAGTAATAGTAACAGTCAAACATTTTAAACTTTGTATCTTCTACAATACCAACGTAACCATGATGAGTTGAGCCTCTAAGAAGTTATAACGTATCCATCACGCTTTTGTGCCAAGCTATAAATAAACTGTTATTGTTATTTTCATCAACAATCTCTCTCTGTTCCGTATTTTAAAAGTCGAGCCTCAGAGTAAAGCAAGACAGGAAAGTGTTTTTAACCTGTCTTGTTACACAGTTTGAAGTCCCACAATAATTGGTGACAGACCCTCCTAGATAACAGATAGCAACAACAGTCCTCACAATCTGGTGGCTAATCTCTTCATGTTTAAGGGATCCTTAAATTCAAGTTATACAACACCCTTTTACATTAGGTCAGATACGTAGTGACCTCATCGTTACGAATTTGTGGCAGCGGTGGGATCAGTAAAAGAGGGTCCACCCTGTCCAGCCGGTTCATTTGATAGCCTCCTTACACACCCAAATTTGGATACTGGTGGGGACTGATTTTGTCATTTGGGAGTTGTAGTTGCTGGGATTTATAGTTCACCTACAATCAAAGAGCAATCTGAACTCCACCAACGATGGGGTTGAACCAAATCTGACACACGGGTTCTGAGTGGGAAGTTTGGCCCAACATTATTTTCGCTGCTACCTCACAACTGTAATTTTGCTATTGTTATGAATCGCAATGTAAATATCTAATGTTAGGAATATATTTTCATTCACTGGACCAAATTTGGCACAAATACCCAATACACCCACATTTGAATACTTGTGGGGTTGGGGGAGGTAGTTGTAGTTGCTGGGATTTATACTTCACCTAGAATCAAAGAGCATTCGGAACTCCACCAATGATGGAATTCAGCACACAGAAACACACGTGAAAAAGCATCTTAAGAATGTATATACATGCAAGAGATGAAATCTATCTATGCCAGGGGTGCCCACACTTTTTCATCATGCGAGCTACTATATGAACAATCAAGTTGATTGTTGTGCACGCGCACGCTCCTAATGCAGCCTTCCGTCCGAGCGGGGCTTCTTTCTTGCCTGCCCACAAACTCGCCGCCGCGCACACCCGGGAAGGGGATCCTCCTTGCCTGCGTGCGCTCTCTCTCTTAATGTCTTCGTTGCCTTCCTCCCTCCTGCTGCGTGCTTTCGCGAAGCAGGAAGTCCCCATCCCGTCCTGCTTCTTGCGTGCACAGCAGGCCCCTCCCACGCACACAGCAGGAGGGTATTTATAGGCGCATCCCCCAGCGCTCCGGCCAGATATGGCTTCGGCGGCGGCTCGGAAGGCGCAGGGCTGGGAAGAGGGGCTGCCTGGCTGCTGCCTGGGCTGGGAAACTCAACCGAGAGAGGGACCCATGTGAGGCTGGAGCCTCCCCACGGCAGCCTCCCCCCCTCCCTCCTCCCTCGAGGCTTCCTTACCTGGGCAGGAGAAGGAAGAGTGGAAGAGGTGCTCCCCCAAAGTGACAGATGCAGCGGGGGGCGCCCTTCCTTCCTTCCTTCCTTCCTTCCTTCCTTCCTTCCTTCCTCCTTCCTTCCTTCCTTCCTTCCTTCCTTTCGAGGGTGTCACTCAGAAAGGACGCCCAAGTGGACGGCTGGCAGGAAGGAGGACCCCTCCCACTGGTGGCAGTCCATGCCCACAGGGGGGGGGAGAGGGTGGTTCTTCCTAGCCTTGCTCCCCCCCCCCCCAGCAGCAACCAATGGGCGGTCATGTCACCACACCGTGCGTGGCAAGACGAGCGCCAGGGCCCGCCCACTAAAGCCTCATTTTGGCAAAAGAAGCCCCACGAAGGCGGCAGCGAGAGCGCACATGCGCGCGCATGGCAGGAGCGCGCCATCTGGCTGGTGAGGCCCAAAGATCACCTGGAAGAGGGCCGAAGATCACCTAGGTGCTCCCGATCACCGTAATGAGCACCCCTGATCTATGCATATAATAAAAGTCAGTGTTTGCAGAGGGTGGGAGGTGCGGAGGATGGGAGGTGCAGGGTGCGCAGGTGCGGAGGAATATGTGGCAGCGTTTCGATTGGTTGCCACTGTGGGATTATTTGCATAAAGGACTCTGATTGGCCAGCCTCAGAACTCCAACATTCTAAGGCAGCAGACAGAAGGGATTGGTTGCCACTGAGGGAATATTTGCATAAAGGACTCTGATTGGCCAGCATCCAAGAATTCAAGCCTCTACATTCAAACAACTTGATTGGTTGCCACTGAGGCAGAATTTGCATAAGTTACTGATTGGCAATCTACATTCCAACATTCTAAGGTGACACAGAGGGAAGAGGAAAGGCCTCAAGCAGTCAGTCACTGCGGCCCACAGCAATGACGGATCAGGACCACACTTGGCACACAGATGCCCAATGGCCCACTTGACAACCTGGCGCGGTTTAGGGCAGGACGGGCCACGAATGACGGGTTTCGAAGAGAAACGGCAACGCAGAAAGAACCGCAACTTGGAAACAACATCACCCAAGGAGACTTTCTGCTGTGCTTTCTGCAACCGGGACTTACCTATCTCAGATTGGCCTTTTTTAGTCATCAACGCGCTTGTAAAAAGCGTGGGATGAGTCCTTCCTAAGAATCTTCGTTCGCTTAGCAATGCCGAGAATCTTCGTTCTTCAAGTAATTCCGAGAGATTATTATTATTATTATTATTATTATTATTAATATTACAGTCTGATTGTTGGGAAAAGGCATGGCACTGTTAGGGATTTATCCTGTCGCTATCCATCACCGATTAGATCAAACCTCTTCAAATACAGTGTCTTGACTTTTAAGGTCTTATAATGGAGCGGGTGAGAGCTGTACTTCGAATTTTTGTGTTGTTTCTTTTTCTTAATGCTTTCACGTGGTGATAAATTAATGGCGTTTTAACAGGACGGTTGATTTCCTCTTCTTCTTTTTTTTTGACATTTTGTCATTAAGATTCAGCTCTGGTTTGTTTTTAATGTGTCTGCCGCAAGCGCCTTGGTTTCCGTGGTGGGAGGAAGGTGGGATGCAAATTGAACGCAATGAAATGAAAATGACTTTTCCTGGCACCATCCTCTCAATTAAAGGAAAGTCATTTTAGAAAAAACCTTATAATTCCAGGGGGCATACACAGTAGCATTAACTAAAAGCAAGGGTGGAAATTGTCCCCTCACCAGATATTGAAAAAAAGATATTCGTTGTTTGGGTTCATAGGTGAACTATAAATCCCAGTAGCTACAATTCCAAAATGTCCAGGCCAATTCTCCTCAAAACACACCAGTATTCAAATTTGGGCATATCAGGTACACATGCCAAGTTTGCGCCAGATCCATCATTGTTTGGGTTCATAGTGCGCTCGGGATGTAGGTGAACTATAGCAGGGTTGTCCAACTTCTACCGGCCCAGGGGCCTGAATTCCGGTCACTGATGACCTGGAGGGGCCGTAGGGTCTGCCCCCCTCCCCACCCTCTCCCCGGCGCCCTCTCCCCTTATTTTTATTTAATATTAAATATATTTAATTCCCTCCTCCCCTCTCCCCTTATTTTTATTTAATATTAAATATATTTAATTCCATCCTCCCCTCCCCCTTATTTTAATTTAATATTAAATATATTTAATTCCATCCTCCCCTCTCCCCTTATTTTTATTTAATATTAAATATATTTAATTCCCTCCTCCCCTCTCCCCTTATTTTAATTTAATATTAAATATATTTAATTCCCTCCTCCCCTCTCCCCTTATTTTAATTTAATATTAAATATATTTAATTCCATCCTCCCTCCCCCTTATTTTAATTTAATATTAAATATATTTAATTCCATCTCCCCTCCCCTTATTTTTATTTAATATTAAATATATTTAATTCCATCCTCTCCTCTCCCCTTATTTTTATTTAATATTAAATACATTTAATTCCATCCTCCCCTCCCCTTATTTTTATTTAATATTAAATATATTTAATTCCATCCTCCCCTCCCCCCTTATTTTTATTTAATATTAAATACATTTAATTCCATCCTCTCCTCTCCCCTTATTTTTATTTAATATTAAATACATTTAATTCCATCCTCCCCTCCCCTTATTTTTATTTAATATTAAATATATTTAATTCCATCCTCCCCTCTCCCCTTATTTTTATTTAATATTAAATACATTTAATTCCATCCTCCCCTCTCCCCTTATTTTTATTTAATATTAAATACATTTAATTCCATCCTCCCCTCCCCCCTTATTTTTATTTAATATTAAATATATTTAATTCCATCCTCCCCTCCCCTTATTTTTATTTAATATTAAATACATTTAATTCCATCCTCTCCTCTCCCCTTATTTTTATTTAATATTAAATATATTTAATTCCATCCTCCCGACCCCCGTATTTTAATTTAATATTAAATATATTTAATTCCATCCTCCCCTCCCTTATTTTTATTTAATATTAAATACATTTAATTCCATTTTTATTTTTATTTAATATTAAATACATTTATTATCCTCCCTCCCCTTATTTTTATTTCATATTAATTCCATTCATCCGCCCCTCCCCCTTATTTTTATTTATATTAAATATATTTAATTCCATCCTCCCCGCTCCCCTCATTTTTATTTAATATTAAATATATTAAATTCCATGCGCCCCTCTCCCCTTATTTTTATTTAATATTAAATATATTTTTCCATTCTTTCCCTTATTTTTATTTAATATTAAATATATTTAATTCCATCCTCCTCCCCTCTCCCCTCATTTTTATTTCATATTAAATATATTTAATTCCATCCTCCCCTCTCCCCTTATTTTTATTTAATATTAAATATATTTAATTCCATCCTCCCCTCTCCCCTTATTTTTATTTAATATTAAATATATTTTTCCATTTAATATTAAATATATTTAATTCCATCCTCCCTCTCCCCTCATTTTTATTTAATATTAAATATATTTAATTCCCTCTCCTCTCCCCTCATTTTTATTTAATATTAAATATATTTAATTCCATCCTCCTCCTCTCTCCCCTTATTTTTATTTAATATTAAATATATTTAATTCCATTCTCCCCTCTCCCCTTATTTTTATTTAATATTAAATATATTTAATTCCATCCTCCCCTCTCCCCTTATTTTTATTTAATATTAAATATATTTAATTCCCCCCTCTCCCTTATTTTTATTTAATATTAAATATATTTAATTCCATCCTCCCCTCTCCCCTTATTTTTATTTAATATTAAATATATTTAATTCCATCCTCCCCTCTCCCCTTATTTTTATTTAATATTAAATATATTTAATCCCATCCTCCCCTCTCCCCTTATTTTAATTTAATATTAAATATATTTAATTCCCTCCTCCCCTCTCCCTTTATTTTTATTTAATATTAAATACATTTAATTCTCTCCTCCCCTCCCCCTTATTTTTATTTAATATTAAATATATTTAATTCCATCCTCCCATCTCCCCTTATTTTAATTTAATATTAAATATATTTAATTCCATCCTCCCCTCCCCCCTTGTTTTTATTTGATATTAAATATATTTAATTCCATCCTCCCCTCTCCCCTTATTTTTATTTAATATTAAATATATTTAATTCCATCCTCCCATCTCCCCTTATTTTAATTTAATATTAAATATATTTAATTCCATCCTCCCCTCCCCTTGTTTTTATTTGATATTAATTATATTTACTTCCATCCTACCCTCCCCCCTTATTTTTATTTCATATTAACTATATTTAATTCCATCCTCCCCTCTCCCTTATTCTAATGTATCCCATCTCCCTTATTTCATCTTTAAATATATTTAATTTTATATTTAATACATGAGGGGAGATGGGGGAGGGAATGAGGAGCCCCCTGAGGAGCCCCCTGCTTCGGCCTACCTTTTCCAAACGCGCAGGATCCAGGAGTACCCGGACGACGAGAGAGGCGACGACCGACTGAGTCGAAGAAGGTCCTAATCGCGTCTGTGGGCCTCAGCGATCCAGTAGTAGAGTAGCCGAAGAGTATCGCGAGAATACGCAATCCACACGGGATTTCGCTGTCAACGCCGGCGTGATCTCGCGTTGACAGCGAAATCCCGTGTGGATTGCGTATTCGCGCGATACTTGCTCCGAACCCGGAAGTAGGTATTTTTTTTAATTTTTATTATTTATTTTATTTTTCAATTTTTTATTAAAAAACCCCGGGCCGCCAGTTGGACAGCCCTGAACTATAGCTCCCATAAATCCCTCCAAAAATCTCTAGTATGTTTTGTTGGTCACGGCAGTTCTGTGTGCCAAGTTAGTTCCAGGTCTATCGTTAGTGGAGTTCAGAGTGCTCAGAGATGCAGAAGAACTATACATCCCAAGATCTACAACTCCCATAAATCAGTGTTTCTCAGCCTAGGGGCTGGGACCCCCGGGGGGGGGGGGCAGTCATAAGGGGGTGTCAGAGACCATCAGAAAATACAGTATATTCTTTTGGTCATGGGGATTCTGTGTGGGAAGTTTGGCCCAATTCTCTCGTTGGTGGGGTTCAGAATGCTCTTTGATTATAGGTGAACTATAAATCCCAGCAAATAAAACTCCAAATATCAAGGTCTATTTTCCCCCAAATCCACTGGTGTGCACATTTGGGCATATTGAGTATTCATGCCAAGTTTGGTCCAGATCCATCATTGTTTGAGTCCACAGTGTTCTCTGGATGTAGGAGAACTACAACTCCAAAACTCAAGGTCAACACCCACGAAAACCTTCCAGTATTATGTCATGAGAGTTCTTTGTGCCAGGTTTGGTTCAATTGCATCGTTGGTGGAGTTGAGAATGCTCTTTGATTGTAGGTGAACTATAAATCCCAGCAACTACAACTCCCAAATGACAAAATCAATCCTTCCTCCCCAACCCCACCAGTATTCAAATTTGGGCGTATCAGGTATGTGCGGCAAATTTGGTCCAGTGAATGAAAATACATATTTACATTATTTACATTACTTACATTATTTACAGCAGCAAAATGACAGTTATGAAGTAGCAATGGAAATAATGTTATAGTTGGGGGTGTCACCACAACATGAGGAACTGGATTAAGGTGTCGCGGCATTAGGATGGTTGAGAAACACTGACATAAACAGAGGCAAAGGCTTCCCATCTGTTTCCATCTCCGACATCTGGAGGCTGTGCTCAACTCCAACCACAAGGGGTGCTGTTGCCCTTTCTTCCATGCCAAGAAGCTTAGTTGTCCTTAGACATGTCTGCATTGGCACTTTTTATGACCTCCCCGCCAAAACGGTACCTATTGATTGTCGAAGGCTATCATGGCCGGAATCACTGCGTTGTAGGTTTTTTGAGGCTATATGGCCATGTTCTAGAGCAGGGCTGTCCAACTGGCGGCCCGGGGGCCGTATAAGGCCCCCAGTCCCTTCCCTGCGGCCCCCTAAGCTTTTTAATAATAAATAAATAAATTAATTAATTAAATAATAATATTTTAAAAAATTACCCATTTCCGGGTTCCGGAGCAAGTATCACGAGACTACGGAAGCCACACGGGATTTCACTCTCAACGCGAGATCACGCCTGCGTTGAGAGCGAAATCCCGTGTGGCTTCCGTAGTCTCGCGATACTCCTGTTGCCGAAATCTTGGCTACTTAATCCCTGCAGCCCACGCAGATGGGATTTGGACCTTCTCGGCTGCTGCCTCGGTCGGTCGTCGCCTCTGCTCGTGGTCCGGCTACTCCTGGATCCTGCGCATTTGGGAAGGTAGGCTAACCTTTATGTTAGTATTATGTACTTGTGTATGGATGCCCCTCATGTATTCCCTCCCTACATTTCCCCTTAGTAAAAGATTATATTTGAATGTATGGATGCCTCTTATGAATTGTAAGTAAATTGGAGCCGGGGGAGGGGCGGGGGCGGAGCCGGGGAGGGGGTGGGGCGGGGGAGCTGGGGCAGGGGCGGAGCCGGGGGTGGAGCGGGGGCGGGGGCAGACCCTTCAGCCCCCCAGGTCATCAGTGACTGGAATTCAGGCCCCTGGGCCGGTAGAAGTTGGACAGTCCTGTTCTAGAGCAGGGCTGTCCAACTTATTCGACCAAGGGCCGGAATTCAGGTGACTGATCACCTTGGGGGCCGGAGCGGAGGGCGTGGCAGCTCGCGGGGCGTGGCGGAGCGGGCGTGGCCACAGCGGGAAGCGGGCCGCTCCCGCCCTGGCGCGCATGCCCAGCGTCCTGCGCGGCCCACCCCTTTTTGGCGGGGTGACGTCAGGCGCCGAAAAGGGGCGGGTCGCGCAAGATGCCGGGCATGCGCGCCAGGGCGGGAGCTTACCTTCCTTCAGGCGCGGCCGCTGCAAGAGCTAGGGACACGGCGGAGGGCGGCTCGCCGATCCCGCCCTAGCGGGCAAGCCCGCAAGCAGCCCTGCGCGAGCTAGGAACAGGCAGGGGGAAGTCCCGCCCCTAGGGCATCTGACGTGGCTTCCCTCCGCCTCCTCCTCACTCGCGCCGGCCCCGCCCCCCCTTGTGCCGCCCCCCCCCCCCCAGAGGACGAATTTTTTTGGAAATTGTTTTTCCAAATTTTTTTCCTTAAAAAAATTGATGTCTTGCAGGGGGTTAAGGGGCCGTAGGGAAGGGGCTCAGGGGCCGTGTACAGCCCCCGGGCCGCCTGTTGGACAGCCCTGTTCTAGAGCAGTGTTTCCCAACCTTTTTTGAGCCATGGCACACTTTTTACATTTACAAAATCCTGGGGCACACCACCAACCAAAACGACACAAAATGACACTCTAACACAGTCATACATATAGTTAATATGTTTTTAAATGTATTTATACACTCAGTGTGAAACCTGGGCCTGTTTAGATGAACACAACATAGATAGATATCCTGGCAGGAATGGCGGAAAGACACAAACTTCCCACACAGAACTCCCATAACCAAGAGAAAATGCTATAAGAGTTTGGGGGGCATTGACCTTGAGTTTTGGAGTTGTAGTTCACCTATATCCAGAGAGCACTGTGGACTCAAACAATGTTGGATCAGGACCAAACTTGGCATGGATACTCAATATGCCCAAATGTGAACGCAGATGGAGTTCAGGGGAAATAGACCTTGACATTTGGGAGTTGTAGTTGCTGGAATTTATAATTCCCCTACAATCAAAGAGCATTCTGAACCCCACCAATGATAGAATTGGGCCAAACCTCCCACACAGAACCCCCAGGAGGCAAGAGGAGGTCTCTACTTGGGGAAAGGGAGGCGGGCCTTCCCAATGCATGGAGAGGGAGAGACCAAGTAGACAACGGGTAGGGAGGGGGGTGTTTGTAATTTTGTGCCTTTATAGAGGTAGGTTTCTTAAGGTTTGTATACTTCAACACACACTAGACTCTCCTCCCTCCCCTCCTGGAGGTTCTAATTTCCCACGGCAAACCTGATGATCGCTCACGGCACACTAGTGTGCCCTGGCACACTGGTTGGGAAACACTGTTCTAGATGTCAGCTCCGTCCAAGCCCTTTGCTGGGCTAACGGCACGGACGGCGCCGCCATCTTGGAGGCAGCGCACAGCCAACAAAAGGAGTCACTCGGGGGGAGGGAGTTATGTCAGCCGGTGCCGCCATCTTGGAACCAGCACAAGGCGGGAAAAGGAACCAATAAGAAGAGACACTCGGGGGGAGGGGCGGGCCCGAGGAACGTTAACCAATGACCAGGGACGCTCGGGGGGAGGGGCGGGACTGGAATAGTTAAGTTGTGGAAATGGGTGGGAAAAGGCCAGTCTGGTCTTTGCCCGTTACGGAGTAAGGATAAATAAAGCTCATTTCCTCTTTTTAACTACCTGAGTGAGTGTGCCATATTTACAGGCCTACCGGGCCTTACACTAGAGGCATTCTACATGCAGCCGCTTGCACAGCTGGTGCTGAGTTATGGGCTGGAGTGTCACCAGTACGCTGACGATACCCAGCTCATTCTGAGGATGGAGGGCAGGCCGGGTTCTGTCCCCGATAATTTCCAACACTACCTCGAAGCCGTTACTGGATGGCTGCGAGCCAGTAGGTTGAGGGTGAATCCGGCGAAGACGGAGATCTTGTGGCTGGGTCGCCCGGGTGATGTTAATGTCCAGCTTCCGAGCCTGGACGGTGCGGTGTTATGCCCATCGCCTTCCGTAAAGAGCCTGGGGGTCCATTTGGACTCCCAGCTGACCATGGAGGCCCAGGTCTCTGCGGTCAGCAAGATCGCTTTTTTTCATCTGCGACAGGCAAGGAGGCTGGCCCCCCTATCTCTCCCGGAACGATCTGGCCACGGTGATCCAAGCCACAGTCATCTCAAGGCTGGATTACTGCAACGCGCTCTACGTTGGCCTTCCTCTGTCGGTGACCCGGAAGCTCAGGCTATTGCAGAACATTGCCGCCCGGCTCCTGTCTGGCACGCCAGCTGGCGCCCACATAACACCTGTTTTGCAGGATCTGCACTGGCTGCCAATTGAGCACCGGATCACCTTCAAAGTGTTGGTCCTCACCTTTAAGGCCTTACACGGCCTGGGGCCAGCGTATTTGAGGGACCGTCTCACCCCATATTGCCCTCCGAGATCACTTCGGTCTGAGGACTCCAATCTCCTGGAGATACCTTCAGCTAAACTCGCAAGGCTGACTGCTACCCGCCGGAGGGCGTTCTCTGTCATAGCACCTACGCTGTGGAACGCCCTCCCGGCCGGAACTCGGGCTATGAAGGACTTGCTCCCGTTTAGACGGGCCTGTAAAACATACCTGTTTAAGCAGGCCTTTGGTGAGTAAGTCCTGCCCATGCCCCGCCATCTATGCGTTCTTCTGAGGATGATGTGCTGTTCATTGTTTTAACTGTGTTATTAATTACTGTACTGCTGTTGTTTTTAATTGTTTTTAACTGCTTATTGCCTGTATTTTACTGTGCCCTTCGGCTCCTGTAAGCCGCCGCGAGCCTCAGGGAGTCGGCGGCATAGAAGCCCGAATAATAAAATAAAATAAAATAAATAAATTCTCTCCTGACGTTTTGCCTGCATCTATGGCAAGCATCTTCAGAGTTTATGAGGACCGTAGCAACACAACCATTCAATGCTAAGGCTTCCTGCCAAAATGGAACTGTAGAGGAGAGCCTACTGAACAAGCCAGTACCTGCTGCATACCAGTAGTGCCCTCTGTTGAGGAGTTACGAAGGTGGAGGCATTACTTTTCATTCAACCCTCGGGTACTTAAACACACTGTTCCTTCTGTATTCCATCTTGGCCTGGCTCTGGGGTGAGCAAGTTGCAACGGGCCTTTTGCAAAGGCTAGTGAGGCTGCAGGGTGTGGATTTACAGTAGCATCTCATTGTCAGAAATCGGGCCACATGTCCCGGGCATCGTCGTTGCTCAGCCAGTTCATGCCTGAGTCAGACTTTTCCCCCCTTTGAATGAATCTGCTTCCTTGTGTCGACCCTCTGCGATGCCCTTTCTCCTGCCAGACATCCCTCCTTGCCAGGATCAACAGCGCTGGGTTCTGTAATATAGATGGAGCATGCAACATACACAGGAAATGAGCGCAATGATGAAACCATTGCTCACGGAGGCCCGGGCGACGGGAGAGCAATGAAGGAACACAGATCCGGCTCTCAAGATAAGACTCAGACACAGAGGGAATGCCTCCATTCGGATAAATAGGAAGTCTCATAGCAGTTGGCTTATCCGCCCATCTAGTTTTCTTTTCTTTTCTTTTTTTATTATATAGTTTTTTATTGAGTAGCTTTCCATTAACATAGTAAAAAAAAAAAAGAGGAAAGACACAGATAATCAGAAAGAGCGGTGATAGTAGAGAGATGAGGGTTGTGAGGGAAAGGTAGTATCAAGATTGGGATGGGTAAGAAGGGGATATAGGGGTAGGAGGAAGAGGGGGGAGGGTTAGTGTGAAAGAAAGGAAGAAAAGAAAAAGAAGAAATATGTTGCTTCCAGTCCGGATGACTGGGGGATCTTTACTTCCTTGAGCAATCCGATCTACTTGGTGGGCTCCTGCGCCCTATTTCTTGCGTTTTCCTCCACTGTTATTTTAACTTTATGGATTTTAAGTACCTGAGTACCGGTTGCCAGTCCGTGCGTTTTTCGGGGCTTTTGATTGTTTACCACACTATTCAAAATGTCCATTTCCGAGAGTTCTGCCAGTTTTATAGCCCAATCAGTTATCTCCGGGGGATTCTCCTGTTTCCACTTTCTTGCGAGTACTACTCTTGCGGCCAGGGGCGGTCTAAGGTAATTTTAAATGGTAGGCGAACATTATTTTGGTGCCCCCCCCAAAAAAACATTATTTTGCCGCCCCCCATGTAAAACAAATATATAATTATAATATCACAATACCATTAGTAGTATTATATTGTATCAATGTATATACAATATATTATACCATACTCATACTATATTATATCATAATTATATTATACTACATTACAATATAATTATATTATAATATATTGACATTATAATATCATGTAACATTCTATTATATTATTATGATAAAATAATAAAATTATTTATTTAAATAAAATTATCCTCTACTAAACATTTTCATTACTCCTATAAAACTCAAATAACCCAAAATAAAATATTATATATTACTATTTTGTACAATACCACTATACTGCAATATTGTTTGTAATATTACATGTAATATAAAATATATCATTATTCTATTGTTATATTGTATTTGTATTATATTGTATGACAATATTAAGCAGAACTGTATAATAATCAACAAGAAATGCAATGTAAATGCATCAAAATCAGAATATATTACCTACCACCCGACTCATAATTCATAGGAGTCTCCCATAAGTCCAAAATTAGGATCCCAATGTAAATGTAAATAGAAAAACAGCCAAAATGTTCAAAAGAGGTCGAATACAGGCAGCGCGGCCTGGGCAAACTTGGGCCCGCCCTCCCTCCTTCTAAGTGTTTTGGACTCCAACTCCCACAACTCCTCATAGCCTCAGGCCCCTCAGGTCTAGACAGAAATAGAGCCAAAGAAAGGAAGGAGGGAGAGAAGAGGTCACAGAGGAGGAGGAGGTAAGCCCTTCATTCGTTCCTTCACTTACACTTCCTTCACTGATTCTTTTCTCCTTCCCTGCAAGCTTGCGCGGAGGCAAAGGGAGAGGGGAAGCACTCCCTGCCTGCCCGATAGGGAGTGCTTTGCTTACAGGCTTCTGCGCAAGGGAGCTACTGGGCATGCACGGAGGTTTTCGCGCATGTGCAGTTGCTCCTGCGCTCAACTTCAGCTCCAGAGCAACTGCGCCTGCGTGAAAACCTCCGCGTGTGCCCAGAAGCAGCGTCGGAGTGCACAAGGCCGGGGTCAAAAAGCAGGCAGCTGCAGCACTGTCTGAGGACCATCGGCAGGGCCAGGATGGCGCCCCATGTGGCCAGGTTGGCGCCCCCTTCCCAGATGGCACCCTAGGCGGCCGCCTACTTGGCCTATCTTGTAGGACCGCCCCTGCTTGCGGCCGCAGTTATGAAATAAAAGATTTTGTCTTTGTTCAGACTAAATTTTGTATTTGTTAAATTCAGAAGGAAAAGGTCAGGCTTAAATTCTATTTCTGTCTCTAAAATCCTTTGCGAGTGGCTATGTATTGCCTTCCAGAATTTCTTGACTTTTATGCAGCTCCACCAGCAATGCAGTAGAGTGCCTATTTGTCCCTTGCACTTCCAGCAGCTTTTATTGACGTTTTTATAGAACTTGGATAACTTTAAAGGGGTCAGGTGCCAACGGTAAAAGATTTTTAGCCAGTTTTCTGTTATTGCAGTTGTTCCCGAGTACTTGATGTTTTTCCGCCAGACTGCCTCCCATTCACTTAGTAATATAGAGTGTTCCAGATCTTGAGCCCACTTTATCATGTTCCCCTTGACACTCTCCGTTTCAGTCTCCCAGCCAAGCAGAGTATTATATAAGAGTCGAATAGATTTCTTTTCTTTTTTCATCAGCAAATCCCATGTTGAATCTTGATGTGCAAAGTTTTCTTTTTGATCTGATTTATAGTATCCTTTAATTTGTGCGTACTGGAACCACGATATCTCGGATCCTGATGCTCTGAGTACTTCCAAAGCTTTAAGATTCCAGTCCTTACCCTCTCTTTCTAGTAAGTGCTTATATGACAGCCACTCTTTTTCTGGCAATTCTCTTTTATGTTGGGCTTCAATTGGTGATATCCACATGGGGGTCGCCTGGTAAAATCTAATTTTATATTTATTCCAAGTTCTCAGTAGCGCCGCTCGGATATAATGGTTTGTAAAGCTCTTTTCTATCTTTGCTTTATCGTACCATAAGTATGAATGCCATCCCCTCCTGGCATCATACCCTTCTAAGTTCAGGAGGCGGTTTTCTTTTAGTTTTGCCCAATCCAGCACCCACGTAAGAGCCGCCGCGTCATAGTACAACTGAAGGTTGGGTAGAGAAAAACCTCCACGTTCTTTCAAACCTCCACGTTCTTTCACTTCACTTGCCGCCCATCTAGTTTTCAGTTGCCAGCTCTGACAGGAAGCAAGTCACTTCACTGAACGTAAGGCCAGAATCCTTTGGCTGATCGGTGCTTCTAGGAACCCCATGTTTCCCTTTATGACCCCCAGGTGATAGCAGGGCCGGATTAGCGGCTTGTGCCGCCCAAGGCCGCCCGGTCTAAACGCTGCCCCCCTGGGGGCGGGGCCTCTTGCAGGGGGCGGGGCCGGCGTGACGCACAAGGCGTCGCCGGAAGTCCCGCCCCTAGGGCGACTCACGCGGCTTCCCCCGCTGCCGCCGCGCTCGCACCGGCGCACCTCCTCCCTTCACTGAAGGAAGGAGTGGCGCCCGCCCGCACGGGGCGGCGGCAGGAGAAGCTGCGTGAGTCGCTTCTCCCCTCCTCCCATCAGTGAAGGGAGGGGGGCGGAACTGGCGTGACACACAAGGCGCCGCCGGAAGTTCCACACCTAGGAAGACTGACGCGGCTTTCCCCACCGCTGCCCCGCTCGCCCGTGCTCCAAACACGAGCGGGGCGGCGGTGGGGAAAGCCGTGTGAGTCGCCCTAGGGGCGGGACTTCCAGCGGTGCCTTCTCCCTCAGTGAAGAGAGGGGCGGAACCAGCGAGAAGGAGAAGGCGCCGCTGGAAGTCCCGCCCCTAGGGCGACTCACGCGGCTTTCCCTACCGCCGCCCCGCTCGTGTTTTGCGGCGAAAGCCGCGTGAGTCGCCCTAGGGGCGGGACTTCCAGCGGTGCCTTCTCCTCGCCGGTTCCGCACCCCCTTCACTGAAGGGAGGAGGGGCGGAGCCGCTGCCGGCATGACGCACAAGGCGCCGCCGGAAGTCCCGCCCCTAGGGCGACACACGGCTTCCACCGCCGCCGCGCTCGCACCGGCGCACCTCCTCCCTTCCCTGAGGGAAGGAGTGGCGCCCGCCGCGTCAATCGCCCTAGGGGCGGCGGAACCTCCCTCTGGCTCCTTGTCCCGCGGGCGGGCGCCACTCCTTCCTTCAGGGCCGGAAATGTCACCCCCAAAATCTGCCGCCCGAGGCCATGGCCTAGTCTGGCCTTATGGGTAATCCGGGCCTGGGTGATAGGGACCCCTCCTGTCAGATTATTGCATTTTGAATGGCAATTCATGAGTCAGCACAAGATGTATTTTCTGCAGTGTGACATGTTTGACACCAGATGGCGCTGTCTCAGGACTGATAAATGGAATCTTGGGGATTTGTCAGTTAAGAAGTGACAGTTGGGATCTGACAGTTGGGAATTGTCCGTTGAAGAGGACAGTTGGGATTAAATATCTGTGAGGAAAGGATGTTTAGATAGCTGTGATTGCTGTTGTTTTTCCATGCTTAGCTTGTTATTGTTCAATACAAAGTTATATTTTTACCTTGTGAATTGAATGAGAGTGTCATTATTCACACGAACAGAGACTGGAGTTTATTGGGCCGATGGGGAATTAAACTTCTATATTTCTGTTGCCTATTCCGCTGTGGCATAAATACTCGACGCCGAAGACCTCCTGCCCTGCATGTTCTCCTGCCCCCATGAACCCCTGTATATGAGGCACGGCAGGGAAGGCCTTCCTCTGTGGCCTTCACGGAGCTCGGAAGTGCAGTGGCCTGCGGCGCTGCAGGAAAGGCCTGCCTGGCCTCCACGGACCCCGAAAGTTCGGCGGCCTGAGCTGCAGTGGGGAAGGCCTGCCTCCCTGGCCTCCGCAGACCCCGGAAATCTGGCGGCCTGAGGCACAGTGGGGAAGGCCTGCCTTCCCGGCCTCCGGAGTGCAGTGGGGAAGGCCTGCCTCCTCCCTCCCTGGAACCCCGAAGTGCAGTGGCCTGAGGCGCAGAGGAGAAGTCCTGCCTCCCTGGCCTCTGCGGACCCCAGAAGCACGGCGGCCTGAGGCGCAGCGGGGAAGGCCTGCCTCCCTGGCCTCCATGGATCCCGGAACTGCAGTGGCCTGTGGTGCAGTGGGGAAGGCCTGCCTCCCTGGCTTCCGTGGACCCCGGAAGTGTGGCGGCCTGAGGAGAAGAGGGGAAGGCCTGCCTCCCTGGCCTGCTGCTGCCTACATGGCTCCGGAGGCGAGTAAGGAAGCACAGGTAAGAAAATCCGCAAAGTAGGGACACTATATTAATTTTAATATTTATTCATTATGCTAAAATAATGTATAAATATTAACATTAATATAGTGTCCCTGCTTCACGGATTTTCACTTATTCCGGGTGGTCCTGGAGAACCTTTCCTATTCTGCCTTGGTTAGACCACACTTGGAATACTGTGTCCAAGTCTGGGCACCACAATTGAAGGGAGATGTTGACAAGCTGGAATCTGTCCAGAGGAGGGCGACTCAAATGATCCAGGGTCTGGAGAACAAGCCCTATGAGGAGCGGCTACAAGAGCTGGGCATGTTTAGCCTGAAGAAGAGAAGGCTGAAAGGAGACATGATAGCCATGTATAAGTATGTGAGAGGAAGTCATAGGGAGGAGGGAACAAGCTTGTTTTCTGCTGCCCTGGACAGGCCCGGATTAACAATTTTTCGCGCCCTAGGCCACACTTTGGAATTACGCCCCCGCGTGTTGTGCTCCCTCCTGCCTTTCCCTCCCTCCCTCCCTCTCTTAAGCCCCCCCTGTTTATTTATTTATTTATTTATTTATTGGGCTTTTAGGCCGCCACTCCCGGGAGGCTCGGGGCGGCTTACAGGAGAAAGATTACGATAAAACACATCAAAAAAGCACATTCAATAAAATTCACGATAAAAACATCAGGTTAAAATGCAGTATGATGTATAAATACCGCAAAATACAGCGAAAACAGTGGGGGGAGCAGCCTCATGCGGCTGTGGACGCGGGCAACTATTTCGAGACCGAAGGCCTTCTGGAAGAGAGACGTTTTACATGCCCGTCTGAAAGGTAGAAGGTCCCGAAGGGCTCGGATTTTGGCCGGGAGAGCGTTCCAGAGCGTAGGAGCAATTACAGAGAACGCTCTCCTCTGAGTTGCAGTTAGCCTACAAACCTTAGCAGGTGGGATAGCCAGCAAGTTGGCGTTTTCTGACCGTAGTGATCTCATAGAGCAATATAGGGAAAGACGGTCCCTCAGGTACGCTGGCCCCAGGCCGTGCGAGGCCTTAAAGGTGAGTACCAACACTTTGAAGGTGATCGGGTGCTCGATTGGAAGCCAGTGCAGATCCTGCAAAACAGGTGTAATGTGAAAACCGGCCTTTCCAATTAAGCCGACTACGCGACCGCGTAGGGCGACGTCACCGGAGAGGGGCATCGCCACCTGGGAGGGGCGCCGCCCCACCGTCGCAGCCAGCCGGGCTGGAGGCATACTCGGGAGCCAGTGCGGCCCGCGCCATGCCTCCAAAGCCGGCGGCGCAGAGGAGAGGGGACTCACGGGGCAGGCGCCCGGACCTGAGGAGGAGGGGGAAGGCCACGAGGGTGGCCCCCATGGAGACTCCCCCAGCAGTGGCAGCAGCAGCGCCCCCGGGAGGGCCCGAAGCCAGAGGCGCATCTTCCTCTTCCCCGCTGAATGAATGTAGGCGGGAAGGCGGGAGGGGCCACAGCAAGGACGCCCGGAAGGAGAGACGCCGGAGGGAGGGAGGGAGGGAAGGAGGCCTCTTCCTCCTTCCCTCCCTCCGGCGTCTCTCCTTCTGGGCGTCCTTGCTGTATTGCGCGGCCGGCGAGGCCTTCCTCGCCTTCCTCCTCCTCGGCAGAGGCGGCAAGGAAGTGACATCACGCAGAGGGGGGGGCGAGGGGGGCCGGCTTTGGCATCCCTGTGGCCCCTCCCCCTCCCACCTTCCCGCCTACATTCATTCAGCAGGGAAGAGGAAGATGCGCCTCTGGCTCTGGGCCCTCCCGGGGGCGCTGCTGCTGCTGCCGCTGCCTCGTGGCCTCCCCTCTCCTCCTGCTCCTCCTCGGGTCCGGGCGCCCGCTCCATGAGTCCCTTCTCCCCCCCCCCCGTTCCTCCGTGCTGGCGCGCTCGGGAGCCAGTGCGCATGCGCGAATTTCTGCGCAGGCACAGCCGGGAGCCGTGGGGGGGGGGCGCCAAAATAATGTTCGCCTACCCCCCCGGGAGAGCTCGGACCGCCCCTGGGCGTACCAGACAGGAGTCGGGCAGCAGTGTTCTGCATCAGCTTGAGCTTCCGGGTCACCGACAGAGGGAGGCCAACGTAGAGCGCGTTACAGTAGTCCAGTCTCGAGATGACCGTGGCTTGGATCACCGTGGCCAGGTCGTCCCGGGATAGATAGGGGGCCAGCCTCCTCGCCTGTCTCAGATGGAAAAAAGCTATTTTGCTGACCATGGAGACCTGGGTCTCCATGGTCAATTGGGAGTCCCAAGTGAACTCCCAAGCTCTTTACAGAAGTCGATGGGCATAACGCCACACCGTCCAGGGTCGGAAGCTGGACATCCCCATCACCCGGGCGGCCTAACCACAAGATCTCCGTCTTCGCTGGATTCACCTTCAACCTACTGGCTCGCAGCCATCCAGTAACGGCTTCAAGGCAATGTTGGAAATTATCGGGGACGGATCCAGGCCTGCCCTCCATCCTCAGAATGAGCTGAGTATCATCAGCGTACTGTTGCGGCGAGCGGGCTCCAAAACCACCGCCTTAGGGAAGGAGGCCGGCCTCGCGCCCTGAGCACAGGCACAAGTCTCGCTTGACCCTCCCTCTAGGCCCCACTGACCCAGCCGTTGTTCCCGAAGGCGGGCCCGCCCACTTGGCCTGCTGCTATTTTCCCACTGGGGGGTCGCCGCCCCCTTTCCTCCTCCTTCCCGCCTTTCCTCCTCCTACGCATGTGCTGCGGCCTGCATCCGGGCCACGGGAGGCCACTTCCCTGAAGGGGGCGTTCTCGTGAGATGCTTTGACGGCGCCCTCTCTTGCTCGCCCGCTCCCTGGCGCCTCAGCTGCGCAGCTCGCTCCTCTCCTCCACCAGCGCCTCCTGGGCCTTCCTGAGGGCGAGTTCCGCAGAGCCTGTTGCGCTCGTTGTCCCTCCATCCGGGGCTCTGCCTGGGGGCGTGTGTGGTGGTGGGCTCTGGCTCCTCCTTCTCCCTGCGGGCGAGCCCCTCAGACGCTGCTACGCGGAGGAGGCGAGGCGGGGAAGCCACAGGCTGCCGGCGGCTCCACGAACAGTTTGGAGCCCCAGCTGGTGGCGGGAGAGAACAGCATGAGGCGGAGGCAGCCCAGGAGCAGCGGCTTCCTTCCTCATCTCCATGCGCCGTTGCGTTTTTATTTGTTTCTACATTTGGGGGGGGGGGTCCGTGATCTGCGCCCCTCTCGGCGTGCGCCCCTAGGCTAAAGCGGAATTGATGCTTTTAGCAGAAGTACCGTCAGGAGAGAGTGATGCACAGCAAAGGTTTTAGTATAGTTAGCCTAAGAATAGCGAGGCAGCTCGCCAAAAAGCCATGACGGGAATAATCAGCTCTGATTGGCAGCAAGGCACAAGCAGTGATTTGCCAGAAGAACATCATGTGCCTTTAGATAAAAGCGGCCTGATTGGCCCATAGTCTACCATGCTGCGTTGTTTACATTGTATCTGAATGGTTAGAAAGCGCGCATGGGCAAATGAAGCTGTTCCTGTTGGCAGGCCCAGGGGATGGCTGTAGAAATGTTGCGATTTAAGAACATCTTGCCCATACGGCCGATAACATACTGTGAGAATGAAAAATTAATACTGCGCAACAGATATTAGCAAATGAGAGTGTAACGCTGAATAATGCTTTGTTTGATTGGGTAAAGAAATGGGTTCATGTGTGCCAGCCTATTGCAAGCTGTGAAGATGGGCGGGATCAAGGAACTGTCGCCATTGAATGTATAAAACCTGAGTGTTAGCGTTTGTGCGGGGCTCTGCCATATTAGCAGCCTTTATGCTAGGCAGACTCCGTCAGCTGATGTAATCAATAAACTTGGCTTCATTTGGACCAGTATCAATTGTTGCGTCCTTCGTTCCTGTGCCCGCACGAAAGCCGCCGCTTGAGAGTCAGAAGGTAACTGCCTGAATGAGTTTTGGGACTCCAGATTTCCGCTACAAGGCCATGGCCTAGCCTGGCCTTATGGGTAATCCGGGCCTGGCCGTGGAGACTAGGGCGCGGGACAATGACTTCAAACTACAAGAAAGGAGATTCCATCTGAACATTAGGAAGAACTTCCTGACTGTGAGAGCCGTTCAGCAGTGGAACTCTCTGCCCCAGAGTGTGGTGGAGGCTCTTTCTTTGGAGGATTTTAAACATAGGCTGGATGGCCATTCTTCGGCGTCGAGTATTTATGCCACAGCGGAATAGGCAACAGAAATATAGAAGTTTAATTTCCCATTCGGCCCAATAAACTCCAGTCTCTATTCGTGTGAATAATGACACTCTGATTCAATTCACAAGGTAAAAATATAACTTTGTATTGAATTGAATTTAACAATAACAAGCTAAGCATGGAAAAACAACAGCAATAACAGCTACCTTCCTAAACATCCTTTCCTCACAGATATATTAAATCCCAACTGTCCTCTTCAACGGACAAATCCCAACTGTCAGATCCCAACTGTCACTTCTTAACTGACAAATCCCCAAGATTCCATTTATCAGTCCTGAGACCTCGCCATCTGGTGTCAAACATGTCACACTGCAGAAAATACATCTTGTGCTGACTCATGAATTGCCATTCAAAATGCAATAATCTGACAGCCATCTGTCGGGGGTGCTTTGAATGCGATTTTCCTGCTTTTTGGCAGAATGGGTTTGGACTGGATGGCCCATGAGGTCTCTTTCCAACGCCATGATTCTATGATTCCTATTTTGAAAAGAGAGAGAATGGACAATGTGCAAGTCTTCGCATGCTCTTTCCCTCTCCCTCCCTTGCGTTCCCGCAGGTTGACCCATCTGTCTTCTTCTGCCAGTTTCAAATGCCTCTCCTCGAGGAATTATGGAAAGCCTTCCGCGCGAGAGAGAACTTTTTTTAGTTCAGCGTTATTAGCCCATGACAAGGGAAGTAACTTAGCAAAGATGGATCGCTCATTGAAGCATTTTTTACTTTCCCAATTAATCCAGGCATAATAGTCATAAATCCACCCAGCGCAGTAATTAAATACAGCCAGGCTCTGGCGTTTTCCCCCGGCAGACAACATGTCAGGGGTAATGTACAGAAACATCCTTCCTTTCCACGCAGTCGAAGGAAATGTCAGAAGTGATGGGATTTCCTGGGGGGAAAGGAGGGAGGGGCCAAGAGATGGATGCCAAAAGGCTTCAGGTCCCCGTTCGTTTGTTCGTTCGTTCCTTCCAGATTTATCTCATCCATCCCTGTTGGATGGTTTCCCTCTTGGAGATGGCCGCCCAGCACCGGTAATACCATTAACCCCTGCGCACTCTTTAAAATGGGATTTGATAAAAGAGGACCTCCTTTTTCTTTCTTGGCCTTTTTGCAATTAGAGCAGGAAGTTGGCTTCTATGGGGCATGGAGTGGCGGAAGGGACACTCCATTTCCCCTTTGCCACCTACATTTTCCAGGTTAATGTAAATGCGGGTGGATTGAGATGGCTTAGGCCAGGGCTGTCCAACTTCTACCGGACCTGTGGCCGGAATTCCGGTCACTGATGACCTGGGGGGCCGCGTCCCCACCCTGGCTCCCCCCTCCCCTGGCTCTGCCCCCTCCCCTTAACATAAGGGGAGAGGGAGAGAATGGAACTCAATGGGGGCATAAATAAACAATTCCATATATTTAATATTAACATAAGGGGAGAGGGAGAGAATGGAACACAATGGGGGCATAAATAAACAATTCCATATATTTAATATTAACATAAGGGAGCCCCTGATTCAGCCTACCTTCCCAATCGTGCAGGATCCAGGAGAAGCCGATCCACGAGACAGGCCACGACCGACCGAGCCAGGCGCCGAAGAAGGTCTGTGTGGGCCGCAGGGATTCAGTAGCCGAGATTTCGGCAACAGGAGTATTGCGAGACTACGCGAGCCACACGGGATTTCGCTCTCAACGCAGGCGTGATCTCGTGTTGAGATCGAAATCCCGAATGGCTCGCGTAGTCTCGCGATACTTGCTCCGAAACCCGGAAGTGGGTAATTTTTATTATTATTATTATTTATTTTATTTTTCTATTTTTATTTTTTATTAAAATGCTGAGGGGGCCGGAGGAAAGGGGCTAGGGGGCCGTATACGGCCCTGGGGCCGCGTGTTGGACAGCCCCGGCTTAGGCTAAGGCTGGAGAAAATGGAAGTCATCCTTCCATTGTGACTCCTTTTTAACCCTCTAGACCAGTGTTTTTCAACCTTTTTTGATCCGCGGCACACTTTTTACATTTACAAAATCCTGGGGCACACCACCAACCAAAATGACATAAAATGACACTCTAACACAATCATACATATAGTTAATAGGTTTTTAAATGTACACACTCAGTGTGAAACCTGGGCCTGTTTCAATGAACACAACATAGTACAAATAACTGATGCACTGAAATTTGAATACTGGAGTGGTTTGGGGGGTTGATTTTGTCATTTGGGAGTTGTAGTTGACATTAGTTCGCTGGCACGAGCCTCCCTCCAGCCTCATGTGCTCTACCTAGCCCGCAATGACATGTGCAGAGCACGCCTGCTCTCCCCTCTCCACTTGGAGTCTCGGAAATAGCCCGTTGGAGTCTCAGAAACACACAGAACCCCCCCCCCCGCCTTGAAGGCCTCGCTGGTATGAGCCTCCCTTCAGCCTTGCATGCTCTCCTTCGCACACATGCACACCACGCTGCATTTCAATGAGCATGCCTGATCTCCCCTCCTTGTTTTTTTTCCAAATAATTTTTTATTAGGTTTTTTCTCATTTTTCACATGGGGCGGGTTGTTGAAAGCTGGGGGGGGTGGGGGTGGGTGTGAGGGTTAGCGGTTTGGGGTAGAGGGATAGAGAGGGGGGTAAACATAAAACAAGTGTTGGTTACTTCCCAAAAGTGGTGAGAGGGTTGATACATTGTATGTTGGTATTTTCAAAACTCATTACAGTTATTTCAAAGTAGTCCGTTGATCAAGATTAACAGTATGTACAGTCTTATACTCTATTCTTTATATGTCATTTACGTCGACAGTAAATTTTGGGTAGTATTTTTGTATATATACTTTAAAATTCGTCCAGTCCGTTGTTTTCTTTCTGTCCATCAGTTTTTGGTTTAGAGCGTCCATCTGGATTATGTCTAATACTTTCAGTGTCCATTCTTCCAGGTCCGGAGTGGTGTCTCTCTTCCAGTGTCGTGCTAGTGTGATGCGGCTACAGGCGCTTAGTATAAAAAAAATTCTCTCTTGATTTCTATTCAAACTTGGGTTCGAAAGCCCCAATACAGGGGTGCTCACACTTTTTCAGCATGGGAGCTACTGATTAAAAAACCAAGTCCCAAAGATCACCTACCCAGAAATGTAAAATGTATAACTATTTTCTTATTTATTTATTTATATTTATTATTCATTTTTATGTACCGCTCCTTCCAGCAGGCTCGGGGCAGTTTACATAAAATGAAGTTATAAAACATCAACATTTCAATTTAATAAGAATATAAAACAGAGCATAAAAATACATCCAACCTCCCCATTTCTCCCACACTGCCATATTACCACACATATTATCAGCCATAAAGTAAGAAGAGAGGCTTTCGAACTGCAAGGCCATTTAATACTCAGCAAGGTAAACAAAGGGGCATGGAAAAAGACATCCAACCACCCCATTTCTCCCACACTGCCATATTCCCCAACATATATTTCTCAAAGAACAAAGCAATCAGAGAGGCTTTGGAGCTAAAAGGCCATTTTTAAACATTAAAAATAAACAAAGACACATGCCACAGAACAATCAAGCACCCACCCCAAAGTAAAAAGACCGACCTTTGAGATGCGGTAAGGAAATGACCCCAAAGCGTCCTTCTTCTACTCCATCGTTGCTCCTATTTCCACGCCGCCAGCATGCGTGCCCCCTCCAAGAGCTCACGAGAAGTCCGAGGGGCAGAATGGGCGCTTCTGCGCATGCGCGCGGGGCCAGCCATGCATCGCGTCATCCAGGTCCGCCCCCTTTGGTCTCCTACAAAAGAGGGGCCCATCCTGCCTCTTGGACTCTGCAGCTTTTGGAGGCGGCGCGCGAGCAGGGAGCGGGGAGGAGCAACGACGGAGGACTTCTTTGCAGCGTGCAGGGGCGCGTGAAGAGGACCAACAGCAAAAAACCTGGTCAGGGGCCTGAAGATCACCAGGATGAGGCCTGAAGATCACCCTGGTGATCCCGATCACCATTCTGAGCACCCCTGCCCCAATAGGTAGTGCTGCGGGTCCATACAAAATTTAATTTTCAAAATTTCCTGCATTTCTTTGTGGATGGTCTCCCAAAATTTTTTCACCTTTCTACAGTTCCACCATTGGTGTAGATAAGTTCCTGGCTCCCTGCCACACTTCCAACAGATATTAGAAATTCCTTTGTTGTATTTCGCCAATTTTGTAGGGTAGAGATGCCACCTGTACTGCATCTTTATCCAATTCTCTTTTAAATCTGTTGAAGGTGTGTATTTTAATTTTTCTACCCAAATCTCCTCCCATTGGTGAAAGAGTATCGAGTGTCCCAAGTCTTGGGCCCATTTGGCGTGGCAGTTTTTAATTTGCTCGTCCTCTGTATCCCATTTGAGGAGATGTTTATAAAAAAGGCTTATGGTATTTTTCTGTTTTGTCATGATTGACTCCCATCTGGTATCTTCTAGGACAGTGCTGTCCAACTTCTTCCGGCCCAAGGGCCGGAAGAAGTGTCACTGATCACCTGGGGGGCCGCAGGTGATCAGTGAGCGGGGGGCGGGGCCGATAGCGGGGGGGGGCGGGGCGCGGGGCCAGCTGACTTCCTCCTCCTTCACCCCTCCTCCTCCCCCGCGGACGAGCCGCGGCTCCGATCGCGAGCCGCGGTGCGGGGAAGGAGGAGGGGCGAAGGAGGAGGAGCCAGCTGTCTTCCTCCTGCCTGAATCGCCCCCTTCTCCCTCTCTCGGTGCCGCCGTTGCGAGGCAGTTTGCACCTAGAAAGGGAGACGGGGGCGCCGCTGCATACTGCCTCGCATTGGCGCTGCCGAGAGGGACGGAGGGCGATGCAGGCAGGGAGGAGGGGCCAGCTCTCTTCCTCCTGCCTGAATCGCCCCTTCTCCCTCTCTTGGCGGTGCCGGGTGCGAGGCAGTTTGCAGCGGCGCGGCCGAGAAAGGGACGGAGGGGCGATTCAGGCAGGAGGAAGATAGCTGGCCCTCCTCCCTGTACCGCCGCCTTGTCTCTTTCTCGGCGGCGCCGCTGCAAACTGCCTCGCATCGGCGCCGCTGAGAGAGTCCGTCCCGGAGGGGCGATCCAGGCAGGAGGAGGGCCGGCTCTCTTCCTCCTGCCTGAATCGCCCCCTTCTCCCTCTCTTGGCAGCGCCGTTGCGAGGCAGTTTGCAGTGGCGCCGCTGAGAGAGGGACGGAGGGGCGATGCAGACAGGGAGGAGGGCCAGCTCTCTTCCTCCTGCCTGAATCGCCCCTTCTCCCTCTCTTGGCGCCGCTGCATACTGCCTCGCATTGGCGCTGCCGAGAGGGACGGAGGGGGCGATCCAGGCAGGAGGAAGACAGCTGGCTCCTCCTCCCTGCCTGCATCGCCCCTCCGTCCCTTTCTCGGCGCCGTTGCGAGGCAGTTTGCAGCGCGCCGCCGAGAGAGAGAGAGGGGGCGGTGTAGGGAGGAAGAAGAGCTGGCTCCTCCTCCCTGTACCGCCCCTTTCTCCCCTCTCGGCGGCGCCAATGCAAACTGCATCGCATCGGCGCCGCCGAGAGGGGGGGACGGAGGGCGATACAGGCAGGAGGAGGAGCCAGCTGTCTTCCTCCTCCCTGCCCCGCCTCCCCCTCCTCCGCCGCCTTTTTAAAAAAAAAAATCGATAAAAAAAATATCAAAAATGGCGGCTGAGGGCATAGGTGGGGCCGTGTCCAACAGGCTACGGGGCCGGATCCGGCCCCGGGGCCGCCAGTTGGACAGCCCTGTTCTAGGAAGCCTATTTTCTTGTCCTCTTTGTATCTTAACCTTATTTGATGGTATTGAAGCCACGAAAGATCGTGTCCTTCTTGTTGCAGTTCCACTCGTATTTTAATTTCCCAATTTTTATTTTCTTTTTTTAAGAGTTGCTTGTATGTTAGCCATCTCTCCCTTGCCAATTCTTTCTTGTGGAATGCCTCTCCCGGCGATACCCAGAGCGGAGTCAATCTGAAAAAGTATCGTTTGTATTTATCTCCCCTCCCTGTTTAGAGTCTCAGAAACAGCCCCCCACTAGGTTGGGAGATAGGGTTGCCACCTGTCCCGTATTATATGGGACCTCTCGCATTTTTGCTCTGAATTTCGTGTCCCGTCTTTTCAGCTCCTGTCCCGTATTGACAGGACAGGAGAGGTGGCAGCAGGAGGCGAGGCCGGTCCAGCAGTGAGGAAGGAAGGAAGTGAGAACTTTACCTGAATGCCCGGGAGCTGCCGCTCTCCCCATGCAAACACCGGGCCTGTGAAACATAACCTCAGCTATATTTTATGAAATGTCCCCTTTTTTTGGGAAAAATCCCGTATTTTTAGGTAAATGTCCCTTATTTCTTATATCAAAAAGTGGCAACACTACTGGGAGGATGGCTAATCTCAGCGGAGAGCTTTTGGTGGGAGGATTCGCCATCTCTTTCCCAAAAGGAAGAGACGGAGAGGCGGAGAGCGCTTCAGCCTTCTCTGCCAAAGGAGTTCCTAAGACCATCTTTGGAATCCCTCTGAAAACGAGGACAGTCTACTCCAGACCTGCCCAACCCACGGCCCGCAGGCCGGATGCGGCCCGGCAGCCGATTCTGTCCGGCCCGGGGAGAAGGGCATTGGCGCGGGGCCAAGAGAAAGGGGTGCCACTGCCGCCATCCCATCGCGGGCTGTGGGGCTTGCGTCGGCAGTCTTCTGCGGTGGCTAAAGGGCGCTGCTCCGGCTGCTGCTCGTGCTGCTCCTCATCCTAGGAGGCGCCGTGCAGCAGACGGACCCAGGGCCCGGCCATAGCCCTCCTCGCAACCCCTCTCTGCCTGCCTGGATGTTAGCCCGCGCCTCAATTCCTGGGATGGGAGCCTGCGGGGCTCGGCTGCCCGCTACCGCTCCTGCTGCGGCAAGACACTTCCGCCAGGCAGGCCGGCCGACTGGCTGCCTCCGCCTCCTCTCCTCCAAAGGCTCACTGCGGACCTGGCGTGCGCACCCACTTTTGTGAGAAAGCACACACAGCGTAATAGGCGTGCGCTGTCGCCTCTCTGCCTGGTTGGCTGGCTGACACGGTTGCGCGCGTACACACACACCAACATGGTGGGTTGGGCGCGAGACTGGGCGCGAGAGCGGGCGGAGGCCTGCAGCCTCCGATCGCCTGCTGCTCTGCTCTGATCTGCTGCGGCGGCGGCTGGGTCCGCTTTGTCATCCTCTGGGCTGGGTCCATTGGGCCATTCCATCTTGGGATCCTTCCTCTCTTGAGGATGTCAGCCTCCATCTTGGTTCGCACCTTGTCTTCTTGAATTTCATTTCATTTTAGTAGTTTTTATTATTATTTTATAATAATTATAATTTTATTATAATAATATTATAATAATATAATAAATAATATAATATAATGTTATATTATATTATAATTTCAATATATTATAATGTCTCTATATATACTATAATATAATAATTATGATATTAAGACTAATAATATATGAATATTTCTTGATATATTAACATATTAATATTAATGATGTGTAATATATACAGTGCCGGCCTTTGGCATTCCGGCATGTAAGCGGCCGCATAGGGCGGCGGGTCCTGGGAGGCGTCGCCGCCTGCGAGGGCGCCACCACGCTGGCCGCCCCTCCGCCGCGCCTCCTGCCCGAGAGCCAGTGCTCCCCGCCCGGCGGTGCAGCCGGTGATGCAGCCGGCGGCGCAGGCGGCACAGGCGGCGATGTAGCCGTGCCGGACGTCACTGCGCATGCGCAGGCATTCGTGACGCACTCGCGCAGCTGCGCGTGACGTCACCACTCATGTGCAGGTGTGCGTGACGTCACTGCGCAGCCTTCGTGTGACGCCGCCGCGCATGCGCAGGCGTGCGTCATGCACGCCTGCACATGCGCGGTGACGTCGCCGCGCGGGCTGCCGCGTCCAGCAGCCATGGGGGGGGCGCAGAAATGAGGCTCACGTACCCCCCCCCAGGAGAGGTGAGACCGCCCCTGAATATATAGTAAATAAATAAATAAATTATGTAGATTAGAATGTAGTTTATTATTTATTTATTTATTAGTTCAGCTTGATATACCGCTCTCTCTGGAGCCCAGAGCGGTTTACAGAATTAAAATAGCAAGTAAACACATAAAACACAGTAAAACCAATATAAAACCCCCAGTTAAAATCCCATTCCCAACAATACTGCAATAGGGCAGCAGAAATGCGATGGCGGCGAGGTGGCAGAGCGCTAGTGGTAACAGGCACTGGTTATGGGCCAAATGCCTGTCTGAATAACCAGGTCTTGACGGCTCTGCGGAATGGCAGCAAGTCGCGGATGACTCGTATCTCCTCAGGGAGGGTGTTCCACAAGGTTGGCGCGGCCACAGCGAATGCCCTCTGCCGCGTACTAGAGAGCCTGTAGACCAGGGGTGCTCAGAATGGTGATCGCGATCACCAGGGTGATCTTCAGGCCTCATCCTGGTGATCTTCAGGCCCCTGACCAGGTTTTTTGTTGTTGGTCCTCTTCACGTGCCCCTGCACGCTGCAAAGAAGTCCTCCGTCATTGCTCTTCCCCGCTCCCTGCTCACGCGCCGCCTCCAAAAGCTCCAGAGTCCAAGAGGCAGAATGGGCCCCCTCTTTTGGATTCCTCCTCCTCCCTCCATCCTTCTCCAGCCACTCAGAGCCATAGGAGACCAAAAGGGGCGGGCCTGGATGACACGATGCATGGCTGGCCCCGCGCGCATGTGCAGAAGCGCTCATTCTGCCTCTCGGACTTCTCATGAGCTCTTGGAGGCAGCACGCATGCTGGCGACGTGGAAATAGGAGCAACGATGGAGGAGGAGAAGAAGGATGCTTTGGGGTCATTTCCTTACCGCATCTCAAAGGTCGGTCTTTTTACTTTGGGGTGGGTGCTTGATTGTTCTGTGGCATGTCTCTTTGTTTATTTTTAATGCTTAAAAATTGCCTTTTAGCTCCAAAGCCTCTCTGCTTGCTTTGTTCCTTGAGAAATATATGTTGGGGAATATGGCAGTGTGGGAGAAATGGGGTGGTTGGATGTATTTTTGCATGCCCCTTTGTTTACCTTGCTGAGTATTAAATGGCCTTGCAGTTCAAAAGCCTCTCTTCTTACTTTCTGGCTGATAATATGTGTGATAATATGGCAGTGTGGGAGAAATGGGGTGGTTGGATGTATTTTTATGCTCTGTTTTATATTGTTGTTATTAAATTGAAATGTTGATGTTTTATAACTTCATTTTATGTAAACTGCCCGAGCCTGCTGGAAGGAGCGGTACATAAAAATGAATAATAAATATAAATAATTAAGAAAATAGGTATACGTTTTACTTTTCTGGGTAGGTGATCTTTGGGACTTGGTTTTTAATCAGTAGCTCCCATGCTGAAAAGTGTGAGCACCCCTGCTGTAAACCTTAATGACAGACACCTCCAGTAAGTTGAGCCCCTCTGAGCGCAGCGATCTCCTGGGCACCTAAGGGGTAAGCTGCTCCCTCAGGTACACTGGCCCCAGGCATGTAGCCGGGGGTAGGGCTCAGCCCCCGAAATTCTCAGGGTGGTCCGCGAAAAGGCCTTGCTGGTACATTATTTAAACTGTTATGTTTATTCATATCATGATCTGATAACCATGCTCATTATATCCCACATTAATGGGGTTATTGGGATAACAATACAAAAGGTTTGCTAGGGTAGACCCTCTTCCACCCAGTCTCAGCCCCCGAACCAAACTCAGCCCCTCCCCGAATCAAAATCCTGGCTACGGCCCTGACTGGCCCCAAACCATATAAGGCCTTAAAAGTTAGAACTAACACCTTGAAGGTGACCCGGAATTCAATTGGGAGCCAGTGCAGCTCGCGCAAGAGTGGAGTCACGTGAGTGGATCTTGAGGCTCCTGAGAGCAAGCGTGCTTCTGCGTTCTGCACCAGCTTGAGTTTCCGGATCGCCGACAAGGGTCGGCCAATGTACAATGCATTACAGTAGTCGAGCCTTGAGATGACCGTGGCTTGGATCACCGTGGCTAGGTCGCAGCGGGAGAGATAAGGACCCATAGACAGCTGGGAGTCCAGCCGAACCCCTAGGCTCTTTACTGACGGTTGCAGGCAGAGTGCCACACCGTCAAACGTCGGCAACTGGGTCTCTACCCCCCCCCCCGGGCGGCCCAGCTACAAGATCTCCGTCTTCGCCGGGTTCACCTTCAACTCACTAGTTCAGCCTTTAGGTGTGGCCCTCCATAATATTTTTTGGCTCTCGTGTGGCCTTGGAAAAAATAATTGCCCACCCCTGGCGTGGAGGTGTCAATGTATACAGAGCTTAGGTGGTTACACTTACTGAGAGGCACATGTCTTACGATTACGTAGTTACAATATGCAGTGTTTGTTTCTTTCTCAACAAGATGTTAAATTGTAACTTTAGGTGTGGCCCTCCATAATATTTTTTGGCTCTCGTCTGGCCCCTTGGAAAAAAATAATTGCCCACCCCTGGTCTACTCCATATTTTCCCCATTCCTTCTTTTTTTTATTAATGCCAAGATGGCCCAGAAAAAAGAGCGACTCCGGTAAACTTACTTTCTGACCGAGAACAACATTCCCTGGCCTCCTTCTCTCCCTCTTCCTCCTCCTGCTGACGGCACATGACTTCTCCCACTGCGATCTCATTAATAGATTTACTTATTTGAAAATCATTATCCAGGCAGACAGGCTTAACTAAGAAACAGTCTCCCAGGGGCGACTCGTCAGGGAAGCCGGTGGATTGCTATTACAAGAGATTTTCCCTGATGGTAGTAGACACAGAAACCATTTGACAATGTCAGATACCCCTGTCGGGAATTGAATTTAAGAAGAGAGGGAGGGAGAGAAGGGAACCGGGGTCACCATGAGTCGAAAGGCGACTCAAAGGCACATACATCCACAAAGCTGGGTTGCTGTGAGTTTTCCGGGCTGTCTGGCCATGTTCAGAAGCATTCTCTCCTGACGTTTCACCTACATCTATGGCAGGCCTCCTCAGAGGTTGTTAGGTGTGGGGTTTCTAGATCTGTGGGCAGGCCCGGATTAACACTTATTTGCGCCCTAGGCCACACTTTGGAATTACGCCCCCTTTAAGCCAACCTCCCACCACCTCTAAGGTCCCCATGCATTCCCACCGGCTGGAAAGCTCCGCTGTGCTCTGAAGGTCTCCTCGGGAGTCGGGAGGCTTGGGGAGAGCGCAGCGGATGCAAACTCGCTCCAAAAACGTGCATGAGAGGGGGGGCGCACACACGAGAGAGAACGTGCGTGCGAGAGAGAGAGCGAGAGAGAGAGCGAGAGAGAGAGTGCGAGAGAGAGAGCGCGCGAGAGAAAGAGCATGCGCGAGAAAGAGAGCGAGAGAGCGAGAGAGTGCGCGTGAGAGAGAGCAAGAGAAAGAGAAAGAGCGCGCGCACGAGAGAGAGTGAGAGGGAGAAAGAGCGAGAGAGAGAGAGCACGAGAGAGAGCGAGAGAGAGAGAGCAAGAGAAAAAGCGCACGCGAGAGAGGGAGAGCGCGTGAGAGAGTGCGAGAGAGAGAGAGCACGTGCGAGAAAGAGAGCGAGAGAGAGCGTGAGAGAGACAGCAAGAGAGATAGACAGCAAGAGAGAGAGCGTGAGCGAGAGCGAGAGAGCGCACGCGAGAGAGGGAGAGCGCGTGAGAGAGAGCGAGAGAGAGAGAGCACGTGCGAGAAAGAGAGCGAGAGAGAGCGTGAGAGAGACAGCAAGAGAGATAGACAGCACGAGAGAGAGAGCGAGAGCGAGAGAGAGCGAGAGAGAGAGCGAGAGCGCGCGCGAGAGAGAGCGAGTGACGGAGGAGACTGGACAAGCGAGGCCCGCCTTGAAAAGCGCCAAGTTCAATATGCCAAGTTTGGTTCAATTCCATTGTTGCAAGAGTTCAGGATGCTCTTTGATTGTGTGTTAACTATAAATCCCAGAAACTGTAACTCCCAAATGTCAAGGTCTGTTTTCCGCAAACTCCATCTGTGTTCACATTTGGGCATATTGAGTATTCATGCCAAGTTTGGTCCTGATCCAACATTGTTTCAGTCCACAGTGCTCTCTGGATATAGGTGGACTACAACTCCAAAACTCAAGGTCAATGCCCACCAAACTCTTATAGTATTTTCTCTTGGTTATGGGAGGTCTGTGTGGGATGTTTGATTCCATTCCATCATTAGTGGAGTTCAGAGTTCTCTTTGATTGTGGGTGAACTATAACTCCCAGCAACTACAACTCCCAAATGACAAAATCAATTTTTTGACTGAACGGTCCCTCCTTGGGTTAGTATTAATATGTTTTGTGCCAGGGTATCTATGTTGTGTTCATCGAAACAGGCCCAGGTTTCACACTGAGTGTATAAATACATTTAAAAACATATTAACTATATGTATGACTGTGTTAGAGTGTCATTTTGTGTCATTTTGGTTGGTGGTGTGCCCCAGGATTTTGTAAACGGAAAAAATGTGTCGGCTCAAAAAAAAAAGGTTGGGAAACACTGCCATAGATGAAACTCTCTGTCCCTTCTAACATTGGCCAATCATTTGTGTAAATGAATCCTTTGTGGGAGGTGTTAGCTGCCCCTGATTCAAAGCTATCAAGGTGGCAACATTCACACTTGCCTCAAGCAGACAAGAGTTCTATTGCACGGATACATGACCACTTAGCAAAGCAAATGCCGGAGTTGAGCTGAAATATTTGTCCTTTTATCTGCTTTGAATCTCCCGCTCATTCAGCTTTATGGGTGACCCCAGGCTCCAATGTTATGCAGAGCGAGCAAATGTCTCCCTTATCAGCCGTCTCCATACCACGCATAATTTTATACGTCTGGCAGGGATTTCGCACCGGCTCCCAGCATTCCTTTGGGGCCTCTCCCGGCCTCCCAGGATGTCCTGCCTTTGCTTTGGCCTCAAAGTGTTCTTTAACTTTTAAACTTGTCGCTGAATTGCTTGATGTTTGGACCTGTTATCCAGGAACTGGCTATTATTATTTTTTCCAAGGGGCCACAGGAGAGCCAAAAAATATTATGGAGGGCCGCACCTAAAGGCGGAGCTACATTCTAATCTACATTATTTATTTATTTATTTACTTACTTACTATATTTACTATATAGCAGGGCTGCCCAACTGGCGGCCCGGGGGGGGGGCCGTATACGGCCCCCAGCCACTTCCCTCTGGCTCCCTAAGCTAAAAAATTAAAATTAAAATGAATAATAAAAATTAAAAAAAATACCTACTTCCGGGTTTGGAGCAAGTATCGCGAGAATATGCAATCCACATGGGATTTCGCTGTCAACGCGAGATCACGCCGGCGTTGACAGTCAAATCCCGTGTGGATTCCGTATTCTCGCGATACTCTTTGGCTACTCTACTACTGGATCGCTGAGGCCCACAGACGCGATTAGGACCTTCTTCGACTCAGTCGGTCGTCGCCTCTCGTCGTCCGGGTACTCCTGGATCCTGGATCATATAGACGCCATAATGTGCCATTCTGCCTGAAAGGCATGCTGAGGCATAAAACTTCCTGGCCATAGCATCAAGCTTTCTACCTTCTTTATCAGAAGGAGCAGCTTGGTTATTTTGAATTGGCCATTGAGCCCCTGTGTGGCAAGTTTGGTCCTGATCCGTCAATGCAGTGGGCCACAGCGTTTGGAAAAGGTAGGCCGAAGCAGGGGGCTCCTCATTCCCTCCCCCTATCTCCCCTCATGTATTAAATATAAAATTAAATATATTTAAAGATGAAATAAGGGGAGATGGGATACTAGCTTGGGGACCCTGCGGTGCTATAAATCCCAGAAACTGTAACTCCCAAATGTCAAGGTCTATTTTCCCCAAACTCCATCTGCGTTCACATTTGGGCATATTGAGTATTCATGCCAAGTTTGGTCCTGATCCAACATTGTTTGAGTCCACAGTGCTCTCTGGATATAGGTGAACTACAACTTCCAAACCCAAGGTCAATGCCCACCAAACTCTTATAGCATTTTCTCTTGGTTATGGGAGTTCTGCGTGGGAAGTTTGTGTCTTTCTTCCATTCCTGCCGGGATATCTATGTTGTGTTCATCGAAGCAGGCCCAGGTTTCACACTGAGTGTATAAATACATTAAAAAACATATTAACTATATGTATTACTGTGTTAGAGTGTCATTTTGTGTCGTTTTGGTTGGTGGTGTGCCCCGGGATTTTGTAAATGTAAAAAAAGTGCCGCCGCTCAAAAAAGGTTGAAAAACACTGATTCTGTCTATCTATATGTCTGCTTTGAAGGCTTAGAAACAGAGGCTGGATGGCCATCTGTCGGGGATGCTCCTCTTCCAACTCTAGGATCCAATGATCCTAATGTTGTAGTTCTGAGGCTGCCCGATCAGAGTCCTTTATGCAAATAATCCCACAGTGGGAGCCAATTAGAAAGCTGCCACATATTCTTCCGCACCGCTGCAAACACTGACTTTTATTATATACATAGATAGATAGACATGTCTGCTTTGAAGGCTTAGAAACAGAGGCCATCTGTCAGGGATGCTTTGATTGTGCTTCTCCTGCATGGGCAGCGGGTTGGACTAGCTGGCCTATATGGCCTCTTCCAATTCTAGGATCCAATGATTCTAATGTTGTTGTTCTGAGGCTGGCCAATCAGTCCTTTATGCAAATAATCCCACAGCGAGAGCCAATCGGAAAGCTGCCACATATTCCTCCGCACCTCCGCAAACACTGACTTTTACTATATAGAATAGATAGATATATATGTCTGCTTTGAAGGCTTAGAAACTGAGGCAGGATGGCCATCTGTCGGGGATGCTTTGATTGTGCTTCTCCTGCATGGGTAGGGGGTTGGACTAGCTGGCCTATATGGCCTCTTCCAACTCTAGGATCCAATGATTTTAATGTTGTAGTTCTGAGGCTGGCCAATCAGAGTCCTTTATGCAAATAATCCCACAGCGGGAGCCAATCAGAAAGCTGCCACATATTCCTCCGCACGTCTGCACTGCCGCAAACACTGACTTTTATTATATACATAGATAGATATGTCTGCTTTGAAGGCTTAGAAACTGAGGCAGGATGGCCATCTGTCGGGGGTGCTTTGATTGTGCTTCTCCTGGATGGGCAGGGGGTTGGACTAGCTGGCCTATATGGCCTCTTCCAACTCTAGGATCCAATGATTCTAATGTTGTTGTTCTGAGGCTGGCCAATCAGAGTCCTTTATGCAAATAATCCTACAGCGGGAGCCAATCAGAAAGCTGCCACATATTCCTCCATACGTCTGCACTGCCATAAACACTGACTTTTATTATATACATAGATAGATAGATAGATAGATAGATAGATAGATATGTCTGCTTTGAAGGCTTAGAAACAGAGGCTGGATGGCCATCTTTCGGATGCTTTGATTGTGCTTCTCCTGGATGGGCAGGGGTTGGACTAGCTGGCCTATATGGCCTCTTCAACTCTAGGATCCAATGAGTCTAATGTTGTTGTTCTGAGGCTGGCCAATCAGAGTCCTTTATGCAAATAATCCTACAGCGGGAGCCAATCAGAAAGCTGCCACATATTCCTCCGCACGTCTGCACTGCCGCAAACACTGACTTTTATTATATACATAGATAGATAGATAGATAGATAGATAGATAGATAGATATGTCTGCTTTGAAGGCTTAGAAACAGAGGCTGGATGGCCATCTTTCGGGGATGCTTTGATTGTGCTTCTCCTGGATGGGCAGGGGGTTGGACTAGCTGGCCTATATGGCCTCTTCCAATTCTAGGATCCAATGAGTCTAATGTTGTTGTTCTGAGGCTGGCCAATCAGAGTCCTTTATGCAAATAATCAGACAGTGGGAGCCAACCAGAAAGCTGCCACATATTCCTCCGTGCCGCCGCAAACACTGACTTTTATTATATAGATAGATAGATAGATATGTCTGCTTTGAAGGCTTAGAAACTGAGGCAGGATGGCCATCTGTCGGGGTGCTTTGATTGTGCTTCTCCTGCATGGGCAGGGGGTTGGACTAAGTC
>JARBWK010000017.1:1176901-1448334 GCA_030556195.1 Anolis apletophallus | reverse complement strand
TGGCGGCGAGTGGCAGAGCGCTAGTGGTAACAGGCACTGGTTATGGGCCAAATGCCTGTCTGAATAACCAGGTCTTGCGGCTCTCCCGGAATGGCAGCAAGTCGCGGATTACTCGTATCTCCTCAGGGAGGGTGTTCCACAAGGTTGTAGCGGCCACAGCGAATGCCCTCTGCCGCGTGCTAGAGAGCCTGTAGTGACCTCTAATGCCAGGCACCTCCAGTAAGTTGAGCCCCTCTGGCTGGCGATCTCCTGGCACCTAAGGTGGTCGCTCCCTCAGGTACACTGGCCCCCAGGCATGTGGCTAAGGGCTGGCCCCCGAAATTCTCAGGGTGGTCCGCGAAAGGCCTTGCTGGTACATTATTTAAACTGTTATGTTTATTCATATCATGATCTGATAACCATGCCTCATTATATCCCACATTAATGGGGTTATTGGGATAACAATACAAAAGGTTTGCTAGGGTGACCCTCTTCCACCCAGTCTCAGCCCCCAGAACCAAACTCATTTGAATCAAAATCCTAGCTACGGCCCTGACTGGTACAAACCATATAAGGCCTTAAAAGTTAGAACTAACACCTTGAAGGTGACCCGAATTCAATTGGGAGCCAGTGCAGCTCGCGCAGAGTGAGTCACGTGGTGGATCTTGAGGCTCCTGAGAGCAAGCGTAGCTTCCTGCGTTCTGCACCAGCTTGAGTTTCTGGATCGCCGACAGGATAGGCCAATGTACAGCGCATTACAGTAGTCGAGCCTCGAGATCACCGTGGCTTGGATCACCGTGGCTAGGTCGCAGCGGGAGAGGTAAGGACCCATAGACAGCTGGGAGTCCAGCCGAACCCCTAGGCTCTTTACTGACGGTTGCAGGCAGAGTGCCACACCGGCCAAACGTCGGCAACTGGGTCTCTACCCCCGGCGGCCCAGCTACAAGATCGCCGTCTTCGCCGGGTTCACCTTCAACTCACTAGTTCAGCCTTTAGGTGTGGCCCTCCATAATAATTTTTTGGCTCTCGTGTGGCCTTGAAAAATAATTGCCCACCCTGGCGTGGAGGTGTCAAAGTATACAGAGCTTAGGTGGTTACACTTACTGAGAGGCACATGTCTTACGATTACGTAGTTACAATATGCAGTGTTTGTTTCTTTCTCAACAAGATGTTAAATTGTAACTTTAGGTGTGGCCCTCCATAATATTTTTTGGCTCTCGTCTGGCCCCTTGGAAAAAAATAATTGCCCACCCCTGGTCTACTCCATATTTTCCCCATTCCTTCTTTTTTTTATTAATGCCAAGATGGCCCAGAAAAAAGAGCGACTCCGGTAAACTTACTTTCTGACAGAGAACAACATTCCCTGGCCTCCTTCTCTCCCTCTTCCTCCTCCTGCTGACGGCACATGACTTCTCCCACTGCGATCTCATTAATAGACTTACTTATTTGAAAATCATTATCCAGGCAGACAGGCTTAACTAAGAAACAGTCTCCCAGGGGCGACTCGTCAGGGAAGCCGGTGGATTGCTATTACAAGAAATTTCCCTGATGGTAGTAGACACAGAAACCATTTGACAATGTCAGATACCCCTGTCGGGAATTGAATTTAAGAAGAGAGGGAGGGAGAGAAGGGAACCGGGGGTCACCATGAGTCGAAAGGCGACTCAAGGCACATACATCCACAAAGCTGGGTTGCTGTGAGTTTTCCGGGCTGTCTGGCCATGTTCAGAAGCATTCTCTCCTGATGTTTCACCTACATCTATGGCAGGCCTCCTCAGAGGTTGTTAGGTGTGGGGTTTCTAGATCTGTGGGCAGGCCCAGATTAACACTTATTTGCGCCCTAGGCCACACTTTGGAATTACGCCCCCTTTAAGCCAACCTCCCACCACCTCTAAGGTCCCCATTCCCACCGGCTGGAAAGCTCCGCTGTGCTCTGAAGGTCTCCTCGGGAGTCGTGAGGCTTGGGGAGAGCGCAGCGGATGCAAACTCGCTCCAAAAACGTGCATGAGAGGGGGGGCGCGCACACGAGAGAGAGAGAATGTGCGTGCGAGAGAGAGAGAGAGAGCGCGAGAGAGAGCGCGAGAGAGAGCGCGAGAGAAAGAGCGCGCGCGAGAGAGAGAGCGAGAGAGCGAGAGAGTGCGCGTGAGAGAGAGCAAGAGAAAGAGAGAGAAAGAGCGCGTGCACGAGAGAGAGTGAGAGTGAGAAAGAGCGAGAGAGAGCACGAGAGAGAGCGAGAGAGAGAGAGCAAGAGAAAGAGCGCACGCGAGAGAGCGCGTGAGAGAGAGCGAGAGAGAGAGCACGTGCGAGAAAGAGAGCGAGAGAGAGCGTGAGAGAGACAGCAAGAGAGATAGACAGCAAGAGAGAGAGAGCGAGAGAGCGAGAGAGAGCGTGAGAGAGACAGCAAGAGAGATAGACAGCAAGAGAGAGAGAGCGAGAGAGAGAGAGAGCAAGAGAGAGCGTGAGAGAGACAGCAAGAGAGATAGACAGCAAGAGAGAGAGAGCGAGATAGAGAGCACGTGCGAGAAAGAGAGCGAGAGAGAGCGTGAGAGAGACAGCAAGAGAGATAGACAGCAAGAGAGAGAGAGAGCGTGAGCGAGAGAGAGAGCGAGAGCGAGAGAGAGAGCGAGTGACGGAGGAGACTGGACAAGCGAGGCCCGCCTTGAAAAGCGCCAAGTTCAGTATGCCAAGTTTGGTTCAATTCCATTGTTGCAAGAGTTCAGGATGCTCTATGATTGTGTGTTAACTATCCCAGAAACTGTAACTCCCAAATGTCAAGGTCTATTTTCCCCAAACTCCATCTGTGTTCACGTTTGGGCCTATTGAGTATTCATGCCAAGTTTGGTCCTGATCCAACATTGTTTGAGTCCACGGTGCTCTCTGGATATAGGTGGACTACAACTCCAAAACTCAAGGTCAATGCCCACCAAACTCTTATAGTATTTTCTCTTGGTTATGGGAGGTCTGTGTGGGAAGTTTGCTTCCATTCCATCTTTGGTGGAGTTCAGAATGCTCTTTGATTGTGGGTGAACTATAACTCCCAGCAACTACAACTCCCAAATGACAAAATCAATTTTTTGACTGATGGTCCCTCCTTGGGTTAGTATTAATATGTTCTGTGCCAGGGTATCTATGTTGTGTTCATCGAAACAGGCCCAGGTTTCACACTGAGTGTATAAATACATTTAAAAACATATTAACTATATGTATGACTGTGTTAGAGTGTCATTTTGTGTCATTTTGGTTGGTGGTGTGCCCCAGGATTTTGTAAATGGAAAAAATGTGTCGCGGCTCAAAAAAAAAAAGGTTGGGAAACACTGCCATAGATGAAACTCTCTGTCCCTTCTAACATTGGCCAATCATTTGTGTAAAGGAATTCTTTGTTGGGAGGTGTTAGCTGCCCCTGATTCAAAGCTATCAAGGTGGCAACATTCACACTTGCCTCAAGCAGACAAGAGTTCTATTGCACGGATACATGACCACTTAGCAAAGCAAATGCCGGAGTTGAGCTGTGCTCACACTGAAATATTTGTCCTTTTATCTGCTTTGAATCTCCCGCTCATTCAGCTTTATGGGTGACCCCAGGCTCCAATGTTATGCAGAGCGAGCAAATGTCTCCCTTATCAGCCGTCTCCATACCACGCATAATTTTATACCGCAGGGATTTCGCACCGGCTCCCAGCATTCCTTTGGGGCCTCTCCCGGCCTCCCAGGATGTCCTGCCTTTGCTTTGGCCTCAAAGTGTTCTTTAACTTTTTAAACTTGTCGCTGAATTGCTTGATGTTTGGACCTGTTATCCAGGAACTGGCTATTATTATTTTTTCCAAGGGGCCACAGGAGAGCCAAAAAATATTATGGAGGGCCGCATCTAAAGGCGGAGCTACATTCTAATCTACATTATTTATTTATTTATTTACTTACTTACTATATTTACTATATAGCAGGGCTGCCCAACTGGCGGCCCGGGGGGGGGGGCGTATACGGCCCCCCAGCCCCTTCCCTCCGGCCCCCTAAGCTAAAAAATAAAACATAAAATGAATAATAAAAATTTAAAAAAATACCTACTTCCGGGTTCGGAGCAAGTATCGCGAGAATACGCAATCCACATGGGATTTCGCTGTCAACGCGAGATCACGCCGGCGTTGACAGTGAAATCCCGTGTGGATTGCGTATTCTCGCGATACTCTTCGGCTACTCTACTACTGGATCGCTGAGGCCCACAGACACGATTAGGACCTTCTTCGACTCAGTCGGTCGTCGCCTCTCTCGTCGTCCGGGTACTCCTGGATCCTGGATCATATAGACGCCATAATGTGCCATTCTGCCTGAAAGGCATGCTGAGGCATAAAACTTCCTGGCCATAGCATCAAAGCTTTCTACCTTCTTTATCAGAAGGAGCAGCTTGGTTATTTTGAATTGGCCATTGAGCCCCTGTGTGGCAAGTTTGGTCCTGATCCGTCAATGCAGTGGGCCACAGGGTTTGGAAAAGGTAGGCCGAAGCAGGGGGCTCCTCATTCCCTCCCCCCATCTCCCCTCATGTATTAAATATAAAATTAAATATATTTAAAGATGAAATAGGGGAGATGGGATACATTACAATAAGGGGAGAGGGGTGGATGGAATTAAATATATTTAATATTAAATAAAAATAAGGGGAAGAGGGGAGGATGGAATTAAATATATTTAATTTTAAATTAAAATAATTTAATATCTTATCCCTGCATTTTATCTCAGTAAAAGATTATATTTGACGGTATGCATGGGGGCGGGGTGGGGGCAGAGCCGGAGGAGGGGGCGGAGCCGGGGTGGGGGTGGAGCCGGGGGCGGGGGCAGACCCTACGCCCCCCAGGTCATCCGTGACCGGAATTCAGGCCCCTGGGCCGGTAGAAGTTGGACAGCCCTGCTATATAGCATTCGGAAGGCTTCACAAAAGAGTCTGGAGCAACAAGCACCTGAGGCAAAGCACCAAAATCAGTGTGTACAGAGCTATCAAACTGTCTATTCTCCTCTATGGGTCTGAAACATGGGTCACCTATCGCCAACACCTACGACTCCTCGAACGCTTTCATCAGCGCTGTCTTTGCACAATCCTAAATATACACTGGACCGACTATGTGATGAATGTTGCTGTCCTTGAGCAAGCAGGGATCACCAGCATTGAGGCCATGCTATTGAGAACACAGCTGCGCTGGGCAGGACACGTCTCTAGGATGGAGGGCCACCGCCTCCCAAAGATACTACTCTATGGTGAACTCGCCATGGGTCAGCGCAAGAGAGGCGCCCCCAAAAAGAGATATAAGGACTCCCTGAAACAACATCTCAGGCTCGGCCAGATTGATCACCAACAATGGTCCACTCTGGCCTCACATCGGGAGGCATGGAGACGCACTCTCCACAATGCTGCGGCCTCTTTCGAGAAGACACGCCGATTGGGTCTCGAAGAGAAACGACAACGCAGAAAGAACCGCAACTTGGAAACAACATTACCCAAGGAGACTTTCTGCTGTGCTTTCTGCAACCGGACTTGCCTATCTCAGATTGGCCTTTTTAGTCATCAACGAGCTTGTAAAAAGCGTAGGATGAGTCCTTCCTGAATCTTCGTTCGCGAAGTAATGCCGAGAGAGATATTTACTATATATTACACATCATTAATATTAACATATTAATATATCAAGAAATATTCATATACTAGCTTGGGGACCCAGCGGTGCCCGGGTTATTTGAGGAAGGTTGTTTCCTATTAGATGTTTATGTGGCTTGCAGTGGTCTCAGGAACTTAGTGAAGGTACTGCAAGTCCCACTGGCCATGGTCCATCACCCCCCCAAACAGCACCAGGATGTAGAGTGGGTCATGGGGCTGTGTGTGTCACATTTGGTCTTGATCATTATTTGGATGAGGGTTGCAGTGGTCTCGGAAGATGAGTGAAGGTATTTCAAGTCCCATCATCTGTGGTCCATCCTCCTTGAAACAGCACCAGGGTGTAGAGTAGGCCATGGGAGCTCTGTGTGCTAATTTTGGTCTGTAGTGGTCATTGGGTGAGGGTCGCGTTGTGAAGTGGGCCATTGAGCCCCTGTGTGGCAAGTTTGGTCCTGATCCGTCAATGCTGTGGGCCACAGTGTCTGACTGACTGAGGCATTTCCTTTTCCCTCTGCATCACCTTAGAATGTTGGAATGTGGATGGCCAATCAGAGTCCTTTATGCAAATACCATTTCTGTGGCAACCAATTCCCTCTGTCTGGGGCTGTAGAATGTTGGAATTCTGAGGCTGGCCAATCAGACTCCTTTATGCAAATAATCCCACAGTGGCAACCTATCAAAACGCTGTCACATATTCCTTGGCACCTCTGCACCTCCCAGAAAATGAACATTCCATTTCCGATGGGAAAGAAACCTGTCTTTTGGCTAACTCAAGTATTCAGTTGCATTCTGTTTCGCTGGCCAATCAGAGTCCTTTATGCAAATTTTCTCTCAGTGGCAACCAATGCCCTCCGTCTGTTGCCTTAGAGTGTTGGAGTTCTGAGGCTGGCCAATCAGAGTCCTTTATGCAAATAATCTGGTGCCTTAGAGTGTTGGTGTTCTGAGGCTGGCCAATGAGTGTCCTTTTTGCAAATAATACCACAGTGGCAACCAATCGAAACGCTGGCACATATTCCTCCCTCCGCACCACCGCACCTCCGCTCCGCTGCAAACACTGACTTTTATTATATACATAGAAGATTATTAGTAATAATATCATAATTATTATATTATAGTATATATATATATATAGACATTATAATATATTGAAATTATAATATAATATAACATTAGATTATATTATTTATTATATTATTATTATAAAATTATTATAAAATAATAATAAAAACGACTAAAATAAAAATAAATTAAATTCAAGAAGACAAGGTGCGAACCAAGATGGAGGCTGACATCCTCAAGAGAGGAAGGATCCCAAGATGGAATGGCCCAATGGACCGAGCCCAGAGGATGGCAAGGCGGACCCAGCCGCCGCCGCAGCAGAGCAGAGCAGAGCAGCAGGCGATCGGAGGCTGCAGGCCTCTGCCCGCTCTCGCCCCCAGCTGTTCCCCAGCTGTTTGCCCTGCTATGGAGTGCCTGCCATCCCTGGAGGCAATCCGGGCCTGCAGGGAGCAGTCAGTGATCTGTGGCGGCTGACCCCCGGGGCGACCCGGAAGACCACCACGCCTTCCGGGTCGCCAGGGTGATCAGCCGCCGTAGGTCGCCGAATGCTCCTGCTGCAGGCCCGGATTGCCTCCAGGGATGGCAGGCACTCCAAAGCCGCCGCTCCTCCGGCCTGTCTGCTGACACAGGCTCCACAGAGCCCGCGATGGATGGCAGCAGCGGCACCCCTTCCTCTTGGCCCCGCTCCCGACGCCCTTCTCCCCGAACTGGACAGAATCGGCTGCCGGGCCGCATCCGGCCCGCGGGCCATAGGTTGCCCACCCCGGGGCTAAACTGTTTTCTGGGTATAAGGAAATACAATGAAAAATTCATGGGATGGCCATAAGTCGATACAGGCACAACAACAACCACAAGAAAAGTACTCACTTACTTACTTAGGCAATCCCTTGTTGTCTGAGTATGATGGCCTTCCAAGTGTAGTGTCTTGGTGCTGGATACATAGGTGACTGTGGAGCCCTATTCTTGACCCCACATTCTTCCACAGTGAGGATATTGGTTTCTATATGTCTGCTTTGGAGGCTTTGAAACAGAGGCTGGATAGCCATCTGTCGGGGATGCTTTGATTGTGCTTCTCCTGCATGGGCAGGGGGTTGGACTAGCTGGCCTATATGGCCTCTTCCAACTCTAGGATCCAATGATTCTATCCAGTGTTTCCCAACCAGTGTGCCGTGAGCGACCATCAGGTGTGCCGTGGGAAACTGGAACCTCCAATCCCCTTCCTTCCCCCTCCTGCCGGACACTTTTCCTTCTCCACTCGGGCTCCCTTCTTCCCAGCCTCGCTCTGCTCGCTTTGCCTCGCTTTGCTCTGGGGCGAGTCTGCGCAGTAGCGCCCGCATGGATCACGCCTTCCTCCCTCCCTCCTCCTGAACACGCTCACGCTGCCCCCTCGGATCAAAATGGCGGCAGAAGCGGCAGCGTAGAAGAAAAAGTAAGTGTTCAGCAGGAGAGGGAAGAAAGGGCGCGAAGGGGGAGGGGGAGGAAGAGGTCTCTGTCGAAAGCTGGCATGGGCAAACTTGGACCTTCCAGGTGTTCTGGACTCCAACTCCCACCATTCCTAGCAGCCTCAGGCCCTTTTCCTTTCTCCCCCTCAGCCACTTAAGCAGGAAAGGGCCTCAGGCTGTTAGGAATGGTGGGAGTTGGAGTCCAAAGCACCCAGAGGGGCGAAGTTTTCCCATGCCTGTTTTAGGGACCATAAAGTGGTGAGCCTCCTTCCAACATTGTGATTCTGGATAGAAAACAACAACATAACAACATTGTTTGAGTCCGCAGTGCTCTCTGGGTGTAGGTGAACTACAACTTCCAAACTCAAGTTCAATTCCCAACCAAGCCCTTTCAGTACTTTCTGTAGGTAATGAGAGTTCAATATGCCAAGTTTGGTTCAATTCCATTGTTGCAAGAGTTCAGGATGCTCTTTGATTGTGTGTTAACTATAAATCCCAGAAACCTTAACTCCCAAATGTCAAGGCCTATTTTCCCCAAACTCCATCTGCGTTCACATTTGGGCATATTGAGTATTCATGCCAAGTTTGGTCCTGATCCAACATCGTTTGAGTCCACAGTGCTCTCTGGATATAGGTGAACTACAACTTCCAAACCCAAGGTCAATGCCCACCAAACTCTTAGAGCATTTTCTCTTGGTCATGGGAGTTCTGTGTGGGAAGTTTGTGTCTTTCTTCCATTCCTGCCGGGATATCTATGTTGTGTTCATCGAAACAGGCCCAGGTTTCACACTGAGTGTATAAATACATTAAAAAACATATTAACTATATGTATTACTGTGTTAGAGTGTCATTTTGTGTCGTTTTGGTTGGTGGTGTGCCCCAGGATTTTGTCAATGTAAAAAAAGTGCCGCCGCTCAAAAAAGGTTGAAAAACACTGATTCTGTCTATCTATATGTCTGCTTTGAAGGCTTAGAAACAGAGGCTGGATGGCCATCTGTCGGGGATGCTCCTCTTCCAACTCTAGGATCCAATGATCCTAATGTTGTAGTTCTGAGGCTGTCCGATCAGAGTCCTTTATGCAAATAATCCCACAGTGGGAGCCAATTAGAAAGCTGCCACATATTCCTCCGCACCGCTGCAAACACTGACTTTTATTATATACATAGATAGATAGATAGATATGTCTGCTTTGAAGGCTTAGAAACAGAGGCCATCTGTCGGGGATGCTTTGATTGTGCTTCTCCTGCATGGGTAGGGGGTTGGACTAGCTGGCCTATATGGCCTCTTCCAACTCTAGGATCCAATGATTCTAATGTTGTTGTTCTGAGGCTGGCCAATCAGAGTCCTTTATGCAAATAATCAGACAGTGGGAGCCAATCAGAAAGCTGCCACATATTCCTCCGCAAACACTGACTTTTATTATATACATCAGGGCTGTCCAACTGGCGGCCGGGGGCGTCACGGCCCCCAGCCTTTGGACACGGCCCCGCTATGCCCCGGCCGTATTTTTAAATTTTTTAAAAAATTAAAAATATTTTTTTAAAAATGGCGGCCGGGGTAGTAACGGGGCAGGGAGGAGGAAGTGAGCCAGCTCCTCCTCCCTGCACCGCCCCCTCCGTCCCTCTCTCCACGCCGCCACTGCGAGATCGCAGCGGCGGGGAGGAGGAGGAGGCGGGGCAGGGAGAAGGGAGCCAGCTCCTCCTCCCTGCACTGCCCTCTTCTTCCCTCTCTTGCCAGCGCCTATGCAAACCGGTTTGCATTGGTGCTGGTGAGAGAGGGACAGTGCAGGGAGGAGGAGCTCGCTCTTCCTCCTCCTTGTACCACCCCTTGTCCCTCTCAGCGGCGCCGATGCAAACCGGATCGCATCGGTGCCGGTGAGAGAGGGACAAGAGGCGGTGCAGGGAGGAGGAGCCACCTCTCTTCCTCCTCCCTGCCCCGCATCCTCCTTCCCTCCCTTCCCGCCGCCGCGGCCGGAGATCGCCGCGCGCCACGGTGGGGAGGGAAGGAGGATGCAGCCGGTTTCCTCTGTAGCCCCTCCTCTTTCCCCCCGCTCGCACCGCTCCTTGGATCCCGGGCGGCGGGCGCGAGCGGGGAGAAGCAGGAGGGCTACAGAGGAAGCCGGCTGCCTTTTTCCTCTGTAGCCCCTCCTCCTTCTCCCCGCTCGCCCCTGCCGCCCGGGATCCGAGGAGTGGTGCGAGCGGGGGGAAAGAGGAGGGACTACGTGAGTGAGCGAGCGGCCCCGCCCGCCCCAGCGAGCGCCCCCCTCACTGATCACCTCCGGCCCCCCAGGTGATCAGTGACACTTCTTCCGGCCCTTGGGTCAGAAGAAGTTGGACAGCCCTGATATACATACCGTGTTTCCCCGAAAGTATGACACCCCCGATTGTAAGACGTATCGGGGTGTCAGGGTCGGGCTTATATAAGCCGTGCCGAAAGTAAGATGTACTGCGGGCGGCATGGGGTGGCTTCCTGGCTGGGCGGCGAGAGAGGCTCCCAGAGGGCTCAAAAGGGCCGGAATCCTCCTCCTCTTCCTCCTCTTCCTCCCAGCGCGCCTTCCCTCTCGCCGGTTCCGCCGCCGGCGAGAGGGAAGCGCCGGCGGAAGTCCCGCCCCGCGGCAACTCAGGCGTCTTTCCCGCCACCGCACCGCTTGCCGCGCTCCACACACGCGCGGGGCGGCGGCGAAAAGCGCCTGAGTCACCCTGGGGGCGGGACTTCCGCTGGCGCCTTCTCCCTCTCGCTGGCGGCGGCTCCGCCCCTCCTCCCTTCAGTGAAGGGAGGGGGGACCCGGCGGAGAGGGGCGCCGCTGGGAAGAAGGGAGGAAGAGGAGGAGGATTCGGCCTTTGAGCCCCTCTGAGCCTCCAAATCGCCCAGCCAGGAAGCCACGCCATGCCGCCCGCAGTACGTCTTACTTTCGTCTTACTTTCGGTACCGTCACCCAATATAAGACGTATCCCGAAAGTAAGCCATAGTGGGGATTTTGGGGGTCAAAAGAAAGTAAGACGCTGTCTTACTTTCGGGGAAACACGGTAGATAGATAGATAGATATGTCTGCTTTGAAGGCTTAGAAACAGAGGCTGGATGGCCATCTTTTGGGGATGCTTTGATTGTGCTTCTCCTGCATGGGCAGGGGGTTGGACTAGCTGGCCTATATGGCCTCTTCCAACTCTAGGATCCAATGATTCTAATGTTGTTCTGAGGCTGGCCAATTAAGAGTCCTTTATGCAAATAATCAGACAGTGGGAGCCAACCAGAAAGCTGCCACATATTCCTCCGTGCCGCCGCAAACACTGACTTTTATATAGATATAGATAGATAGATAGATATGTCTGCTTTGAAGGCTTAGAAACAGAGGCTGGATGGCCATCATTCGGGGATGCTTTGATTGTGCTTCTCCTGCATGGGCAGGGGGTTGGACTAGCTGGCCTATATGGCCTCTTCCAACTCTAGGACCCAATGATTCTAATGTTGTTGTTCTGAGGCTGGCCAATCAGAGTCCTTTATGCAAATAATCAGACAGTGGGAGCCAACCAGAAAGCTGCCACATATTCCTCCGTGCCGCCGCAAACACTGACTTTTATTATATAGATAGATAGATATGTCTGCTTTGAAGGCTTAGAAACTGAGGCAGGATGGCCATCTGTCGGGGATGCTTTGATTGTGCTTCTCCTGGATGGGCAGGGGGTTGGACTAGATGTCCAACCCTTCCAAGAGCCTTGGTTCCAGCAGGGGAGGAAGCCAGAGCTGGGGAGAGAGAAATCCACCCCTTTCTTTCCCTTCCTTCCTTCCTTCCTTCTTTTCTTCCTTCCTTCCTTCTTTCCATCCTTCCTTCCTTCCTTCCTTCCTTCTTTCCTTCCTTCCTTCCTTCCTTCCTTTTTCCTTCCTTCCTTCTTTCCTTCCTTCCTTCTTTTCATCCTTCCTTCCTTCCTTCTTTCCATCCTTCCTTCCATCCTTCCTTCCCTTCCCTCCCTCCCTCCCTCCCTCCTTCTTTCCTTCCTTCCTTCCTTCCTTCCTTCTTTCCTTCCTTCCTTCCTTCCTTCCCTCCCTCCCTCCTTCCTTCCTTCCTTCTTTCCATCCTTCCTTCCATCCTTCCTTCCTTCTTCCCCTCCCTCCCTTCCTTCCTTCCTTCCTTCCTTCCCTTCCTTCTTTCCTTCCTTCCTTCCTTCCTTCCATCCTTCCTTTCTTCCTTCCTTCCCTTCCTTCCATCCTTCCTTCCTTTTTTTTTCTTCCTTCCTTCCTTCCTTCCTTCCTTCCTTCCCTTCCTTCCTTCCTTCCTTCCTTCCTCTCCCTCCCTTCCTCCTTCCCTTCCTTCCTTCCCTCCTTCCTTCCTTCTTTTCCTCCTTCCTTCCTTCCTTCCCTCCCTCCTTCCTTCCTTCCTTCCTTCTTTCCTTCTCCTTCCTTCCTTCTTTCCTTCCTTCCTTCCTTCCTTCTTTCCTTTCCCTTCCATACTTCCCTTGTACCTTTTGGTCCTCCTTCCCTCCCTTTCTCCTCCTTCCTTCCTTCCTTCCTTCCTTCCTTCCTTCCTTCCTTCCTTCCTTCCATACTTCCCTTCTACCCTTTGGTCCTCCCTCCCTTCCATCCCGCTTTCTCCTTCCTTCCATCTTTCCTTCCTTTGCTCCCTCCTTCCCTTCCTTCCCTTTCCTTCCTTCCTTCCATCCATACTTCCCTTCTACTTTTTGGTCCTTCCTTCCATCTATCCTTCCTTCCATCCCGCTTTCTCCTTCCTTCCATCTTTCCTTCCTTCCTTTGCTCCCTCCTTCCCTTCCTTCCCTTCCCTTCCTTCCTTCCATCCATACTTCCTTCCCTTCTACTTTTTGGTCCTTCCTTCCATCTATCCTTCCTTCGCTCCTCCCTCCTCCCCTTTCTTCCTTCCTTCCTTCCTTCCTTCCTTCCATACTTCCCTTCTACCCTTTGCTCCTTCCTTCCTTTATTTTTTCTTCCCTCCTTTCCTCCTTCTTTCACCGTCCTGCTTTCTTTCCCTCCACCCTTTTGTCCTTCTTTCCCTCTTCCCTCCCCCTTTCTCTTTCCTTCCTTCCCTCTTCCTTCCCTCCTTCCCTCCCTCTTTACTCCTTTCCTTCCTTCCACCCATCCTTCCTTTCGTCTTTTTGGTCCTTCCCTCTTCCCTCCCAACTTCCCTCCCTCTGTCTCCTTCTTTCCTCCCTTTCTTCCTCGAATCTTTCACACTTCCATTCCACTCTTTGGTCATTCCTTCCTTCCCTCGTCCCTCCTTCTTCCCCCCTCCCTCCCTTTTTCTCTATCCTTCTTGCCTTCCTTCCTGTTGATCCTGTCTTCCTTCTTTCCTTCCTTCTTCCCTCCCTCTTTCTCCTTCCTTCCTTCCTTCCATCCATCCATCCTTCCACCCTCTAGTCCTTCCTTCTCTCAAAAGGTATGCATTGGATAAACCAGTGTTTCCCAACCAGTGTGCCGGGGCACATTAGTGTGCTGTGAGCGATCATCAGGTGTGCCGTGGGAAATTGAAACCTCTAGGAAGGGGGGGGGGGGAGTGTAGTGTGTTGAAGTATAAAAACCTTAAGAAACCTACCTCTAAAAAAGCACAAAATTACAACCACCCCCCTCCCCACCCGTTGTCTACTTGGTCTCTCCCTCTCCATGCATTGGGAAGGCACGCCTCCCTTTCCCTAAGTAGAGACCTCCTCTTGCCTCCTGGGGGTTCTGTGTGGGAAGTTTGGCCCAGTTCTCTTGGTGGGGTTCAGAATGCTCTTTGATTGTAGGGGAGCTATAAATCCCAGCAACTACAACTCCCAAATGTCAAGGTCTATTTCCCCTGAACTCCATCTGCGTTCATATTCGGGCATATTGAGTATTCATGCCAAGTTTGGTCCTGATCCAACATTGTTTGAGTCCACAGTGCTCTCTGGATGTAGGTGAACGACAACTCCAAAACTCAAGGTCAATGCCCACCGAACTCTTATAGCATTTTCTCTTGGTTATGGGAGTTCTGTGTGGGAAGTTTGTGTCTTTCTGCCATTCCTTCCAGGATATATATGTTGACTTCATCGAAACAGGCCCGGGTTTCACACTGAATGTATAAATACATTTAAAAACATATTAACTATATGTATTACTGTGTTAGAGTGTCATTTTGTGTCATTTTGGTTGGTGGTGTGCCCTAGGATTTTGTAAATGTGAAAAGTGTGCCGTGGCTCAAAAAAGGTTGGGAAACACTGGGATAGACCACATCAGCTGAACCACTGTTTCTCAACCTTCCTAATGCCGCAACCCCTTAATCCAGTTCCTCATATTGTGGTGACCCCCAACCATAACATTATTTCAGTGGCTACTTCGTAACTATATGAATCGTCGTATATATATCTCATGTGCTAGGTGTATTTTCATTCACTGGACCAAATTGGGCACAGATCACAGCGGTCTCTGGATGTAGGTGAACTACATCTCCCCTAAGTCACTGACAATTCCTCCCAAATCAGTATTTTCTGTTGGTCTTGTGGTTTGAGTCTGGGTGTAGGTGAACTACAACTTCCAAACTCACGGTCAATTCCCAAGCAAACCCTTTCAGTACTTTCTGTTGGTAATGAGAGTTCTATGTTCCAAGTTTGGTTCAATTCCATCGTTGGTGGAGTTCAGGATGCTCTTTGTTTGTAGGTGAACTATAAATCCCAGCAACTACAACTCCCAAATGTCAAGGTCTATTTTCCCCCAAACTCCACCAGTGTTTACATTTGGCCATATTGTGTATTCAAGCCAAGTTTGGTCCAGATCCATCATTGTTTGAGTCCACAGTGCTTTCTGGGTGTGATGAACTACAACTCCAAAACTCAAGATCAATGCCTACCAAACCCTTCTAGTGTTTTCTGTTGGTCATGGGAGTTCTATGTTCCAAGTTTGGTTCAATTCCATCGTTGGTGGAGTTCAGGATGCTCTTTGATTGTAGGTGAACTATAAATCCCAGCAACTACAACTCCCGAATGTCAAGGTCTATTTCCCCCAAACTCCACCAGTGTTTACCTTTGGCCATATTGTGTATTCAAGCCAAGTTTGGTCCAGATCCATCATTGTTTGAGTCCACAGTGCTCTCTGGTGTGATGAACTACAACTCCAAAACTCAAGATCAATGCCTACCAAACCCTTCTAGTGTTTTCTGTTGGTCATGGGAGTTCTATGTTCCAAGTTTGGTTCAATTCCATCGTTGGTGGAGTTCAGGATGCTCTTTGATTGTAGGTGAACTATAAATCCCAGCAACTACAACTCCCAAATGTCAAGGTCTAGTTTTTCCCCAAACTCCACCAGTGTTTACCTTTGGCCATATTGTGTATTCAAGCCAAGTTTGGTCCAGATCCATCATTGTTTGAGTCCACAGTGCTCTCTGGATATAGGTGAACTACAACTCCAAAACTCGATCAATGCCCACCAAACCCTTCTAGTGTTTTCTGTTGGTCATGGGAGTTCTATGTTCCAAGTTTGGTTCAATTCCATCGTTGGTGGAGTTCAGGATGCTCTTTGATTGTAGGTGAACTATAAATCCCAGCAACTACAACTCCCGAATGTCAAGGTCTATTTCCCCCAAACTCCACCAGTGTTTACATTTGGCCATATTGTGTATTCATGCCAATTTTGGTCCAGATCCATCATTGTTTGAGTCCACAGTGCTCTCTGGATATAGGTGAACTACAACTCCAGGCTTCTCTCATGGGGAGCTGGAGCTGACAGAGGGAGCTCATCCGCACTCTCCTCCCCCGATTCAAATCTCCAACCTGTTGGTCTTCAGTCCTGCCGGCACAAAGATTTAGCCATTGCACTACTGTCTTAGATGATGTGCTCAAGGTGAACCGCATATCTCCGTAGTAGATATGCACAGCTGATAATACAGGAAGTGCTTGGAGAAGGACTTCAGTCTTGTATTGATAGCTGATGCCAATCAACAAAGACATTGTTAAGTTGGATAGACGGATGCTCTGATTCATTCAAACTCCACTTCCTCAATTCCCTTTCTGCTACATTTCTCTTCCTGACGAAACCATCACAAAGTCTTAAATCTTTGACGGGTCCGTTTCCATTTCCACCTCCCATTGTTGATATTTTTAAAGGCTCCATTTTTTTTGGGTATCACGCGCGACTTGAGAAACTGCAAGTCGCTTCTGGTGTGAGAGAATTGGCCGTCTGCAAGGACGTTGCCCAGGGCAGTGTTTTTCAACCTTTTTTTTGAGTCGCGGCACATTTTTTGCATGTACAAAATCCTGGGGCACACCACCAACCAAAATGACACAAAATGACACTCGAACACAGTCATACGTATAGTTAATATGTTCTTAAATGTATTTATACACTCAGTGGGAAACCTGGGCCTCTTTCGATGAACACAACATAGATATCCTGGCAGGAATGGCAGAAAGACACAAACATCGCACACAGAACTCCCATAACCAAGAAAAAATACTATAAGAGTTTGGTGGGCACTGACCTTGGGTTTTGGAGTTGTAGTTCACCTATATCCAGAGAGCACTGTGGACTCAAACAATGTTGGATCAGGACCAAACTTGGCATGAATACTCAATATGCCCAAATGTGAACGCAGATGGAGTTTGGGGAAAATAGACCTTGACATTTGGGAGTTACAGTTTCTGGGGGGGGGGGCTCGAAAGACATGCCACGCCGGATTACCCATAAGGCCTACGAGGCCATGGCCTAGGGAGCAAGCCGTGGGGGGGCGACAGACAAATGTGAAATAATAAATAAATAAATAAATAAATAACACAGTAATACGTATAGTTAATATGTTTTTGAATGTATTTATATACTCAGTGTGAAACCTGGGCCTGTCTCGATGAACACAACATAGATATCCTGGCAGGAATGGCAGAAAGACACAAACTTCCCACACAGAACTCCCATAACCAAGAGAAAATGCTATAAGAGTTTGGTGGGCATTGACCTTGGGTTTTGCAGTTGTAGTTCACCTATATCCAGAGAGCACTGTGGACTCAAACAATGTTGGATCAGGACCAAACTTGGCATGAATACTCAATATGCCCAAATGTAAACACAGATGGAGTTTGGGGGAAATAGGCCTTGACATTTGGGAGTTACAGTTTCTGGGATTTATAGTGAACACGCAATCAAAGAGTATCCTGAACTCTTGCAACAATGGATTTGATCCAAACTTGGCATATTGAACTCTCATTACCAACAGAAAGTACTGATGAAAGGGGAGGGTTTGCTTGGGAATTGACCTTGAGTTTCCCAGAAGCACTACTCAAACAATGTTATGTTATGTTGTTGTTTGTTTTCCAAACAGGCATGGGAAAACCTCGGCCCTCTGGGTGCTTTGGACTCCAACTCCCACCATTCCTAATAGCCTGAGGCCCTTTCCTGCTTGAGTGGCTGAGGGGGGGGGGAGGAAAAGGGCCTGAGGCTGCTAGGAATGGTGGGATTTGGAGTCCAAAACACCTGGAAGGTCAAAGTTTGCCCATGCCAGCTTTGGACAGAGACCTCTTCCTCCCCCTTCCCCTTCGTGCCCTTTCTTCCCCCTCCTGCCCAACACTTACTTTTCCTTCTACGCTGCCGCTTCTGCCGCCATTTTGATCCGAGGGGGCAGCGTGAACGTGTTCAGGGGGGAGGGGGGAAGGCGTGACCCGTGCGGGCGCTTCTGCGCAGACTCGCCCCAGAGCAAAGTGAGGCAAAGCGAGCAGAGTGAGGCTGGGAAGAAGGGAGCCCGAGTGGAGAAGAAAAAGTGTCCGGCAGGAGGGGGAAGAAAGGGTCTTGGTGGTTCCAATTTCCCACGGCACACCTGATGATAGTTTATGGCACACTTCTGTGCCATGACACACTGGTTGGGAAACACTGGCCCAGGGGGTGTTGCTGGGACGTTTGCAGAGTGTTTAACCATCCTTGCAGGAGGCTTCTCTCACGTCCCCGAGTGGGTAGCCGGAGCTAGAGCTGACGAAGGGAGCTCACCCACGCCGGTTGCGCATAAATGTCATTGATTTCCAGAATTAAGATATATCAATTTGGAGAAGCAAAGTCCGCCCTTGCTTCTTTGCGTTCGCCTTGCCCTTGGTTGTCGTGCCTTCGAAGCCGGGGCTCGGTGCGGCCTGATTGAATCAGGGCCGATCTCGTCGCGGCGAGATAAGTCGCAGCCGATTCTCCTTTGATTTCTCTCAAAACCGAACACGTTTCCCCCCCTTTTCTTAAAAGGCGAAAGACATATGTTTTGGATTGGAAGGGTTTAAAAGCGTTGGGCGCATAATTATGTATTTTTAGACAGCGCAGCAACCTCCTTGAAAGGACGGCTGACCCCAAAAAGGGAGCGTCTTCGGAAAGCTGCTGTTAAGGGAACCCAAGCCGAGACGTCTGCAGTCGACCGTCTCTCTCTCTCTCTCTTTTTACACTTTATGGCTGGGAAAGTTTCAAAGGCGCCCGTCAGAAGAAAGCTGACTTCTCGAAACCCCTTTTCCGCCTCATTTTTCCAGCTTCTCTCTATTGTTGGACTCTAAAGTGCGGATGAATAACGGATACGAGTATGGCTGCCAATTTTTTGCCTTTAGCTCAAGAGTGGCCAACATTTTCACTTGGCCGTGACTTGGAAGATTACAGTAGAGCAGTGTTTCCCAACTAGTGTGCCGTGAGCGATCATCAGGTGTGCCGTGGGAAACGGGAACCTCCAATCCCCTTTCTTCCCCTCCTGCCGAACACTTTTTCTTCTCCACTCGGGCTCCCTTCTTCCCAGCCTCGCTCTGCTTGCTTTGCCTCGCTTTGCTCTGAGGCGAGTCTGTGCAGTAGCGCCCGCACGGGTCACGTCTTCCTCCCTCCCCCTCCCCTCCTGAACACGCTCACGCTGCCCCCTCGGATCAAAATGGCGGCAGACGTGGCAGAAGAAAAAGTAAGTGTTGGGCAGGAGGGGGAACAAAAGGGCGCGAAGGGGAAGGGGGAGGAAGGGGTCTCTGTCGGAAGCTGGCATGGGCCAACTTGGACCTTTCAGGTGTTTTGGACTCCAACTCCCACCATTCCTAGCAGCCTCAGGCCCTTTTCCTCCCCCCCCCCCCTCAGCCACTTAAGCAGGAAAGGGCCTCAGGCTGTTAGGAATGGTGGGAGTTGAAGTCCAATGCACCCAGAGGGCCGAAGTTTTCCCATGCCTGTTTGAGGGACCTTAAAGTGGAGAGCCTCCTTCCAACATTGTGATTCTGGATAGAAAACAAACAACATAACATAACATTGTTTGAGTCCACAGTGCTCTCTGGGTGCAGGTGAACTACAACTTCCAAACTCAAGGTCAATTCCCAAGCAAACCCTTTCAGTACTTTCTGTTGGTAATGAGAGTTCAATATGCCAAGTTTGGTTCAATTCCATTGTTGCAAGAGTTCAGGATGCTCTTTGATTGTGTGTTCACTATAAATCCCAGGAACTGTAACTCCCAAATGTCAAGGTCTATTTTCCCCAAACTCCATCTGTGTTCACATTTGGGCATATTGAGTATGCATGCCAAGTTTGGTCCTGATCCAACATTGTTTAAGTCCACAGTACTCTCTGGATATAGGTGAACTACAACTTCCAAACTCAAGGTCAATGTCCACCAAACTCTTATAGCATTTCCTCTTGGCTATGGGAGTTCTGTGTGTGGAATGTGGATGGCCAATCAGAGTCCTTTATGCAAATAATCCCATAGTGGCAATCTATCGAAACGCTGTCACATATTCCTTGGCACCTCCGCACCTCCCAGAAAATGAACATTCCATTTCCAACGGAAAAAAGGGTCATTTGGCTAATTCAAGCATTCAGTAGCATTCAGTTTTGCTGGCCAATCAGAGTCCTTTATGCAAATTGTCTCTCAGTGGCAACCAATGCTCTCTGTCTGGTGTCGTATAGCGTTGGAGTTCTGAGGCTGGCCAATCAGAGTCCTTTATGCAAATAATCTGGTGCCTTTGAGTGTTGGAGTTCTGAGGCTGGCCAATCAGTGTCCTTTATGCAAATAATCCCACAGTGGCAACCAATTGAAACGCTGGCACATATTCCTCTGCACCACCGCCTGCAAACACTGACTTTTATTATATACATAGATAGATAGATAGATAGATAGATAGATAAATAGATAGATTCCACTTCCAGTTTGCACTTTTATGACGGCAAAGAGGAACCGCTCGGAAGGCGGAAGAGTTATCCCACCTGATGGGGAGAGTACTGTGTTTGTGTGTGTGTAGGTAATCTGAATGTGTACGGACTACGTGATCATCAGCATATTAGAGTTCTATAATAGATGTTGTTGTGACCTTGGTTTTGGCAGAGTCTGCAGTCTAAATGCTAGAGTGGGCACATCAAAACCGCATTGTTCAATGAGAGACCGAGCTTCTTGTATGCTTCTGCAAAGATGTTTAGATCTTCTTCTGAATGAGCACAGATTACGTTATCATCAGCATATTGGAGTTCTATGACAGATGTTGTTGTGACCTTGGTTTTGGCTTTCAGTCGACTGAGGTTAAATAGCTTGCCATCTGTCTGACATGATTTCCACTCCGGTACTCCGGTGGGAAGCTTCCCATCAACAATTCCCAGGTATTGCACCCTGATGCCGTGGAGGTGGATAAGAAGTGAAGGAGGTAAATGGGGCAGTTTTACAATCTGGAGCAATCTGGAAGCTGTTAGAGTGTGTGAGTGAGCACAAGAAATAAAGCACATATTCACATAGACCAGGGCTGTCCAACTGGCGGCCCGGGGGCCGTATACGGCCCCCCAGCCCCTTCCCTACGGCCCCCTAAGCTTTTCTAATAAAAATAAAATAAAAAAATAAATTAAATTAAAATATTTTTTAAAATTACCCACTTCTGGGTTTCGGAGCAAGTATCGCGAGACTAAGGAAGCCACACGGGATTTCGCTCTCAACGCGAAATCCTGCCTGCGTTGAGAGCGAAATCCCGTGTGGCTTCCGTAGTCTCGTGATCCTCCTGTTGCCAAAATCTCGGCTACTTAATCCCTGCGGCCCACGCAGACGTGATTTGGACCTTCTTGGCTGCTGCCTCGGTCGGTCGTCGCCTCTGCTCGTGGTCCGGCTGCTCCTGGATCCCACGCGTTTGGGAAGGTAGGCTAACCTTTATGTTATTATTATGTAATTGTGTATTTGAATGCCCACCCTGCATTTAATGTTAATAAAATATTATATTTGACTGTATGCCCCTTTTGACTGCATTTAATGTTAGTAAAATATTATATTTGACTGTATGGATGCCTCTTATGAGTAGTAAGCCGGGGGCAGAGCCGGGGCTGGGGCCGGGGCCGGGGGCAGACCCTACGGCCCCCCAGGTCATCAGTGACTGGAATTCAGGCCCCTGGGCCGGTAGAAGTTGGACAGCCCTGACATAGACGGTGAGCTACTAGCACTGTGTTGCCATTCTTTCTCTTTTTTACAGAACGAGGGAAAGATGAGAAAGCACAAGAAAGTAGCAAGGTGGAGTCTCAGAAAATTCCACTCATGGGTGGGGAGTTTGCACAATAAAATAGAGTGAGGGGAAAGAGGGGGGAAGAGAGAAAGAGAGATCTCAGTAACAGAAAACATCAAACTCCGCCCTAAGGTAAGGGAGGCATCCTTCCAGCATTGAAACATAGGTAGGCATTCAGAGATTGCTAACAGCAAGGCGGCTGCTATTTTGACTGTTTCAAGGATGGCCGCCAAAGAGTGGTCTGTTTCCTTAACTCTAGGGGAGCTATACACCTCCGGTGTGGATCTGGGCCTGCATTGATGTCAGACTGGTTCCTTATTACCACCTCATGCAACGGAAAACTGTTATGACTTGTGCACCAGAGAGGCACTTCATGGTGCAGATCCGTTGCTTGATGCCCTGCAAATGTTCACCTTCGGTTTATACCAGTGGTTCCTTACCTTTTGTTGACCAGGGACCACTTTCCAAACTTAGTACAAAAAGGGCTACGAATTGGTTTTTGGTCAACTTTATATTCGGTTTAGTCATTTGAGGTGCTGATTCAGAGCTGATTTTACATTTCAAATTGCACTCAACTTTATAGACCAGTCATTTGAGGTGCTGATTCAGAAAATTGCACTGGATAGACCACATCAGCTGATTCAGAAAATTGCACTGGATAGACCACATCAGCTGATTCAGAAAATTGCATTAGATAGACCACATTAGCTGATTCCAAAAATTGAATTGGACAGACCACATCAGCTAATTCAGAAAATTGCATTGGAAAGACCACATCAGCTGATTCAGAAAATTGCATTGGATAGATCACATCAGCTGACTCACAAAATTGCATTGGATAGACCAGTGTTTTTCAACCTTTCTTGAGCGGTGGCACATTTTTTACATTTACAAAATCCTGGGGAACACCACCAACCAAAATGACACAACATGGCACTCTACACAGTAATACATATAGTTAATATGTGTTTAAATGTATTTATACACTCAGTGTGAAACCTGGGCCTGTTTCGATGAACACAACATAGATATCCTGGCAGGAATGGCAGAAAGACACAAACTTCCCACACAGAACTCCCATAACCAAGAGAAAATGCTATAAGAGTTTGGGTGGCATTGACCTTGAGTTTTGGAGTTGTAGTTCACCTATATCCAGAGAGCGCTGTGGACTCAAACAATGTTGGATCAGGACTAAACTTGGCATGAATACTCAATATGTCCAAATGTGAACACAGATGGAGTTTGGGGGAAATAGGCCTTGACATTTGGGAGTTACAGTTTCTGGGATTTATAGTTAACACACAATCAAAGAGCATCCTGAACTCCACCAACGAACCAAACTTGGCATATTGAACTCTCATTACCAACAGAAAGTACTGAAAGGGTTTGCTTGGGAATTGACCTTGAGTTTGGAAGTTGTAGTTCACCTACACCCAGAGAGGACTGTGGACTCAAACAATGTTATGTTATGTTGTTGTTTGTTTTCTATCCAGAATCACAATGTTGGAAGGAGGCTCACCACTTTAAGGTCCCTCAAACAGGCATGGGAAAACTTCGGCCCTCTGGGTGCTTTGGACTTCAACTCCCACCATTCCTAACAGCCTGAGGCCCTTCCCTGCTTAAGTGGCTGAGGGGGGGGGAAGGGCCTGAGGCTGCTAGGAATGGTGGGAGTCGGAGTCCAAAACACCTGGAAGGTCCAAGTTTGCCCTTGCCAGCTTTCGACAGAGACCTCTTCCTCCCCCTTCCCCTTCGCACCCTTTCTCCCCCCTCCTGCCCAACACTTACTTTTTCTTCTACACTGCCACTTCTGACGCCATTTTGATCCGAGGGGGCAGCGTGAGCGTGTTCAGGCGGGGAGGGGGGAGGAAGGCGTGACCAGTGCGGGCGCTACTGCGCAGACTCGCCCCAGAGCAAAGCGAGGCAAAGCGAGCTGAGCGAGGCTGGGAAGAAGGGAGCCCGAGTGGAGTAGAAAAAGTGTTCGGCAGGAGGGGGAAGAAAGGGGATTGGAGGTTCCCATTTCCCACGGCACACCTGATGATCGCTCACGGCACACTGGTTGGGAAACACTGGGATAGACCACATCAGGTGATTCAGAAAATGGCACTGGATAGAGCACATCAGCTCCATTTTCTGATACAGAACATATGCCATCCAGTTGTCGCTATCTGCTTGCCTACAGAAAACCATATTTAATAACCCTCGGCTCTATAAGAGGGTTTCCCCTTGACATTAAGCCTAGTCAAGTCCAAGTAGTTAGTTCCAGGTCCAACTAGTTATTTTAATAAGCCTAATATTTTAGTTCTTGCGGACCACTGGTGGTCCACAGACTACAGGTTGGGAACCACTGTCTTAGATTCATAGAATCCTGATGCAATCGGGTGGTTCCTGGCGTGGGAAGCTTCTGCTCTGCTGGACTGGGTGGTCCATGCCGATGTGCCCTGCAAGACATACAATGTTATCACATTAAGCCTCCCTATCTATGCCAGTAAAACTCAAAAATCTCCTAGATGGAAGCCTTTGAGATATCCAGAGATAAGCGAGATACGGAACTGATGAAAGAAATCAGAGCTAACGCTGCGTAAACAGTGGCAGATTGCTCCCAGGCATTGGTTTCCCTGACAGCTGATTCAGAGTTTGGTCTGGTCTCAACCTTCCTAATGCCGCGACCCCTTAATACAGTTCCTCATGTTGTGGTGACCCCCCCCCCCAACCATAACAATAGTTTCATTGCTATTTCATAACTACGATTTTGCTACTGTTATGAATCGTCTTGTAAATATCTGATCTGCAGGATGTATTTTCATTCACTGAACCAAATTTGGCACAAATACCTGATACGCCTAGATTTGAATACTGGTTGGGGTTGTGGGGGGGGAGGTGTTTGATTTTGTCATTTGGGAGTTGTAGTTGCTTGGATTTATAGTTCACCTACACAATATGGGCTCCCCCCCATTCCGAGGAGAGATCCGGGGAGATGGCCGGTTCAGCGGAGACGCCCTGGTGGAGCCCCTGGGGGGCACTTGGTCGCGAGACCCCCCTGGGTCCGCCAGGAGAGGCGTTGGCTGGGGGTGTCAAGATGGCGGCGATCCCGAGCCGCTCGGCGTCCTTAGCCCCGCCCTCCCCACATTCCCCACATTCTCCAGGGGCCCTGTATGACTCGAGGGCTCAGCCCTCACCTCCCGACTGACGGGCCGATGTGGCTGCTGTCGCTGCCCCCCCCCCCCGAGGCGCTAGACGTCTCTGGAGTCCTGGCGAGGGCTCCGTAGGCGCGGCCCCGACGCCGAGCCTCCCAGCTGCCGGTCGCCCCCCTACCAGCGACCTGGCCACACCCCCCCCCCCCCCCCCCCCCGCCTTCCTCTGACGGCCAGGGGCTGACTGGTCCACTGAGCTTGAGCAGATCAGCTTTGGAACTGGCAAGCCCCGGGGGGTATCCAGCAGGGAGGCCAGGTGACCGTTGGAGAAGGCGGCGTCGGAGGCCGAAGAGCAGCAGACTCCTTGGCCCTGGGACGCTTGCCACTGCCTGCCCAAGAGATGGGAGGCCTGCATCGCTCGAGCCCAAGCCCTGGAATCTGCTGCGTGCCAGAACTTCCTGGGGTCCGGGCTTTAGGCGACGGAGGCCCCCTCTTGCAGGCTCGCAGCGGAAGAAGGTCACCAACCGTGTGGATCGGGCACCTCCTGCCGGACCCCTGGACAATGGGGGACTGGCCACTTTGGTCCAGTTCTGCGGGATCACTTTGAGACCGCCTTTGCTCCCCCCCCCCCTTCGATGGGAGAGTAGGGTCCGCTTGACCTGCTGGGCACTCTCCTGCCGGATCTTTGCTCCCACCTTGTTCCCTTCCCTTTCCTATTGTTGTATTGTTCACTGTCTGTGTACTAATGATGTATTTTTGTTTGCCTCTTGGCTTTGTAAGCCGCTGCGAGCCTCAGGGAGTTTGGCGGCATAGAAGTCCAAACAATAAATAAATAAAATACTGCCCACCACCCAAGTGAAGGCTTTCCTACAGGGGCAATTTCATCCTAGATTCATTATTATATTATATTTTATTATATTACTAGATGAGGACCCGGCGGTGCCTGGATTAATTGAGAAAGGCATTGTGTGGCAAGGTTGGTCTTTATGAGTTGGTTATGTGGCTTGCACTGGTCTCTGGAAGTTAGTGAGGGTACTGCGAGTCCCATCGCCTGTGGTCCTATCATCCATGGTCCCCCCCTTCTCCAAACTGCACCAGGATGTAGAGTGGGTCATGGGGACTCTGTGTGCCGAGTGTGGTCTTGATTAGTCATTGGATGAGGGTCACAGTGGGCCATGGAAGTGAGTGAAGGTACTGGGAGTCCTATCATCCACGGTCCCCCCCTTCTCCAAACAGCACTAGGATGTAGAGTGGGTCACGGGGACTCTGTGTACCAAGTGTGGTCTTGATCAGTCATTGGATGAGGGTCGCAGCAGGCTCTGGCAGTGAGTGAAGGTACTTCAAGTCCCATCATCCATGGTCCGTCCCACTCAAAACTGCATGGGGACTCTGTATGCCAAGTTTGCGCCTGGTCTGTGATTTGTAGGGGCTGCAATGTTTTGTGGGAAATGAATCAGGTGAAGGTACTGCAAATCCCATCATTTGTGAGCCATCCTGCCGTAAACCGCAGCAGGTTTGTAAAGTGAGCCATTGGGCCCCTGTGTGCCAAGTTTGGTCCTGATTCGTCACTGGTGTGGGCCACAGTGCTCTAAGGAAGTGAGTTAAAGTACTGCAAGTCCCATCATCCATGGTCCATCCTCCCTCAAACTGCACCAGGATGTAGAGTGCATCTTGGGGAATTGTGTGTGCCAAGTTTGGTCTTGTTCTGTCATTGTTGGGGGCCTAGTCAGGAAAATCAAGTTGAGGAAGTCTTACTGTCAATTCAGGCCCTAAACAATATCCCATGACCTGAGGCCTAGTCAGGAAAATCAAGTTAAGGAAGCCTTGCTGTCAATTTTGGGCCTGGTCTGTGATTTATAGGGGCTACAGTGTTGTTTGAGAAGTGAATCAGGTGAAGGTACTGCAAATCCCATCATCCGTGGCCCATCCTGCCCTAAACCACACCAGGTTGTGAAGTGGGCCATTGGGCCCCTGTGTGCCAAGTTTGGTCCTGATCCGTCATTGCTGTGGGCCGCAGTGACTGCCTGCCTGGCCTTTCCTTTTTCTTGTGCGACACCTTGGAATGTTGGAATGTAGATGGCCAATCAGTATGCAAATACTCCCTCAGGGGCAACCAATCCCCTCTGTCTGGTGCTTTAGAATGTTGGAGTTCTGAGGCTGGCCAATCAGAGTCCTTTATGCAAATATTCCCACAGTGGCAACCAATCGAAACGATGCCACATATTCCTCTGTACCTCCGCCCACAAACACTGACTTTTATTATATACATAGATTATTATTATTATTATTACTATTATTATTACATTAGGGCAATTGTATGTGTTTTCTCCACCACAGACATATCAGTGTTTCTCTCCATTGGTGTGGAATTTGCATGACTCCGCCCACTTCCTCTCCCTTAACTCTTTCCTATTCTTTTCTGTGGCGCACAGCAAACATGAATTGATCAGCAACTGAACATACTGAACATAATGACATGTCTCCGAGGCAAAGATATGATCTTTGGCTCTTGTCTCCCTTAAAGAGCAGGCCTTTTTCATGCAGCGTTTGGGGGTGAGCAGCTACAATTAACCCCAATATATTCATAATGGAAATTTCCCACTCCAATTGATCAGCAGGACCCATTAATGCTCCTCGCTCGCATTGAAATGTACGATCTGAACGGGAAATGTGTCCATGCCCTCTGCTCTTGCTGTCTTATAAATCCCTCACCCGGGCTTTTTATTTTTTTCGGCCTCCGGGGAGATCGAACATCGCTGTTATCTCTCGGACTGGACTCTTCCTTCAGGGTCTATGTTCTTGAACAGAACCTGTCGTCAGTTGAGGTGACTCATTGCACGAGGAGCCTGTAATTGTCCTTGATGAGCTCCGTGTCTCTTCTCGAGCGGTCGGCTGAAGCGTGACCTTCCCGTTCCATCCATTCTGTCGTTTGTGAGTCAGTGTAAGAGCTGAAAGTGCTGCTGGCAACTTCCGCTCTCTGCTTTCTCTGCGCCGAGGACGGAAAAACGTCCGTCTGAAAAGAAAGAGATCTGGCTTGCGAGTCTTATAGACCTGCTAGAGCTGGGCAATATCGGGGATCGTCATCAACCCCCAATATACTCTTGTTGTGTTGTGAAAGGTGATCCTATGGTGGGTTTTCTTGGCAAGGTTCGTTCTTGGAAGTGGACTTTGTCTCAACCTGAGGACCAGAGAGTATCACTTACCCAAGGTCACCCAAGAAATGTCCAGGGTTGAGCAAATATTCAAACCCTAGTCTCCAGAGTCATAGCCCAGTGCTCAAAGAACTATACTGCACCATTTATTCATACTAGTGGTCTTCAGCCTGTGGTCTGTGGACCACCAGTGGTCTGCAAGGAAAAAATGGTCCATGGCCTCACCATTACTACACTGTTGCCTCAAAATCATGTGGCAATGACAGCGACTAGTCTCAAAAAAGCCGCTTGACCAGGGGCTGCTTGAACATGGACCACTTTGACCAGGGACCACTTTGACCAGGGACCATTTTGACCAGAGACAACTTTGACCATGAATCATTTTGACCATGAACCACATTGACCAGGGACCACTTTGACCACGGACCACTTTAACTAGGGACCCTTTGACCAGGGACCACTTTGACCATGGACCATTTGACTAGGGAGCACTTTGACCAGGGACCACTTTGACCAGGGACCACCTTGACCATGGGCCACTTTGGCCAGGGACCATTTGACTAGGGAGCACTTTGACCAGGGACCACTTTGACCAGGGACCACCTTGACCATGGGCCACTTTGGCCAGGGACCATTTGACTAGGGAGCACTTTGACCAGGGACCACTTTGACCAGGGACCACCTTGACCATGGGCCACTTTGACCATGGACCATTTGACTAGGGAGCACTTTGACCAGGGACCACTTTGACCAGGGACCACCTTGACCATGGGCCACTTTGGCCAGGGACCATTTGACTAGGGAGCACTTTGACCAGGGACCACTTTGACCAGGGACCACCTTGACCATGGGCCACTTTGACCATGGACCATTTGACTAGGGAGCACTTTGACCAGGGACCACTTTGACCAGGGACCACCTTGACCATGGGCCACTTTGGCCAGGGACCATTTGACTAGGGAGCACTTTGACCAAGGACCACGTTGACCAGGGACCACTTTGACCATGAACCACATTGACCAGGGGCCACGTTGACCAGGGACCATATTGACCAGGGAACACTTGACCAGGGACCACTTGACCAGGGACCACTTGACCAGGGACCACTTTGACCAGGGACCACTTTGACCATGGACCATTTTGACCAGAGACCACCTTGACCAGGGACCACTTTGACCAGGGACCACTTTGACCAGGGACCACTTTGACCAGGGACCACTTTGACCAGGGACCATATTGACCAGGGACCACTTTGACCAGGGACCACTTTGACCATGGACTACCTTGACCATGGACATTTTGACCAGGGACCACTTTGACAATGGAAAACTTTGACCATGGACCACTTTGACCAGGGACCACTTTGACCATGGACCACTTTGACCATGGACCACTTTGACCAGGGACCACTTTGACCAGGGACCACTTTGACCATGGACCACTTTGACCAGGGACCACTTTGACCAGGGACCCCTTTGACCAGGGACCCCTTTGACCAGGGACCACTTTGACCAGGGACCCCTTTGACCAGGGACCCCTTGACCAGGGACCACTTTGACCAGGGACCACTTTGACCAGGGACCCCTTTGACCAGGGACCACTTTGACCATGGACCACTTTGACCAGGGACCACTTTGACCATGGACCACTTTGACCATGGACCACTTTGACCAGGGACCACTTTGACCATGGACCACTTTGACCATGGACCACTTTGACCAGGGACCACTTTGACCAGGGACCACTTTGACCATGGATCACTTTGACCAGGGACCACTTTGACCTGAGACCATTTTGTCCAGGGACCACTTTGACTAGGGACAATTTTGACCATGGGCCACTTTGACCAGGGACCACCACTCTCCAAAATTAGTACCAAAGGGGTTACAAATCAATTTTTGGTCAACTTCAGATTCGGTTTGGATATTTGGGGGCGCTGATCCAGAAAATTGCATTGGATAGTCTACACCAGCTCTAATTTCTGATACAGAACCTATGCCATACAGTGGTCGCCATCTTCTCACCCATAAAAACCCATATTTAATATTCTAGAAGTGATGTGGTAGTAGGAATCTTTCGTGGGTAGTCAGCTTCTCCCCTCCTCACATCCTCATTGCCTCGGCACTAGAAGAGGGTTTTGCGAGACCAGACGTTCTTGTCGTCACGTGGTTTCGAGGCAAAGTTTTAGGAATAGTGAGGCCACAGACCATTTTTCCGTTCTTGGGGACCACTGGTGGTCCACATACCACAGGTTGGGAACCACTACTTTAGTTACTATCTCAGTAAATGTGAATCTGCAGTCATTAAGTGCTTCACTGTTGCGCTTTTCAGCTTGCGAATTCAAACTGCTGACCTTATGGTCAGCATGTTCAGCAGATCAGCGGTGTAGGTGAACTACAACTTCCAAACTCAAGGTCAATTCCCAAGCATACCCTTTCAGTACTTTCTGTTGGTAGTGAGAGTTCAATATGCCAAGTTTGGTTCAATTCCATTGTTGCAAGAGTTCAGGATGCTCTTTGATTATGTGTTAACTATAAATCCCAGGAACTGTAACTCCCAAATGTCAAGGTCTACTTTTCCTAAATTTCATCTGCGTTCACATTTGGGCATATTGAGTATTCATGCCAAGTTTGGTCCTGATCCAACATTGTTTGAGTGCACAGTGCTCTCTGGATATAGGTGAACTACAACTACAAAACTCAAGGTCAATGCCCTCCAAACTCTTATAGTATTTTCTCTTGGTTATGGGAGTTCTGTGTGGGAAGTTTGCGTCTTTCTGCCATTCCTGCCAGGATATCTATGTTGTGTTCATTGAAACAGGTCCAGGTTTCACTCTGAGTGTATAAATACATTTTAAAACATATTAACTATAGGTATTACTGTGTAAGAGTGTCATTTTGGTTATTGGTGTGCCCCCGGATTTTTGAATGTTAAAAGTGTGCTGCGGCTCAAAAAAAGTTGGGAAACACTGTTCTAGAAGCATTCACTCCTGACGTTTCGCCTTCATCTATGGTAGACATCCTCAGACGTTGTGAGTTCTGTCACAGACCTCATAAGCACTGAGGATGCCTGCCACAAACCTACAACAACCCCGGTATTCTGGCCATGAAAACCTTTGACAATACCGTGACACTAGCTTTCTATTGCAGGAGTGATGGGAAGCCCTGATATCCATCTGCCTGATGACAGAAACATTTTCGCATTTCCTTAAGTAGGACAATTATTGATGGTCCCTCTGGTAACTTCCTACCTGGGCCGGGGATGGGAGGGAGCGAACCTTGGCTCTTGCCTTGTGGACTCCTACTCTCCCTTGGCTTTGTAAGGAAAGCGGGTGCAACTCGCTCTGAGGGTTGCCTTTGTGTGTGTTGTTGCTGCCTCGACTTGACTCTGGGCTAAAGTGTACCTGCAGGGCGCAGCTTTGGCAAACAGCTGGTGCCAAGGGCTTGCGTTCCTCCCTTGGCACTGCTTAGGTTGGCACCGTGCCACCGGGGAGGAGCCCTATCCTCTCGAACCCGGGAGCGTTCAAGGGCCTCTCCTCGCCGGAGTTTTGTACCTTTCTGCGTTTGTGTCTTTGCTTTCCGTTCCATGTCAGAGGGAGCTCTCTTGTCCCAGATTCTGCCTCACGTGTGCCTTTGATGGTGCAAAATTGATGTTCTGTGGAGAAGGGAGGGACCGGCTACTATCTGGAGCACCTCCTTGAAGTCGATCTGTACAGTGTTCCCTCGGTTAGTGCTGGGGTTACGTTCCAGGACCTCCCACAATAAGTGAAAAACCTTAATGTAGGGACGCTCTATTTATTTTAATATTTTTACATTATTTTAGTAGTTATACACAATTTCAGTGTTTCCCAACCTTTTTTGAGCTGCGGCACACTTTTGACATTAAAAAATCTGGGGGCACACCACCAACCAAAATGACACAAAATGACACTCTATCACAGTAATACATATAGTTAACTAGCTGTACCCGGTACGCGTTGCTGTGCCCTTTTAGGATATGTGAGAAAGTCCAATCATCGACGGTGTGCCCTCCTCTAAACTGCAGTAGGATGGAGTGTGGGTCATGGGGGCATGGTGTGCCAAGTTGGGTCTTTATTGGTCTTGGTTCTGGGCCGCAGTGGTCTGTGGGGGAATGATGGGTTTTGAAGTACTACAAATCCCATTTTCCATGGTGGTACTTCAAGTCCCATCATGCATGGTCGGGGCTCTGTGTGCCAAGGTAGGTTACTGTAAATTCAGGCCATACACAATGTCCCTTGAGCTGAGGCCTAGTTAGGAACAGCAAGTTAATGAAGCCTTACTGTCAATTCAGGCCATACACAGTGTCCAATGAGCTGAGGCCTAGTCGGGAGAATCAAGTTAATGAAGTCTTACTGTCAATTCAGAGCGTAAACAGCTTCCCAGTAAGTGAGGGCTAGTTAGGGAAATCAAGTTAATGAAGTCTTACTGTCAATTCAGAGCGTAAACAGCTTCCCAGTAAGTGAGGGCTAGTTAGGGAAATCAAGTTAATGAAGTCTTACTGTCAATTCAGAGCGTAAACAGCTTCCCAGTAAGTGAGGGCTAGTTAGGGAAATCAAGTTAATGAAGTCTTACTGTCAATTCAGAGCGTAAACAGCTTCCCAGTAAGTGAGGGCTAGTTAGGGAAATCAAGTTAATGAACCCTTACTGTCAATTTTGGGCATGGTCTGTGATTTTTCGTTTGGAAGTGATTTGGGTGTTTGTGTTGGGGATTGGCTCAGGCCTTTTCCTTATTCTGTTTTGGCAGTTTATTATGGATCGGAATTTTCATGTTGGCTGGCCAGTGCAGCAGTTATGCAAATCCGCCCTTATTGGCAGCCAATCATGTTGTTCAGAATGTAGAGGCTGGGTGAGTCTTTGGCTGCCCTGGAGGATGCTGGTAAATGTAGTTTTATTTTTACTCGTTGTTTTGGGGGCCTTTTAGGTTATGGGGGGGAAAGTTTCTTTGCTACAAACGTACCTTTCTTGAGGCCTATTTCTGCTGGCAAGTATTGTGTTTCTGCGTTGTATGGTTTCTTTGTTTGAGGTATACATCACATGACGTGAACCCATTTATATAATAGATATGGTTTTAAATGTATTTATACACTCAGTGTGAAACCTGGGCCTGTTTCGATGAACACAACATAGATATCCTGGCAGGAATGACAGGGAGACACAAACTTCCCACACAGAACTCCCATAACCAAGAGAAAATACTATAAGAGTTTGGTGGGCATTGACCTTGACTTTTGGAGTTGTAGTTCACTATATCCAGAGAGCACTGTGGACTCAAACAATGATGGATCTGGACCAAACTTGGTAAGCGGGCCCCTCAGCCAGTAGAGCAGGCCGAGGGTCGCCACCAAGCCCAGACTCCGGCCCAGGGTCCCACCGCCAGCCTCAGCCACTCCCATTGCCACTGGAAGCGGCTCACGGGCGAAAGAGGCGGTGGGGGAGAGGAAGAAGGCGGCAATTCCCCGTCCCCGGCGCTGCTCTTCACCATGACTCCAGCCCCTCGCTCGCTGAGGCCGCACAGAGGAGGAGGGGCATGAGCGGTGGACAGGCTTCAGCCCCGCCCACTGAAGCCCATCCACCGCTTATGCTCCTCTTCCTCCGCGGCTTCAGTGAGTGAGGGGCCAGAGTCATGGCGAAGAGCGGCGTCGGGGACGGGGGCCACTCTCCACCATGACTCTCGCCATGACTCCGACCACTCGCTCACTGAGGCCGCGCAGAGGAGGAGGAGCACGAGCGGTGGACGGGCTTCAGCCCCGCCCACCGAAGCCTGTCCACCACTCATGCTCCTCCTCCGCGCGGCCCCAGTGAGCGAAGGGCCGGAGTCATGGCGAGGAGCGGCGCCAGGGATGGGGGCTGCTCTCCGCTTTGACTCCCGCCATGACTCCGGCCCCTTGCTCGCTGAGGCCGTGCGGAGGAGGAGCATGAGCGGTGGACGGCTTCAGCCCTGCCCTCCGAAGCCTGTCCACCACTCATGCTCCTCCTCCCCCGCGCAGCCTCACTGCGCGAGGGGCCAGAGTCATAGCGAACAGCGGCATCGGGGACAGGGGCCGCTCTCCACCATGACTCCGGCCCCTCGCTCGCTGAGGCTGCACGGAGGAGGAGGAGCACGAGCGGTGTACGGGCTTCAGCCCCGCCCACTGAAGCCCGTCCACCGCTCATGCTTCTCACCTCCGCGCAGGGGCGGTCTCACCTCTCCTGGGGGGGTAGGCGAGCCTCATTTCTGTGCCCCCCCCATGGCTGCTGGACGCGGCAGCCCACGCGGCGATGTCACCATGATGCGCATGCGCAATGATGTCACACGCAGCTGCGCGGTGACGCGTCACGTCACGCACACCTGCGCATGCGTGGTGACGCCACGCGCCTGCTGCGAGTGCGTCACGCACGCCTGCGCGCATGCGCAGTGACGTCTGGCGCGGCTACATCGCCGCCCTGCGCCGCCAGTGGGGAGCACTGGCTCCCGGGCAGGAGGCGTGGCGGAGGGGCGGCCAGCGTGGCGGCGCCCCTCGCAGGCGGCGACGCCTCTCCCAGGACCCGTCGCCCTACGCGGCCGCTTACATGGCGGAATGCCAAAGGCCGGCACTGCCTCCGCGCAGCCTTAGTGAGCGAGGGACCGGAGTCATGGCGAAGAGTGGCGCCGGGGACGGGGGTAGAAAGGGAAGGATGCAAGGGAAGGATGGAAGGAGAAGGACGGAAGGGAGAAAGAAGAAAAAAGGAGAAGGGAGGAAGAGAAAGAAAGAAGGAGGAAAGGGAAGGAAAGATGAAGGGTAGAAGGGAAGGATGGAAGAAAGAAGAAAAAGGAGAAGGAAGGAAGGGAAGAATAAAGGAAAGGAAGGACAGAGGAAAGAGAGAAGGAAGGAAAGACAAAATGGAAGGAAGGAAGGAAGGAGGAAGGGAGAGGAAAGAAGCAAGCAAGGAAGGACGACAAGGTAGTAGGGAAGGATGGAAGGAGAAAGAGGGAGGGAAGGGATGGAAGTAAGGAGGAAGGAAAGACAGAATGGAGAGAGGGAAAAGATTGGAAGGAAGGAAGTGAAGAAAGAAGGGAAGAGAGAAGGAAGGCAAGACGAATGGGTGGAAAGAAACGGAAGGAGAAACAAAGGGTGGGGAGGGAGAAAAAAGAGAAGGAAGGAGAGACAGAAGGAAGGAAGGAAAGAAAGGGAGGAAAGGGGCAAGTAAGGAAGGACAGAAAGATGGTAAGGAAGGAAGAAGAAAAACGAGAAGGGAGGAAGAGAAGGACGGAAGGGAAGAATAAAGGAAGGGAAGGTCAAAGGAAAGAGAGAAAGAAGAAAGGAGGAAAGGGAAGGATGGAAGTAGAAGGACGGAAGGGAGAAAGAAGAAAAAAGGAGAAGGGAGGAAGAGAAGGAAGGAAGGAAGGAAGGAAGGAGGAAAGGGAAGGAAAGATGAAGGGGAGAAGGAAAGGATGGAAGGAAGAAGAAAAAGGAGAAGGGAGGAAGGGAAGAATAAAGGAAAGAAAGAACAAAGGAAAGAGAGAAGGAAGGAAAGACAAAATGGAAAGAAGGGAGAGGAAAGAAGCAAGCAAGGAAGGACGAAAAGGTGGTAGGGAAGGATGGAAGGAGAAAGACGGAGGGAAGAGAGGGAAGTAAGGAGGAAGGGAAGACAGAATGGAGAGGGGAAAGATCGGAAGGAAGGAAGTGAAGAAAGAAAAGAAGAGAGAAGGAAAGCAAGACGAATGGGTGGAAAGAAATGGAGGGAGAAAGAAAGAAAGGGTGGGGAGGGAGAAAAGAGAGAAGGAAGGAAAGACAGAAGGAAGGAAAGAAAGGGAGGAAAGAGGCAAGTAAGGAAAGACAGAAAGATGGTAAGGAAGGATGGAAGAAGAAAGAGGGAGGAAGTTAAGGAGGAAGGAAAGACAAAAAGGGAGAGAAGGGGAAAGGATGGATGGAAGGAAGGAAGGAAAGGAGGAGGGGAAGAGAGAAGGAAGGAAAGTGAAAAGGGAAGGAGGGAAGAAATGAGATAGGGCAGTGTTTCTCAACCTGGGGGTCGGGACCCCTGGAGGGGTCGCGAGGAGGTGTCAGAGGGGTCGCCAAAAACCATCAACAAACACAGTATTTTCTGTTGGTCATGGGGGTTCTGTATGGGACGTTTGGCCCAATTTCATCATTGCTAGGGTTCAGAATGCCCTTTGATTGTAGGTGAACTATAAATCCCAGCAACTACAACTTCCAATTGTCAAGGTCTATTTCCCCCAAACTCCGCCAGTATTCACAGTCGGACATATCGAGTATCTGTGCCAAGTTTGGTCCAAATCCTCCACTGTTTGAGTCCACAGTGCTCTCAGGATGTAGGTGAACTACAACTCCCAAACTCAATGTCAATGCCCAGCCAAAGTTCCAAACCCTTCCAGTATTTTCCATTGGTCATGGGAGTTCTGTGCGCCAATTCCATTGTTGGTGGAGTTCAGAATGCTCTTTGATTGTAGGTGAACTATAAATCCCAGCAACTACAACTCCCAAATGAATAAATCAATCCCGTCTCTGGTATTTGTGCCAAATTTGGTCCGGTGAATGAAAATACATCCTGCATATCAGATATTTACATTTATGATTCATAACATTACCAAAATTACAGTTGTGAAATAGCAACAAAAATAATTTTCTGGTTGGGGGCAGGGCCGGCCCCTCCCATTCCGCCGACTACGCGGCCGCGTAGGGCGACGGGACCTGGGAGGCGTTGCCACCTGGGAGGGCGCCGCCCCCGCCGCCGCCCGCCCCAGCACCTCCGCAGCCAGCCGCGCCACTGGGTGGGCGTGCGTGCTGAGGAGCTATTGCTGCCCGTGCTGCGCCCTGCGCTGCCGCCGCGCGCGGGACGCCCTCACGCAGCCGCGCAGGACGCCACCGCATTTGGGACGCATTCGTGAGGGCGTCCAGGAGCCACGGGGGGGGGGGGGGCGCCAAAATAAGGTTTGCGTACCCCCCCCCCCCGGGAGAGATAAGGCTGCCCCTGGTTGGGGGTCACCACAACATGAGGAACTGTATCAAGGGGTCGCGGCATTAGGAAGGTTGAGAAACACTGAGATAGGGAGGGAAGTAAGGAAGGGAAAGAAGACGGAAGGAAAGCGAGGAAGAAAGCACAGAAGGGAAAGAGAAAGAGGGAGGGTAGGAGGAAGGAAAGAGAGAAGGAAGGAGGGAAGGAAGGAAGGAAGGAAGGAAGGAAGGAAGGAAAGATAGGATGGTGAGAGGGAGGAGGGCCTGAAAGAAGAGCCCCTGGCCCGGGGTTTGCCCACACCTGGCCGAGAGTCTCAGGGCAGGGGAAAAAAAGGAGGGATATAAGCACGATTAGAGATAAATAAATAGATGTTAATAAGTAAGCCAGTCAATAAATAAGTAACCTTGCTGACTTGTAACATGTGTTGGGGAATTCCTTTCCATCTCTGTGTGGTTTCTGTGCTTTGAGCTTATGTTTCCGCCTTTATTGTTGAACAGTATTGCCTTTTGGATTGTGTCGTACTCCTTTGTGGCGGCTGGTGGTTTTCTTGTTATTGTTAACTTGTCCAAGGCCTCTGAATCCTCCTCCCAAACAGGCTCTGCGCCTTGGACAGTCCTTGGAAAGCTCTAGATCAGTGTTTCTCAACCTTCCTAATGCCGCGACCCCTTAATATAGTTCCTCATGTTGTGCTGACCCCCAACCATAACGTTATTTTCATTACTACTTTATAATTGCCATTTTGCTACTGTTATGAATCGTAATGTAAATATCTGATGTGCAGGATATGAAGCTTGGAAACAGGGAGGTCATGTACTTCATGCTAAATTCCACGAGCTCCTTGTGAGTTGCTGGGAAAAAGGTGAACTGCCATCAGATCTCCGAGATGCAGTTATCATCACCCTGTATAAGAAAAAGGAACAAAATCCAATTGCAGGCCCGGATTACCCATAAGGCAGTCTGGGGGGGGGCAGCAGAGCCGGACCCCCAAAGTTTAAAAAAATAAAAAAATTTTTTTGATTTTTTAAAAGTGTGCATGCGCGTGGCTGCTTTTGCACCCCCTTTGCTCTGCTCCTCTCGGCTCCTCCCTCCTCGCTGCTCACGCCGGCCCCGCCCCTCTTCCTTCAGTGAAGGAAGAGGGGCGGGACCGACGCGGAGGTGACGCGAGAGAGGAGGGCGGGGAAGTCGGTTCCGCCGCCCCCTCCTCTCTCGCTGCTCGCCCCGGCCCCGCCCCTCTTCCTTCAGTGAAGGAAGAGGGGCGGGACCGACGCTGAGCTGACGCGAGAGGAGGGGGCGGAGGGAAGTCCGTTCCGCCGCCCCCTCCTCTCTCGCTGCTCGCGTCGGCCCCGCCCCTCTTCCCCGCAAGCGGCCCCCCGCAAGCGGCCCCGTTTCCAGAGTGTGGCCTAGGGCAGTGTTTCCCAACCTTTTTTGAGCCGTGGCACACTTTTAACATTAACAAAATCCGGGGGCACACCACCTACCAAAATGACGCAAAATGACACTCTAACACAGTAAAGAATGGCTGGGGGATGGTGACCTGTGGGGAGTGCCGAAGCCGGGGAAGGGGAGGAGCCAGGCCACGCCATGCCCCGCCCCTTCCCCCAGCTTCAGTTCTCCCATAACTTCGCCAGCCTTGAGGGGGCAGTGCCAAGCCAGCATTGTGCTGGCTCTGCCACCGCTGGCTTGGCACTGCCCCCTCAAGGCTGGCGAAGCTGTGGGAGTGCTGAAGCCGGGGGAGGGGGCAGAGCCAGGCCGGGCCATGCCCCGCCCTCTCCCCCAGGCTTCAGTTCTCCCACAGGTTCACCAGCTTTGAAAGGGCAGTACCAAGCCAGCATTGTGCTGGCTCTGCCACCGCTGGCTTGGCACTGCCCCCTCAAGGCTGGCAAAGCTGTGGGAGTGCTGAAGCCGGGGAGGGGGCGGAGCCAGGCTGCATCATGCCCCCCCTCCCCCCTGGCTTCAGCTCTCCCACAGAGGAGGAGCATGAGCGGTGGACAGGCTTCAGTAGGCAGTGCTCCTCCGCACGGCTTCAATAAGCAAGGGGCAAGAGTCATGGCGGATTGGAGGCTGGTTGGGGAAACGGCCAACGGAGGCAGCGCCCCGGTCCCTTCTTTTTCTTCACCGCCACCTGGCCCTTCCTCCTCCTCTCCCAAGCAGCAGGGGTTTGGCAGGAAGAGGGGGGAAGGAAGGGGGCAGAGAGCTTTTCTCGCGGCACACCTGATGATCACTCACGGCACACTAGTGTGCCACGGCACACTGGTTGAGAAACACTGGCCTAGGGGGCCACAATCGATTAACCCGGGCCTGTCCGATTGCTCAAACTATCGAGGTATAACACTGCTCTCCATTGCTGGAAAAATCCTTGACTCCTGAACAGATTAGTTCCTGCTCTTGCAGAAGAACTTCTCCCTTGAAAGCCAATGCGGCTTCAGAGCTAAGAGGAGCACCCCAGAGATACGGTTTTTGCCCTTAGACAACTGCAAGAGAAATGTAGAGAGCAGAACAAAGGACTCTATGTCACATTGGTCGACCTCACCAAAACCTTCGACACTGTGATCAGAAAAGGTGTGTGGCAGATCCTGGAACGTCTAGGTCAGTGTTTCCCAACCGGGGGGTCGGGACCCCCAGGGGGGTCGCGAGACGGTTTCAGAGGGGTCGCCAAAGACCATCAGAAAACATATTTCTGATGGTCTTAGGAAGACTTTTTGGCAGAGAAGGTTGAAGAGCTCTCCGCCTCTCTTTTTGGAAACAGACTGCGAATTTTCCCATCTAAAGCTCTCCTCTGCTGTGATTGGCAGGCCTCCCTGCCAAGGGGATGGCAGTTTCTGAGACTCCAAGTGGGAGGGGAGAGCAGGCATGCTCGGCGCATAGCAGCATGATGCACATGTGTGGGTAAGGGAGAGTGTTTGATGTGGGATGGAGGCTCATGCCAGCTAGTCCCTTCAAGGCATGAGGGTTCTGTGTAGGAAGTTTGGCTTAATTCTATCATTGGTGGGGTGCAAGGGGCTCTTTGATTGTAGGTAAACTATAAATCCCAGTAACTACAACTCCCAAATGTCAAGATCTATTTTCCCCAAACTCCACCAGTGTTCACATTTGGATATATTGAGGGTTCATGTCAAGTGTGGTCCAGATCCATCATTGTTGAGTCTATAGTGCTCTCTGGATGTAGGTGAACTACAACTCCCAAACTCAAGGTCAATGCCCACCAAAACCTTCCAGTATTTGCTGTTGGTCATGGGAGTTTTGTGTACCAAGTTTGGTTCAATTCAATTGTTGGTGAGTTCAGAATGCTCTTTGATTGTAGGTGAACTATAAATCCCAGCAACTACAATTTCCAATTGACAAAATCAACCCCCACCCCAAAAAAATACAGTTATGAAGTAGCAATGAAAATAATGTTATGGTTAGGGGTCTCCACAACATGAGGAACTGTATTAAGGGGTCGCAGCACTAGGAAGGTTGAGAAACACTGGTCTAGGATGTCCCCCCAAATTCCTAAAAATGATTATCCTGCTACATGAGGGCCAGCTCGGAGCCCTTTCTCATAACTAATGGAGTGAAACAAGGTTGTGTTCTTGCACCAAACCTATTTACAATTTTTTTCAGCATGATGCTCCAAAGGGCCATGGCAGACCTCAAAGAAGAAGAAGACGGCATATATATATGCTATCATACTGATGGCAGCTTGTTCAACTTAAGCCGCCTGAGGGCTCGCACTAAGACTCTAAACCAGGGGTGCCTCACACTTTTTCAGCATGCGAGCTATTTATAAAACAACCAAGTCAAAATGATCTACCTACCCACTACAAAAATGTGTGCAGCCATTGGCTAGCTGTATCTGAAGGTAGTTGGGGCCTGGAACGAGTCTAGACGGGAACGAAATGGTCTCGGTGGCCTCAGATGAAGGGTTTGGCTCATGTTTGCCTTTTTAGTATCCGCAGAGCTTGGAAAAGGCAATTAATTTGGATCACCACCCTCAGCATCACCAGGACGTACGTGCATAGGTATCGCAATGCGCCTTGGAATGAGATTGCTGCCTTTGACTTGTGACATCATTCATCGGAAAGCTGACGTATTCGGCTATTTAAAGTGTTTTTAGCTGGCGTTTCAATTCCAAGAGACCCCAAAGATCAATTTAAAAAGACTTAGAGTAGAAGTGGGAATCACATGGCTCTATATATTCTATATAATATATTCTATATCCACCCATCTATCTGTCTATATCCATAACAAAAGTTAAAAATATGTATGTGTGTAATATGTATGTGTGTATGTGGCTGGAGTGTCCACTTACACAGACAAGCTCCTGCATCCACAAACAGCGATAGCTCCCAATACTCAGAAGACACTAAAAGCCCTTCCTCCAATAACCTTGGGTTTTGGAGTTGTAGTTCACCTATATCCAGAGAGCACTGTGGACTCAAACCATGTTGGATCAGGACCAAACTTGGCATGAATACTCAATATGCCCAAATGTGATCACAGATGGAGTTTGGGGAAAATAGACCTTGACATTTGGGAGTTACAGTTTCTGGGATTTATAGTTAACACACAATCAAAGAGCCTCCTGAACTCTTGCAACAATGGAATTGAACCAAACTTGGCACATTGAACTCTCATTACCAACAGAAAGTACTGAAAGGGTTTGCTTGGGAATTGACCTTGAGTTTGGAAGTTGTAGTTCACCTACATTCAGGGAGCACTGTGGACTCAAACAATGTTATGTGATATTGTTGTTTGTTTTCTATCCAGAATCACAATGTTGGAAGGAGGCTCGCCACTTTAAGGTCCCTAAAACAGGCATGGGAAAACTTCGGCCCTCTGGGTGCTTTGGACTCCAACTCCCACCATTCCTAATAGCCTGAGGCCTTTTCCTGCTTGAGTGGCTGAGGAGGGGGGGGGGAAGGGCCTGAGGCTGCTAGGAATGGTGGGAGTTGGAGTCCAAAACACCTGGAAGGTCCGAGTTTACCCATGCCAGCTTTCGAGAGAGACCTCTTCCTCCCCCTTCCTCTTCGCGCCCTTTCTTCCCCCTCCTGCCCAACACTTACTTTTTCTTCTACGCTGCCGCTTCTGCCGCCATTTTGATCCGAGGGGGCAGCGTGAGCGTGTTCAGGAGGGGAGGGGGAGGGAGGGAGACGTGACCCGTGCAGGCGCTACTGCGCAGACTCGCCCCAGAGCAAAGCGAGGCAAAACGTGCAGAGTGAGGCTGGGAAGAAGGGAGCCTGAGTGGAGAAGAAAAAGTGTTCGGCAGGAGGGGGAAAAAAAGGGTATTGGAGGCTCCAATTTCCCACGACACACCTGATGATCGCTCACTGCTGTGTTGTTGTTGGGCACAATGGTTGGGAAACACTGGTCTATCCAATACAATTTTCTGAATCGGCTGATGTGGTCTATCCAATGCAATTTTCTGAATCGGCTGATGTGGTCTATCCAATACAATTTTCTGAATCGGCTGATGTGGTCTATCCAATACAATTTTCTGAATCGGCTGATGTGGTCTATCCAATACAATTTTCTGAATCAGCTGATGTGGTCTATCCAATACAATTTTCTGAATCGGCTGATACAATTTTCTGAATCAGCTGATGTGGTCTATCTGATGCAATTTTCTGAATCAGCTGATGTGGTCTATCAATACAATTTTTTCAGCTGATGAATCTGAATCAGCTGATGTGGTCTATCAATGCAATTTTCTGAATCAGCTGATGTGGTCTATCCAATACAATTTTCTGAATCAGCTGATGTGGTCTATCCAATACAATTTTCTGAATCAGCTGATGTGGTCTATCCAATACAATTTTCTGAATCAGCTGATGTGATCTATCCAATACAATTTTCTGAATCAGCTGATGTGGTCTATCCAATACAATTTTCTGAATCAGCTGATGTGGTCTATCCAATGCAATTTTCTGAATCAGCTGATTCAGAAAATTGTATTGGATAGACCACATCAGCTGATGTGGTCTATCCAATACAATTTTCTGAATCAGCTGATGTGGTCTATCCAATACAATTTTCTGAATCAGCTGATGTGGTCTATCCAATACAATTTTCTGAATCAGCTGATGTGGTCTATCCAATGCAATTTTCTGAATCAGCTGATGTGGTCTATCCAATACAATTTTCTGAATCAGCTGATGTGGTCTATCCAATACAATTTTCTGAATCAGCTGATGTGGTCTATCCAATACAATTTTCTGAATCAGCTGATGTGGTCTATCTGATGCAATTTTCTGAATCAGCTGAATTTACAATTTTCTGAATCAGCTGATGTGATCTATCCAATACAATTTTCTGAATCAGCTGATGTGATCTATCCAATACAATTTTCTGAATCAGCTGATGTGATCTATCCAATGCAATTTTCTGAATCAGCTGATGTGATCTATCCAATACAATTTTCTGAATCGGCTGATGTGGTCTATCCAATGCAATTTTCTGAATCAGCTGATGTGGTCTATCCAATGCAATTTTCTGAATCGGCTGATGTGGTCTATCCAATACAATTTTCTGAATCAGCTGATATGGTCTATCCAATGCAATTTTCTGAATCGGCTGATGTGGTCTATCCAATGCAATTTTCTGAATCAGCTGATGTGGTCTATCCAATGCAATTTTCAGACTCTGCGCTGCTGAGCCTTCTGGGAGCAAGAGGAGAAAGGCCCCCTTCTGTCCATGAGGAGAAGGCAGCTCCGGCGCCGCCGACTAGACCGCAGCCGGGCCTGAAGCTGCACTTGCCACTCCCGCCTTCCTTGCCACCACCTCTGCTGCTTTTCTCCCGGTGCTAAATGCCTCTGCACCGCCACTCATCTTCCCCTCAGGGCAGCAGGCTTCGCCGAAGGCTGCCCTGAGGGGAAGACGAGTGGCGGCACAGAGACGTTCGGCACCGGGAAAGAAGCAGCGGAGGCGGGAGCGGCAAGTGCAGCCTCAGGCCCAGGGGCGGTCCTACAAGGTAAGCCAAGTAGGCGGCCGCCTAGGGCGCCATCTGGGAAGGGGGCGCCATCCTGGCCGCATGGGGCGCCATCCTGGCCCTGTTGATGTTCCTCAGACAGCGCCACAGCTGACTGCTTTTGCTCCGGCGCCGCTTCTGGGCATGCGCGGAGGTTTCCGCGCAGGCGCAGTTGCTCCAAAGCTGAAGTTGAGCGCAGGAGCAACTGCACATCCGCGAAAACCTCCGTGCATGCCCAGTAGCTCCCTTGCGCAGAAGCCTGTAAGCAAAGCACTCCCTATCGGGCAGGCAGGAGTGCTTCCCTCTCCTTTTGTCTCTGCCGCGCGCTTATTTGCAGGGAAGAAGAAAAGAATCAGTGAAGGAAGTGTAAGTGAAGGAATTAAGGGCTTTCCTCCTCCTCCTCTGCGATCTCTTCTCTCCCTCCTTCCTTTCTTCGGCACTATTTCTGCCTAGACCTGAGGGGCCTGAGGCTATGAGGAGTTGTGGGAGTTGGAGTCCAAAACACCTAGAGGGAGGGAGGGCCCAAGTTTGCCCAGGCCGCGCTGCCTGTATTCGACCTCATTTGAACATTTTGGCTGTTTTTCTATTTACATTTACATTGGGATCCTAATTTTGGACTTATGGGAGACTCCTATGGATTATGAGACGGGTGGTAGGTAATAGATTCTGATTTTGATGCATTTACATTGCATTTCTTGTTGATTATTATACAGTTCTGCTTAATAAACATACAACATAATAAAAATACAATACAACAATAGAATAATGATATATTTTATATTACATGTAATATTACAAACAATATTGCAGTATAGTGGTATTGTACAAAATAGTAATATATAATATTTTATTTTACTTTATTTTGGGTTATTTGAGTTTTATAGGAGTAATGAAAATATTTAGTAGATGATAATTTTATTGAAATAAATAATTTTATTTATTATTTTATAATAATAATATAATAGAATGTTATATTGTATTATAATGTCAATATATTATAATATAATTATATTGTAATGTAGTATAATATAATTATGATATAATATAGTATGAGTATGGTATAATATATTGTATATACATTGATACAATATAATACTACTAATGGTATGGTGATATTATAATTGTATATTTGTTTTACATGGGGGGCAAAATAATGTGGGGGGGGGGCACCAAAATAATGTTCGCCTACCATTTAAAATTACTTTAGACCGCCCCTGCTCAGGCCCTCCCTTGCCGCCGCCTCTGCTGCTTCTCTCCCAGTGACGAACGCCTCTGCACCGCCACTCATCTTTCCCTCAGGTCAGCCTTCGGCGAGGCCTGCTGCCCTGAGGGGAAGACGAGTGGCGGTGCAGAGGCGTTCGTCACTGGGAGAGAAGCAGCGAAGGCGGTGGCAAGGGAGGCGGGCGTGGCAAATGCAGCCTCAGGCCCGGCCCTATCGGCAGGAGCGGCAAATGCAGCCTCAGGCCCGGCCCTATCGGCAGGAGCGGCAAATGCAGCCTCAGGCCCGGCTAAGGCCTAGTCTGCACTGCCTCCGCCGCCTCTTTCTCCTCAAAGTGAGGATTGAGGAGGGGGAAGAAAGGCTATTTCCCACGGCACAGATGATGCTTGCTCACGGCACACTAATGTGCCATGGCACAGCGGTTGGTGAACACTGGTCTATCCAATGCAGTTTTCTGAATCAGCTGATGTGGTCTCTCCAATGCTATTTTTTGATTCAAAGTGGTCCTTGGTCAAGGGGTGCCTGGTAAACAAAGAAGGCCGGAAACCACTGCTTTAGTATGATAGGTCCCTTACAGCCTGAAAAGTAAGACTCAGAAGTGGAGGGTGGGGAATTGCGGCACTGGCAGCTAGCTATACAATGTCAAGTAAGTTATGAATCAAGTTGGAAGTTGGCTGCTGGAAAGAGTCAGCGTAATGAAATTTATTTTTAAACTAAAGTAATTGGCTGAAATTGGCACCCCAGCCATAAATGCTTCTCCAGACCGAAGTTATTGATTAAAATGTTAATTAATTGAATGGATGCTAGAGTCAACCATTTTTTGCATTACCCAGCTGCTTCTTTACTCAAACCCTAGATCAGTGTTTCTCAACCTGGGGGTCGGGACCCCTAGAGGGGTCGCGAAGGGGGTGTCAGAGGGGTCGCCAAAGACCATCAGAAAAGCATTGTTTTCTATTGGTAATAGGGTCCTTTGTGGGAAGTCTGGCCCAATTCTCTCATTGGTGGGGTTCAGAATGCTCTTTAATTGTAGGTGAACTTTAAATCCCAGCAACTACAACTCCCAAATGTCAAGGTCTATTTTCCTCAAACTCCATCTGTGTTCACATTTGGGCATATTGAGCATTCATGCCAAGTGTGGTCCTGATCCAACATTATTTCAGTCCACAGTGCTCTCTGGATATAGGTGAACTACAACTCCAAAACTCAAGGTCAATGCCCACCAAACCCTTCTAGTGTTTTCTGTTGCTTATGGGAGTTCTATGTTCCAAGTTTGGTTCAATTTCATCTTTGGTGGAGTTCAGAATGCTCTTTGATTGTAGGTGAACTATACATCCCAGCAACTACAACTCCCAAATGTCAAGGTCTATTTTCCTCAAACTCCACCAGTGTTCACACTTGGGCATATTGAGTATTCATGCCAAGTTTAGTCCAGATCCATCCAGTGCTCTCTGGATGTAGGTGAACTACAACTCCAAAACTCAAGGTCAATGCCCACCAAATCCTTCCAGTATTTTGTGTTGGTCATGTGAGTTGTGTGTGCCAAGTTTGGTTCAATTCCATCGTGGTGGAGTCCAGAATGCTCTTTGATTATAGGTTAAATATATTATATTATTATAATAATAATATATTATATTATTATATTATTAACTATAAATGCCAGCAACTACAACTCCCACATGGTAAGGTCTATTTTCCCCCAAACTCCACCAATGTTCACATTTGGGTGTATTGGGTATTTGTGCCAAATTTGGTCCAGTGAATGGAAATAAACCCTGCATATCAGATATTTACATGACGATTCATAACAGTACCAAAATTAGTTATGAAATCGCAACAAAAATAATGTTATGGTTGGGGGTCACCACAACATGAGGAACTGTATTAAGGGGTCACCACATTAGGAAGATTGAGAACCACTGCCCTAGATGAACTTCGGAAGACCTTCTATACTTTTTATGAAACTTTGAAAATGTTTTTCGCTTATTTTCGCAAGACTTAGAATATTCTTTTTCCCCCCCTCCAGGTGAGAGTCTGGAGGTACCTGAAAGGCAAGGAGGTTGTGACTCATGAGATCCTCTTGGACGGTGGGAATAAAGTGGTGATTGGGGGTTTCGGGGACCCCACGATCTGCGACAACCAGGTGTCGACGGGAGACACGCGGATTTTCTTTGTGAACCCGGCCCCGCACTACATGTGGCCTGCTCACAGGAACGAACTGATGCTCAACTCCAGCCTTTTGAGGATTACTCTCCGTAACCTGGAAGAGGTGGAACACTGCGTGGAAGGTAGGTCTGGCATGCATTTTGGGTTGGACTACAACTCCAACCAGGGTGGATATTGGCCACCAAGTTGGATCAGATTTGTGATTGGCTTTTAAAGAGTGTTGGTGCATAGACAGGTTCGGACTTCTGGGAGATTCTGGGAGTTGATTTCCTTATAGTAATTGAAATTGAATCCAGACAAGACAGAGGCACTCCTGGTCAGTCGAAAGGCCGAACAGGGCATAGGGTTACAGCCTGTGTTGGACGGGGTTACACTCCCCGAGTATTTATGTGAAGCCAGAAATATAGAAGCAGGTTCGAAACTCACATTCAGTTTGGGAGTGATCCTGGACTCATCAGCTGAGCCTGGAAACCCAGGACATTCCTCAAGGCGGTGACCATCTGGGGAGCATTTGCACAGCTAAAACTTGTGCGCTATTCAACTGCGACATACACTCCCCATACCTTGGGAACTCTGACCTTGGCCACCGGTAGTCCACGCTCTGGTTACATCCTGTATAGATTACTGCAACGCCCTCTACGTGGGACTGCCTTTGAAGACTGCTCGGAAGCTTCAACTGGTTCAACGGACAGCAGCCAGGTTGATAACAGGAGTGGCATTCAGAGAGCGCACAACACCTCTGTTGCGCCAGCTCCACTGGCTACCAGTTTGCTACCGGGCACAATTCAAAGTGCTGGCTTTGGCCTTTAAAGCCCTTAACGGTTCTGGTCCAACTTACATGTCCGAACGCATCTCTTCCTAGAAACCTTCAAGATGCTTAAGATCATCCGGAAAGGCCCTGCTCTAGGTCCCGCCTGCTTTGTAGGCGCGATTGGTGTGGGCGAGAGACAGGGCCTTTCCAGTGGTGGCTCCTCGGCTTTGGAACGCCCTTCCTAATGACATCAGATCGGCCCCTTCCCTCCTGACATTTCGCAGGAAGGTTAAGACCTGGCTATTTGACCGGGCATTTGCAGATGTAGTATGATTGTCAAATTGAGACCTAAGGAACGACGACGATGCAATTGGAAGTCGATTTAATTAATGAGACGCTGATATTGTGTTTTTAACGTTGAATGCTAATTTGTATATGCTGGAATTGTATTGATAATTGTTGATATGTTTGTCTTAAGCAGTTTTTGCTGTTGTACACCGCCTCGAGTTGCCTTCGGGCTGAGAGAGGCGGTCTAGAAGCAAAGTAAATAAGTAAATAAATAAATAGTAACTTACCCAAGCTTTTTTGCTAGAGGTGTGTGCATATGCGTCTATGACACACCTGTGTATGTTTGTGATTATAGACACACAGAAGGAGGTGCTATACCAGGGATGGGCAAACTATGGCCCGGGGGTCCGGATGCGGCCCTTTGACCATTTCTATCCGGCCCTCCTAATGTCATATTATATTATAATTTCAATATATTATAATGTCTATATATAGATATACTATAATATAATAATTGAAATTAATACTAATAATATATGAATATTTCTTGATATATTAATATGTTAATATTAATGATGTGTAATATATAGTAAATAGAGTAAGTGAATAAATAAATAATGTAGATTAGCATGTAGTTCCGCCTTTAGGTGCGGCCGTCCATAACATTGGGAAAATAATTGCCCACCCCTGTGCTATACCAACGGGGGCTGCGAGCCCTAGTGGGGTTGATTGGCCGTTTGAGATGGGTCTCGCCACAGCCTCCTTCCGTGTCCCCGGAATGGCTGCTGGGCCTTCTCTGCCAGCCAAATAGCCAGTCAACACCTGGATGGCAGAGCCAAGCCTGGCTCCACTGAGAGAGAGGCCCTGGGGAGTCTGGGCGAAGGAGGCCACCTCCTCCGCCTCCTCCTCAGCTTCAGGGCCTTCTGGTTACATCCCATATAGACTACTGCAACGCTCCCTACGTGGGGTTCCCTCTGAAGACTGCTCAGAAGCTGCAATTAGTCCAACGCTCGGCAGCCAGGTTACTAACAGGAGCGGGGTACAGGGAGTGTACAAACCCCTTGCTGCGCCAGCTTCATTAGCAAAACACAAGGTGAGCTATGGAAAACAACTCAAGAAAACAAGGCTCTAGTCCCAAGCATAATACAGTGGACAGTAACACATCAGAAAAGGCATTGATAGAGTACGGTGTATTATATCACATCAAAAAAACTATAAAATCCTTCATGTGGTGGTTCCTGTCTTATAGAGAAAGAAACCACACAAGGCAGATACACAAAAACAGCCCACATACCCATAAAACCCTACGAGGTATGCATACCACAACCCCCCCCCAAAAAGAACCAACGGCCACAAATCCAATAAAACATCATGGACTACAACTCCCATGATCCCCCACACCACCACCCTCTGGCAGTTCAGAGTGTCGGAATGTTGGTGGAGCTGACCAATTAGAGGCATTATTCAAATACTCCCTCAGTTAGAATGTAGAAGCTGGGAGCCACCCCCCCCCCCCACCCGTTCATTTGCTGGCCACTTCAGTGGCTTGCCCTTTTGGCAGCCCATTTGCTTCACTTCTTCCTTTTGGCAGCCCATTTGCTTCACTTCTTTCTTGCCCGGGCCTTTTGGGAGTGACTTCTTCCTTTTGGGGACAGCCTTCTTTCTTAATTGGGTGACCCCCTTCCTTTGGAACCGGCTACAACGAGTGAGGAGGGGCAAGGGTGTCTCCGGGGTTCCCGCTTCTTTGCGGGGTTCCTCAGGGGCTATTCTCCCCCTCTTATTTAACATCTATGCGACCACTTGCCCAGCTGGTGCGTAGTTTTGGGCTGGTGTGCCATCAGTACGCTGATGACACCCAGCTTATCTTGAAGATGGAGGGCAGCCTCGAACCGCACCCGATAATTTCCATCGTTGCCTCGAGGCCATCGCTGGATGGCTGCGAGCCAGTAGGTTGAAGGTGAATCCGGCAAAGACGGAGATCCTGTGGCTGGGTCCTCCGGGCTGTAGGGATGTTCAGCTTCCAACCCTGGATGGCGTGACATTATGTCCGTCGCCCTCTGTTAAGAGCTTAGGAGTAACCTTGGACCCCCTGTTGTCGATGGAGGCCCACGTCTCCAGTGCCAGCAGGGTAGCATTTTTCCATCTTCGCCAGGCGAGGAAGCTGGCCCCCTATTTGTCCCGGCGCGACTTAGCCACAGTGATCCAAGCCACGGTCATCTCGAGGCTGGACTACTGTAACACTCTTTACATTGGCCTTCCTCTGTCGGTAATCTGAGACTCAAGCTGGTGCAGAACGCTGCAGCGCGACTCCTGGCAGGGGTCCCGATTGGCCACCACATCACGCCAATCCTGCGCGAACTGCACTGGCTCCCAATTGAATGCCGGATTGCCTTCAAAGTGTTAGTCCTGACTTTTAAGGCCTTACATGGTCTGGGGCCAGTGTACCTGCGGGACCGCCTTGTCCCATATCATCCCACCAGATCACTGCGCTCCGAAGAGCTAAACCTCCTGGTCATCCCAAATGTGAGGACCTACCATCTGTCTGCAACCCGCCGCCGGGCTTTCTCTGTTGCAGCCCCTACCATGTGGAACGCACTGCCCGCTGGCATCCGTGCCACCCAGGGCCTCCTCCCGTTCAGGAGAGCAGTTAAGACATTGCTGTTCCAACAAGCCTTCGGAGTTAGCTAAACTGTAGCTCGCACCGCCTAGCTGTCAGCCCACTGCGACTCCATTTGTTGCTTCAACTGTTCTAATTGTAATTCCATCTTAATGGTATTACTGTGGTTTTTGAATTATCTGACAATTGTATTTTACGAACTGTTGTAAGTCGCCCCGAGCCGTTGGGGGGGGGGGGGCACAGACAAATGCGAAATAATAAATAATAAATAAGTACCTCCCCACACCTCTGGAGCAGGAAGAGGAGGAGGAGGAGCCTCTCTGCATTGAACTATTGTACTATGTACTACTATAGTAGATATCTAGCACAAGTGCCATAACTTACTCTCTCGGCATTACTTCGCGAACGAAGATTCTTAGGAAGGACTCATCCCATGCTTTTTACAAGCACGTTGATGACTAAAAAGGCCAATCTGAGATAGGCAAGTTCGGTTGCGGGAAGCACAGCATAAATTCTCCTTGGGTGATGTCGTTTCCAAGTTGTGGTTCTTTTTGCATTGTCGTTTCTCTTCGAAACCCATTCGGCGTGTCTTTTCGAAAGAGGCTGCAGCATTGTGGATAGTGCGTCTCCATGCCTCCCGATGTGAGGCCAGGGAGGACCATTGTTGCTGATCAATCTGGCCGAGCCTGAGATGTCGTTTCAGGGAGTCCTTGTATCTCTTTTTGGGGGTGCCTCTCTTGCGCTGACCCGTGGTGAGTTCACCATAGAGTAGTATCTTTGAGAGGTGGTGGTCCTCCATCCTAGCGACGTGTCCTGCCCAGCGCAGCTGTGTTCTCAATAGCATGGCCTCAATGCTGGTGATCCCTGCTTGCTCAAGGACAGCAACATTCGTCACATAGTCGGTCCAGTGTATATTTAGGATTGTGCGAAGACAGCGCTGATGAAAGCGTTCGAGGAGTCGTAGGTATTGGCGATAGGTGACCCATGTTTCAGACCCATAGAGAAGAATAGACAGTACGATAGCTCTGTACACACTGATTTTGGTGCTTCGCCTCAGGTGCTTGTTGCTCCAGACTCTTTTGTGAAGCCTTCCGAATGCACTCTATGCCTTTGCTAATCTCTGATCTATCTCTTTGTCAATCTTGGCATCTGAAGAGATGATGCTTCCCAGGGAGGTGAACTGCTGAACGGACTTAAGCACAGATGTGCCTATGCTGACGGGAGCATGATGGTGTTCTTCCTGTGGTGCGGGCTGGTAGAGGACTTCCCTTTTCTTCGGGCTGACTTGTGTTTTGGGCATTGAACTATTGTACTATGTACTGCTATTGTAGATATCTAGCACAGGTGTCATACCTTACTAGGCATTTGTGAAATACAGGCTATGGATTCAGGCTATGCATTTGGGAGACTGTGATCTAAAGGAGTGTGAAATTGCTGAACTTCTAGCTAAGATATATAACCTTTCTCTAAGATCAGGCACTGTACCCGAGGACTGGAGGGAGGCAAATGTAACACCGATCTTCAAGAAAGGATCCAGAGGTGATCCAGGAAATTATAGACCAGTCAGTTTAACCTCAGTTCCAGGCAAAGTGATGGAAACCATTATTAAAGAAAAATTACTAGGCACATAGAAGAACAGGCATTGCTGAAAGAAAATCAACATGGTTTCTGCAAAGGCAAATCATGTCTTACTAACTTGTTAGAATTCTTTGAGGGTGTAAATAAACACATAGATAAAGGGGACCCAGTCGATATTGTTTACCTTGACTTTCAAAAGGCTTTTGACCAAGTCCCTCACCAAAGGCTCCTAAATAAGCTCTTCAGCCATGGAATCAGGGACAGGTCTTGTCCTGGATTGGAACCTGGCTAAACTGTAGGAAACAAAGGGTGGTAATAAACGGACATTTCTCTGGGTGGAAAGAGGTGAGAAGTGGCGTACCCCAAGGTTCAGATTTGGGTCCGTTACTTTTTAATTTATTCATTAATGATCTGGATGTAGGAGTGAATTCTGAGGTAGCAAAGTTTGCAGACGACACTAAATTGTTCAGGGTAGTTAAAAATGAAACTGATTGTAAAGAGCTCCAGAAAGATCTCTCGAAATTGAGTGAATGGGCAACAAAGTGGCAAATGCATTTTAACCTAAACAAGTGTAAAGTCATGCACATCGGGGCAAAGAACCCCAACTACACCTACCAACTGATGGGGTCAAAGCTTTCTGAGACAAACCAGGAAAGGGATCTTGGGGTTTTGGTGGACAGCTCAATGAAGATGTCAACCCAGTGCGCTGCAGCAGTGAAAAAAAGCAAATTATATGCTTGGCATGATCAGGAAGGGAATCGAAAATAGGTCGGCAAATGTTGTATTGCCTCTCTACAAATCTATGGTAAGGCCACATCTGGAGTACTGTGTACAATTCTGGTCTCCGCACCTCAAGAAGGATATAACGGAACTGGAAAAGGTACAGAAAAGGGCAACAAGAATGATCCAAGGGATGGAGCGGCTCCTTATGAAACCAGGTTGCAACGCCTTGGTCTTTTCAGCCTTGAAAGACGGCGTTTAAGAGGTGACTTGATCGAAGTGTATAAAATCATGCATGGGATAGAAAAGGTGAATAAAGAAAAATATTTTCTCTGTCACACAACACTAGGACTAGAGGGCACTCCCTGAAGCTCCAAGGTAGGAAAGTTAGGACTAATAAAGGGAAATATTTCTTCACCCAGAGGGTCATTGGGTTATGGAACTCACTTCCAGAGGAGAGGTTGTGACAGCTGTCAGCCTGGACAGCTTCAAGGCAGGATTAGACAGATTCATGGATACCAAGTGTATCGGTAGTTACTGAAAAGGACATTCAAGTGCCACCTCGGAGTTGGTTGAGGTAGGCAGGATTTCCCTGGGTACTGGTTGTGGGGGGTCGGGAGCAGGTCAGGGTTTTGCCCTCCCTTCTGCTCGAGATCCCCGTGTACAACTGGTGGGCCACTGTGTGACACAGAATGCTGGACTAGATGGGCTGAGGTCCGATTCAGCATGGCTCTTCTTATGTTCTTATGTTCTAAGGAGGTGGAATTGTGACCAGCAAGCCATGTGGGTCTCTTATGCTTGTGACACATTGGGGTGAGGTGGAAGCACGTGAATTACAAATTACAGTGGGTCCTTGATATTTTGCTATTTGCCTTCCTCTGAGAATGAGAGAGTGCAAAATTGCCCAATTGCCTGAGCAGGGATTCAAATCCTTTACTCTTTACCAATTGCACAAACCAGCCTGCGTGAAAAGATTACACTCCCAAGACTACAGCTTCCAGCCTGAGAATTGTTTTGGTATCATCCCACAAAGGAATCTTTGCATGCTCTGGTGGGATGAAACATTTGACCCGAATTGGCAATCTGTTTAAGGTGTCGGTAGGGTCCTCTTCCCCCAGATGGATCCTTCATTAATCCTGTGTTGTGTAGGAATGTGTGTGCGTTTGCTTTAGAGTTTTTGGGGGCTTCTGCATTGGCTTTTGTGGGTGTTTGCAAACAAAACTACCTCGGGAGGCATCTCTGCCTGCGCTTTGAATCCTGCCAAAGGAGCAGGTGAACAAATAATTCAGAATTCTGTTCAAGGCAGCAAACAAACATTCCAGCACGTTTCCCCCTTGCAATCCCCCTCTTCTGTCTTTCTGGGGCCTCTGGAGTGGGAAGGAGCCTTTCTGATGTTCAGCGAAATGACTGGTATGTGAAACTTTACAGTTACCAGAAAGAAGGGAAATTGATAGATATCCAGGTGCTGAGCAGAAATAGTGGGTAGGAGAATCAGCATGCCGTTTCCTTAGGTCAGTGGTTCCCAACTTTTTTTTTTTTTACCAGGGATCACTTTGACCAGGGACCACTCCTCAACATTAGTACCAAAAGGGTTACGAATCGGTTTTTGGTCAACTTTAGATTTGGTTTGATTATTTGGGGTGCTGATTCAGAAAATTGCATTGGATAGACCACATCAGCTGATTCAGAAAATTGCATTGGATAGACCACATCAGCTGATTCAGAAAATTGCATTGGATAGACCACATCAGCTGATTCAGAAAATTGCATTGGATAGACCACATCAGCTGATTCAGAAAATTGCATTGGATAGACTACATCAGCTGATTCAGAAAATTGCATTGGATAGACTACATCAGCTGATTCAGAAAATTGCATTGGATAGACCACATCAGCTGATTCAGAAAATTGCATTGGATAGACCACATCAGCTGATTCAGAAAATTGCATTGGATAGACTACATCAGCTGATTCAGAAAATTGCATTGGATAGACCACATCAGCTGATTCAGAAAATTGCATTGGATAGACCACATCAGCTGATTCAGAAAATTGCATTGGATAGACCACATCAGCTGATTCAGAAAATTGCATTGGATAGACTGATTCAGAAAATCAGCATCAGCTGATTCAGAAAATTGCATTGGATAGACCACATCAGCTGATTCAGAAAATTGCCTTGGATAGACCACATCAGCTGATTCAGAAAATTGCCTTGGATAGACCACATCAGCTGATTCAGAAAATTGCATTGGATAGACCACATCAGCTGATTCAGAAAATTGCATTGGATAGACCACATCAGCTGATTCAGAAAATTGCCTTGGATAGACCACATCAGCTGATTCAGAAAATTGCATTGGATAGACCACATCAGCTGATTCAGAAAATTGCATTGGATAAAACACATCAGCTGATTCAGAAAATTGCATTGGATAGACCACATCAGCTGATTCAGAAAATTGCATTGGATAGACCACATCAGCTGATTCAGAAAATTGCATTGGATAGACCACATCAGCTGATTCAGCTGATTCAGCTGATTCAGAAAATTGCATTGGATAGACCACATCAGCTGATTCAGAAAATTGCATTGGATAGACTACATCAGCTGATTCAGAAAATTGCATTGGATAGACCACATCAGCTGATTCAGAAAATTGCATTGGATAGACCACATCAGCTGATTCAGAAAATTGCATTGGATAGACCACATCAGCTGATTCAGAAAATTGCATTGGATAGACCACATCAGCTGATTCTCAGAAAATTGCATTGGATGAGACCACATCAGCTGATTCTGACAATTCCATTGGATAGACCACATCAGCTGATTCAGAAAATTGCATTGCATAGACCACATCAGCTGATTCGGAAAATCAGCTGATTCAGAAAATTGCATTGGATAGACCACATCAGCTGATTCAGAAAATTGCATTGGATAGACCACATCAGCTGATTCAGAAAATTGCATTGGATAGACCACATCAGCTGATTCAGAAAATTGCATTGGATAGACCACATCAGCTGATTCAGAAAATTGCATTGGATAGACCACATCAGCTGATTCTGAAAATTGCATTGGATAGACCACATCAGCTGATTCTGAAAATTGCATTGGATAGACCACATCAGCTGATTCAGAAAATTGCATTGGATAGACCACATCAGCTGATTCAGAAAATTGCCTTGGATAGACCACATCAGCTCTAGTTTCTGATACAGCACATATGCCACTCAGTAGTTATCATCTGCTTGCCCACACCTTGGGACTCTCGTTGCAACGGTGTAGTAATGGTGAGGAGGCGGACCATATTTTAGTTCTTGCCGACCATTGGTGGTCCATGGACCACAAGTTGGGAATCGCTGCCTTAGTTCCTTTGTGAGGAATGCTTTGCATTGTAGTCCAACACTTCCACAACAAGTCTCCCTGAAGATACTAAAATCCGTTCTCCTAAACTGCAGATCCCATCGTTCCGTTGGACGTCACCAGGGCAGTCCAAATGGAATCCTATTGCTATCAATAGGTGTGAAAAGGCTGCAGGTCTCTTTTGTATTGTTTGGGGTGTGGCTGGGTGTGTGCTGACCTTTGGGAGGAAGGAAGTGGCGAGATGAGGAGGAGTATCGCTCTTTGGCATCCCTCCCAGTAGAGCAATCTCCTCCATTCATTGACTCGGCTGCCTTCCTTCTTAGTCATGTGGACCTTGAACCAAGCCAGATCAGCGGTGTGTGCTTTGTTGTCTTGGATCGGATGCCTGTCTAGGCATTGCCCTGACCTTTTGTTGCCCTCAGAACTAACCCAGAGCGTTGTTTCTCATCTGGTATCAGTCACTCATTGAGGTTCCTGATTTTAACTTGCCACTTTTGGACTCTTGCTTGCTTAGGTGTTCTGCAAGTATCTCTGTAGACCTTAGCAAGCTAGTTTTTGATTTAAGATGTTAGTTTGCTGGCTGCTATCCTAACAGAAGATGAGATGGAGATGTCAATGCCTTGGTCCTTTCATTGCTTGCTGCTACTTCCCGATGGTGGTGCAATACCGGCTAAACAGTATAATTTCTTCAGTGATGTAGGACAGTGTTTCCCAACCTTTTTTGAGCCGCGGCACATTTTTTACATTTACAAAATCCTGGGTCACACCACCAACCAAAATGACACAAAATGACACTCGAACACAGTCATACATATAGTTAATATGTTTTTAAATGTATTTATACACTCAGTGTGAAACCTGGGCCTGTTTCGATGAACACAACATAGATATCCTGGCAGGAATGGCAGAAAGACACACACTTCCCACACAGAACTCCCATAACCAAGAAAAAATGCTATAAGAGTTTAGTGGGCATTGAACTCAGGCAGGCCCGGATTACCCGTGAGGCCACCCTAGGCCATGGCCTAGGCAGGGCTGTCCAACTTCTACCGGGTCCAGGGCCGGAATAGAGGTCACTGATGACCTCGGGGGCCGCTCGACCCCGCCCCCAGGCCCCGCCCCGAGCCCCGCCCCCAGCCCAGGCCCCGCCCCCTCCTAAAGCCGCCGAAAAAGGGCAGAAGGCGGCGCCAAGGGCAGCGCGTCACAGGCCTGGCGTGACGCGCTGCCCTTGGCACCGCCTACTCCTCCTTTTCGGCGCCCCCCCTCCCTTCCTAGGGGGGGGAGCCGAAAGGGGCAGAAGGCGGCGCCAAGGGCAGCGTCACAGGCCTGGCGTGACGCGCTGCCCTTGGCGCCGCCTCCTCCTTTTTGGCATGGAGAGAGGGACGGAGGGGCGGTGCAGGGAGGAGGAGCTAGCTCTCTTCCTCCTCCCTGCCCCGCCTCCCCCTCCCCCCCGGCCGCCATTTTTTTAAAAAAAATTAGAATTTTTTTTAAAATTTAAAAATGGCGGCTGGGGGCATAGCTGGGGCCGTGTCCAACAGGCTGGGGGGCCGGATCCGGCCCCAGGGCCGCCAGTTGGACAGCCCTGGCCTAGGGCGGCAGCCATGGGGGGCAGCAGATCCGGACCCCCCAATTTTTTTAAAAAAGTTCAATTTTTTGGGCGCTCCCCTCCCTTCCGCCTCTTGCTCCTCGCTCGCCCCTCCTTCCTTCCTTGACTGAGGAACTAATCCGTTCAGGAGTATCCTTGCAAGGATTTTTCCAGCAATCGAGAATAGAGTTATACCTCGATAGTTTGAGCCGTTGGATTTTGTTCCTTTTTCCTTATACAGGGTGATGATAACTGCATCTCGGAGATCTGATGGCAGTTCACCTTTTCCCCAGCAACTCACAAGGAGCTCGTGGAATTTAGCATGAAGTACATGACCTCCCTGTTTCCGAGCTTCAGGAGGGATTCCATTGATCCCGGTTGCCTTGCCATTTTTCATCTGCTGTATGGCCTCAAGGGTCTCTTCCAAAGTGGGAGTTGTGTACAGTTCATTTTTCCTTGGTTGTTGTATCATGTGTTGGATAACTGAACCTTGGACTACTCGGTTGGCATTGAAGAGACTCTGAAAATGTTCTGCCCATCGGTTCAGGATGGAGGCTTTATCAGTAATTAGTTTTTGACCATCTGTTCTGTAAAACAGGCCCGGATTACCCATAAGGCAGATTTGGGGGGCGGCTTTTCCGGGCCTGAAGGAAGGGGTGAAGGAAGGAGTGGCGCCTGCCCGCGCGAGGGACAAGGAGCCAGGGGGAAGTTCCGCCGGCCCTAGGGCCAATAACGTGGCTTCCCCTGCCGCCGCCCCGCTCGCGCGGGCGGGCGCTACTCCTTCCTTCAGTAAAGGGAGGAGGGGCGCTGGTGCGAGCGAGGCGGCAGCGGGGGAAGCCACGTGAGTCTCCCTAGGGGTGGGACTTCCGGCGGCGCCTTGTCCATCACGCCGGCAGCGGCTCCGCCCCTCCTCCCTTCAGTGGAAGGAGGGGCGGGAACTGGCGGCGAACAAGGCGCCGCTGGAAGTCCCGCCCCTAGGGCGACTCACGCGGCTTTCACCGCCGCTGCCCCGCTCGCCCATGCCCCAAATACGAGCGGGGCGGCAGTGGGGGAAGCCGCGTAAGTCACCCTAGGGGCGGGACTTCCAGCGGCGCCTTCTCCCTCACGCCGGTTCTACCCCCTTCCTTCAGTGGAGGGAGGAGGGGCGGAGCCGCTGCCGGGCGTAACAGACAAGGCGCCGCCGAAGTCCCGCCCTAGGGGAAACTCACGCGGCTTCCCCCGCTGCCGCTGCGCTCACGTGGGTGGGCGCCACTCCTTCCGTCAGTGAAGGGAGGAGGGGCGCCGGTGCGAGTGCGGCGGCGGCAGCGGAGGAAGTCACGTGAGTCTCCCTAGGGGCGGGACTTCCGGCGGCGCCTTGTCCGTCACGCCGCCCCCGCACCCGGTGGGGCGGCATTTAGACAGGGGGGCTTTGGCGGGCGGGCGCTACTCCTTCCTTCAGTAAAGGAAGGAGGGGCGCTGGTGCAGCGCGGCAGCGGGGAAGCCGCATGAGTCTCCCAAGGGGTGGGACTTCCAGCGGCGCTTTGTCCGTCACGCCAGCAGCGGCTCCGCCCCTCCTCTCTTCTGTGAAGGGAGGGGGCGGAACCGGCGTGACGAACAAGGCGCCACTGGAAGTCCCGCCCCTAGGGCGACTCACGCGGCTTTCGCCGCTGCTGCCCCGCTTGCCCATGCCCCAAATACGAGCAGGGCGGCAGTGGGGGAAGCCGCGTAAGTCACCCTAGGGGCGGGACTTCCAGCGGCGCCTTCTCCCTCACGCCGGTTCCGCCCCCCTTCCTTCAGTGGAGGGAGGAGGGGCGGAGCCGCTGCCGGCGTGACAGACAAGGAGCCGGGGAAAGTCCCGGCCCTAGGGAGACTCACGCGCCTTCCCTTGCTGCCGCCGCGCTCACGTGGGTGGGCGCCAGTCCTTCCGCCGGTGCGAGCGCGGCGGCAGCCGCGTGAGTCTCCCTAGGGGCGGGACTTCCGGCGGCGCCTTGTCCGTCACGCCGCCCCCGCACCCGGTGGTGCAGCATTTAGACAGGGGGGCCTTGGGCGGCACAGTCCGCTAATCCGAGCCTGCTGTAAAATACTGTCTAACATGTATATAATTCCCGTACACCAGAGCAGAGTCACCTCTGACCTCAAGCACCACGCCAGCTTGGTAAAACCGTCATTCTCAGGAACACCATTCCCATTCCCATCATGAACATAAACATCAGACACAATCACAGGCAGATCAGGCTGACATAGAACAATAATATTTGTGTTTAAATCCTAGCCCTTTTATCATTGTACAGTTTCCAGGGACCTTGGGTTTTCAATGTGACTGTTCCCAGTTCAGAAGTGATGCTCTTTCAACGTTGGGTGTACAGTATATGTGCTGGCTGTGTACGCGTCTCTATTTTCCTTAGTGTCTCCACTGTATTTATTTGCTCTCTTCCTGCCTGCTCTCTTCTTTCTTTCCACCCCTCCTTTCTTCTTTCCCCACACAAGGTCTCTTAACACTGAGCCGCTTTGTTCTTGCAAACGGGCCCGTGCAAAATTCTCCTTTCACTATCCTTACAAGAGCTTGTAAGCATCTCCTGGAGGGTGGCTCTTAGCAAGGAAATCGCTGGCACGCCGGCCATCGCCGGGTGAATCCGGGCTCCGGTTATTTCCCATGCTCTTCAACAAGAACAGCACCATCTCCTCCTTTTCTCTCTTAATCCTTCCTTGGGCTTTTGTGGTGGGTCGGAGGCGAGAGAGGGCCTTGTTTTCCTCCAATGTGTGTGTTTTTTTGTTGTCCTTTCTGGAGAAAGCTTCGGCTTTAGGAAGTGAGAAAAGTTGGCGAACAGCTGCGAAAAGTGCAGCGGTGACTATGAGAGTCTCCCGCTGGGCCGGATTCGGGAGCTCCAACCTGTTGGGGTTTATTGGAGTCTTATTTATTTCCAAAATTTATTAGTCACCCCTGAGCTCTTGGCTGTTAGGACGATGCAAAATAAAAGGAATTAAAATCGGAAATTGGATAAAAACAAGCATCTATGAAAAAAGCACTCAAGACCATTAAGCCGGTGAAGACCAAGACCATTAAGTATGTGAAGCTACTTAAAAAGACAAGCGTGGGAGAGTCACTGTTTTGGGCCACAGCAGGCCTGTCCAGCAGGCGGCCCGCAGGCCATACACGGCCCTCCAGCCTGTTGGGCACGGCCCCCCTACCCTCCTGCAAGAGCCATTAAGTATGTGAAGCTACTTAAAAAGACAAGTGTGGGAGAGGCACTGTTTTGGGCTACAGCAGGCCTGCCCAACAGGCGGCCCGCAGGCCATACACGGCCCTCAGCCTGTTGGGCACGGCCCCCCTACCCTCCTGCAAGAGCCATTAAGTATGTGAAGCTACTTAAAAAGACAAGCGTGGGAGAGTCACTGTTTTGGGCCACAGCAGGCCTGTCCAGCAGGCGGCCCGCAGGCCATACACGGCCCTCCAGCCTGTTGGGCACGGCCCCCCTACCCTCCTGCCCCCCTGAGCGTCTCCAGGCGATGACGTCGCAGCCGGCATCGCCGAACACGCTCAGGGGGCGGTGCTTCCTCCGCAGTTTGTTTGGCAAGGTGAACGAGAGGAAGGGGACCCCGCGTTCGCCTCCTATGCTTGTTTTTTGCTTTGTATCTGGTGAAAAACAAGCAGGAGGTGAACTGAGCGTGTTTGCCCTCTCGCTCACGCCTTGCCAAACAAACAGCGGAGAAGCACCGCCCCTGAGCGTGTTCGCCGATGCCGGCTGCGACGTCATCGCCTGGAGACGCTCAGGGGGGCGGGGCGTCCCTCTGCAGTTTGTTTGGCAACGTGAACGAGAGGAAGGGGACCCCGCGTTCGCCTCCTATGCTTGTTTTTTTGCTTTGTATCTAGGAAAAAACAAGCATAGGAGCGTAACGATGCCAGCTCGTTCACTTGCCAAACAAACAGCGGAGGAAGCGCCGCCCCCTGAGCGTGTTCGGCGATGCCGGCTGCGACGTCATCGCCTGGAGACGCTCAGGGGGCGGGGCGTCCTCCGCAGTTTGTTTGGCAACGTGAACGAGAGGAAGGGGACCCCGCGTTCGCCTCCTATGCTTGTTTTTGCCGGGCGTAAACAAAGCCACGCGTGGCTTTCTACCTGCCCGGGCCTCCCTTTTTCGCCCGCTAAGCAGCGCTGGCACCGGCTACCTGGCTTCGCCAGGGAAGGCCCATTGCCCGGACCTCCTCTTCCAAAGGAGGAAAGAAGAGGTATGTTATTGTGTTCGGGATATCTAATATTAAATGGATTGCTACATTAATAGAATTGTGTTCTGGGGATATAATATTAAATATCCAACCTTCCACCTTTCTGTTATAATTATATTTAATTGTATTTTAATTAGGGGGCGGAGCCGGGGTGGGGAGGGGGAGGAGGGGGGGGGAGGGGAGGAGCCAGGGGCTTGGCCCCCCAGGTGATCAATGACCGGAATTTCGGCCCAAGGTCCGGTAGAAGTTGGACAGCCCTGGGCTACAGCATGCAGAACCGTCCGCTCACATGGCCAATGGATATCCTGGATTTTGGGAGTTATAATTTTGGGAATTTTCCAAACAATGATTTATTTACAAAACTCTTTGTAAGCTTCAAATGGGAACAGGATCCATAAGTATATACTGGGATCCACGAAGCAAGGCACTTGAACCTGTGAAATAAAATATATTTTATTTTATTATTTATAATAAGTATATAATAAATATAAATAATAATGATTTATTATTAAAATATATTATAAAAATATAATATTGATAATCTATGTATATAATAAAAGTCAGTGTTTGCGGCGGGAGCTGCGGAGGAATATGTGGCAGCGTTTCGATTCGTTGCCACTGTGGGATTATTTACATAAAGGATTCTGATTGGCAAGCCTCAGAACTCCTACACTCTAAGGCACCAGACAGAGAGGATTGGTTGCCACTGAGGGAGTATTTGCATATAGGACTCTGATTGGCCAGGCTCAGCATTCCAACATTCTAAGGCAGCAGACAGAGGGGATTGGTTGCCACTGAGAGCTTTCTCTTGGCATTATTTCGCGAATGAAGGTTCTTGGGAAGGACTCATCCCATGCTTTTTACAAGCGTGTTGATGACTAAAAAGGCCAATCTGAGATAGGCAAGTTCGGTTGCAGAAAGCACAGCAGAAAGTGTCCTTGGGTGATGTTGTTTCCAAGTTGCGGTTCTTTCTGCGTTGTTGTTTCCCATTCGGCATGTCTTCTCGAAAGAGGCCGCAGCATTGCGGATAGTGCGTCTCCATGCCTCTTGCTGTGAGGCCAGGGTTGGTGATCAATCTGGGCGAGCCTGAGATGTTGTTTCAGGGAGGCCTTATATCTCTTTTTGGGGGCGCCTCTCTTGCGCTGACCCGTGGCGAGTTCACCATAGAGTAGTATCTTTGGGAGGCGGTGGTCCTCCATCCTAGAGACGTGCCCTGCCCAGCGCAGCTGTGTTCTCAATAGCATGGCCTCAATGCTGGTGATCCCTGCTTGCTCAAGGACAGCAACATTCGTCACATAGTCGGTCCAGTGTATATTTAGGATTGTGCGAAGACAGCGCTGATGAAAGCGTTCGAGGAGTCGTAGCTGCTGGCGATAGGTGACTCATGTTTCAGACCCATAAAGGAGAATAGACAGTACGATAGCTCTGTACACACTGATTTTGGTGCTTTGCCTCAGGTGCTTGTTGCACCAGACTCTTTTGTGAAGCCTTCCGAATGCACTCTATGCCTTTGCTAATCTGTGATCTATCTCTTGATCAATCTTGGCGTCTGAAGAGATTATGCTTCCCAGGGAGGTGAACTGCTGGATGGAGTTAAGCACAGATTTGGCTATTCTGTCATGGGGATGATGGTGTTCTTCCTGTGGTGCGGGCTGGTAGAGGACTTCCCTTTTTTTCAGGCTGACCTCCAGCCCAAACAGATCTGCAGCTGTTACAACGCAGGATGTGAGGCGCTGCAGGGCTGCTTCTGAATGGGTAATTAATTATAATAATATGATATTATAATTATATATTTGACAAAATCAATCCCCCTCCCCAAACCCCACCAGTATTCAAATTTGGGTGTATCGGTTATTTGTGCCAAATTTGATCCAGTGAATGCAAATACATCTTGCATATCAGATATTTACATTATGATTTGTAACAGTAGCAAAATTACAATTATGGAAGTACCAAGAAAAAAAATGTTATGGTTGGGGGTCACCACAACATGATGAACTGCATTAAGGGGTCGTGGCAATGGGAAGGTTGAGAAACACTGATGTAGAGATAGAGTGAACATTTTTGGAGTCCATAAAGTTGCTGTTCTTACGCCAGACCTGGGCAACCTATGGCTCGCGGGCCGGATGTGGCCCGGCAGTCGATTCTGTCCGGCCCGGGGAGAAGGGCATCGGGGGAGGGGCCAAGAGGAAGGGGTGCCGCTGCCGCCATCCCATCGCTGCCACCATCCCATTGGCAGACAGCCCGCCGCTCCGGAGAACAATCGGAGGAGCGGTGGCTTTGGAGTGCCTGCCATCCCGGGAGGTGATACGGGCCTGCAGTGGGAGCAGTCACCGAGCTGCGGTGGCTGATCGCCCTGGCGACCCGGAAGACTTGATTGTCTTCCGGTTCGCCGGGGCAATCCCACGCCGCAGCGCGCCAACTGCTCCCGCTGCAGGCCCAGATTGCCTCCCGGGATGGCAGGCACTCCATGGCAGGGCGATCATCTTGGGAACGACTGGGGGCGAGAGCGGGTGGAGGCCTGCAGCCTCCGATCGTCTGCTGCTCTGCTCTGCTGCGAAGGCGGCTAGGTCCGCTTTGTCATCCTCTGGGCTGGGTCCATTGGGCCATTCCATCTTGGTATCCTTCCTCTCTTGAGGAGGTCAGCCTCCGTCTTGGTTCGGACCTTGTCTTCTTGAATTTCATTTTTTGTATTCTAGTGCAGGGCTGTCCAACTGGCGGCCCCCGGGCCGTATACGGCCCCCCAGCCCCTTCCCCACGGCCCCCTACCCACCTGCAAGATATCTGCCTTTTAAGATTTTTTAAAAAAAATTTAAATATGTTTTGGGAATATTTTTCGAATATTTTTTATTTATTTTTTCGTGGGGGGGGGTGAGGCGGGGCAGGGAGGAGGAGCAGGCTCTCTTCCTCCTCCTCCTACTTCTCTCCCTCCCCCCTCTCCCTCTCCCTCCCCCTTCTTTCTCTCTTTCCCCTTTCATTCCTTCCCCCTTCCACCTCCTGAAGGAAAGAGGGAAGGAGAGAGAGAGTGCACGAGTGAGAGGGGGCGTAGCCAGAGCGAAAAAGGGGCGGGGCCGAGTTCAGAGCACGGGGGGGTGCTCATCCATTCCCTTTCCGACTTCCTCCTCTTCTGAGGCTTCGTGCCAAGTTTGGTCCTGATCCATCATTATTTGAGTCCACAGTGCTCTCTGGATGGAGGAGAACTACAACTCCCAAACTCAAGGTTCAGTACTTTCTGTTGCTCTCATGAGAGTTTAGGTTTGATTCAACATGGCTGAGGAATGCTTTGATTGTGTTTTTCCCCTTATGGCAGAAGGAGATTGGACTGGATGGCCCTTGGAGGTCTCCTATTCTAGGAACCCATTGTAATTATTATTATTATTATTATCATCATCAGAGGCTGAATGGTCATCTGTGAGGAATGCTTTGATTGTGTTTTCCCCTTATGGCAGAAGGAGATTGGACTGGATGGCCCTTGGAGGTCTCCTATTCTAGGAACCCATTGTAATTATTATTATTATTATTATCATCATCAGAGGCTGAATGGTCATCTGTGAGGAATGCTTTGATTGTGTTTTCCCCTTATGGCAGAAGGAGATTGGACTGGATGGCCCTGGATGGCCCTTGGAGGTCTCCTACTCCAGGAACCTGTTGTTGTTGTTATTATTATTATTATTATTATTATTATTAGCAGAGGCAGAATGAATATTATGCCTTATCATTCAGGGTTATAGGCCTGTGTGGAAGGGCCCTGGCTTCTTATTTGACTTCCTTTCCACACATCTGAATAAAATCCCATGTTATTTGCTTTTAAACCAGATTATATGAGTGTGGACTCCGATAATCCAGTTCAAAGCAGGTATTCTGGGTTATATGGCTGAGTGGAAGGGCCCTGAGTCCACACTGCCATATAATCCAGTTCAAAGCAGGACTGGGACTTGAGACTGGGATTTTGGTGTTCATCTTTATCTCCAAGTCAAAGCCCCGGTGTCCTCCACAGACACCTCCAAGGCGGGAGAGGGCGGAGCCGGGGGGGGGCGGGGCAGGGTGGAGCCAGGGAGGGGCGGAGCTGGGGTGGAGCTGGGAGGGGGCGGAGCCGGGGCGGAGGCAGACCCTCCCGGCCCCCAGGTCATCAGTAACTGGAATTCCGGCCACAGGTCCGGTAGAAGTTGGACAGCCCTGTTCTAGTGGTTTTTATTATTATTTTATAATAATAATTTTATAATAATATAATAATATAATAATAATTAATATAATTTAATGTTATATTATATTATAATTTCAATATATTATAATGTCTATATATATACTATAATATAGTAATTATGATATTAATACTAATAATATATGAATATTTCTTGATATATCAATATGTTAATATTAATGATGTGTAATATATAGTCAACATAGTAAATAAATAAATGATGTAGATTAGAATGTAGTTCAGCCTTTAGGTGCGGCCCTCCATAATATTTTTTGGCTCTCGTGTGGCCCCTTGGGAAAAAAATAATTGCCCACCCCCATCTTACGCTCTCCTCAAAGCAAGTGTTTTATGGGATTCTGCCTCTTCGTGGCCCCCAGTGGACTTGGCTCAGTGCATTTATGTAAATGTGACAAAGAGATATATTTGGTTAATGACCCATTTGTCCAAATGTCTAATGTTATCCTTGACCTCAGAGGCTTGGGATGTAGTCCCAGCCAATTGGGAAGCTTTCTCATCCTTGTGGAAGATGTTGCAAACTCCCGTTGGCTGCGAGCCTTGTCCTTCTGACTTGCTTGCAACATTCTCCATTGCTCAACAAAAGGCAGAACAACAACATTGTTTGTTTACAGCATGTCTACACCCTTTTGTAGCGGAAAAGGCCTCGGGTGGCTTACATATATGTAACAAGGTAGTTTCCGTGTTGATAATCTAGAATTAATGCAACACCAAAGAGTGGGAGGAGAGGCTAGAGGAAAACCGGAACACAAAGCTATATTGTGAATTTTATGGATCCTTGGCCTGTGGATACCAGTTGTAGAGCCTTTATAACCAGAAAGCACAGCAGAAAGTCTCCTTGGGTGGTGCTGTTTCCAAGTTGCGGTTCTTTCTGCATTGTCGAGGCCTGTTAGGCGTGTCTTCTCGAAAGAGGCCGCAGCATTGTGGAGAGTGCGTCTCCATGCCTCCCTTTGTGAGGCCAGGGTGGACCATGGTTGGTGATCAATCTGGCCGAGCCTGACAAACACCAGCGATGTAAACAAAACTAAGGCATTGGGAAGCATCTGCAGAGAGAGTATCAAGGGGCCCGCTTTCTGTTTAGTTACGCAAATCAGCTGGAGCTGTAAATGGCCCCGTTGGGTTCTGTGTTCAGACTGAGAACATAACATTGCAAGGAATACGTTTGTGCAGCCATCGGATTTTTTCAAAGGAGTTGCACGGTTGTGTTTTAATTTTATTCCAGGGTTTTTTTTTTATTGTTAGTTGTAGTCAAGTTGACTACACAAAATTCAGAGGCGATCTCTCGGCGTTACTTCGCGAACGAAGATTCTTAGGAAGGACTCATCCCACGCTTTTTACAAGCGCGTTGATGACTAAACAGGCCAATCTGAGATAGGCAAGTCCGGTTGCAGAAAGCACAGCAGAAAGTCTCCTTGGGTGATGTTGTTTCCAAGTTGCGGTTCTTTCTGCATTGTCGAGACCTGTTAGGCGTATCTTCTCGAAAGAGGCTGCAGCATTGTAGATAGTGCGTCTCCACGCCTCCCGATGTGAGGCCAGGGTGGACCATGGTTGGTGATCAATCTGGCCGAGCCTGAAGTGTTGTTTCAGGGAGTCCTTGTATCTCTTTTTGGGGGCGCCTCTCTTGCGCTGACCCGTGGCAAGTTCACCATAGAGTAGTATCTTTGGGAGGCGGTGGTCTTCCATCCTAGAGATGTGTCCTACCCAGCGCAGCTGTGTTCTCAATAGCATGGCCTCAACGCTGGTGATCCCTGCTTGCTCAAGGACAGCAACATTCGTCACATAGTCGGTCCAGTGTATATTTAGGATTGTGCAAAGACAGCGCTGATGAAAGCGTTCAAGGAGTCGTAGGTGTTGGCGATAGGTGACCCATGTTTAGAGGAAGAATAGACAGTACGATAGCTCTGAACACACTGATTTTGTTGCTTTGCCTCAGGTGCTTGTTGCTCCAGACTCTTTTGTGAAGCCTTCCAAATGCACTCTATGCCTTTGCTAATCTGTGATCTATCTCTTTGTCAATCTTGGCGTCTGAAGAGATGATGCTTCCCAGGTAGGTGAACTGCTGAACGGACTTAAGCAGAGATTTGCCTATGCTGACGTGGGGATGATGGTGTTCTTCCTGTGGTGCGGGCTGGTAGAGGACTTCCCTTTGCTTCAGGCTGACTTCCAGCTCAAATAGCTCTGCAGCTGCTGCAAAGCAGGATGTGAGGCGCTGCAGGGCTGCTTCTGAATGGGCGACAAGGGCAGCATCGTCACCAACGGAAAATACTATGTTTTCTGATGGTCTTTGGCGACACCCCGTCGTGAGACACCCCCCTCGGGTGCCGACCTCCAGGTTGAGAAACAGTGCTACACATTGTCCCATTTTTGACTGGAAAACGTTGAGGGCTACGGCCATCTCTTATTCAGTTCCTGGATGAGATGCCAGCTTACAATTCTTAGAACAACCAGGCACTGTGGCAAGATCTAGTCTGGACTTGCTCCTTTCAACTGTGCCCTGAAGTGTACGTTCAGCGTTGGCTTGTTTATCTTATTCAACATCAGTGGCATCACCAGGGAGGTGCAAGGCACATATACACAGACTGGGCCACAGCAATGCGTGGCGGGGGACGGCTTGTGTGTGTGTGTATCTGTATGTTTTTGTGCAATGGCATATCTTTGTCCCTGTTCAAAGAGATATCTAGGTATATCAGTCTAACACAGGGGTCGGGAACCTTTTTGACTGAGAGAGCCATAAAAGCAAAATATTTGGCAATTTATTTCATTGAGAGCCATATAATATACTAGCTGTACCCGGCACGCATTGCTGTGCCCTATTTAGGAGATGCGAGAAAGTCTGAGTATGTAAGGGTTGGAATTGATGTTACTTATGGTCTTGGTGGGGTCATGGCTGTGTCGTTGTGGGTTGTTCTGGTGGGTGGGATGTTGAAGTCCTGGGGAGTTGTTGTTGTGTGGTGTTGCTGGCGTTCTGCAGAGCTTGTGGATATACAATGTTTTTTGTCTTTCCGTCTGCTGTGTTGATGTAGAGGTTGATGCTTGTGTGGGTGGGGTACTTTGGAAGTGAGTGGAGGTACTTGAAATCCCATCATCCATGGTGTGCCCTCCTCTAAACTGCTGTTGGATGGAGTGTGGGTCATGGGGGCACTGTGTGCCAAGTTGGGTCTTTATCGGTCTTGGTTCTGGGCAACAGTGGTCTGTGGGGAATGGTTTGAAAGTACTACAAATGCCATAATCCATGGAGGTACATAAAATACCATAATCCATGGTCCACCCTCCTCCAAACTGTAGTAGAATGTAGCATGGGTCATAGGGGCTCTGTGTGCCAAGGTAGGTTACTGTAAATTCAGGCCATACACAATGTCCCATGAGCTGAGGCCTAGTCGGGAAAATCAAGTTAATGAAGCCTTACTGTCATTTCAGGCCATACACAATGTCCCATGAGCTGAGGCCTAGTCGGGAAAATCAAGTTAATGAAGCCTTACTGTCAATTCAGGCCATACACAATGTCCCATGAGCTGAGGCCTAGTCGGGAAAAAAATGAAGCCTTACTTCAATTCAGAATGTCCCATGAGCTGAGGCCTGTCGGAAAATCAAGTTAATGAAGCCTTACTGTCAATTCGGAGCTTAAACAGCATCCCATTAAGTGAGGCCTAGTCAGGAAATCATGTTAATGAAGCCTTACTGTCAATTTTGGGCGTGGTCTGTGATTTGTAGGGGTTTAAATTCTCTGTGGGATGTGAATTGGGTGTTTGTGTTGGCGACTGCCTCAGGCCTTTGCTTTATCCTCCTCTGCCAGTTTAGAGGGTCGGAATGTTCATGTTGGCTGGCCAATAGAAGCGTTATGCAAATACTCCCTCACTGATAACCAATCATGTTGTCAGAATGTGGAGGCTGGGAGATTCGTTGGCGGCCGCAGAGGACGCTGGGAAATGTAGGGTTTTTTTGTATCGTTGTTTTGGGGGCCTTCTAGGTTTTGGGGGGAAAGTTTCTTTGCTAAAAACCTTCCTTGCCTGAGGCCTATTTTTGTTGCCAAGTTTGGTGTGTCTGCCTTGTAAGGTTTCTCTGTCTATGGCAGTCGTTCCATGACGGGACCTCCTTTATATAATAGATTTTAAGACTGAATTCAACTAAATGTGAGTCTATACATACATACTATGAGAAAAGGATTCCCCCGGCAGAATGTCGGGACACTTCAGACAAGGCTCTGCAAAAGGCATATTCAGGACTCTGGGAAGGAAGAGAAGACGGAAGGAAGGAAGGAAGGAAGGAAGGAAGGAAGGAAGGAAGGAAGGGGGAAAGGAAGGAAGGAAGACACAGGAAATAAAGGAGGGAGGGGGAGAGGAAGAAAGAAAAGAAGAACGAACTATGGAAAAGGGAGAAAAGAAAAGCAGGAGAGAGACAAGGAGGGGAAAAGAAAGAAGGAAATGGGAGGAGAGGAAAGGAAAGGGTGGGGAAAAGAGGAAAGGGGGTGAGGAAAAAGTAAAATAATGAAGGGAAAAGAAAGAAGTGGAGAGAGAGGGAAGTGAAAAGAAAGGAAGGAGAAGGAAAGGAAGACTTGGGGGGAAAGAATAGAAGATGAAGGAAGGAAGAGGGAAGGAGAATGGAGAAAAGAAAGGGGAAAGAGGGAGGGGAAAGGAAGGAGAGGAGGAAATGGTGAAGGGGAGAAAGAAAGGAAGGAAGAGGAAGGGAGGAAGAGGGAGAATGGAGGAAAGAAGGAAGGGGAGAGGGGGAGGGGAAAGGAAGGAGAAAAGGAGAAAGAAAGGGTGAAGGGGAGAAAGAAAGGAAGAGGAAGGAAGGAAGAGGGAGATTGGAGGAAAGAGGGAAGGGGAGAGGGAAGGAATAGGAAGGAGAGAAGGAGAAGGAAAGGGTGAAGGGGAGAAAGAAAGGAAGGAAGAGGAAGGGAGGAAGAGGGAGAATGGAGGAAAGAAGGAAGGGGAGAGGGGGAGGGGAAAGGAAGGAGAAAAGGAGAAAGAAAGGGTGAAGGGGAGAAAGAAAGGAAGAGAAAGGAAGAGGGAGATTGGAGGTAAAAGGGAAGGGGAGAGGGAAGGAATAGGAAGGAGAGAAGGAAAGGGTGAAGGGGAGAAAGAAAGGAAGGAAGAGGAAGGGAGGAAGAGGGAGAATGGAGGAAAGAGGGAAGGGGAGAGGGAAGGAATAGGAAGGAGAGAAAGGAAGGGGAGAAAGAAAGGAGTGAAGGGGAGAAAGAAAGGGGGAGAAAGAAGGAAGAGGAAGGGAGGAAGAGGGAGAATGGAGGAAAGAAGGAAGGGGAGAGGGGAGGGGAAAGGGAAGGAGAAAAGGAGAAAGAAAGGGTGAAGGGGAGAAAGAAAGGAAGAGGAAGGAAGGAAGAGAAGGAGGGAAGGAAGGAGGAAAGAGGGAAGGGGAGAGGGAAGGAATAGGAAGGAGAGAAGGAGAAGGAAGGGGTGAAGGGGAGAAAAAGGAAAGGAAGAGAGAAAGGAAGAAGGGGAGGAAGAGGGAGGGAGAATGGAGGAAAGAAGGAAGGGGAGAGAGGGAGCTGCATGCTGGGAAACCGAGGCCTGGGCTGCTCTGGAGAGCCAGATGCAATCATGAAAAGAGCCACATGTGACTCTCGAGCCATGGGTTCCCTACCCCTGGTCTAACAGCCGAGAAACCCAATTGCCTTGGCTCGGCCTGCTCTGTCTGTGGCTGGCACCTCGCACTCCTTTCAACCATTCAAGAAAATTGCCTTGTCTTAATTTTGTTAATTTTTCTTTTCGCCTCTTCAGCTGCCCCGAACCACTCTCATTGATTAGCAAGGAAATACGATTCTAGACACTTTCAATTATTTATACCCAGTTTGGCAAATTCCCTGAGCAGGCTCTTTCCACTCGGAACTCAAAAGTCAGTTAAAAAATTAGGAATAATGGGTTGTTGTAAGTTTTCCGGGCTGTCTGGCCATGTTCCAGAAGCACCTATGGCAGGCATCCTCAGAGATTGTGATGTCTGTTGGAAACTCGGCAAGTGGGATTTATATATCTGTTGAATGTAGAGGGACGGGAGAAAGAACTCCTGTGTGTTGGAGGCAGGGGCGGTCCAAGGTAATTTTAAATGGTAAGCGAACATTATTTTGCCCCCCCCCCCAATCACTTGAGTTACAGTAACAGTGTTATATGGTTGCTAAGTTTACTCACTAGGCATGGTTTAGAACCCAAAAATAGCAAATCGAAAATCTAAGGGGGGGATTTTTTTATTAGTAATAGGAAGACTTACAAAAAAATTTTCCAAAATTTTCTAAAATGTAACTTAATTACTAACGAAATTCGTTAGTAGTTCGTATGCCAGCGCATGCGCATTTTCAGATGAGTTTTGCCTACAACTCCCAGAAATCCTAACAGCTGGTAAATTGGCTGGGATTTCTGGGAGTTGTAGGCCAAAACTTGAATAAATCACACTGAATTCTAGATGGGACTCTCCAAATAGGAAGGAGGGAGGGAAGGAAGGAGGGAGGGGGTATTCTATTCTTGGAAGCAGCAAAAGAAAAGGAGGAGGAGCCCCCCCCCCCCGCTCCTCGCTGCCTCTCTCTCACCCCGATCCCGAGGAGCGAGGGCCCAAGTTTGCCCAGGCTGGTCATATACCTACATTCCATGCACATGCAAAGAATACAGCAGTAATAACAATGGGTATAAGAAGAGGTAAAATTCAAACCGAAGTATTCTGACTGGTCCTGCCTCATGCGGTGCAAACAGGCTCTTCTCTGTGAGCCGGGAAAAGCCAGCGTTTTTCCAGCTTGCTGGGGCACACACATACATATTCTTGGGGGATTTGCTGCAGAATCTTCTTTATGAGCCCGGATTCTGCAGCAAATACCCCCCCAAGAATATGTATGTGTGCTCCCAAGCAGCAAACGCTGGCTTTTCCTGGGCTAATTTCCCGGGCTAATAAGAGAAGAGCCCGTTTGCACCGCATGAGGAGAGACCAGTCAGAATACTTCGGTTTGAATTTTACCTCTTGTTATTGTTATTACTGCTGTATTATTGCATGTGCATGGAATGTAGGTATATGACCAGTTGGGTTACTTATAATATTAGGCACTTACAGTAGCATTCATTCTATTATACATTAGGTTGGTTTCTCACCCCAATACTCTTTGATGGCAGGCAGGAGAGGCAGGGAAGCCTGGAAAAAATGTAAACAGAGAGGTTTACTCAGAAGTAAATCCACAAAGGAGGGCCCTTCATCCAAAGTGCCCTCCTTTGCAGATTTACTTCTGAGTAATCCTCTCTGTTTACATTTTTCCAGGCTTCCAGCCGAAAGAAGGAGCGAGTTTAGGGCTTGCCTTGCCATAATACTTATTGGCAAGGGAGGCGGGAGGGTGGTGAGAGAGAAGGAGGGTGTGCCCCCTTACGACCTAATAACGACACTTAAGAAAATCCTGGCCCCGAAGTTCTAAAAAGAAAGTCCACTTCCTGGTTGGCGTTCCAGGTGCGGAAATACTCGAAAGTAGCATTTCTTACGAATTTCTTACGAAACGAATCATTTTCATAACTTTTTTCTCATGCCTACTACTCACCTGTGTGTTATCTTAACAATGGTGGGATGCTGAGGAACCCATATAACACCGTTACTGTAACTCAACCCTCGCGTAGGCCATCATAAACCCATACACTTGTCTTTTGGATGGTGGGAATATATTACCTCTAATAATAAGTATTTTTTAAGTGATGACTGATCTGGCTTTTTGATATTTGTAATTACCACACACAAAAGCATCTATTTGATAGGTCCCATGTATTATCATGATATCCAATGTAGAGAATATTAAGGAATTTAGTGTGATACCTTATGGAACTCAACCCTCGCTTAGACCAGCATAAACCCATACACTTGCCTTTTGGATGGTGGGAATATATTACCTCTAATAATAAGTATTTTTTTAAATGTTGAGTGATCTGGCTTTTTGATATTTGTAATTACCACACACAAAAGCATCTATTTGATAGGTTCCATGTATTCTGGCCTCCCACCCACCTGCTTCCCCCTGGTCCCTTCCGGAGGGGCTCCTCCTTCTCCGCCGCCTTTGCTGACTCCGTGCTGACTCCTTTGCTGACTCCTTTTCCCGGCCACCTGACCTGCCTGGCAACGAGGGGCGGCCCGGCTTCACCTGGCTCCGCCGCAGCTCCCTGGGGCGCCAGCGAGGAGAGGAGAGGGGAGGGGACCAGGCCCCCTTACAGAAAAAGAGGAGGAGGACCCCTGATTTCTCCCCCTCCTCACCCGCTCCCGGCTCTCCTCGTACCCAGCAGCGGCGCTACCTAACTTAGGCAGTGCGCCTCCCTCCCTCCCTCTTTCTCTCTCCCTCTCCCCCCTCTCTCCTCCTTTCCTTTTCTCCTTCCTTCCTTCTCTCGCCTCACTCTCCACAACATTCCCGAGGGCGGGGGAACCCAGATGGCGCCCAGGGGCGATCCTGGCGCTCTATGCAACGGCTTACTCGGCCTACCGGTAAGACCGCCCCTGGTTGGAGGCAAGTATGATTGTTGCCATTGGTCAGCTTGATAACCATCCCAACAAAGGATGTCCCCAGGCAGGGAGTAATTAAGCGCAGCAGTTAAGGGAGAATTAAAAGGTTAACTTAGAAGTGATTGAATTGACATTCTTTCATTAAGCCCAAATGGGAACTCAGTTTGAAGGTTCGACATCCACCAATTTTCGCATCTGAGTAGCACTTGTTGGGGATTAGCATGAGGGACTGTATTAACCCTTTCCAAACCCAGAAACACAATATCATCAGGGCGATGTTTTAAAGTGTGACAGTGTGTATATAGAATGGAATCCTGACAGTTAGTGCGTGTCCTTGATTTATGCTCCAGGACACGTGTCCGCACCGGACGATTCGTCTGTCCTATATAAAGCTTTAAACACGGGGACCGGAGGGCGTAGACAACCCCGGAAGTTTCGCACGTTGGAAAACATTTAATCTTGGCTGTTTTATTACTATGTACTGTATGTTTCTAATAACACGATCCCTGCATACATTCTTACATACACTGCAGTGTCCACATTCCCTCGTACCCGGTGTTAAAGAGCTTGCTACATGTGCTTCACTATACGTTGAATGTACCAATACGTCCTTAAGGTTGCGTGTACGTTTGAACGCAACCATCGGCGGGTTTCCTAAGCCAGGTATGTCAGCTACTATGCCCCAAAATTTGAGCTTGATTACCATCCCAACAAAGGACGCCCCCAGGCAGGGAGTAGTCAGGCATTGAAGCTGGTTTATATATCTGTGGAGTGTCCAGGGAGGGAGAAAGAACTCTTGTCAGTTGGAGGCAAGTGTGATTGTTGCCATTGGTCAGCTTGATTACCATCCCAACAAAGGATGCCCCCAGGCAGGGAGTAGTCAGGCATTGAAACTGGTTTATATATCTGTGGAGTGTCCAGGGTGGGAGAAAGAACTCTTGTCCGTTGGAGACAAGTGTGAATGTTGCCATTGGTGAGCTTGATTACCATCCCAACAAAGGATGCCCCCAGACAGGGAGTAGTCAGGCATTGAAGCTGGTTTATATATCTATAGAGTGTCCAGGGTGGGAGAAAGAACTCTTGTCTGTTGGAGGCAAGTGTGAATGTTGCTATTGGCCAGCTTGATTACCATCCCAACAAAGGATTCCCCCAGGCAGGGAGTAGTCAGTCAGGCATTGAAGCTGGTTTATATATCTGTGGAGTGTCCAGGGTGGGAGAAAGAACTCTTGCCCGTTGGAGGCAAGTGTGAACGTTGCCATTGGTGAGCTTGATTAGCATTTAATGGCCTAGCAGTTTCAAGGTGTGGCTTTTTACTGCCTGGGGGAATCCTTTGTTGAGAGGTGATTAGCTGTGCCTGATTGTTTCTTGTCTGGAGTTCCCCTGTTTAAATGTTGTTCTTTATTTACTGTTATGATTTTAGAGGGTTTTTAAAAAAAATACTGGTAGCCAGATTTGGTTCATTTTCAATGTCTGGCTTCTTACTGCCTGGGGGAATCCTTTGTTGAGAGGTGATTAGCTGTGCCTGATTGTTTCTTGTCTGGAGTACCCCTGTTTTTGAATGTTGTTCTTTATTTACTGTTATGGTTTTAGAGTTTTGATTGATTTTGAACATTTTGCAGTGCCAGGCTTCTTACTGCCTGGGGGAATCCTTTGTTGAGAGGCAATTACCTGTCCCTGATGGTGCCCAAAACACAAATCTGGCTACCAGTTATTATTATTCCACAGATATAAAAACCCAATTTTCCTAGAACAGTGTTTCCCAACCGGTGTGCCGTGGCACACTAGTGTGGCGTGAGCGATCATCAGGTGTGCCGTGGGAAATGGGAACCTCCAATCCCCTTTCTTCCCCCTCCTGCCGAACACTTTTTCTTCACCTCTTGGGCTCCCTTCTTCCCAGCCTCGCTCTGCTCGCTTTGCCTCGCTTTGCTCTGGGGCGAGTTTGCGCAGTAGCGCCCGCATGGGTCACGTCTTCCTCCCTCCCACCTCCCCTCCTGAACACGCTCACGCTGCCCCCTCGGATCAAAATGGTGGCAGAAGCGGCAGCGTAGAAGGAAAAGTAAGTGTTGGGCAGGAGGGGGAAGAAAGGGCGCGAAGGGGAAGGCGGAGGAAGAGGTCTCTGTCGAAAGTTGGCATGGGCAAACTTGGACCTTCCAGGTGTTTTGGACTCCAACTCCCACCATTCCTAGCAGCCTCAGGCCCTTTTCCTTTTCCCCCCTCAGCCACTTAAGCAGGAAAGGGCCTCAGGCTGTTAGGAATGGTGGGAGTTGGAGTCCAAAGCACCCAGAGGGCCGAAGTTTTCCCATGCCTGTATGAGGGACCTTAAAGTGGTGAGCCTCCTTCCAACATTGTGATTCTGGATAGAAAACAAACAACAACATAACATTGTTTGAGTCCACAGCGCTCTCCCGGTGTAGGTGAACTACAAGTTCCAAACTCAATGTCAATTCCCAAGCAAACCCTTTCAGTACTTTCTGTTGGGAATGAGAGTTCAATATGCCAAGTTTGGTTCAATTCCATTGTTGCAAGAGTTCAGGATGCTCTTGGATTGTGTGTTAACTATAAATTGAAACTGTAACTCCCAAATTTCAGTCCCCAAACTCCATCTGTGATATTTGGGCATATTGAGTATTCATGCCAAGTTTGGTCCTGATCCAACATTGTTTGAGTCCACAGTGCTCTCTGGATATAGGTGAACTACAACTCCAAAACTCAAGGTCAATGCCCACCAAACTCTTACAGCATTTTCTCTTGGTTATGGGAGTTCTGTGTGGGAAGTTTGTGTCTTTCTGCCATTCCTGCCAGGATATCTATGTTGTGTTCATCGAAACAGGCCCAGGTTTCACACTGAGTGTATAAATATATTTTAAAAACATATTAACTGTATGTATTACTGTGTTAGAGTGTCATTTTGTGTCATTTTGGTTGGTGGTGTGCCCCAGCATTTTGTCAATGTCAAAAATGTGTCGCGGCTCAAAAAAATGGTTGAAAAACACTGTCCTAGAAGAATGTTTGGAAAGTAATGTTTGTTACTTCCTTGCTCTGCGGTTTTGCCCCCCCCCTCAAATTACCTTCAAAGATGAATTACTGTGTGAGCCCAGAAATCTGTCGGGAGTCGGTGTAACGTTTTGCTCCTTCTCGTTTGCATAAGAATTTTCTTTCGCATAGACGTGAACAATGATCCCAATCAAGCCGATGAAGCGATAATTGCAGGCGTTTGGCTTCTGTTTCCTTTTGTGTCAATAAGAATGATGATTTTTGAATTCCCGGCCCTGGGGCAAGGCACCCATTTGAATGAATGGAATTGGGAGCTCAAGAGAGCTTTTCACATCCACTCACCTAATCAAGGTATATTTTCCGAGGGTTGAGCCCGAACCAAATTATCTGTTAATTCCAATACACCCAAAGTTTTATACTGGTGGGGTTGAAGGGGGATACTGATTTTGTCATTTGGGAGTTGTAGTTTCTGGGATTTATAGTTCACTTAGAATCAAAGAGCATTCTGAACTCCACCAAGGACGTATTGGTGCAATTGAACCAGTCGTCGCACACAAAACTCCCACGACCAACAGAAAATACTGGAAGGGTTTGGAGGGCATTGACCTTGAGTTTGGGAGTTGTAGTTCACCCACATCCAGAGAGCACTGTGGACTCAATCAATGATGGATCTGGATCAAACTTGACACTGATACTCAATATGCCCAGATGTGAACACTGGTGGAGTTTGGGGGAAATAGACCTTGTCATTTGGGAGTTGTAGTTTCTGGGATTTATAGTTCACTCACAGTCAAAGAGCATTCTGAACTCCAGCACCGATGCCTGGTGGAGCCATGAACCAGGAGAATGGCTCCCTACATGGCCCAGGCCCTGCCTGGGAGCCAAGTTTGTCCGGCTAGTGTCTTCCGGCGAGCCCGGTGGGAGACGCGAGCCGGCCAAATCCGATTTCCCGCAGGGCCCAGGCCCTGCTTGGGAGGTGAGTTTGTCTGGCTAGCATCTTCCGGCGAGCCCGGTGGGAGACGCTAGCCGGCCAAACCCGGTTTCCCGCAGGGCCCAGGCCCTGCTTGGGAGCCGCGTTTGTTCGGCTGGCGTCTTCCAGCGAGCCCGGCAGGAAACGCTAGCCGGCCAAACCCAGTTTCCCGCAGGGCCCAGGCCCTGCTTGGGAGGCGAGTTTGTCTGGCTAGCGTCTTCCGGCGAGCCCGGCGGAAGACGCGAGCCGGCCAAACCCGGCTTCCCACAGGGCCTGTTCCTTGCAGGGAGCCTTTCTCCCAGTTCGCGGCTCTGCCAACACCAGCAGAGCCGTGAACCGGGAGAATGGCTACCCGCAGGGCCCCGCCCCTCCCTCCTCCCGGTGCGCGGGAAACCGCTCTCGGCCTCCCTCCAGCTCCCTGCCCACCGCCGGGGCGCCTTCCTTCCTGCCTACTTTGCCGCTCCTGAGTCCTGAGTGTTCTCTGGATCTTGGTGAACTACAACTCCCAAACTCAAGGTAAATTCCTATTACCTATCTGTATTACTATGTCAAAGTGTCATTTTGTGTCATTTTGGTTGGTGGTGTGCCCCCGGATTTTGAAAATGTAAAAAGTGTGCCGCGGCTCGAAAAAGATTGGGAAACGAATGGTCAGATATTTTGATTGATAGAAACTGTAGTTCCTACAACATCTGGGGGTCAACAAGTAGCAACGGTATTGCATGTTCTGTCTGTCAGCCTGGGTCCAGAAAGGCTGTGTCCAGAAGCCGGAAGCGAGTGTCTGCCTGGACACACAACTGTTACTTGGGAAAGGCCTTGTTCTCTCTCCCCGCAGCAAGTCAGTGAGATGATTCTCTGCTGACAAACACCAGCGATGTAAACAAAACTAAGGCATTTGGAAGCATCTGCAGAGAGAGTATCAAGGGGCCCGCTTTCTGTTTAGTTACGCAAATCAGCTGGAGCTGTAAATGGCCCCGTTGGGTTCTGTGTTCAGACTGAGAACATAACATTGCAAGGAATACGTTTGTGCAGCCATCGGATTTTTTCAAAGGAGTTGCACGGTTGTGTTTTGATTTTATTCCAGGGGTTTTTATTTTAATTGTTAGTTGTAGTCAAGTTGACTACACAAAATTCAGAGGCGATCTCTCGGCGTTACTTCGCGAACGAAGATTCTTAGGAAGGACTCATCCCACGCTTTTTACAAGCGCGTCGATGACTAAAAAGGCCAATTTGAGATAGGCAAGTCCTGTTGCAGAAAGCACAGCAGAAAGTCTCCTTGGGTGATGTTGTTTCCAAGTTGCGGTTCTGTCTGCGTTGTCGAGACCCGTTCGGTGTGTCTTCTCGAAAGAGGCTGCAGCATTGTGGATAGTGCGTCTCCACGCCTCCCGATGTGAGGCCAGGGTGGACCATGGTTGGTGATCAATCTGGCCGAGCCTGAGGGGTTGTTTCAGGGAGTCCTTATATCTCTTTTTGGGGGCGCCTCTCTTGCGCTGACCCGTGGCAAGTTCACCATAGAGTAGTATCTTTGGGAGGCGGTGGTCTTCCATCCTAGAGACGTGTCCTGCCCAGCGCAGCTGTGTTCTCAATAGCATGGCCTCAACGCTGGTGATCCCTGCTTGCTCAAGGACAGCAACATTCGTCACATAGTCGGTCCAGTGTATATTTGGGTGGCCTCCTTCCTCCGGGACCGGGGACAACGTGTGGAGGGGGGCGGGGAGGTCTCTGGGAGATTCCCACTTGACTGTGGGGTCGCCCAGGGGGCCATCCTCTCCCCCTTATTATTTAACGTGTACATGCGCCCCCTGGCCCAGCTGGCCCGCGACTTTGGTCTGGAGTGTTATCAGTACGCTGATGACACCCAGCTTCTGCTGAGAATGGACGGCAGGCCGGACACTGTACCCGATTGTTTCCATCAGTGCCTGGAGGCCGTGACTGGTTGGCTGTGGGCCAGCTGGCTGAAGGTGAACCCGTCGAAGACGGAGATCTTGTGGCCTGGTCGGCCTGGGCGGGATGAGTGCCAGTTGCCTACCCTGGACGGCGAACGGCTTAGCCCGTCGCCTGTTGTTAAGAGCCTAGGTGTCCACCTGGACCCCCTGCTGACCATGGAGACCCAGGTCTCCGCGGCCAGCAGGGCGTCATTTTTCCACCTACGACAGGCTAGGCGACTGGCACCCTACCTTTCCAGGTCGTCCTGGCCACGGTGATCCAAGGACGGTCATCTCGAGATTAGACTACTGTAACGCCTCTCGTTGGCCTTCCCTTGGCGACAGTTCGGAAACTCAAGCTAGTGCAGAATGCCGCTGCTCGCTTGCTGACGGAACGTCGGTAAGGGAGCACATCACGCCCATCCTCCGGCAGCTGCACTGGCTGCCTATTGAGTACCGAATTGCCTTCAAGGTGTTGGTGTTAACCTTTAAGGCTCTACACGGCCTAGGGCCTGCGTACCTGAGGGACCGCCTTGCCCCATACATTCCCCCGAGATCACTACGTTCTGAGGAGTCGAATTTGCTCCTGATTCCATCGGTCCGCGCCTGTCACCTGTCTACCACCAGACAAAGGGCTTTCTCTGTGGCGGCTCCGGTACTCTGGAACTCTCTCCCGGACGATGTCCGAGCTGCCACGGAGCTCATCCCGTTCCGCAGGGCTTGTAAGACCGCCCTGTTCAGACTGGCCTTCGGCTAGGCGAGTAAGCCGAATGTACTCATCTGCCTAATCAGCACCCTGGTTCAGGGAATGCCATGGCATGCACATAATTTTAATCTCGGGACCTATTGTATTTTGTTTTATTGTATGTTTTATGTTGCATTTTATTGTATGGCGACATGGATGTACATGGCTGCTGAATTTTATGATGTTATCCGCCCCGAGCCTGCAGGGAGGGGCGGAATACAAGATGGAACAAATAAATAAATAAATAAAATAAATATTTAGGATTGTGCGAAGATAGCGCTGATGAAAGCGTTCGAGGAGTCATAGGTGTTGGTGATAGGTGACCCATGTTTCAGACCCATAGAGGAGAATAGACAGTACGATAGCTCTGTACACACTGATTTTGGTACTTTGCCTCAGATGCTTGTTGCTCCAGACTCTTTTGTGAAGCCTTCCAAATGCACTCTATGCCTTTGCTAATCTGTGATCTATCTCTTGATCAATCTTGGCGTCTGAAGAGATGATGCTTCCCAGGGAGGTGAACTGCTGAATGCACTTAAGCAAAGATGTGCCTATGCTGATGTGGGGATGATGGTGTTCTTCCTGTGGTGTGGGCTGGTAGAGGACTTCTGTTTCCTTCAGGCTGACTTCCAGCCCAAACAACTCTGCAGCTGCTGCAAAGCAGGATGTGAGGTGCTGCAGGGCTGCTTCTGAATGGGTGACAAGGGCAGCATCGTCAGCAAAAAGCAGCTCACGGACTAGATAGTTTTTTAGTCTTAGTTTGAGCCCTCAGTCGGCTTGAGTTGAATAAGCCGCCATCGGTACGATAGCGTATATATATGCTATCTTCTTCGAGGTCTGCCATAGCCCTTTGGAGCATCATGCTGAAGAAGATTGTAAATAGGGTTGGTGCAAGAACACAACCTTGTTTCACTCCGTTAGTTATGAGAAAGGGCTCCGAGAGAACATCGCCGTATCTGACTTGACCGCGCTGGCCCTCATGTAACAGGATAATCGTTTTGAGGAATTTGGGGGACATCCTAGACCAGTGCTGTCCAATTTCTAACCGGCCAAGGGCCGGATTCCAGGTCACTGATGACCTGGGGGGCTGCCCGGCCCCGCCCCGGCCCTGGCCACGCCCCCGGCTGCCGGGAAGCTTTGGGAGAGAGGGAGGAGCCACGAGGCACCCCCTCCCTTCCAAGGCATCCTAGCCACAGATGAAGCTGGCGGTTTTGCCGGCGTCAGCTGCTGCGAGATGCCTTGGAAGGAGGGGGTGCCGCCGGGACCCCCCTCCTTGCAAAGCATCCCGGCAGCCGCAGAAGCCGGCGCTGGCTTCAGCCGCTGCTGCGATGCTTTGGGGGAGGGGGTGCCGCGGGACCCCCTCCCTTGCAAGGCATCCGGCAGCCGCAGAAGCCAGCTGGCTTCAGCCGCTGCTGCGATGCTTTTGCAAGGGAGGGTGCCGCGGGGACCCCCTCCCTTGCAAAGCATCCCGGCAGCCGCAGAAGCCGGGCGCTGGCTTCAGCCGCTGCTGCGATGCTTTGCAAGGGAGGGTGCCGCGGACCCCCTCCCTTGCAAAGCATCCCGGCAGCCGCAGAAGCCGGCGCTGGCTTCAGCCGCTGCTGCGATGCTTTGCAAGGGAGGGGGTGCCGCCGGGACCCCCTCCTCCCTTGCAAGGGGCATCCCGGCAGCCGCAGAAGCCGGCGCTGGCTTCAGCCGCTGCTGCGATGCTTTGCAAGGGAGGGTGCCGCCGGGACCCCCTCCCTTGCAAAGCATCCCGGCAGCCGCAGAAGCTGACGCTGGCTTCAGCCGCTGCTGCGTGCTTTGCAAGGGAGGGGTGCCGCCGGGATCCCCCTCCCTTGCAAGGCATAGGCGCCGCGAGAGGGAAGAAGAGGGCGGTGCAGGGAGGAGGAGCTAGCCCTCTTCCTCCTTCTTGTACCACCCCTTGTCCCTCTCTCACCGGCGCCGATGCAATCGGGCGGCGTGGAGAGAGAGAGGGACGGAGGCGGTGCAGGGAGGGAGAGCTAGCTCTCTTCGTCCTCCCTGCCCCGCCTCCCCCTCCCCCCCGGCCGCCATTAAAAAAAATAGATTTTCTTTTTTAAAAAATTTAAAAATGGCGGCTGGGGGCATAGCTGGGGCCGTGCCCAACAGGCTGGGGGGCCGGATCCGGCCCCAGGGCCGCCAGTTGGACAGCCCTGTCCTAGACGTTCCAGGATCTGCCACAGACCTTTTCTGCTCACAGTGTCGAAGGCTGTGCTGAGGTCGACAAATGTTACATAGAGACCTTTGTTGTGCTCCCTACATTTCTCTTGCAGTTGTCTTAAGGGCAAAAACCATATCTGTGGTGCTCCTATTAGCTCTGAAGCCGCATTGGCTTTCAGGGAGAAGTTCTTCTGCAATAGCAGGAACTAATCTGTTCATGAGCATCCTTGCAAGGATTTTTCCAGCAATGAAGAGCAGTGTTATACCTCGATAGTTTGAGCCATCGGATTGTGTTCCTTTTTTCTTATACAGGGTGATGATAACTGCATCTCGGAGATCTGATGGCAGTTCACCTTTTTCCCAGCAACTCACAAGGAGCTCGTGGAATTTAGCATGAAGTACATGGCCTCCCTGTTTCCGAGCTTCAGGTGGGATTCCATCGATCCCGGCTGCCTTGCCAAAATTCAGAGGAGATCAAACAGCAGGAAATTGCCAAGTAACTCCATCTAGTCCAGTGGCTGTCAACCTTCTTCATTCACCTTTATGGTTCACCTACAGTCAAAACACATTCTGAATCCCGCCAACGATAGAATTGGCGCTTCCGGCCTCTCACGCTCTCCCTCACATGCTCACCACGCTGCCGTGCACCAAGCGCGCCTGCTCTCCCCGCCCTGTTTGGAGTCTCAGGAACAGCCTGTTGGCTGAGAAGCCGTCCAATCACAACAGGGGAAGGGCTTTTGGTGGGAGGATTCGTAGTCTTGTTTCTAAAAAAGAAAAGAAGGACAATTGGAGAGATCTTCAGCCTCCCATAATTGATGGGGTTCAGAATGTTCTTTGGCTGTAGGTGAACTATGCATCCCAGCAACTACAACTCCCAAATGTCAAGGTCTATTTTCCCCAGACTCCACCAGTGTTCACATTTGTGTATATTATGTTTTCATGCCAAGTTTGGTCCAGATCCATCATTGTTTGGGTCCACTGTGGTCTCTGGATGTCGGTGAACTACAACTCCAAAACTCAAGGTCAATGCCCACCAAACACTTCTAGTGCTTTCTGTTGGTTATGGGAGTTTTATGTTCCAAGTTTGGTTCAATTTCATCTTTGGTGGAGTTCAGAATGCTCTTTGATTGTAGGTGAACTATAAATCCCAGCAACTACAACTCCCAAATGTCAAGGTCTATTTTCCCCAGACTGCACCAGTGTTCACATTTGTGTATATTACGTATTCATGCCAAGTTTGGTCCAGATCCATCATTGTTTGACTCCACAGTGCTCTCCGGATGTCGGTGAACTACAACTCCAAAACTGAAGGTCAATGCCCACCAAACACTTCTAGTGCTTTCTGTTGGTTATGGGAGTTCTATGTTCCAAGTTTGGTTCAATTTCATCTTTGGTGGAGTTCAGAATGCTCTTTGATTGTAGGTGAACTATAAATCCCAGCAACTACAACTCCCAAATGTCAAGGTCTATTTTCCCCAGACTCCACCAGTGTTCCCATTTGTGTATATTATGTATTCATGTCAAGTTTGGTCCAGATCCATCATTGTTTGACTCCACAGTGCTCTCTGGATGTCGGTGAACTACAACTCCAAAACTCAAGGTCAATGCCCACCAAACACTTCTAGTGCTTTCTGTTGGTTATGGGAGTTCTATGTTCCAAGTTTGGTTCAATTTCATCTTTGGTGGAGTTCAGAATGCTCTTTGATTGTAGGTGAACTATAAATCCCAGCAACTACAACTCCCAAATGTCAAGGTCTATTTTCCCCCAGACCGTCCACCAGTGTTCCCATTTGTGTATATTATGTATTCATGTCAAGTTTGGTCCAGATCCATCATTGTTTGACTCCACAGTGCTCTCTGGATGTCGGTGAACTACAACTCCAAAACTCAAGGTCAATGCCCACCAAACACTTCTAGTGCTTTCTGTTGGTTATGGGAGTTCTATGTTCCAAGTTTGGTTCAATTTCATCTTTGGTGGAGTTCAGAATGCTCTTTGATTGTAGGTGAACTATAAATCCCAGCAACTACAACTCCCAAATGTCAAGGTCTATTTTCCCCAGACTCCACCAGTGTTCCCATTTGTGTATATTATGTATTCATGTCAAGTTTGGTCCAGATCCATCATTGTTTGACTCCACAGTGCTCTCTGGATGTCGGTGAACTACAACTCCAAAACTCAAGGTCAATGCCCACCAAACACTTCTAGTGCTTTCTGTTGGTTATGGGAGTTCTATGTTCCAAGTTTGGTTCAATTTCATCTTTGGTGGAGTTCAGAATGCTCTTTGATTGTAGGTGAACTATAAATCCCAGCAACTACAACTCCCAAATGTCAAGGTCTATTTTCCCCAGACTCCACCAGTGTTCACATTTGTGTATATTATGTTTTCATGCCAAGTTTGGTCCAGATCCATCATTGTTTGGGTCCACTGTGCTCTCTGGATGTCGGTGAACTACAACTCCAAAACTCAAGGTCAATGCCCACCAAACACTTCTAGTGCTTTCTGTTGGTTATGGGAGTTCTATGTTCCAAGTTTGGTTCAATTTCATCTTTGGTGGAGTTCAGAATGCTCTTTGATTGTAGGTGAACTATAAATCCCAGCAACTACAACTCCCAAATGTCAAGGTCTATTTTCCCCAGACTCCACCAGTGTTGACATTTGTGTATATTATGTTTTCATGCCAAGTTTGGTCCAGATCCATCATTGTTTGGGTCCACTGTGCTCTCTGGATAGAGGTGAACTACAACTCCATAACTCAAGTTCAACGCCCTTGTTTCACTCCATTAGTTATTAGGAAGGGCTCCGAGAGAGCAATGCCGTATCTGACTTGACCGCGCTGGTTGGGGGGTCACCAGAACATGAGGAGCTGTATTAAAAGGTCGCAACATTAGGAAGGTTGAGAAACACTGCATTATAGGAAAGTCAGTTAAAACATCTACAAAGCTCTTTCTGATGTAATTGTCAGAGCACTAATAAATATTTGCGGAGATTTTTGGAAGAGTTTGCAATTCGACTCTTCTTCTCTCCCCCTCCCCAAGTCTCACTCGGTTGCGCATGCTTTCCGCCTCTTCCCCCTCCTCGAACTCTCTCCCCTTCCCTGGATTTCTTTTTCAACTGGCCAAATGGGACCTCATTACAGACAACATGATTAGCATATTATTTAAGTGGAATGCTTGCCGTCCTCGGCCTTCAAAGGGAGCCGCTCTAGAAGACGACCCAAGAAATATCCAAAGCGATTAATAATGCTCCGCCGACGGTGTCTTGGCAAGACCATAAACACGGCCGAGGAAACAGCTGGCGGCCCTTGGGGGCGGAGAAGAGGCACTCCGGTTCCAGAGAGATAATTTGATTTAGCTTCCATCCTTCACTTGCACAACCCCGGCAGAGAACCAGAAAGAGCCGCAACTGGTGCTCCGACTTCCTCCAAAGATCATCTTCGGCGTCGAGTATTTATGTCACAGCGGATAGGCAACAGAAATATAGAAGTTTAATTCCCCATCGGCCCAAAACCTCCAGTCTCTGTTCGTGTGAATAATGAAACTCTCATTCAATTCACAAGGTAAATATATAACTTTGTATTGAATTGTATTTAACAATAACTGGCAAAACATCGAAAAACAACAGCCATCACAGCTACCTTTCTAAACATCCTTTCCTCACAGATATTAAATCCCAACTGACAAATCCCAACTGTCACTTTGTAACTGACATTCCTCAAGGTTCCATTTAGCAGTCTTGAGACAGCGCCATCTGGTGTCAAACATGTCACACTGCAGGTCATCTCAAACTGCGAAAATATATCTTGTGCTGACTCATGAATTGCTATTCAAAATGCAATAATCTGACAATCCCGACCAGTCGCAGACTGAAAGCATGCCACGGGTTCACGAGACATGTCCTTCTTCTTCCCGCGTCTTGCACAGATTCCATGACGGCCATGTATAAATATGTGAGGGGAAGTCATAGTGGGGAAGGGAGCAAGCTTGTTTTCTGCTGCCCTTGAGACTATATATACGCTATGTGCAGTGTTTCCCAACCAGTGTGCCGGGGTACACTAGTGCAGTGTTTCCCAACCTTTTTTGAGCCACGGCACACTTTTAACATTAAAAAAATCCAGGGCACACTACTAACCAAAATGACACAAAACGACACTCTAACACTGCCCTTGTGCCGTACTGTAAGCCGCTCTGAGTCCCCCCTTGGGGGTTGAGAAGAGCGGGGTAAAATCCCGAAATAAATAAATAAATAACACAGTAAAGCACGGCTGGGGGATGGTGGCCTGCTGGGAGCAACTGCTGGGAGTGCCGAAGCCGGGAGAGGGGGAGGCGCGATGCCATGCCATGCCCCGCCCACTCCCCCCGGCTTCAGCTCTCCCACAGCTTCTCCAGCCTTGAGGGGGCAGTGCCAAGCTAGCGATAGCAGAGCCAGCACAATGCTGGCTTGGCACTGTCCCCTCAAGGCTGGAGAAGCTGTGGGAGAGCTGAAGCCTGGGGAGAGGAGGCGGAACCAGGCCATGCCATGCCCCGCCCCCCTCCCTGGCTTCAGCTCTCCACAGCTTCTCCAGCCTTGAGGGGGCAGTGCCAAGCTAGCGATAGCAGAGCCAGCACAATGCTGGCTTGGCACTGTCCCTCAAGGCTGGAGAAGCTGTGGAGAGCTGAAGCGGGGGAGGGCGGAGCCAGGCGCACCATGCCCCGCCCCCTCCCCTGGCTTCAGCTCTCCCACAGCTTCTCCAGCCTTGAGGGGGCAGTGCCAAGCCAGCGGTGGCAGAGCCAGCACAATGCTGGCTTGGCACTGTCCCCTCAAGGCTGGAGAAGCTGTGGGAGAGTTGAAACCGGTGGAGGGGGCGGAGCCAGGCCGCACCATGCCCCACCCCTACCTTGGCTTCAGCTCTCCCACAGCTTCTCCAGCCTTGAGGGGCAGTGCCAAGCCAGCGGTGGCAGAGCCAGCACAATGCTGGCTTGGCACTGTCCCCTCAAGGCTGAGAAGCTGTGGGAGAGCTGAAGCGGGAGGGGCGGAGCCAGGCCACACCATGCCCCGCCCCTCCCTTGGCTTCAGCTCTCCCACAGCTTCTCCAGCCTTGAGGGGACAGTGCCAAGCCAGCGGTAGCAGAGCCAGCACAATGCTGGCTTGGCACTGTCCCCTCAAGGCTGGAGAAGCTGTGGGAGAGTTGAAACCGGTGGAGGGGTGGAGCCAGGCTGCACCATGCCCCGCCCCTCCCTGGCTTCAGCTCTCCCACAGCTTCTCCAGCCTTGAGGGGGCAGTGCCAAGCCAGCGGTGGCAGAGCCAGCACAATGCTGGCTTGGTACTGTCCCCTCAAGGCTGGAGAAGCTGTGTGAGAGCTGAAACGGGGGGAGGGGGCGGAGCCAGGCTGCACCATGCCCCGCCCCTCCCTTGGCTTCAGCTCTCCCACAGTTTCTCCAGCCTTGAGGGGGCAGTGCCAAGCCAGCAGTGGCAGAGCCAGCACAATGCTGGCTTGGCACTGTCCCCTCAAGGCTGGAGAAGCTGTGGGAGAGCTGAAGCTGGGGGAGGGGGCGGAGCCAGGCTGCACCATGCCCCGCCCCCTCCCCCGGCTTCAGCTCTCCCACAGCTTCTCCAGCCTTGAGGGGACAGTGCCAAGCCAGCGGTGGCAGAGCCAGCACAATGCTGGCTTGGCACTGTCCCTCAAGGCTGGAGAAGCTGTGGGAGAGTTGAAACCGGCGGAGGGGCGGAGCCAGGCCGCACCCGGCCCCGCCCCCGCCCCGGGCTCCTGCTCTCCCACAGCTTCTCCAGCCTTGAGGGGACAGTGCCAAGCCAGTGGTGGCAGAGCCAGCACAATGCTGGCTTGGCACTGTCCCCTCAAGGCTGGAGAAGCTGTGGGAGTGCCGAAGCTGGGGGGAGGGGAGGAGCCAGGCCGCACCATGCCCCTTCCCTCCCCCCCCGCTTCAGCTCTCCCACAGCTGCTCCAGCCTTGAGGGGGCAGTAGGAGCGAGGGGCGGGAGTCATGGCCCCCGGCGCCGCTCTCCGCCATGACTTCCGCCCCACGCTCGCTGAAGCCGCTCGGAAGAGGAGGATCATGAGCGGTGGATGGGCTTCTGTGGGCGGGGCTCCTCCTCCACGCGGCTTCAGCGAGCGAGGGGCGAGAGTCATGGCGGGAGGCATGGCAGATTAGAAGCTGGCTGGGGAAACGGCCGAAGGAGGCGACGCCCTGGCCCCTTCTGCTTTTTCTTCGCCGCCATCCAGCCCTCCCCCCAAGCAGCAGGAGTTCGGCAGGAGGAGGGGGGAAGGAAGGGGGGCAGAGAGCTTTTCCCGCGGCACAGCAGGAGGTCCGTCACTGCACACTACTGTGCCGCGTCACAGCGGTTGGGAAACACTGCACTAGTGTGCCGTGAGCGATCATCAGGTGTGCCGTGGGAAATTGGAACCTCTGGGGGTAGGGGGGAAGAGTCTAGTGTGTTGAAGTATAGAAACCCTAAGAAACCTACCTCTATAAAGGCACAAAATTACAAACACCCCCCCTCCCCACCCGTTGTCTACTTGGTCTCTCCCTCTCCATGCATTGGGAAGGCCCGCCTCCCTTTCCCCAAGTAGAGACCTCCTCTTGCCTCCTGGGGGTTCTGTGTGGGAGGTTTGGCCCAATTCTATCATGGGGGGGTTCAGAATGCTCTTTGATTGTAGGGGAACTATAAATCCCAGCAACTACAACTCCCAAATGTCAAGGACTATTTCCCCAGAACTCCATCTGTGTTCACATTTGGGCATATTGAGTATTCATGCCAAGTTTGGTCCTGATCCAACATTGTTTCAGTCCACAGTGCTCTCTGGATATAGGTGAACTACAACTCCAAAACTCAAAGTCAATGCCCACCAAACCCTTATAGTATTTTCTTTTGGTTATGGGAGTTCTGTGTGGAAAGTTTGTGTCTTTCTGCCATTCCTGCCGGGATATCTATGTTGTGTTCATTGAAACAGGCCCAGGTTTCACACTGAATGTATAAATACATTCAAAAACATATCAACTATATGTATTACTGTGTTAGAGTGTCATTTTGTGTCATTTTGGTTGGTGGTGTGCCCCAGGATTTTTCAAATGTAAAAAGTGTGCCGCGGCTCAAAAAAGGTTGGGAAACACTGCGCTATTGTACTGATGGCAGCTTGTTCAACTTAAGCCATCTGAGGGCTCGCACTAAGACTCTAAACCAGTGTTTCTCAACCTGGGAGTCGGGACCCCGGAGGGGGTCGTGAGGGGGTGTCAGAGGGGTCGCCAAAGACCATCAGGAAGCATAGTGTTTTCTGTTGGTCTTAGGAGTTCTGTGTGGGAAGTTTGGCCCAATTTTATCGTTGGTGGGATTCAGAATGCTCTTTGATTGTAGATGGACTATAAATCCCAACAACTATAACTCCCAAATGCCAAGGTCTATTGTCTTCAAACTCCACCAGTGGGCATATGGGATATTCATGCCAAGTTTGGTCCAGATCCATCATTGTTGGAGTCCACAGTGCTCTCTGGATGGAGGTGAACTACAACTCCCAAACTCAAGGACAATGCCCACCAAACCCTTCCAGTATTTTCTGTTGGTCACGGGAGTTCTGTATGCCAAGTTTGGTTCAATTCCATCGTTGGTGGAGTTCAGAACGCTCTTAGATTATAGATGAATCATAAATCCCAGCAACTACAAGTCCCAAATGACCAAAATCAATCCCGCCCAACCCACTATTAAAATTAGGGAGTATCAGTTATTTGTGCCAAATTTGGTGCAGATATTGACGTTACGATTCATAACAGTAGCAAAACTACGGTTATGGAGTAGCAACAAAAGTAATGTTATGGTTGGGGGTCACCACAACATGAAGAACCGTATTAAGGGGTCATGGCATTAGGAAGGTTGAGAAACACTGCTCTAAACTATCTAGTCCGTGAGGTGCTTTTTGCTGACGATGCTGCCCTTGTTGCCCATTCAGAAGCAGCCCTGCAGCGCCTCACATCCTGCTTTGCAACAGCTGCAGAGCCGTTTGGGTTGGAAGTCAGCCTGAAGAAAACGGAAGTCCTCTACCAGCCCGCACCACAGGAAGAACACCATCATCCAATTCGATACCCCCAAATACAAGACACAGTAAAACACAATTACATAATAAGGAAAAACATTAAATTAAATTTTAAAAAATCCATTGAAAATAATATTAACTGCTTGGCCATATACCTTTACATTTGGGAGTTGTAGTTGCTGGGATTTGTAGTTCACCTACAATCAAAGAGCATTCTGAACCCCACCAATGATAGAATGGGGCCAAACTTGCCACACAGTACCCCCATGGTCTTTGCCAACCCCTCTGACACCCCCTCTGACATCCTGACCCCCCAGGTTGGCAAAGATTACTAGGCTCATTTCGGGGGATGGAGTCTTGCAAGTAAGCTCCCTCTTTCCTTCTGTATCTGAGAATGCCTTTGCACTGATCTCCTGCCTCTGAACTTCCCAGGGATACTTCTTTGGCCGCTGTGGGAACCGAAGGCTGGACTTAGATAAGCCTTTTTCCTGTGTGCTACTATTTGTTTATGCATTCCTCCTCCTCTTGCTTACAAAGCCTTGATCATCTACTAATCACAGAATAAATAGGACACATCCTCTAGGGATAATAACACTTGGATCAGACTTAGTGGCTGCTGTGCTTTGACTTGGCCTGTTCCATAGGTTTCCTTTTCTTTTCATCTTGGGAGGCTGCCCTCCCTCTTGCCATACCAAGATCGGTAGCACTCTCTCCTGACATTTCACCCACATTTACATGCGCCAGCTGGCCCGCGACTTTGGTCTGGAGTGTTACCAGTACGCTGATGACACCCAGCTTCTGCTGAGAATGGACGGCAGGCCGGACACCGTACCCGATTGTTTCCATCCATGCCTTGAAGCCGTGACTGGTTGGCTGCGTGTCAGCCAGCTGAAGGTGAATCCGTCGAAGACGGAGATCCTGTGGCCTGGTCGCCCTGGGCTGGATGGGTGCCGGTTGCCTACCCTGGATGGCGAGCGGCTTAGCCCGTCATCTTTGGTTAAGAGCTTGGGTGTTCAGCTGGACTTCCTGCTGACCATGGAGTCTCAGGTCTCTGCGGTCAGCAGGGTGTCTTTTTTCCACCTACGACAGGCTGGGCGACTGGCGCCCTACCTGTCCAGGAGCGACCTGGCGACGGTAATCCAAGCGACGGTCATCTCGAGACTGGACTACTGTAACGCCCTCTACGTTGGCCTTCCCTTGTCGACAATTCAGAAACTCAAGCTAGTGCAGAACGCCGCCGCTCGCTTGCTGACGGGTTCGCCAGTGAGGGAGCACATCACGCCCATTCTTCGGCAGCTGCACTGGCTTCCCATTGAGTACCGAATTGCCTTCAAGGTGTTGGTACTGACCTTTAAGGCTCTACACGGCCTAGGGCCTGCGTACTTGAGGGACCGCCTTACCCTGTACTAACCCCCTTGATCACTGCGCTCAGATGAACAGAATCTGCTGACGATACCATCAATCCGCTCCTGTCACCTGTCTGTGACTAGACAGAGAGCCTTTTCTGCGGCAGCTCCGGCGCTGTGGAACTCTCTGCCGGACAATGCTCGAGCCATCTCGGAGCTTGCTCCATTTAGAAGGGCCTGCAAGACCGCCCTCTTTGGACTAGCCTTCAGCTAGGCACAGAAGGAATGTGCCCCAAGAAACATTCTGTATGTCACCCTGCACCTCGTGATGCATTATATTGTGTTTTAATGTGTTTTTATGTTTTTATTGTAGGGCTGCATGTCCGCGACATGATGCCCATATATATTGTTGTTATCCGCCCCGAGCCTGTAGGGAGGAGCGGAATACAAAATCGAAGAAATAAATAAATAAATAAATCTATGGCCCTCACAATCTATGGCAGAGGTTGTGAGGTCTGTTGGAAACTAGACAAGTGGAGTTTATATACAGGTCCGGATTAACACCTTTTTGCGCCCTAGGCCACACTTTGGAATTACACCCCCTTTAAGCCAACCGCACACACACACACCCCCATCACTCAGACCCACACTAAAAATAAATCATATCATACAACTTGCCTCAAATTCACTCAGGTAGCCCAATACATCTCAGTTGATCAGTAATATCCAAATAAATCAACAACAACCTGCGCCAATCAGCGCAGGTGTATCCGTGGGGCTCGCGGGGCGCCTGGGCCGGACCCACCTGCAGCAGCACCGTGCTCGGGCCCACGCGCACCGTCACGCGGCTGCTGTTCGGGGACAGCCCCGAGACAGACCCCGTGGATGAGCCGCCACCAACGGCCGACATCTCTGCACCCCGCCTGGCCGCTGCCCTCCGCTGCTGCTGTTCCTGCTGCCTCAGCGGAACCGAATGGCCCGCCGAGAAGGCCCGCCGGCAGGGAGAGCGAGAAGAAACACACACTCGCAATGGCTGCAGCTACGCTGCCGAACGAATGCGGCCTGGCAGCTCTTTAACCCCTACAGCTCTGTGCTGTAGCACCCTGGGAGTTGTGGTTTTAGCAGGCCTTGCTGAAGAGAGCTGGTGCCTCACCAAACCACAACTGCCAGGAGGCCATAGCATGAAGCCATGGCCCCTCCAGTGGTGCCAAGCCACGTTATTTCTACAGCGGAGGGGTATGTGTGTGTGTATGTATATATGTATGTGTATATATGTATGTATGTGTGTGTGTCTCTGTGTGTGTGTTTTATATATATATATATATATATATATATATATATATATATATATAATATAAAGGAGGTCCCATCGTCGAACGACTGACAGAGACAGAGAAACCATCCAAGGCAGAGACACCAAACTTGGCAACAAAAATAGGCCCCAGGCAAGGAAGGTTTATAGCAAAAAAACTTTCCCCCAAAAAACCTAGAAGGCCCCCAAAACGATACAAAAAAACCTACATTTCCCAGCATCCTCTGCGGCAGCCAGCGAAACCCATTGGCCAACATCGGCCCATACAAAATGCAGGGAGGCTGAGTAACCATAGTAACGCTGGGCACAGACAGCCAAGGCTAGGATAGAATGCTGAGTGATTTCAGTTTAGTCAGTTGGTGTTTGAGGGTTAAACTGACAAAAACAAACTCTATGAGGGAGCAATTATCTAGCAATTCCTACCCACACAACACAACTTCCTATCACAACCCATCCCCCCAACCTTACGGGACCCCGCACACACAACACCTACCACCACCACAAACAAAAACAAACTCCACCTATACTCCAAACACAACACAACACTGCACTGATACTCTACAAACACACACGAACACCCAAAACACCCCACCCACACAAGCATTCCACAACATACTACCACCCACAATGGGACAGAAGGCTGCAGTAGGATCATGCGCGCACGCACACTCACATGCACAACAGGTGATCTTTTCAATTTCATTGTTCATATATCTTATTTATTTATTTATTTGTTCCTTCTTGTATTCCGCTCCTCCCTGCAGGCTCGGGGCGGATAACATCATAAAACTCGGCTGACATGTAACATCCATGTCGCCGTACAATAAAACAGCATAAAATACAATATTAAAATACAACATTGGTCCCGGAATAAAAATTATATCATGCCCTAGCATTCCCTGAACCAGGGTGCTGGTTAGAAGATGAGTACATTCGGCTTATTTAGCCGATGGTCAGTCTGAACAGGGCGGTCTTACAGGCCCTGCGGAACGGAATAAGCTCTGTGGCGGCTCGAACATCCTCTGGGGAGAGAGTTCCAGAGTACCGAGCCGCCACAGAAAAGGCCCTTTGCCTGGTCACGGACAGGTGACAGGTGCGGACCGATGGAATCAGGAGCAAATTGGACTCCTCTGAGCGTAGTGATCTCGGGGGTATATATGGGGCAAGGCGGTCCCTCAGGTACGCAGGCCCTAGGCCGTGTAAAGCCTTAAAGGTTAACACCAGCACCTTGAAGGCAATTCGGTACTTGACAGGCAGCCAGTGCAGCTTCCGAAGCATGGGCGTAATATGCTCCCTACCGACGTTCCGTCAGCAAGCGAGCAGCGGCATTCGGCACGCGCCTGAGATTCCGAATCGTCGCCAAGGGAAGGCCAACGCAGAGGGCGTTACACTAGTCTAGTCTCGAGATGACCGTCGCTTGATCACCGTGGCCAGGTCATCTCTGGAAAGGTAGGGAGCCAGTCGCCTAGCCTGTCGTAGGTGAAAGAATGACGCCCTGCTGGCCGCGGTGACCTGGGTCTCCATGGCCAGCAGGGGGTCCAACTGAACACCTAAGCTCTTAACAACAGGCGACGGGTTAAGCCGTTCGCCGTCCAGGGTAGGCAACCGGCACTCACCCCCCCCCCCCAGGCCGACCAGGCCACAAGATCTCCGTCTTCGACGGGTTCACCTTCAGCCGGCTGGCCCGCAGCCAACCAGTCACGGCCTCGAGGCACTGATGGAAACAATCGGGTACGGTGTCCGGCCTGCCGTCCATTCTCAGCAGAAGCTGGGTGTCATCCGCGTACTGATAACACTCCAGACCAAAGTCGCGGGCCAGCTGGGCCAGGGGGCGCATATAGAAGTTGAATAACAAGGGGAGAGGATGGCCCCCTGGGGGACCCCACAGTCAAGTGAGGATCTCCCAGAGACCTCCCCGCCCCCCTCCACACGTTGTCCCCGGCCCCGGAGGAAGGAGGCCACCCATTTAGTAGCTTGCATGATGAAAAAGTGTGGGCACCCCTGCCCTAGGCAGTAAGAAGTCATCCCTTGAAACTGCCTGTTATACGGTAGACTCCTGCAGAGGTGAGGTGAGCGTTTCAAGATCTAGCTTCTTACTGACTGGGGGAATCCTTTGTTGGGAGGTGATTAGCTGGCCCTGATTGTTTTTTGTCTGGCTAGCAGTACTAAAAAACCCTCTAAAATCATAATAGTAAATAAAGAGCAACACTCAGAAACAGGGGAACTCCAGACAAGAAACGATCAGGGATTGCTAATCACTTCCAACAAAGGACTCCCCTAGGCGGTAAGAAGTCATCCCTTGAAACTGCCTGGTATATGGTAGACTCCTGCAGAGGGAGTTGAGAGGTCCCCTCTTTCTCCTTTGCTGAACGTAGCCAAGGATGTCTTTTGCTTGTCTTGGTAGTGCATGTAATCCTTTCCACTTGTAACATACCTTGTGCATGAGCGGAGTGCCCAGACCCGTGGCCAGAGGCGGGAGAGGCATTCCTCTCATAGCTGGAGCAGGTATGTTTCTGGCATCGAGAGAGAGCGTGTGGGCCCCGGAGGCACCTTTTCTGCAGTGGAGGGTGAGGTATGAGGAAAGGGAGGCAGAAGAGGAAGAGAACGGGAAGGTGTTCTAGACCGTTTGCCCGAACTGTGGCTGAATCGAAGGCACGGTTCAGTTGGCACAAAGAACACAGTTCAGCACGTACCTGTCAAACTCCGCCTGAAAAGTTGGAAGGGAAGACATTTTTATTTTTGCATGAGGCAATACCAGGGACTTTTGGCGAGGCCCAAGCATGAAAATTTCTGCTCTGAATTGTTGTAGTTTTTTTGGTTTCTTGTCTGGAGTTCCCCTGTGTTTGAGAAGCCATTGAAATCCACGATTTCAACAGAAAGGAAGAAACCATGACAATGAACAAATTCTGGCTATCGGTATTTTTTTTTATTAAAAAAAACCAACTATAAAACTATAACACGCAAACACAGGGGAACCCCAGACAAGAAACAATCAGGAACAGCTAATCACCTCTCAACAAAGGATTCCCCCCAGGCAGTAATAAGCCATACCTAAAAACAGTCAAGCCACCGAATGCTAATCAAGATGGCCAATTGAAATATTCACATCTCAACAAAGGATTCCTCCAGGCAGTAACAAGCCACACCTGAAAACTGTAAGGCAGTGTTTCCCAACCAGTGTGCCATGACACTAGTGTGCCGTGAGCGATCATCAAGTTTGTCCTGCCAACATTGTTTGAAATTGAAACCAATGCCCCAATACAGTATTTTCTCTTGGTTATGGGAGTTCTTCCCCTCCTTTGATTGCGGGTGAACTTTCTTCTCCACTCGGGCTCCCTTCTTCCCAGCCTCGCTCTGCTCGCTTTGCCTCGCTTTGCTCTGGGGCAAGTCTGCGTAGTAGCGCCCGCACGGGTCACGTCTTCCTCCCTCCCCTTCCCCTCCTGAACACGCTCACGCTGCCCCCTCGGATCAAAATGGTGACAGAAGCGCCAGAGTAGAAGAAAAAGTAAGTGTTGTGCAGGAGGGGGAAGAAAGGGCGCGAAGGGGAAGGAGGAGGAAGAGGTCTCTGTCGAAAGCTGGCATGGGCAAACTTGGACCTTCAAGGTGTTTTGAACTCCAACTCCCACCATTCCTAGCAGCCTCAGGCCCTTTTCCCTTTTCCCCCTCAGCCACTTAAGCAGGCTGTTAGGAATGGTGGGAGTTGGAGTCCAAAGCACCCAGAGGGCCGAAGTTTTCCCATGCCTGTTTTAGGGACCTTCAAGTGGTGAGCCTCCTTCCAACATTAGAAAACAAACAACAACATAACATAAAATTGTTTGAGTCCACAGTGCTCTCTGGGTGTAGGTGAACTGCAACTTCCAAACTCAAGGTCAATTCCCAAGCAAACCCTTTCAGTACTTTCTGTTGGTAATGAGAGTTCAATATGCCAAGTTTGGTTCAATTCCATTGTTGCAAGTGTTCAGGATGCTCTTTGATTGTGTGTTTACTATAAACCCCAGAAACTGTAACTCCCAAATGTCAAGGTCTATTTTCCCCAAACTCCATCTGTGTTCACATTTGGGCATATTGAGTATTCATGCCAAGTTTGGTCCTGATCCAACATTGTTTAAGTCCACAGTACTCTCTGGATATAGGTGAACTACAACTTCAAAACCCAAGGTCAATGGCCACCAAACTCTTATCATATTTTCTCTTGGTTATGGGAGTTCTGTGTGGGAAGTTTGTGTCTTTCTGCCATTCCTGCCAGGATATCTATGTTGTGTTCATCGAAACAGGCCCAGGTTTCACACTGAGTGTATAAATACATTCAAAAACATATTAACTATATGTATGACTGTGTTAGAGTGTCATTTTGTGTCATTTTGGTTGGTGGTGTGCCCCGGGATTTTGTAAATGTAAAAAGTGTGCCGCGGCTCAAAAAAAAGGTTGAGAAACACTGGGTTAGAGGAATAGGAATGCTGTGAACTATAACTCCCAGCAACTACAACTCCCAAATGACAAAATCAATCTATATGCATTACTGTGTTTGAGTGTCATTTTGTGTCATTTTGGTTGGTGGTGTGCCCCAGGATTTTGTAAATGTAAAAAGTGTGCCGCGGCTCAAAAAAAGTTGGGAAACACTGCTGTAAGGCCACCAAATACTAATCAAGGTGGCCAATTGAACTATTCGCCTCTCAACAAAGTATTCCTCCAGGCAGTAACAAGCCACCCCCAAAAACTATCAGTCCATCAAATGCTTTTCAATTTTATTGTCAAGATAAGTATGGTATGAGTCCCTTGCGAATGAGTCCCGTGCCTCTGGCCTCTGTCAATTTCGTCCAAGAGCGGAAATATTGTCATGTTGATAGGATTGGCCATTCTAATTGGAAAATCCTGGCACTTGCAGTATCAAAAGTAAAGTTTCCCAGCGCTGAACTTGCATGGGTGCGCACACCCCTTCCTACCAATAGCAAAGCACCTTCAGAGCTCTAGAAGCTTCAGGCTGCGTCTTACGGCAACGCGGCCCAAACGTATCGTCACACCCCCCCAAGTCCTCCAACTTCCAATGTTGTTCCTGAACCTGATAGCCATCTTTACCACATTTTAGGTGGGGGAGGCGAGCGGGCGAAATTCTTGGCAGAGCTCCATTTCTGTTAAGCTCCTTGGAAAATCCCACAACAAGCCTGCTTCTTATACAATCATCACAAACAGGAACTCTCGTTATTTCTCCCTAAGTTTTTTGGTTTGTTAGTGGGAAATCCCCCGGCATTACAGTGGGTCTATGGCCAAGCGAAAAGCGCCTAGGATAGTGTGTGTATGAGAGAGAGAGAGAGAGAGAGAGAGAGAGAGAGAGAGAGAGAGAGAGAGAGAGAGAGAGAGAGAGAGAGAAAAGAAATGTAGGTATTTTAGATCCGGTATCCGCGGAAACCCACATGGCTCTCATGCCCACCCACAACCTCCAAAATGGGCTCCTTCTCCACCTTTCCCCCCAACTAACAATCATTGCATCTCCATGGACCCCTTTTACCAACCATCATCTCCGTCAGTGCCCCAGTTCCCTCAGTGGGAGCCCCGGTATCCGCAGATCCCTACGTGGCCCTCATGCCCCCACAGCTCCCAAAATTGGCTCCTTCTCCACCTTTCCCCCCAACTAACAATCTATTGCATCTCCATGGAACCCTTTCACCAACTCTCATCCCCATCAGTGCCCCAGTTCCCTGAGTGGGAGCCCCGGTATCCGCAGATCCTCACATGGCCCTCATGCCCACCCACATCATCCAAAATGGGCTCCTTCTCCACCTTTCCCCCCAACTAACAATCATTGCATCTCCATGGACCCCTTTTACCAACCATCATCTCCGTCAGTGCCCCAGTTCCCTCAGTGGGAGCCCCGGTATCCGCAGATCCCTACGTGGCCCTCATGCCCCCCACAGCCCCCAAAATGGGCTCCTTCTCCACCTTTCCCCCCAACTAACAATCATTGCATCTCCATGGACCCCTTTTACCAACCATCATCTCCGTCAGTGCCCCAGTTCCCTCAGTGGGAGCCCCGGTACCCACGGATCCTCACATGGCCCTCATGCCCCCCGCAGCCCCCAAAATGGGCTCCTTCTCCACCTTTCCCCCCAACTAACAATCATTGCATCTCCATGGACCCCTTTCACCAACCATCATCTCCGGCAGTGCCCCAGTTCCTCAGTGGGAGCCCGGTATCCAGATCCCACGGGGCCCTCATGCCCCCACAGCTCCCAAAATGGGCTCCTTCTCCACCTTTCCCCAACTAACAATCTATTGCATCTCCATGGAACCCTTTCACCAACTCTCATCCCCGTCGGTGCCCCAGTTCCCTGAGTGGGAGCCCCGGTACCCGCGGATCCTCACATGGCCCTCATGCCCCCCGCAGCCCCCCAAATGGGCTCCTTCTCCACCTTTCCCCCCAACTAACAATCATTGCATCTCCATGGACCCCTTTCACCAACCCTTATCCCTGTCGGTGCTCCAATTCCCTCAGTGGGAGCCCCGGTATCCGCGGATCCTCACAAGGCCGTCATGACTCCCCAGGGCCCCCCAAATGGGCTCATTCTCTCCCCTTTCCTCCAACTAACAATCCTTGCATCTCTCTGGAAATATTTCCCCAACCCTCGCCTCCGTGGGAGTCCCAGTTCCCTCAGTGGGAGCCCCGGTATCCGCGGGTCCCCACATGCCCCACAGCCCTCCATGCCCCCCAAAAATGGCTCCTTCTCTCCTCTTTACCCCCACCTAACAATCCTTGCATCTCCTTGGAACCCTTTCACCAACCCTCGCCCGCATGGGTACTCCAAATCCCTCAGTGGGAGCCCCGGTATCCGCAGATCCTCACATGGCCCTCATGCCCCCCACGGTCCCCAAAATGGGCTCCTTCTCTCCCCTTTCCCCTAACTAACAATCCTTGAATCTCAGATGTTTACATTACAATTCATAACAGTAACAAAATTACAGTTGTGAAGTAGCAACGAAAATAATGTTATGGTTGGGAGTCACCACAACATGAAGGACTGGTTGCAGCATTAGGAAGGCTGAGAAACACTGTCTTAGATCAGTGTTTCTCAACCGCTGTGCCGTGGCACACTAGTGTGCCGTGAGCGATCATCAGGTGTCCGTGGGGAAACCTCCAATATACCCTTTCGCTGTTTGCCGGGGGGGAGGAAGGGCCGGGCGGCGGCGGCGAAGATGAAGGGGCCAGGGCGCCGCCTCCTTCAGCCATTTACCCCCGCCCCACATGCTCGAAGGAGGGAGGAGGGAAGTGTGACGTCACTCGGGCCAGGATCCTGCCCTCCAGCGCGGCATCATCAAGATGGTGAGACCCAGGCAGAGTGGGGGTGACGGGGCACATGCAGAGTGCGGGGAGCGGGAGCGTAAGGAGGGAAGGCTGCCTCCTCACGGAGACTCACCCAGGGCGGACTCTGGCACGTGCAGGCAGGCAGGCAGGCGGGCCTCCCGAGGGGCACGGGCAGGCAGGCGCACGGGGCTCGCCTCCTTTTCTCAGCTGAAGAGCCGGCGTTCTCTGCAGGCGCCTCCAGAGTCACATGTCCACTGACTGGCAGGACTGCATGGAACATCATTCACCTATCACACCCCCTCCCCCCCAGTAGCTATTGATCTACTCACATTGGCGGGTTTGCAAACTGCTGGGTTGGCAGGAGCTGGGGCTGACATTACGAAGAACTTCCTGACTGTGAGAGCTGTTCAGCAGTGGAACTCTCTGCCTCAGAGTGTGCTTCCGTCTGACTCCTCTCTTTCCGGCCGGCTTCCCTGAGGACCGGGTACGTTTTCCCTGAGGACCGGGTGACTGCGATAAAAACTAAACACAGAGAGAGACTGACAGCTGTTGAGCAAGACCTTCGTGTGTGTCTTTCTGCCATTCTTGCCAGGATATCTATGTTGTGTTCATCGAAACAGGCCCAGGTTTCACACTGAGTGTATAAATACATTTAAAAACATATTAACTACATGTATTACTGTGTTAGAGTGTCATTTTGTGTCATTTTGGTTGGTGGTGTGCCCCAGGACAACAACATAAACATTGTTTGAGTCCACAGTGCACTCTGGGTGCAGGTGAACTACAACTTCCAAACTCAAGGTCAATTCCCAAGCAAACCCTTTCAGTACTTTCTGTTGTTAATGAGAGTTCAATATGCCAAGTTTGGGTCAATTCCATTGTTGCAAGAACTCAGGATGCTCTTTGATTGTGTGTTAACTATAAATCCCAGAAACTGTAACTCCCAAATGTCAAGGTCTATTTCCCCAAACTCCATCTGTGTTCACATTTGGGCATATTGAGTATTCTTGCCAAGTTTGGTCCTGATCCAACATTGTTTGAGTCCACAGTGCTCTCTGGATATAGGTGAACTACAACTCCAAACCCCAAGGTCAATGCCCACCAAACTCTTATAGTATTTTCTCTTGGTTATGGGAGTTCTGTGTGGGAAGTTTGTGCCTTTCTACTATTCCTGCCAGGATATCTATGTTGTGTTCACCGAAACAAGCCCAGGTTTCACACTGAGTGTATAAATACATTTAAAAACAAATTAACTATACGTATTACTGTGTTAACGTGACATTTTGTGTCATTTTGGTTGGTAGCGTGCCCCAGGATGTTGTCAATGTAAAAAATGTGCCGCGGGTCAAAAAAGATTGAAAAACGCTGTCATAGATTATTTATTTTGTTCGTGCCAGGAACGACTTCAGAAACTGCAAGTCGCTTCTGGTGTGAGAGAATTGGCCTTCTGCAAGGATACACCCAGGTTTCACACTGAGTGTATAAATACATTTAAAAACATATTAACTATACGTATTACTGTGTTAGAGTGTCATTTTGTGTCATTTTGGTTGGTGGCGTGCCTCAGGATTTTGTCAATGTAAAAAATGTGCCACGGCTCAAAAAAGATTGAAAAACACTGTCTTAGATTATTTATTTTGTTCGTGCCAGGAGCTACTTGGAAAACTGCAAGTTGCTTCTGGTGTGAGAGAATTGGCCGTCTGCAAGGATGTTGCCCAGGGGACATTGCCCTGATGTTTTACCATCCTTGTGGGAGGCTTCCCTCATGTCCCCGCATGGGGAGCTGGAGCTGACAGAGGGAGCTCAACATCAGGGTCACTGCATTCGGAATGTTGAGAAACACTATAACCTTGTATAAGTTCCCCGGTTCTTTCTGCAGACAGGAGAGGCAAGGCTGGGCAGGTTTTGCCTTCTGCAGCGTCTTATCTAGGCATCTTTTGCTCCTGCTCGGAAGGAAGTGGGTTTCCTTTGGTAGGACTTGCCCCACTTTGAACTTACAGAAAGCCTGGAATCTTGTAAGCGTGGGACCAGGAGAGCGGTTAGATAAAAACACCGTGTAGGAGGGAGCGAAGACATTTCACAGTGCCTAGAAGAGCATTTCATGAGCCGCGCTGGGAGGAGCCAAGGCAGCCTCAAGCCCAGCATCCCGTTTCCCACACTGGCCGATGTAGGTCTCTGGGAAGCCCACAAGTCGGGCATGAAGACATCAGCACCCACCTTCCAAATGGTATTTGTGGGAGGAGAAGCCATGCCAAATCTCAGCCACCATTTGTCTTGATTTATTTTTTATTTATCGTATCAGGAGCGAACCAAGGGTTCAGTTGTAATGTATTTTTAAAAAGTTTGAAAACTTGACATTATTTTAAACTACCTTGGGGACCCGGCGGTGCCCGGGTTATTTGAGAAAGGCATTGTGTGCCAAGGTTGGTCTTTGGTACTTCAAGTCCCATCATCCATGGTCCACCCTCCTCCAAACTGCAGTAGAAGATAGAGTGGTTCATGTGGGCTCTGTGTGCCAAGTTAGGTCTTTATTGTTCTTTGTTGGGGGCCACAATGGTCTGTTGGAACCAGGGGCGGTCCTACAAGATAGGCCAAGTAGGCGGCCGCCTAGGGCGCCATCTGGGAAGGGGGCGCCATCCTGGCCCTGCCGATGTTCCTCAGACAGTGCTGCAGCTGCCTGCTTTTTGACCCCAGCTTTGTGCGCTCCGACGCCACTTCTGGGCACGCGCGGAGGTTTTCATGCAGGCGCAGTTGCTCTGGAGCTGAAGTTGAGCGCAGGAGCAACTGCACATGCGCGAAAACCTCCGCGCATGCCCAGTAGCTCCCTTGCGCAGAAGCCTGTAAGCAAAGCACTCCCTATCGGGCAGGCAGGGAGTGCTTCCCCTCTCCCCTGTCTTTCCGCCCTTGCGTGCTTGCAAGGAAGGAGAAAAGAATCAGTGAAGGAAGTGTAAGTGAAGGAATGAAGGAAGGGCTCTCCTCCTCTGTGACCTCTTCTTTCCCTCCTTCCTTTCTTCGGCTCTATTTCTGTCTAGACCTGAGGGGCCTGAGGCTATGAGGAGTTGTGGGAGTATGATGTATTCTTGCAGTACTTTAATTCACTTCCTTAGAGCACTGTGGCCAACACCAATGGCGAATCAGTACCATACTTGGCACACAGAGGCCCAATGGCCCACTTTACAATCTGGTGTGGTTTACGACAGGATGGCCCACAAATGATGGGATTTGCAGTACCTTCACCTGATACATTTCCCACAGAACATTGGCACAAAGAGCCTCCATGACCCACTCTACATTCTACTGCAGTTTTTCTAGGAGATTAGTCCATGGATGATGGGACTTGAAGTACCTCCACGGAATACGGGATCTGTAGTACTTTTAAACCCTTCATTTCCCACAGACCACTGCGGCCCTGAACAAAGAAAGATAAAGACTACACTTGGCACACAGTGCCCCCATGACCCACTCTCCATCCTACTGCAGTTTAGAGGAGGGCGGTCCATGGATGATGGGACTTGAAGTACCTCTACTCATTCCCCATGACCACTGCAGCCCCCAACAAAGACCGATAAAGACCATACTTGGTACACTAAGCCCCCATGATCCACTCTACATTCTACTGCAGTATGGAGGAGGGGGGACCATGGATGATGGGACTCAAAGTACCTCTACTCATTCCCCATGACCGCATCAGCTCCCAACAAAGACCGATAAAGACCATACTTGGTACACAGAGCCCCCATGATCCACTCTACATTCTACTGCAGTATGGAGGAGGGTGGACCATGGATGATGGGACTTGAAGTACCTCCACTCACTTCTCGAGTGCGCTGGGACCCTCATCCAATGACTGCTCTCTCTCTTGCGTGCGCTCTCTCTCATGCGTGCGTGCTCTCTCTCTTGCGCGGGTGCTCTCTCTCTTGCGCGCTCTCTCTCTCTTGCGCGTGCCCTCTCTTGCGTGCGCCCTCTCTCTCGTGCATGCCCTCTCTTTCTCGTGCACCCCCCTCTCTTTTGTGTGCATGCTCTCTCTCTCGCGCTCTCTCTCTTGTATGTGCCCTCTTTCCCTCGCGTGCGCCCTCTCGCTCTCCCGCACTTTCTCTCTCGTGCTCTCTCTCTCTCTCACGTTCTCTTTCGCTCTCTCTCTCGCGCTCTCTCTCTCGCACTTGCTCTCTGTCTCTCACGCTCTCTTTCTCGCGCGCGTGCGCTCTCTCTCGCACTCTAGCTCTCTCTCTCTTGCACTCTCTCACTCGCTCTCTCTTGTGCTCTCTCTCCTGTGCTGTCTCTCTTGCGCTCTTTCTCGCACTCTCTCTCGCTCTCTATCTTGCGCGCTCTCTCTCTCTTGCACGCTCTCTCTCTCTCGCTCTTTTCACTCTCTCCCTCTCTCACGCGTGCTCTCTCTCTCTCGTGCGCGCCTTTGGAGTGAGTTTGCACCCGCTGCGCTCTCCCCAAGCCTCCCGACTCCCGAGGAGACCTTCAGAGCACAGCGGAGCTTTCCAGCCGGTGGGAATGCATGGGGACCTTGGAGTTGGCGGGACGGTGCCTACTCGCACCATGGCGAAAGCCAGCCAAGTGTGGGTCTTAGTAGTGTGTGTGTGTGGGGGGGGTAGAGGTTGGCTGGGGCGTAATTCCAAAGTGTGGCCTAGGGCGCAAAAATGGGTTAATCCAGGCCTGGTCAAGTGTCTCGACTGGCCAGATCTGATCAATTACATATTTATTGTTTCTTTAAAAAATGTGGTGCTTGTTCAAAAACCAATGAAGACTCCGTTTGCCTTCTCTCTTCCTCTGCCTTCGGTGAGATATCTCTTTAGAGGAGGAGAAGTTGCTGTTTAACCTGTCCTGGCATGCATTCGGGTCAGGTGGATTAGCTGAGGTAGAAAGTCTGCCAGGCTGGAATGCCAGCTATGCAGCTCTTGAAAGTTGCGATAGTAACAGGCGCTTTGTCTCCTCTCTCGAGAAATGGGTGGTCTCTTCTTGCTTTGTATGAGAAACTCCTTGCCAGAAGGAATTGGGGAGGTGGCGGGAGGTATGCACTTCCACCAACGATAGAATTGGGCCAAACTTCCCACACAGAACCCCCATGATCAACAGAAAATACCGTGCTTTCTGATGGTCTTTGGGACCCCTCTGACACCTCCACATGACCCCTCCCCAAGTTGAGAACCATTGGCTTGGATGTCTCGGCATTACTTCGCAAACAAAGATTCTTTAGGAAGGACTCATCCCACGCTTGTTACAAGCGTTGATGACTAAAAAGGCCAATCTGAGATAGGCAAGTTCGGTTGCAGAAAGCACAGCAGAAAGTCTCCTTGGGCGATGTTGTTTCCAAGTTGCGGTTCTTTCTGCGTTGTCGAGACCCGTTTGGCGTGTCTTCTCGAAAGAGGCTGCAGCATTGTGGATAGTGCGTCTCCATGCCTCCCGATGTGAGACCAGGGTGGGCCATTGTTGGTGATCAATCTCAGATGTTGTTTCAGGGAGCCCTTATATCTCTTTTTGGGGGCGCCTCTCTTGCGCTGACCCGTGGCGAGTTCACCATAGAGTAGTATCTTTGGGAGGCGGTGGTCCTCCATCCTAGAGACGTGCCCTGCCCAGCGCAGCTGTGTTCTCAATAGCATGGCCTCAATGCTGGTGATCCCTGCTTGCTCAAGGACAGCAACATTCGTCACATAGTCGGTCCAGTGTATATTTAGGATTGTGCGAAGACAGCGCTGATGAAAGCGTTCGAGGAGTCGTAGGTGTTGGCGATAGGTGACCCATGTTTCAGACCCACAGAGGAGAATAGACAGTACGATAGCTCTGTACACACTGATTTTGGTGCTTTGTCTCAGGTGTTTGTTACTCCAGACACTTTTGTGAAGCCTTCGAAATGCACTCTATGCCTTTACTAATTTGTGATCTATCTCTTTGTCAATCTTGGCGTCTGAAGAGATGATGCATCCCAGGGAGGTGAACTGCTGGACGGACTTAAGCACAGATGTGCCTATGCTGACGTGGGGATGATGGTGTTCTTCCTGTGGTGCGGGCTGGTAGAGGACTTCCGTTTTCTTCAGGCTGACTTCCAGCCCAAACAGCTCTGCAGCTGTTGCAAAGCAAGATGTGAGGCGCTGCAGGGCTGCTTCTGAATGGGCGACAAGGGCAGCATCGTCAGCAAAAAGCACCTCACGGACTAGATAGTTTAGAGTCTTAGTACGACCCCTCAGGCGGCTGAAGTTGAACAAGCTACCATCAGTATGATAGCGTATATATATGCCGTCTTCTTCTTCTTCGAGGTCTGCCGGAGCCCTTTGGAGCATTATGCTGAAGAAGATTATAAATAGGGTTGGTGCAAGAACACAACCTTGTTTGACTCCATTCATTATGAGAAAGGGCTCCGAGAGAGCATCGCCGTATCTGACTTGACCGCGCTGGCCCTCATGTAACAGGATAATCATTTTGAGGAATTTGGGGGGACATCCTAGACGTTCCAGGATCTGCCACAGACCTTTTCTGCTCACAGTGTCGAAGGCTTTGGTGAGGTCGACAAATGTTACATAGAGTCCTTTGTTCTGCTCTCTACATTTCTCTTGGATGTAGAAAAAAAGTGAAATGCAGCTGTTTGTTGTTGCAAAGCATTTTGTGGGAGGGAAACACACTTACCAGCTTTCCTGTATCAAGTCTGGCAAAGCATCAAGTCTGGGCAACGGAGGCAGAAATCCCGGGACCAACAGGTCTGTATGGGGACCTCTTCTGAAGTCCCGGGATTTTTTCCCCTGTTGAAAACCCGTGATTTAGTGCTGCCTGGAAGCGCCCTCACACTATTGGAAGCCTTTAGATCTCACAACTGGGCAATGGAGGCAGTAATCCTGGGACCAACAAGTCTGTATGTGGACCTCTCCCAGGCCCCGATTATCCATTAGGCCAGCAAGGCCGTGGCCTATGGGCGTAAGCCAAGGGGGGCACCAGATCATGGCCAAAAAAGTTGGCGATGACTCACGCTGAGTTGTCCCAGTGGCAGCTGCGCGGCGCCCTTCCACGCGGCGCCCCATTCATGCAGCGCAGCTACCGCTGCCTGTGGGACAACTTGGCATAGCCTCAGGAGGGAGGGAGGGAGGAAGAGTGCAGCCCGCGTGACGTCACTCCCTCAGGGGCGGGGCCCAAGCGACGTCACTCTCTCCGGGGGCGGGGCCCAAGTGACGTCACTCCCTCCTGGGGCGGGGCCCGAGCGACATCACTTGGGCCCCGCCCCCGGAGGGAGTCCCGTCGCTCGGGCTGCACTCCTCCTCCCTCCCTCCTTCTGAGACCACGACGAGTTGTCCCAAAGGCAGCGGCAGCTCCGCTGCGTGAATGGGGCACCGCGTGGAAGGGCGCTGAGCAGCTGCCGCTGGGACAACTCACCGTGGCCTCAGAAGGAGGGAGGAGGAGGAGTGCAGCCCGAGCGACGTCACTCCCTTCAGGGGTGGGGTCCGAGCGACATCACTCTTCTTCGGCGTTGAGTATTTAAGTCACAGCGGATAGGCAACAGAAATATAGAAGTTTAATTCCCCATCGGCCCAAAAACTCCAGTCTCTGTTTGAGTGAATAATGAAACTCTCATTCAATTCACAAGGTAAATATATAACTTTGTATTGAATTGTATTTAACAATAACTGGCAAAACATCGAAAAACAACAGCAATCACAGCTACCTTTCTAAACATCCTTTCCTCACAGATATTAAATCCCAACTGACAAATCCCAACTGTCACTTTGTAACTGACATTCCTCAAGGTTCCATTTAGCAGTCTTGAGACAGCGCCATCTGGTGTCAAACATGTCACACTGCAGGTCATCTCAAACTGCGAAAATATATCTTGTGCTGACTCATGAATTGCTATTCAAAATGCAATAATCTGACAACTCTCTCCAAAGGCGGGGCCCAAGTGGCGGCTCGCGAAAGGGGACGTAATTCCAAAGTGTGGCCTAGGGCGCAAAAAGGTCTTAATCCGGGCCTGACCTCTTCAGAAGTCTAGGGATTTTTTTGCCCCTGTTTAAAACCCGTGATTTAATTCTGCCTGGAAGCGCCCATCAGAGAAGTTGAAAGAGAGATTGGCTCAAGGCTATTCAGGGAGTCTTCATGGCTTACTGGGGACGTGACAATCAAAACACATGAATTTCGAAGAAATAAAGTAATTGTATTGGCAATATCCAAGTTGAGACAATCAATCAATGAAATGCAAAAGTAAATTGGTGTTAATTCACACTAGTAAAGATACAAAATGGTGTGGTGAATATATCCATGAGGGTAGTAAAGAGTAAATGTTCACAATGATCAAATGAAGATTTGTAATCCACACGTCGTTACGTCTAATGAAATTATAATCCGCACGTCGTTACGTGAAAATAAATGTAGTCCACACTGGATAAGGTGTCGGTGGTGTTCCGGAGTCGTCTAAAGCCGACGAGGATGCAGTTGCGTGGGCCCCTCTCACGTTTCGACCGCAATGGTCTTTCTCAAGGCTGAACGACAGAGTAGGGTGGGTGTCCAAACTAATGGTATTTTGCCATGACCACATAGAGAGACACACTTCTCGCTCTATGCTTTAGATATATTTGGTCAACCATTATTTTGGACACCCACCCTACCCTGTTGTTCAGCCCTGAGAAAGAAAGGAGATTTCGCGTTTCCAGCCCGGGAGATGACTCACAGCATTGACATGTATTAGAACGCGGAAACGCGAAATCTCCTGTATCGACTTTGAGTCCTTATTGTGTTACTACAACACTGGGAGGAGCGGTCAGAAGTTTTGAGCGCCCTGAGGGAGCGGAGCTTTCGAAACGGCCATCTTGGTGTCGCCAGCTTACCTCCAGCCGTTGGCGCCTGCCCATCCAGCAGCTTGCCAGCTCTTCAACCCACCAAGGCTCCCTTTCGCAGTCGTTAGCCTATGAGTTATTATACTCTTGACTATTGATAGGGGTACACAGATTCTATTGGAATATTGTACTTGGCCCTATACCATTGTAGGGTCACTACTATGGTTATGATGTGAATCTGGAACACTGTGAATGAATTGCATTGCATTGTGCTTTTTGTGAGATTGTTATGCTATTTAGCACTTGAATTTGTTCATATGATTATACCTGTGATTTTTACCTCAAACACGTTTCTACACCTTTATTCCCATAGATCTGCCCCTTTATGCCCTGTGGTTTAGCTTTGTGTATAGTGAGTTGTTACCAGTGATTGCTCTGTGTGTGTATTGAAGTGTCAACTTGGATATTGCCAATACAATTACTTTATTTCTTGAAATTCATGTGTTTTGATTGTTACACTGAGCAACCACGCCCTGTTTGTTTTACTGGGGATGTGAACCTCTGATCTCCTAGTCATTCAACGTACTGGACCACATTGGCTTTGAACACATTCAGGCTTAGCCAAGTAATCAAATAGTTTTCCAGGGTCGCACCTGCTGTTTTTAGTGGATGCTCTACTGCCCGGCTTTTGAGACTGCATGGAGTTTGTGTGCATGCATCAAAGGAGTGCCATCTCAATTCCAAGTCCGTGCATGCCTTCATTGGTTGGCTAAATCTGGCCATGATGTCCCTGACATTTAGTAATGTTGTGCCAATGACAGCAGGAAAGCTTCCTGTCCCTTCAGGGGTCCTGACTGGGTGGGACCAACCATGTGATTGATTTAGGAAGGAGAGAATAGCGGTAGCAGAGGGGCAAAAGGGGTGGAAACTCACCCATGAATCTGCTGACCTAAAGGTTGGCAGCCCGAAGTCACGGGTTGGGGTGAGCTCCTGCTGTTAGCCCTAGCTCCTGCCAACCTACCGTGTTTCCCCGAAAGTAAGACAGCGTCTTACTTTCTTTTCCCCGAAAAGTCCCCCTACGTCTTACTTTCAGGGTACGTCTTATATAAACAAAGACGCGTGCCCGTCGCCACGCCGCCGCCGCCGCCACGCCTGTTGCCGCCGCGCCTTCCTCTCTGCTAGGCCTCTTCAAGGAAGGGGGAAGAGTCCCAGAGGCGTGGCTAGCGGCGCTGCGTCAGAGTGACGCGTTGCCGCAGCACGCCTCTGGGACTCCCCCTCGCGTTGGACACAAGGGAGGAGGAAGAGTCCCAGAGGCGTGGCTGCGGCGACGCGTCACTCTGACGCAGCGCCACTTAGCCACGCCTCTGGGACTCTTCCCTCCCCCTTCGTTGGACAAAGGGAGGAGGAGGAAGAATCCCAGAGGCGTGGCTGCGGCACGCGTCACTCTGACGCAGCGCCGCTTGCCACGCCTCTGGGACTCTTCCTCCCTTCCTTGGAGGCCTAGCAGAAAGGTGCGCGCGGAGGTGTGCGCGCCGATGGGCCGTTTGCGGCGGCGACCAGGTACGACTTACATTTGGGGTACGGCTACATTAGCCGACCCCCCTGACACCCCCAATACGTCTTACAATCGGGGGTGTCATACTTTCGGGGAAACACGGTAGCAGGTCACACGACGAGGAGGTGACAACTCGGGCTCTTCGGCTTGGAAATGGGGAATAGCACCTCCCCCTGAGCCAGATATTAGCACCACCTCAAAAGCCGGAAATGAAAGGAGAAGACTTTGCCTTTGTTTGTGTTTGTGTGTCTCATTGTATTGTAACAAGGCGTTGGATGTTTGCCAGTATATGTTTATACCAGTGTTTTTCAACCTTTTTTGAGCCGCGGAACATTTTTTACACTGACAAAATCCTGGGGCACACCACCAACCAAAATGACACAAAATGACACTCTAACGCAGTAATACATATAGTTAATATGTTTTTAAATGTATTTATACACTCAGTGTGAAACCTGGGCCTGTTTCGATGAACACAACGTAGATATCCCGGCAGGAATGGCAGAAAGACACACACGAAGGCCTTGCTCAACAGCTGTCAGTCTCTCTTTGTGTTTAGTTTTTATCGCAGTCAAGCTAGAGAAGCTCATCTCACACAGATATGTGGTTAAAAACGGGAGCAATGTCAAAATAGACCAACAGAAAATAATGGAAGGGTTTGGTGGGCATTAACCTTGAGTTTTGGAGTTGTAGTCTACCGACATCCATAGAGCACTGTGGACTCAAACAATGTTGGAACAGGACCAAACTTGGCATGAATACTCATAGTTAATATGTTTTTAAATGTATTTATACACTCCGTGTGAAACCTGGGCCTGTTTTCGATGAACACAACATAGATCTCCTGGCAGGAATGGCAGAAAGACACAAACTTCCCACACAGAACTCCCATGACTAAGAGAAAATACTATAAGAGTTTGGTGGGCATTGACCTTGGGTTTTGGAGTTGTAGTTCACCTATATCCAGAGAGCACTGTGGACTCAAACAATGTTGCATCAGGACCAAACGTGGCATGAATACTCAATATGCCCAAATGTGAACACAGATGGAGTTTGGGAAAAAAACAGACCTTGACATTTGGGAGTTACAGTTTCTGGGAGTTATAGTTAACACACAAACAAAGAGCATCCTGAACTCTTGCAACAATGGAATTGAACCAAACTTGGCGTATTTGAACTCTCATTACGAATAGAAAGTACTGAAAGGGTTTGCTTGGGAATTGACCTTGAGTTTGGAAGTTGTAGTTCACCTACACCCAGAGAGCACTGTGGACTCAAACAATGTTATGTTATGTTGTTGTTTGTTTTCTATCCAGAATCGCAATGTTGGAAGGAGGCTCACCACTTTAAGATCCCTAAAACAGGCATGGGAAAACTTCAGCCCTCTGGGTGCTTTGGACTTCTTGTTGTTGTTGTTGTTGTTGTTCCAAACCAGGAGAAATCTTGGCACCCATAATGGATATTTCCACATTTTTAGCCATAGTGTTTCAGAATCAAAATGGCCAAATATTTAGCACTTTCCTTACTGGTTGCCAAATCCTGCCGTCGTCTCTCCTTGTCGATTTGGCACACGTTTTGAACAGAATTTGCTTGAGCAAATTACCATCCGTCTCCTTTGTCTGGTTGGCAGCATTCATTTTCTGATCATGCAGCAATGTTTGCCTTTGTAGATCGGGGACTCGGCAGCCTTTGAATGTGGCCGTTGTGAAACAAATCGCAAACAAACCACTAAATCGACGGCTGACTCATACCTCCACTTCGCTTTTTTCCTCTTTGCTCCCAAATAATTCGCGAGAGGGGTCTTAAAAAAAAAAAGTCGAGTCTCTTTATGGAAAAGGAGGCGAATCATATTTCCATTGATATCCCGGCACAGAGGAACATTGTTGTACAGAGGAAGCAAAGGGGGCGAAACTTTCAAATCCTATTAAGCGTAATCTCAAACATTACTCCCGTTCACCAAATCTCTCCTTTCTGCTTCCCCTGGATGGAGAGCAATGGATCTTGGGCCAGTTCTCAGGCCCGGATTAAAGGCTTCTGCCGCCCTAGGCCACACTTTGTAAATCCCGCCCCCCTGGGGGGCGGGGCTGCGGCCGCTTGAGGGGGCGGGGCCTCTTGTGGGGGGCGGAGCCGGCGCGAGGGAAAAGGGGCTGGGAGAAGTCTTGCCGCCACCGCGCCGCCCTTAGGGCGACGGATGTGCCTTCCCCTGCCGCCTCCTCGCACGGGAGGCGGCGGTCCCGGGAAGGCACGTCCGTCTCCCTAGGGTCGGCGCGGCGGTGGCGGCGAGGCTTCTCCCGGCTCCTTTTCTCTTGCGCCGGGCTGATCCACCTCCTCCCTTCACTGAAGGGAGGAGGCGGAGCTCAGCCGGCATGACGGAAAAGGAGCTGGGAGAAGCCTCGCCGCCACCGCGCCGTCCCTAGGGCAACGGACGTGCCTTCCCCGGCCCGCCGCCTCCTGTGCAAGCGGAGGCGGCAGGCGGGCACGTCCGTTGCCTGGGGGTGGCGCAGCAGGGGCGAGGGGGCGGCGGCGGGGAAACCGCATGAGTTTCCCTAGGGGTGGGACTTCCAACGGCGCCTTCTCCCTCTCGCCGGTTCCGCCCCCTCCCTTCACTGAAGGGAGGAGGGGCGGAGCCACTGTCGGCGAGAGGGGGAAGGCGTCGACTCCCTAGAGCGACTCACGCGGCTTCCCCCGCCGCCGCCCCCTCGTGTTTGGGGCACAGGCGAGCGGGGCGGCGGGGGGGCAAGCCATGTGAGTTTCCCTAGGGGCGGGTCTTCCAGCAGCGCCTTCTCCCTCTCGCCGGTTCCGTCCCCCTCCCTTCACTGAAGAGAGGAGGGGCGGAGCCGCTGCCGGCGTGAGGGGAGAAGGCGCCGCCGGAAGTCCCGCCCCTAGGGAGACTCACGCGGCTTCCCCCCGCCACCGCGCTCGCACCGGCGCCCCTCCTCCCTTCAATGAAGGAAGGAGTGGCGCCCCTTCCTCCCCCTTCCCCTTCGCACCCTGCCTTCCCCCTCCTGCCGAACAGTTACTTTTTCTTCTGCCGCCATTTTGATCCGAGGGGAGGGGGCGTGAGCGTGTTCAGGAGGGGAGGGGGAGGGAGGAAGACGTGACCCGTGCGGGCGCTACTGCGCGTTCTCGCCCCAGAGCAAAGTGAGCAGAGCGAGGCTGGGAAGAAGGGAGCCCGAGTGGAGAAGAAAAAGTGTTCTGCCGGAGGGGGAAGAAAGGGCATTGGAGGTTCCCATTTCCCACGGCACACCTGATGATCGCTCACGGCATACTAGTGTGCCACAGCACACTGGTTGGGAAACACCGGTGTAGATGAAACTCTCTGTCCCCTCTGTTAGTGGCTGATCATATGTGTAAACGTTAAACATTGATGTTGCAAGCACACTGGTTCGTAACACATTTGGGCAACTCCTGTCCAACCACTTCGTAGACGGCTGATTCTCTCTTACCAGAAATGACTTGCAGAATACAGCACTGTGGTCGATTTCCAGATGATGTTGACCATAGAATCCAACAGAAAGGCCACGGGATTTCTTGAGATGTTCCCTCAATCTAACTAATCTAATTAATAACTAATTAATTATTAATTAATAACTAATCTAATCTAATTGTGCGGGGTTTAGTTCATACTTTTCTCTCTTTCATGATGGTCCTGCAATTCTAACAAAACGAGGTGCCTTTCATTGGATCCAACAAAGGGTTTCAGCTCTCCATGTTTTGTTTGCCACACTTAGCTCAAAGGATGTGGGATCTCTCTCTGTCAGGACAGTGGGAATACGATAAGACTAAAGAGGACCCACCTGTGATGCGTGTTGGGATAAGGCCGGGATCACGAGAAAGGGCCGAAGTGACTTCCGTTCGGTGTTTCCGACAGAGTGGAAAACATCTGCTGCCCCTATGTCTGTGTTGCTTTAATGCTTTTCCCATGGATTTGACATCAGTGTTCCAAAGCGTCAGGAGGATGTCCCCTACAGAGGGGTTCGATTTGGCCTTTCTTTCCATACCCTCTCTTCTGACATCACAGCGGACATGTCTCCGACCTTCGGTGGAACGGCATTCATTCTGTTGGAGTTGCCAATCCCTCACACTTTTCAAAATGGCGACACTCTACATACCTTCCTTCCTAATGCCACGACCACTTAATACAGTTCCTCATGTGGCAGTGACCCCCAACCATAACATTTTCGTTGCTACTCCATAACTGTCATTTTTCTCCTGTTCTGAATCATAATGTAAATATCTAGCATGCAGGATGTTTTTTCATTCACTGGACCAAATTGGGCACAAATACCCGATACAGTGTTCCCTCACTTATCGCGGGGGTTACATTCCAGGACCACCCGCGATAAGTGAAAATACGAGAAGTAGGGACACTATACATACACACAGTATTTACTAGGTTCTAAATGGGTCTAAAGTACTTACAAAACTAAAGTTCTGGTGGTGAACACTAGGTGGCGCTGGTGCTTTGCTTCTACAGTGTTGCTAAAGTTCTGGTGGTGAACACTAGGTGGCGCTGGTGCTTTGTTTCTACAGTGTTGCTAAAGTTCTGGTGGTGAACACTAGGTGGCGCTGGTGCTTTGCTTCTACAGTGTTGCTAAAGTTCTGGTGGTGAACACTAGGTGGCGCTGGTGCTTTGCTTCTACAGTGTTGGTAAAGTTTTGATGGTGAACACTAGGTGGCGCTGGTGCTTTGCTTCTACAGTGTTGCTAAAGTTCTGGTGGTGAACACTAAGTGGCGCTGGTGCTTTGTTTCTACACTGTTGCTAAAGTTCTGGTGGTGAACATTAGGTGGCGCTGGTGCTTTGCTTCTACAGTGTTGCTAAAACTCTGGTGGTGAAAACTAGGTGGCGCTGATGCTTTGCTTCTACAGTGTTGCTAAAGTTCTGGTGGTGAACACTAGGTGGCGCTGGTGCTTTGTTTCTACACTGTTGCTAAAGTTCTGGTGGTGAACATTAGGTGGCGCTGGTGCTTTGCTTCTACAGTGTTGCTAAAGTTCTGGTGGTGAAAACTAGGGGGCGCTGGTGCTTTGCTTCTACAGTGTTGCTAAAGTTCTGGTGGTGAACACTAGGTGGCGCTGGTGCTTTGCTTCTACAGTGTTGCTAAAGTTCTGGTGGTGAACACTAGGTGGCGCTGGTGCTTTGCTGCTACAGTGTTGCTAAAGTTCTGGTGGTTAACACTAGGTGGCGCTGGTGCTTTGCTTCTACAGTGTTGCTAAAGTTCTGGTGGTGAACACTAGGTGGCGCTGGTGCTTTGCTTCTACAGTGTTGCTAAAGTTCTGGTGGTGAACACTAGGTGGGCTGGTGCTTTGCTTCTACAGTGTTGCTAAAGTTCTGGTGGGGAACACTAGGTGGCGCTGGTGCTCTGCTTCTACACTGTTGCTAAAGTTCTGGTGGTGAACACTAAGTGGCGCTGGTGCTTTGTTTCTACACTGTTGCTAAAGTTCTGGTGGTGAACATTAGGTGGCGCTGGTGCTTTGCTTCTACAGTGTTGCTAAAGTTCTGGTGGTGAAAACTAGGTGGCGCTGATGCTTTGCTTCTACAGTGTTGCTAAAGTTCTGGTGGTGAACACTAGGTGGCGCTGGTGCTTTGCTTCTACAGTGTTGCTAAAGCTCTGGTGGTGAACATTAGGTGGCGCTGGTGCTTTTTGCTTCTACAGTGTTGCTAAAGCTCTGGTGGTGAAAACTAGGTGGCGCTGGTGCTTTGCTTCTACAGTGTTGCTAAAGTTCTGGTGGTGAACACTAGGTGGCGCTGGTGCTTTGTTTCTACACTGTTGCTAAAGTTCTGGTGGTGAACATTAGGTGGCGCTGGTGCTTTGCTTCTACAGTGTTGCTATAGTTCTGGTGGTGAAAACTAGGTGGCACTGGTGCTTTGCTTCTACAGTGTTGCTAAAGTTCTGGTGGTGAACACTAGGTGGCGCTGGTGCTTTGCTTCTACAGTGTTGCTAAAGTTCTGGTGGTGAGCACTAGGTGGCGCTGGTGCTTTGCTTCTACAGTGTTGCTAAAGTTCTGGTGGTGAACACTAGGTGGCGCTGGTGCTTTGCTTCTTCAGTGTTGCTAAAGTTCTGGTGGTGAACACTAGGTGGCGCTGGTGCTTTGCTTCTACAGTGTTGCTAAAGTTCTGGTGGTGAACACTAGGTGGTGCTGGTACTTTGCTTCTACAGTGTTGCTAAAGTTCTGGTGGTGAACACTAGGTGGCGCTGGTGCTTTGCTTCTACAGTGTTGCTAAAGTTCTGGTGGTGAACACTAGGTGGCGCTGGTGCTTTGCTTTTACAGTGTTGCTAAAGTTCTGGTGGTGAGCACTAGGTGGCGCTGGTGCTTTGCTTCTACAGTGTTGCTAAAGTTCTGGTGGTGAACACTAGGTGGCGCTGGTGCTTTGCTTCTACAGTGTTGCTAAAGTTCTGGTGGTGAGCACTAGGTGGCCTTAGTGCTTTGCTTCTACAGTGTTGCTAAAGTTCTGGTGGTGAACATTAGGTGGCGCTGGTGCTTTGCTTCTACAGTGTTGCTAAAGTTCTGGTGGTGGACACTAGGTGGAGCTGGTGCTTTGCTTCTACAGTGTTGCTAAAGTTCTGGTGGTGAACACTAGGTGGTGCTGGTGCTTTGTTTCTACAGTGTTGCTCAGTTCTGGTGGTGAAAACTAGGTGGCGCTGGTGCTTTGCTTGTACAGTGTTGCTAAAGTTCTGGTGGTGAACACTAGGTGGCGCTGGTGCTTTGCTTCTACAGTGTTGCTAAAGTTCTGGTGGTGAACACTAGGTGGCGCTGGTGCTTTCGTTCTACAGTGTTGCTAAAGTTCTGGTGGTGAACACTAGGTGGCGCTGGTGCTTTGCTTCTACAGTGTTGCTAAAGTTCTGGTGGTGAACACTAGGTGGCGCTGGTGCTTTGCTTCTACAGTGTTGCTAAAGTTCTGGTGTTGAACATTAGGTGGCGCTGGTGCTTTGCTTCTACAGCATTGATAAAGTTCTGGTGGTGAACATTTCAGAACTCTAACAAAACTGTCAAAACTTCATTATTATTTCATTATTGGTGATTTTTCAGACAGAACCAATTAGGAACTGCCATGTATAATGAAATTTTGAAAGCTTTGTTAGAGTTCTGGTGGAGTTTGGAGAAAATAGAACTTGGCATTCGGGAGTTGTAGTTCCTGGGATTTATAGTTCACCTCCAATCATAGAACATTCTGAACTTCGCCAAACTTCCCACCAGTGATGGAATTGACCCAAACAGGACACACAGAACCCTCATGAGCAACAGAAAATACTGTGTTTTCTGATGGTCTTTGGCGACCCCTCTGACACCCCCTTGGGACACCCCTCCTAGACCTCCAGGTTGAGGAACACTGACATAGGACGTGTCTCGTGGATCCTACTTGAATCTCAAAGCTCCCACTTTGGAGTTGGTGCCACTTGGGGCAATGCAAAGAGGCTTCACAAAGCAACCTGTATTCTCCTCTGTTAGAGCTGCAGGCTATCCTTTCTTTTGAGTGCTCACACCCAGGTTTACCTGTGGCCTCCGGTTCTCCTTCTCTTTCTCCTTCAGTCCAGAGGAACGAGATGCACGAGTTCACGACTGCCTTTTCAATGTTTGTTTTCTTCCGTCGAAACACCCATTAAGGCCTGTCCTGACCTGTGAGCCAACTACCTTTGCGGTGTGGTTGGAAGGCATTGCTTTTCAACCTTGGCTGCGTTGTCACTCCCAAACGGATAGGTTTCAGGGACCTGGAATTGTGTGCCTGTAGGGAACAAAGAAGGAGCCTGCCTGTTGCATCTCTGGATGAATCACAGCGATAGGTTAGCTTGTTCTTCAACCAACCATTGCAGCTGGAAAGAGTAAGGCAGGATCTCCACTGCCATATAATCCAATTATCTGCTTTGAACTGGATTATATGAGTCTTCACTGCCATATAAACCAGTCCAAAGCAGATAGTCTTGATTCAGAAACTGGATTATATGGCAGTGTAGATGGGGCCTACAAACAGCTGCAGAGCTGTTTAGGCTGGAAATCAGCCTGAAGAAAATGGAAGTCCTCTACCAGCCCGCACCACAGGAAGAACATCATCATCCCCACGTCAGCATAGGCACATCTGTGCTTAAGTCCGTTCAGCAGTTCACCTCCCTGGGAAGCATCATCTCTTCAGACGCCAAGATTGACAAAGAGATAGATCACAGATTAGCAAAGGCATAGAGCACATTCGGAAGGCTTCACAAAAGAGTCTGGAGCAACAAGCACCTGAGGCAAAGCACCAAAATCAGTGTGTACAGAGCTGTCGTACTGTCTATTCTCCTCTATGGGTCTGAAACATGGGTCACCTATCGCCAACACCTACGACTCCTCGAACGCTTTCATCAGCGCTGTCTTCGCACAATCCTAAATATACACTGGACTGACTATGTGACGAAAGTTGCTGTCCTTGAGCAAGCAGGGATCACCAGCATTGAGGCCATGCTTTTGAGAACACAGCTGCGCTGGGCAGGGCACGTCTCTAGGATGGAGGACCACCCCCTCCCAAAGATACTACTCTATGGTGAACTCGCCACGGGTCAGCACAAGAGAGGTGCCCCAAAAAGAGATACAAGGACTCCCTGAAACAACATCTCAGGTTCGGCCAGATTGATCACTAACAATGGCCCACCCTGGCCTCACATCGGGAGGCGTGGAGACGCACTATTGCGGTTCTTTCTGCGTTGTCGAGACCCGTTCTGCGTATCTTCTCGAAAGAGGCCGCAGCATTGTGCATAGTGCGTCACCATGCCTCCCGATGCGAAGCCAGGGTGGACCATTGTTGGTGATCTATCTGGCCGAGCCTGAGATGTTGTTTCAGGGAGTCCTTATATCTCTTTTTGTGGGCGTCTCTCTTGCGCTGACCCGTGGCAAGTGCACCATCTTTGGGAGGCAGTGATCCTCCATCCTAGAGATGTGCCCTGCCCAGCGCAGCTGTGTTCTCAATAGCATGGCCTCAACGCTGGTGATACGCAGAACGGGTCTCGACAACGCAGAAAGAGCCGCAACTTGGAAACAACATCACTCGAGGAGGCTTTCTGCTGTGCTTTCTGCAACTGGACTTGCCTATCTCAGATTGGCCACCCTTATCCCCATCCCGAAGAATACATTTCCCCCTTTTTTTGAATCACCCTTGGATTGTACCTGGGTAAATGGCGTGTGTGTGTGTGTCGGCCTTTTTGCAATCACTCTCTGCGTCACATGGCTCTTTCGCTCCCTCTTCAAAACGCCAGGCAATTCAGTGCTGCCTCTCTCCAAGAAAATGACTTGTGGGAGGAAATGGCACAGAATCCCAATGACTCGGAGCCATCTCCTCCCCGCTTCCATCAGCCCCCTTCGCTGATCTGCCACGGAAAAAAAGTCTGCGAATTCCCAGAAGGTCTCCTGGCTGCAAAGAAAGAGCTTTTTGCTTAATTACTGCGCACATTACCATATCCCACTGCTGGTTGGCCTCCCTCTTCCCCTCGGATGGCCCTGCTCGCTGCTCCTTTCAAAGTGATGGCAGAGAAGCTGCTGCGGTTTAAGGCTGTGTGTCTTCATTCCTGTGTAAACGGACACCCTGCGTATCTACTCAAGCATCCTTTCCAGGTGACCAAGCCAGGCCCGGATTAACACTTTTTGCGCCCTAGGCCACACTTTGAAATTACGCCCCCCCCCCCCCAAAACACCACTCAGACCCACACTTGGCTGGCTTTCGCCATGGTGCCTCCGGAGCAGAAGAGAAAGGCGAGTAGCCACCATCCCGCCACCTCCAAGGTCCCCATTCCCACCGGCTGGAAAGCTCGCTGTGCTCTGAAGGTCTCCTCGGGAGTCGGGAGGCTTGGGGAGAGCGCAGTGGGTGCAAACTCGCTCCAAAGGTGTGCACGAGAGAGAGAGGGAGAGAGGGAGAGAGAGCACACGAGAGAGAGAGAGAGAGCGCGCGTGAGAGGGAGCATGCATGCGCGAGAGAGAGCGAGAGGCAAGCACACGAGAGAGAGAGAGAGTGCGTGCATCGTGCGAGTGTGTGCAAGATAGAGAGCGAGAAAGAGAGAGAGAGCGCGTGAGAGAGAGAGAGAGAGCAAGCACACGCAAGAGAGTGAGAGAGAGCAAGCACGCGCGAGAGAGAGAGTGCGTGCATGCGCGAGAGAGTGTGTGCAAGGTAGAGAGCGAGAAAGAGAGAGAGCGTGTGAGAGAGAGAGAGCAAGCGAGCGAGAGAGAGCGTGCATGCGCAAGAGAGTGTGTGCAAGATAGAGAGCGAGAAAGAGAGAGAGCTGTGCTGTGAGAGAGAGGCAAGCACGAGAGAGAGAGCGTGCATGCGCGCGAGAGTGTGTGCAAGATAGAGAGCGAGATAGAGAGAGAGAGAGAGCGTGTGAGAGAGAGAGCAAGCACGCGAGAGAGAGAGAGCGTGCATGCGCAAGAGAGTGTGTGCAAGATAGAGAGCGAGAAAGAGAGAGAGAGCACGTGAGAGAGAGAGAGCAAGCACGCGAGAGAGCGGGAGAGAGAGCAAGCCTTGTATGAGAGAAGTGTGTGTGCATGCGAGAGAGTGTGTGCAAGATAGAGAGCGAGAAAGAGAGAGAGAGAGAGCGTGTGAGAGAGAGAGCAAGCACGCGAGAGAGAGAGTGCGTGCATGCGCGAGAGAGTGTGTGCAAGATAGAGAGCGAGAAAGAGAGGGAGAGTGCATGAGAGAGAGAGAGAGCAAGCACGCGAGAGAGAGAGAGAGAGAGCATGCGAGAGAGAGAGTGTGTGCATGCGCGAGAGAGAGTGTGCAAGAGAGAGAGAGAGAGAGAAAGAGAGAAAGAGAATGCACGTGAGAGAGAGAGCATGAAAGAGAGCGCGTGACAGAGAGAGAGCATGCGAGAGAGAGTGCACAAGAGAGAGAGTGAGAGAGAGAGTGAGAAAGAGAGAGCGCACGTGAGAGAGAGAGCATGAAAGAGAGCGCGCACGAGAGAGAGCATGCGAGAGAGAGAGCCAGAGAGAGTGCGCGTGCGAGAGAGAGTGAGAAAGAGACAGTATGCGAGAGAGAGTGCGCGTGAAAGAGAGAACGCGAGAGAGAGCGTGCGAGAGACGGAGCAGAGACTTTGCCGGGAGAAGGAGCGAGGAGAGGCATAAGAAAGGGGGAAAGAGGGGCGCGGACCAGGTTTTTTGGGGGGCCGTGATCTGCGCCCCCCCCCCTCGGCTTGCGCCCCTAGGCCATGGCCTCGTTGGCCTTATGGGTAATCCGGGCATGGACCAAGCAGGGAAAACAGTTTTGCCAAGTGGAGAAAGAAAGGGAGCGGATTTGCTCTTTTCTTCCAGTAGTAAGTTTCCTTTCCAAGGCCAATGTGTGTGCGTATGTGTACATATGTGTGTCTATTTATTTATTGAAAACTTTAATATACCGCAGAGGGACTCAGGCCGGTTAATTTAGTATAATTATTACATTTTGATAAAGGTAAAGGCAGGCCCGCATTAGCTTCTTTTGGCGCCCTAGGTGAAAAGAAGCTAATCCGCCCCCAGGCGCATGTGCGTCAGTGGCACGAGGGTGAGGCTTCTGTCCTCCTCCTCCCGCAACCGGAAAACGGTCGCGTGGAGGAAGAGGAGGAAGGGAAGCCCACCTCGGGCCTGCCTTTACCTTTATCAAAATGACTGAAAATCCCTCTAATAAAAGTTTTCATGCGCCTAGGGCGCCAAAAGAAGCTAACCAGCGGCCTCGGGGTGGGGCTTCCGTCTTCCTCCTCCTCCTCCCGCGACCGGAAAATGGTCACGTGGAAGAGGAGGAAGAAGGGAAGCCCCGCCGCAGCCACCCCGAGGCTGCTGGCGGGCCTGCGCATCAGCAGCCTCGGGGTGGGCTTTCCGTCCTCCTCCTCCCGCGAGCGGAAAATGGTCGCACGGAGAAGGGAGAAGGGAAGCCCCGCTGCCCCGAGGTTGCTGGCAGGCATGCGCATCATCAACCACGGGGAGGGGCTTCCGCCCTCCTCCCGCGAGCGGAAAACGGTCGCGCGGAGGAGGAGGAAGGAAAGCCCCGCCCCGAGGCTGCTGGCGGGCATGCGCGTCAGCAGCCTCGGGATGGGGCTTTTGTCCTCCTCCTCCCGCCGGAAAACGGTTGCGCGGAGGAAAGAGGGGAAGGGAAGCCCCGCCGCTGCTGGCGGGCATGCGCGTCAGCAGCCTCGGGGTGGGGCTTCCGTCCTCCTCCTCCCGCGACTGGAAAACGGTCGCGCGGAGGAGGATGAAGGAAAGCCCTGCCCCGAGGCTGCTGGCGGGCATGCGTGTCAGCAGCCTCGGGGTGGGGCTTCCGTCCTCCTCCTCCCCGCGGAAAATGGTCGCACAGAGGAGGAGGAAGGGAAGCCCCGCCGCCCTGAGGCTGCTGGCAGGCATGCGTGTCAGCAGCCACAGGGAGGGCTTCCGTCCTCCTCCCGCGAGCGGAAAATGGTCGCGCGGAGGAAGAGGAGGAAGGGAAGCCCCGCCCCCGAGGCTGCTGGCGGGCAGGCACATCAGCAGCCTCGGGGTGGGGCTTCCGTCCTCCTCCTCCCGCGAGCGGAAAATGGTCGCGCGGAGGAGGAGGAAGGGAAGCCCCGCCGCCCCGAGGCTGCTGGCGGGCATGCGTGTCAGCAGCCTCGGGGTGGGGCTTCCGTCATCCTCCTCCTCTCGCGACCGGAAAATGGTCGCACGGAGAAGGAGGAAGAAGGGAAGCGCCGCCGCAGCCGCCCCGAGGCTGCTGGCAGGCATGCGTGTCAGCAGCCTCGGGTGGGGCTTCCGTCCCTCCCCGCGAGCGGAAAATGGTCGCGGAGGAGGAGGAGGAAGGAAGGAAGCCCCGCCGCCCGAGGCTGCTGGCGGGCATGCGTGTCAGCAGCCTCGGGGTGGGGCTTCCGTCCTCCTCCCCCCGCGAGCGGCAAAAGCCAGTGGTGACGGAGGAGGAGGAAGGAAGCGGCCGCTTCGCCCGAGGCTGCTGGCGGGCATGCGCCAGGTCAGCAGCCTCGGGTGGGGCTCCCGCCCTCCTCCTCCGCCAGTGCGGAAAATGGTCGCGCGGAGGAGGAGGAAGGGAAGCCCCGCCGCCCGAGGCTGCTGGCGGGCATGGCTTTGTCAGCAGCCTCAGGGGGATGGCAATGCCAAGCCAGTGGTCCTCCTCTCCCGCGATCGGAAAATGGTCGCTGCTGGAGGAGGAGGAAGGGGTTGAGCCAGGTCTGCCCGAGGCTGCTGGCGGGCATGGCGTGTCAGCAGCCTCTCCAGGTGGGGCAATTCCAATCCAGCCTTCTCTCGCCACCTGGAAAATGGCCATCGGAGAAGGAGGAAGAAGGGAAGCGCCGCCGCAGCCGCCCCGAGGCTGCTGGCAGGCATGCGCGTCAGCAGCATCAGGGTGGGGCTTTCGTCCTCCTCCCGCGACCGGAAAACGGTTGCACGGAGGAGGAGGAGAAGGGAGAAGGGAAGCCCTGCCGCCCTGAGGCTGCTGGCAGGCATGCGTGTCATCAGCCACCTGGAGGGGCTTCCGTCCTCCTCCCGCGAGCGGAAAATGGTGAAAGGGGAGGTGAAAGGGGAAGCCTTTGCCTTTGTCTGTGTTGTGGTACTCGTTGATCTGCTCACATCTGCATGTTTCGATCTGCTAGGTTGGCAGGAGCTAGGGCTAACAGTGGGAGCTCACCCTGTCCCACGGTGCTCCATGTAGCCATGCCGGCCACATGACCTAGGAGGTGTCTACGGACAACTTTTCAGCTTGGAAATGGAGATGAGCACCTCTCCCAGAGTCCGAGCTGAGCACCGCCTCCAGAGCCGGAGATGAAAAGGGAAGCCTTTGCCTTGTGTTGCGGTACCTATTGATCTGCTTACATTTGCATGTTTTCGACCTGCTAGGTTAGCAGGAGCTGTGGCTGACTAGGAGCTCACCCCCTCTCGGTCAGCAAGTTCAGCAGCTCAGCGGTTTAACCCACTGCCCCACCGGGGGCTCTGCTATCCATACCCTCTTCCTTTCTTGGAGGTAGATCCATTTCCTTTGTTTCTAATTCTTTACTGTGCCCAAGACGTTTTATCCTTTTCCTCATTGGGCCTTTGTGCGATGCCGCTGTGCATAAGAGTGTCACCGTACTTGGAAAGTATCCGCCTCTTCAATCGAGCGTTCCCAGATGTTCATATGCGCGGATGAATACTCATGTGCTACAATGGGTGCATTCTTGGTTGGACGGTCAGCAATATTTTAGGACACTCATTAAGTCGCCCCCTTTGAATATCCTCCGGCGTTCGAACAGATACCCTCTTTGCTTTTCAGCTTTGGAAGGCGGGACAGCCGAAGGATAATTTAGTATTGCCTTCAGCAAACTGGAGGAAACAAAGCAGTGTGTGAGGAGGTGGATAGCGATCGGAGAGTGGTCTTTGGAACGGAGCTTCAGAGACACAGGGCTGTCTGTATTTTTCATCTGTGCAGCATCAGAGGGTCTGGGAAACATGTGGGCGGCCCGACATATTCATCGCTGCTACATAATGCGAGCCCAAAAATGTTAATGCCGCTTGGCGTACAGCATGGCTGCCGTTGAGTGCCATAATGCGAAGGATCGTTTGGGGTTCTTTTAACGTTGCTTATTACACTATAAGCGGAATGTATCAGTTACGGGTTTGTCTTACTCTAAGTCAGTGTTTTTCAACCTTTTTTGAGCTGCGGCCCATTTTTTACATTTACAAAATCCTGGGGCACACCACCAACCAAAATGACACAAAATGACACTCTAACACAGTAATGCATATAGCTGATATGTTTTTAAATGTATTTATATACTCAGTGTGAAACCTGGGCCTGTTTCAATGAACACAACATATATATCCTTGTACAAAACATACTAATACTCACCCAAGGAGGGACCATCAGTCAAAAAATTGATTTTGTCATTTGGGAGTTGTACTTGCTGGGAGTTATAGTTCACCCACAATCAAAGAGCCTTCTTTTTTTTTAAATAATAATGTTTATTGGTTTTCACACAAATGGTTTTAAAAACACACACACTAACCAGCTCTTCACATAAGTGCTGGTAGTGTACATAAAACATAACAACACTAAACAGACAGACACTACATGAGTACTTCCCACCTATAGACCCGCCTCTCGTAGCCCCCTACTTGGGGTTACTAATGTTCGATTCAGGGGAGTCTAATCTCCTCCTGGTTCCATCAGTCCGCACCTGCCATTTGTCCGCGACTAGGCAGAGGGCCTTTTCCGTGGCGGCCCCGGTACTCTGGAACTCTTCTCCCAGATGATGTCCGTGCCGCCACGGAGCTCATTTCGTTCCGCAGGGCCTGTAAGACCGCCCTGTTCAAGTTGGCCTTTGGCTAGGCTGAATAAGCCAAATGTACTCTTCTTTGACCAGTACCCGGACCCTGGAATGCCATGGCCTGACACAATTGCTACACTCGGGACCAATGTGTATTTTATGTTGTTTTATGCTGTTTTATTGTACGGCGTCATGAATGTGACATGTCAGCCAGTTTTATGATGTTATCCGCCCCGAGCCTGCTGGGAGGAGCGGAATATAAGAAGGAATAAATAAATAAATAAATAAATAAATAAATAAATAAATTGATTAAGGAAACAAAAAAAAAGCCGATGTACATTAGCCTGACATCCTAACATAAAGTTCTATTCCCTTAGGTAGCCTAAGACGCGAAGTTCTTCCAGCCTTCAAAGTTATATTGTCTTAGGGCCATCACTACTCCCTTCCAGTCTGTATTCTTGCGCTTATCTGTCGCCAGTTTTTGAGTAAGCATGTCCATTTTCATAATTTCGAAGAGTTTTGCAGACCAATCTTCAATACTTGATGTAGTAGCTTCTTTCCAGGACCTTGCCAAAATCAGTCTGGCTGCAGTGATACAATAGACAAAGATTCTCTCAGTGTTCCTATCTACATCAAAATCTAGGAGACCCAATAAAAAATATTCTGGTTTTAGTTGGCATTTTAGTTTCAGCATGTTAACCATTATCTTATGCAGCATTATCCAGAATTTTTTCACTAACTTACAGTTCCACCATAGATGCATCAGGCTTCCTACCTCTGACTTACATTTCCAACATAGGTGGCTATAATTTTTGTTATACCGAGCTATTCTTTCAGGGGTGTGGTACCACCTATGGTTAGTTTCTTGGTCTTTTTTTGTAATACTTTGTCCCAGAATTGATTTTTTTTTTGAAAAGCCTATTTCTTTGTCTCTATTAAAGATCTCTCTTATTTGTAGGTAATGTAGCCAATTCATGGAGCCATCTAATTCCCTTAGTTCATTGAAGTCTTTCAGAGTCCATACTTTGTTCTCCACCTTAAGTATATCACTATACCTTAACCATTCAAAGAGCCTTCTGAACTCCACCAATGATGGAATGAACTCTGCAGAGAGCACTGAACTCAACCAATGGCAGATCCGGACCAAACTTGACACACAGAAACCTTGGTGACCAACATAACATACCGTGTTTCCTGAAAGTATGACACCCCAATTGTAAGACGATCGGGGTGTCAGAGGGGTCGGCTTATATAAGCCATACCTGAAAGTAAGACTTACTGCGGGCGGCATGGCGTGGCTTCCTGGCTGGGCGACGAGAGGCTCCCCAGAGGGACTCAAAAGGGGCCCGGAATCCTCCTCTTCCTCCCAGCGGCGCCTTCCTCTCGCCGGTTCCGCCCCCCTCCCTTCAGTGAAGTCCCACCCGCAGGGCGACTCAGGTGTCTTTCCCCGCCACCGCCCCGCTCGCCCGCGCTCCAAACACGAGCGGGGGGGGCGGCGAAAAGCGCCTGAGTCGCCCTGGGGGCGGGACTTCCGCCGGCGCCTTCTTCCCTCTCTCGCTGCTGGCGGCTCGCCCCTCCTCCCTTCAGTGAAGGGAGGGGCGGAACCGCGAGAGGAAAGGCGCCGCTGGGAGGAAGAGGAGGAGGATGGAAGGCGCCGCTGGAAGGAAGAGGAGGAAGAGGAGGAGGATTCCGGGCCCCTTTTGAGCCCCTCTGGGAGCCTCTCGTCGCCCAGCCAGGAAGCCACGCCATGCCGCCCGCAGTAAGTCTTACTTTCGTCTTACTTTCAGGGTACCGTCGCCCAATATAAGACGTACCCCGAAAGTAAGCCGTAGTGGGGATTTTGGGGGTCAAAAGAAAGTAAGACGCTGTCTTACTTTCGGGGAAACACGGTACTAGAGGGGTTTGGGAGGGAATCAGGCCTGGGTTAACACTTTTTTGCGCCCTAGGCCACACTTTGGAATTACGCCCCCCCCCCCCGCAACACACACACGCACACCACTCAGGCCCACACTTGGCTGGCTTTCGCCATGGTGCCTCCGGAGCAGAAGAGAAAGGCGAGTAGGCACCATCCCGCCACCTCCAAGGTCCCCATGCATTCCCACCGGCTGGAAAGCTCCGCTGTGCTTTGAAGGTCTCCTCGGGAGTCGGGAGGCTTGGGGAGAGTGCAGCGGGTGCAAACTCGCTATATATCTTATCTGTATGTGGCTGAGTTGCCCACTTTAGGGTTGCCACCTAAAATTTAAACATTTAAAAACATATCAGCTATATGCATTACTGTGTTAGAGTGTCATTTTCAACCTTTTTTGAGCTGCGGCACATTTTTTACATTTACAAAATCCTGGGGCACACCACCAACCAAAATGACACAAAATGACACTCTAACACAGTCATACATGTAGCTAATAGGCATGAGAAAAAAGTTATGAAAATGAAATGATTCGGAAGAAATTCGTAAGAAATGCTACTTTTGAGAATTTTCGCATCTGGAACGCCAACCAGGAAGTGGACTTTCTTTATAGAACTTCGGGGCCAGGATTTTCTTAAGTGTCGTTATTAGGTCGTAAGGGGGCACCCTCCTTCTCTCTCACCACCCTCCCGCCTCCCTTGCCAATAAGTATTATGGCAAGGCAAGCCCTAAACTCGCTCCTTCTTTCGGCTGGAAGGAAGCCTGGAAAAAATGTAAACAGAGAGGATTACTCAGAAGTAAATCTGCAAAGGAGGGCACTTTGGATGAAGGGCCCTCCTTTGTGGATTTACTTCTGAGGAAACTCTCTGTTTACATTTTTTCCAGGCTTCCTGCCTCTCCTGCCTGCCAGGATCTAAAGCATCAAAGAGTATTGGGGGAGAAACCAACCTGCCAATGTATAATAGAAGAATGAATGCTACTGTAAGTGCCTAATATTATAAGTAATCCAACTGGTCATATACCTACATTCCATGCACATGCAATAATACAGCAGTAATAACAATGGGTAAAATTCAAACCGAAGTATTCTGACTGTGGTCCCTCCTCAAGCGGTGCAAACTGCCAAAGGCTCTTCTCTATGAGCCCGGGAAAAGCCAAAACCCCGGGCACAGCGTTTGCTGCCTGGGTGCACACACATACATATTCTTGGGGGGGGGGGGGGTTGCTGCAGAATCTTCTCTATAAACCCATTGTTATTACTGCTGTATTATTGCATGTGCATGGAATGTAGGTCTATGACCAGCCTGGGCAAACTTGGGCCCTCGCTCCCTCAGGATCGGGGTGAGAGAGAGGCAGCGAGGAGCGGGGGGGGGCTCCTCCTCCTTTTCTTTTGCTGCTTCCAAGAATAGAATACCCCCTCCTTCCCTCCCTCCTTCCTATTTGGAGAGTCCCATCTAGAATTCAGTGTGATTTATTCAAGTTTTGGCCTACAACTCCCAGAAATCCCAGCCAATTTACCAGCTGTTAGGATTTCTGGGAGTTGTAGGCCAAAACCATCTGAATGCGCATGCACTGGCATATGAACTACTACCGAATTTCGTTAGTTATTACGTTACATTTTAGAAATTTTGGGAATTTTTTTGTAAGTCTTTCTATTACTAATCAAAAAAATCCCCCCCCCCATTTGATTTTAGAATCACGATTTTTGGGTTCTAAACCATGCCTAATAGCTAATATGTTTTTAAATGTATTTATATACTCAGTGTGAAACCTGGATCTGTTTCAATGAACACAACATAGATATCCTGGCACAAAACATACTAATACTCACCCAAGGAGGGACCATCAGTCAAAAAATTGATTTTGTCATTTGGGAGTTGTAGTTGCTGGGAGTTATAGTTCACCCGCAATCAAAGAGCCTTCTGAACTCCACCAATGATGGAATGGAATCAAACTTCCCACACAGAATTCCCATAAGCAAGAGTTTGGTGGGCATTGACCTTGAGTTTTGGAGTTGTAGTTCACCTATATCCAGAGAGCACTGCGAACTCAAACAATGTTGGATCAGGACCAAACTTGGCATGAATACTCAATATGCCCAAATGTGAACACAGAGGGAGTTTGAGGAAAATAGAGCTTGACAATTGGGAGTTACAGTTTCTGGAATTTATAGTTAACACACAAACAAAGAGCATCCTGAACTCTTGCAACAATGGAATTGAACCAAAGTTGGCATATTGAACTCTCATTACCAACAGAAAGTACTGAAAGGGTTTACCTGGGAATTGACCTTGAGTTTGGAAGTTGTAGTTCACCTACACTCAGAGAGCACTGTGGACTCAAATAATGATGGGCGGGCCTCTTTCTCATGGCAAGGGGGACACTCCACCCCTTTCCGACCCTCCCTCCGCTCACCTCAACCTCTCTGCCGGCCATTCCTCCTCCTCAAATGGCGACCGCTGGGAAGGGGGCGGGGCCCGAGTGACGTCACCCTTCCCTCCTCCCTCCCTCAATTGGAGGCTGGCTAGCTGGCGCGCGCGGAGGGGAAACTGCCCCTTCTTCTTCTTCGCCACCGCCCGGCCCTTCCTCCTCCTCCTCCCCCCGCAAGCAGCAGCAGCAGGAGTTCGGCAGGAGGGAGAAGAAAGGGTATATTGAAGGTTTTCCCATGGCACGCCTGACGATCGCTCACAGCACACTAGTGTGCCGTGACATAGCGGTTGGGAAACGCTGCTCTAAGTAATGTGAAAATAGGGATCGTATAATATAAGTCAGCTAGGCATTTATTTAAGGCCGAATCGGGTGTATTGTATTGTATTGCAAACCCCATAATCTGTGGTCTGTCCTCCCTCAAATCACACATAATGTGGGTAATGGGGAATCTGCGTGCCAAGTTTGATCCAGATCTGTCATTCGTGGGGGTCGCAGTGGTCTGCAGGCGGTGCCTAGGTGATTTGAAAAAAGGCATTGGTTGCATTGGGAAGTTTGGTAATATCTCTGGATGTAGGGTGAACTACAACTCCCATGCATGTGGGTTATTCCCTCCCCAACCCCTCCAGTAGGTTATTTTGGTCCCCAAGTGCTAAGTTTGGTCCAGGTCCGTCATTCGTGCGGGTCACAGTGGTCAGCGAGGATCCGGGTGATTTGAAAACAAGCATGATTTGCATTGGGAAGTTTGGTAATATCTCTGGCTGTAGGGTGAACTACAACTCCCATGCATGTGGGTAATTCCCTCCCAAACACCAAGGTTTCTGTGTGTCATGTTTGGTCCAGGTCCGTCATTCGTAAAGGTCACAGTGGTCTGTGGGGATCCGGGTGTCCAGATCTGACATTGGCTGGGTTTGATGCTCCCTGCATAAGGGCGAACGACAACTCCCAAAATCAAGGTCAATTCTCAAAAACTTTCCAGTCAACAGCCGTGGCCTCTTCTCCCCACCTTCCTCACAAATGACGTCCTAATCTCGCTCACATACCAAAGAGGATTAGATTTCTTGAGAACGGGCAAAGCCCTACTATGGCGCTCTGTTTACAAAAGGTCACTGGTCCCTGGCGGAGGAAAAGGTACCAAGATGCAGCCGAGGAATGAAAAAGAACATTTCCCTTCCTGGTGAAGATTGGGGGAGGATGGACCATGAATGATGGGATTTGTAGTACCTTTGCCTGATTCAGCTCCCATGGAGCACAGTGACCCGCACGAATGACAGACCTGGACCAAACTTGGCATACAAACCACCCCATGACCCACTGAATGTCCTGATGCACTTTGGGGGAGGATGGAACATGGATGATGGGATTTGTAGTACATTTACCCAATTCGGTTCCCACAAACCACTGTGACCCCCACAAATGACAGACCTGGACCAAACTTGGCATACAGACCACCCCATGACCCATTGCATGTGTTGATGCACTATGGGGGGAGGATGGAACATGGATGATGGGATTTGTAGTACCTTTACCCAATTCGGTTCCCACAAACCACTGTGACCCCCCCACAAATGACGGACATGCACCAAACTTGGCATACAGACCACCCCATGACCCACTGCATGTCCTGATGCGCTTTGGGGGAGGATGGAACATGGATGATGGGATTTGTAGTACCTTTACCCAAATCGGTTCCCACAAACCACTGTGACCCCCACAAATGACGGACCTGCACTATACTTCCCCCCCCCCCCCGCCACGACTCACATTTTGTCCTGGTATGGTTTGGGGGAGGATAGACCACGGATGATGGGATTTGCAGTACTTCCATCCAATTCAACTCCCACAGACCACTGCGACCCCCACAAATGACAGACCATGGATGATGGGATATGCAGTACTTCCATCCAATTCAATTCCCACAAACCACTGCGACCCCCACAAATGACAGACCATGGATGATGGGATTTGCAGTACTTTCATCCAAATCATCTCCCACAGACCACTGCGACCCCCACAAGTGACAGACCATGGATGATGGGATTTGCAGTACTTTCATCCAATTCATCTCCCACAGACCACTGCGACCCCCCACAAATGACAGACCACGGATGATGGGATTTGCAGTACTTTCATTCAATTCATCTCCCATACACCACTGTGACCCCCACAAATATCAACCTGGACCATATTTGGCACACAGATGCCCCATGCCCCCCTTTATGTCCTGATGCAGATTGGAGGAGGACGGACCTTGATTTATGGGAGTTATAGTTCACCTGCATTCAGAGAATCTGCGACCCCCACCAACAATGGTTCGGGACCGAATTTGGCACAGAGTAGCCCCATGAGCGACTGAACATACTGCTGGGGGCTTTGAGAATTGACCTTGATTTTGGGAGTTGCAGTTCACCCTTATGCAGAGAGCACTGAACTCAACCAATGGCAGATCCGGACCAAACTTGACACACAGAAACCTTGGTGACCAATATAACATACTAGAGGGGTTTGGGAGGGAATCAGGCCCGGATTAACACTCTTTTGCACCCTAGGCCACACTTTAGAATTAGCCCCCCCCACACACACACACACACGCACACCACTCAGACCTACACTTGGCTGGCTTTCACCATGGTGCCTCCGGAGCAGAAGAGAAAGGCGAGTAGGCACCATCCCACCACCTCCAAGGTCCCCATGCATTCCCACCGGCTGGAAAACTCCGCTGTGCTCTGAAGGTCTCCTCAGGAGTCGGGCGGCTTGGGGAGAGCACAGCGGGTGCAAACTCGCGCCAAAGGCGTGCACAAGAGAGAGAAAGCGCGTGCGAGAGAGAGAGCGAGAGAGAGAGTGCGTGAGAAAGAGAGAGAGCAAGAGTAAGAGCGCACGAGAGAGAGAGAGCGAAAGAGAGCGCGCAGGAGAGAGCGCGTGTGAGAGAGCGAGAGAGACCGTGCATGAGAAAGACAGCGAGAGCAAGAGCGCACAAGAGAGAGAGAGAGAGAGAGAGTGCACGCGAGAGAGAGAGAGCGTGTGGGAGAGAGCGCATGCAAGAGAGCGAGAGAGAGCGTGCACGAGAAAGAGAAAGCGAGAACAAGAGCACGCAAGAGAGAGAGCGCGCGCGTGGGAGAGAGCGGTGGGAGAGAGCGAGAGAGAGCGTGCACAAGAAAGAGAAAGCGAGAGCAAGAGCGCACAAGAGAGAGAGAGAGAGAGTGCATGCGCGAGAGAGAGCGAGAGAGAGCGTGCACGAGAAAGAGAAAGCGAGAACAAGAGCACGCAAGAGAGAGAGAGCGCGCGTGGGAGAGAGCGGGTGGGAGAGAGCGAGAGAGAGCGTTCACAAGAAAGAGAAAGCGAGAGCAAGAGCGCACAAGAGAGAGAGAGAGTGCACGCGCGCGAGAGAGCGCGTGGGAGAGAGCGCGTGCAAGAGAGCGAGAAAGAGCGTGCACGAGAAAGAGAAAGCAAGAACAAGAGCACGCAAGAGAGAGAGAGCGCGCGCGTGGGAGAGAGCGGGTGGGAGAGAGCGAGAGAGAGCGTTCACAAGAAAGAGAAAGCGAGAGCAAGAGCGCACAAGAGAGAGAGAGAGTGCGCGCGTGGGAGAGAGCGCGTGCAAGAGAGCGAGAAAGAGCGTGCACGAGAAAGAGAAAGCAAGAACAAGAGCACGCAAGAGAGAGAGAGCGCGCGTGGGAGAGAGCGGGTGGGAGAGAGCGAGAGAGAGCGTTCACAAGAAAGAGAAAGCGAGAGCAAGAGCGCACAAGAGAGAGAGAGAGTGCACGCGCGCGAGAGAGCGCGTGCAAGAGAGCGAGAAAGAGCGTGCACGAGAAAGAGAAAGCAAGAGCAAGAGCGTGCAAGAGAGAGAGCGCGCGCACGTGGAAGAGAGCGCGTGGGAGAGAGCGAGAGAGAGCGTGCACGAGAAAGAGAAAGCGAGAGCAAGAGCGCACAAGAGAGAGAGTGCGTGGGAGAGAGCGCGTGCAAGAGAGCGAGAAAGAGCGTGCACGAGAAAGAGAAAGCAAGAACAAGAGCACGCAAGAGAGAGAGAGCGCGCGCGTGGGAGAGAGCGGGTGGGAGAGAGCGAGAGAGAGCGTGTACAAGAAAGAGAAAGCGAGAGCAAGAGCGCACAAGAGAGAGAGAGAGAGTGCACGCGCGCAAGAGAGCGCGTGGGAGAGAGCGCGTGCAAGAGAGCGAGAAAGAGCGTGCACAAGAAAGAGAAAGCAAGAGCAAGAGTGTGCAAGAGAGAGAGCACGCGCACGTGGAAGAGAGCGCGTGGGAGAGAGCGAGAGAGAGCGTGCACGAGAAAGAGAAAGCCGAGAGCAAGAGCGCACAAGAGAGAGAGAGCATGCGCAAGAGAGAGCGTGTGAGAGAGAGCAAGAGAGAGAGAGAGAGCAAAAGAGAGAGAGAGAGAGAGGGAGCGCGAGAGAGAGAGCAAGCGTGCGAGACGGAGCTGAGACTTTGCCGGGAGAAGGAGCGAGGAGGGGCATGAGAAAGGGGGAAAGGGGCGCGGACCAGGTTTTTTTTGGTCCGTGATCTGCGCCACACCCCCCCCCCAGCTTGCGCCCCTAGGCCATGGCCTCGTTGGCCTTATGGGTAATCCGGGCATGGAGGGAATGACCCACGTGCATGGGAATTGTAGTTCACCTTGCATCCAAAGATATTACCAGAATTTCCAAAACAAACAATGCCTTTTTCAAATTACCCAGGTACCGCCGGCTCCCCAAGCTACGGGTCCCCATTGCGACTCCCACGAATGACGGACCTGGACCAAACTTGGCACGTAGCCCCCCCCATGACCCACTGCATGTTTCTTTTGGGGGGTGGATGGAACACGGATTATGGAATTTGCAGTACGATCACTCGCTTCCAGATACCCAGGGGCCACGTAAAATTTTATTGGGCCAAACGTGGTCCAGAGTGCACAAGTGAAAGAAGACCTGACCTAAGCGACTTGCCAGAGGAGAGATGAAAACATGCTTCTTCCGTATAGTTCTCCTCAGAGAATAATATCCCCTGCGAGTTCCTGGAATGTCTCTGGAACTATGGCTTGACATGCAGTTAGTCATAGAGCTGTCATGCTCTGTGGGGGGCAGCTCTTTCCATGAAATCAATCACAACAGTAAGCCTTCTGTGCACTCAGAAAGAAAAGGAACTTGGCAATTCAAATGATCTACTAATTGATGCAAAATTGAGCTTATTTTCCAATCTCTTCTCCCTCATATCTTTCGGTGGTATTGCCAAAAAACTTTTGAGCGTAGTTTAAACTACAGGTGGAAGTCATGTGATCTATATATTTGTTGCCCCACAGTCAATTTTGCCACGCTTGAAACCTTAGTTGCCCTATTATATATTATTATTACTAGCTGAGGACCCGGCGGTGCCCGGGTTATTTGAGGAAGGCATTGTGTGCCAAGGTTGGTTCCTATTAGATGTTTTTGTGGCTTGCAGTGGTCTCAGGAACTTAGTGAAGGTACTGGAACTCCCATTGGCCATGGTCCATCCCCTTCCAAACAGCACCAGGATGTAGAGTGAGTCATGGGGGCTGTGTGTGTCACATTTGGTCTTGATCATTCTCTGGATGAGGGTTGCAGCGGTCTCTGGAAGTGAGGGAAGGTACTGGAAGTCCCATCATCCATAGTCCCCCATTCCCCAAACTACACCAGGATGTAGAGTGGGTCATAGGGGCTCTGTGTGCCAGGTGTGGTCTTGATTAGTCATTGGATGAGGGTCGCAGCGGTCTCGGGAAGTGAGTGGAGGTACTTCAAGTCCCATCATCCGTGGTCCGTCCCACTCAAAACTGCACCAGGATGTAGAGTGGGTCATGGGTACTCTGTGTGCCACGTTTGGGCCTGGTCTGTGATTTGTAGGGGCTGCAATGTTCTGTGGGGAATTAATTGGGTGAAGGTACTGCAAATCCCATCATTTGTGAGCCAGCCATAAACTGCAGCAGGTTTGTAAAGTGGGCCATTGGGCCTCTGTGTGCCAAGTTTGGTCCTGATTCGTCATTGGTGTGGGCCATAGTGCTCTAAGGAAGTGAATTAAAGTACTGCAAGTCCCATCATCCATGGTCCATCCTCCCTCAAACTGCACCAGGATGTAGGGTGCATCTTGGGGGGTCTTTGTGCCAAGTTTGGTCTTGTTCTGTCATTGTTGGAGGCCTAGTCAGGAAAATCAAGTTGAGGAAGCTTAACAATATCCCATGACCTGAGGCCTAGTCAGGAAAATCAAGTTAAGGAAGCCTTGCTGTCAATTTTGGGCCTGGTCTGTGATTTATAGGGGCTACAGTGTGGTTTGGGAAGTGAATCAGGTGAAGGTACTGCAAATCCCATCATTTGTGGCCCATCCTGTCCTAAACCACACCAGGTTGTCAAGTGGGCCATTGGGCCCCTGTGTGCCAAGTTTGGTCCTGATCCGTTATTGCTGTGGGCCGCAGTGACTGCCTGCCTGAGGCCTTTCCTTTTCCTTCTGCATCACCTTAGAATGTTGGAATGTAGATGGCCAATCAGAGTCCTTTATGCAAATACTCCCTCAGTGGCAACCAATCCCCTCTGTCTGTTGCCTTGGAATGTTGGAGTTCTGAGGCTGGCCAATCAGAGGCAATTCATTCCGAACCCTTCCAGTATTTTCTGTTGGTCATGGGGGTTCTGTGTGCCAAGTTTGGCTCAATTCCATTGTTGATGTAATTCAAAATGCTCTTTGATTGTAGGTAAACCATAAATCCCAGTAATTACAACTCCCAAATGAGAAGAGTTATTTTCTCTTTTCCAAATTTATTTTTTATTAAAGGTTTCATATTTACTACACACCACAAATAGGTAAAGGAAAGTAACATACATGGGGAACCAGAGGGAATAAACATAAAAGGGGGATAAAACAAAGGTGACTTCCGCCTTCATTCCATACCATTAACAATAATTATTTATAACAAATCTATTAATCAGGAGCATCCCAGATGCTCTTATTTGTAAATCGTGATAATCCCTTTTATCACCTTATTTATCTTAGTCTCTAATTTACTCATTAGTTTTAATGTACTCAACAACTTGTAGCCAGTCTGTTCTGATGTTTCCTTTACCATTATTTTGTCTCAACCAAAACGTAAGTTCGTCCATGTCTTTAATCTCAAGTATCTTTTCTAACCATTGGTCCTTTGTTGGTAACAAATTTGTCTTCCAAATTCTTGCAAATATTATCCGAGCCGCCGTCGACAGGAAGACAAAGAGTTTTTCCGTATTCTCATTGGTGAATATTCCATTATCCATTATACCTAACAGATAAAGCTCTGGTTTCATTTGGAACTCAACCTGTAGGATTTCCTTGCATTCCTTGTGAATAAGTTTCCAATATTCATTAGTTTTGGGGCAGGTCCACCACATGTGAAAAAGGTACCTTCTTGTTTATCACATTTCCAACACTTATTATCTATATTTTTATACATTATATTTAATTTCTTAGGTGTGATGTACCATCGATGTATCATTTTAGCCAATTTTCTTTTAAGTCAGTTGCATATGTAATTTTGAGCTGTTTAGTCCACAACCTTCCCACTCCCTTAATTGGATGGGTCTCCCAATATTTCAAGCCCTTTTTACCATGGATTGTTTGATTACTTCCTCCTCTGTAGCCCAGTTCAGAAGCATAGAGTATGTTTTTGATATATTTTCCTTTTCGTTCTTAAGAATTTTGTCCCACGGTCCTTCCAAAACACTAAATCCCTTAACCTTATCTTTATTAAAACTTTCTCTCATTTGGAAGTAATGTAGCCATAACACATTACGGTGTATTTCGACAATTTCTTCGTGTGTCTTCATCACTAATACTCCTCCTATTGACGTCAAAATGTCCTGATATTTTGGCCACTCTGTCCAACCAAGTAACCTTCTTTGATTAGCTTCTAGAGGTGACAGCCATAGTGGTGTCTTAGTATACATATAGTCTTTATATTTGTGTGTAAATGTTGTATAACATATGTTAAATGTATGTTGTTTTGTGTAGTTCAAAGGAATATTCTATGAATTGTTGCTGTGGGTGAAACAGAAGGGAGGCTTGGCAGAAGCTCTGAAGGGCCAGAGCCTTTTAGAATGTTCAAGGTATGAATTTTACAGTTGGTGAAGAGCGGTTGGAAGCCAACTGCCATGAGAGGGGGAGGAGTTTGTTTTGTTTTAGTTTTAGTTGGTCTGAAGGACTTTAAGAGAACAGTTCAGTCTTTAGTTGGTCTTAAGGTCTGCGAGAGAGCAGTCCAGTTTTATGGGTGTAGAGACCCTAGTTAAAGACGGAAGAGTCCAGGGGTTTATAGAGGGTTAGTGGAAACCCTATAGTATATCCCCATTGTGTTTTGTGTAACAGAATAAGTTTGTGCCTCTGAGGAAGTATAAAACCAATCAAGATTTGTACCCATTTGTGTCATAATAAATTATTTACATCTTAAAAGAAAAACACCTCTGTTAGTTCTTTTATTGGTGGTGGCCCTCAAGGTCAGTGGTCAGACAGACAAATGGTGGCAGTGTGGTCAAGTGGTTACTGAGAAATTTAAAGTCTCTGCAATCAATGGTTAGTGGGAAGATAGTCTACCCTGCCATAAGACAGAAGTTGCTGAGGTAATTTCAGGCCCCCTTGCATTTAGGGTTAGCAGTTTGGAATCCGAAAGATTGTCAGTTTGAGGCGGTCAACAAGGGGTTGTCACATTTGTCAAATGTGACAACCCCTTGTTGACCGGCCTCAGACTGACAATCTTTCGCAATCCAAACTGCTAACCCTAAATGCAGGGGCCTCAAGTTACCTCAGCAACTTCTGTCTTATGGCAGGGTAGACTATCTCCCCACTAACCATTGAATTGCAGAGACTTTAAATTTCTCAGTAACCACTTGACCACACTGCCACCATTTGTCTGTCTGACCACTGACCTTGAGGGCCACCACCAATAAAAAGAACTAACAGAGGTGTTTTTCTTTTAAGATGTAAATAATTTATTATGACACAAATGGGTACAAATCTTGATTGGTTTTATACTTCCTCAGAGGCACAAACTTATTCTGTTACACAAACACAATGGGGATATACTATAGGGTTTCCACTAACCTCTATAAACCCCTGACTCTTCCGTGTTTAACTAGGGTCTCTACACCCATAAAACTGGACTGCTCTCTTGCAGACCTTAAGACCAACTAACGACTGAACTGTTCTCTTACAGTCCTTAAGACCAACTAAAACAAAACAAACTCCTCCCCCCTCTCATGGCAGTTGGCTTCCAACCGCTCTTCACCAACTGTAAAATTCATACCTTGAACATTCTAAAAGGCTCTGGCCCTGGTTGCTATGGCAACAGCTCTTCAGAGCTTCTGCCAAGCCTCCCTTCTGTCTCACCCACAGCAACAATTCATAGAATATTCCTTTGCACTACACAAAACAACATACATTTAACATATGTTATACAACATTTACACACAAATAATCGACCAGATTTTCAGCAACGCAGATCTGATAAAATGATTTCCGAAGTTTTTTTCAATTTTGGCCCCTTCATACCACAGGTATGAGTGCCATCCTTTTCGCAAGTCAAAGCCTTCCAGGGTTAGTGTGGAACTTTTAGATAATAGCACCCAATCTTTCACCCATGTCAAAGCACATGCTTCATAATATAATTTTAAGTCCGGTAGGCCAAAGCCTCCTTTTTCTTTATGCATAGTCATTATATTATACTTAATTCTTGGTTTCTTATTCTTCCATATGAAATTAGTCAAGTCCTTTTTCCAATTATTAAAAATCTTCATATTTCTTAGTATCGGCAGATTCTGAAATAGGTACAACATCTTTGGTAACAAATTCATCTTTACAGCAGAAATCCTTCCCAGCAGGGAAAGATTAAGTCTTTTCCATTGTTCTAATTCTTCTTTCATTTTTTTCCATTGCTCCATATAATTGTCTTTCAATAGATGTAGATTCCTTGCAGTGATCCAGATTCCTAAATATTTAAACTTATTAACCACTTGGATACCCGTCAATTCTTGTAATAGAAGAGCTATTTTCTCAAAAGTCCACCAGTGTTCAAATTTGGGCATATTGAGTATTTGTGCCAAGTTTGGTCCAGATCCATAATTGTTTGGGTTCTCAGTTCTCTCCGGATGCAGGTGAACTACATCTCCCCTAAATCACTGCCAATTCCTCCCAAACCCCTCCAGTATTTTCTGTTGGTCATGTGAGTTCTCTGAGCCAAGTTTGGTCCAGTTCTGTAATTTATGGTTGGGGGTCACCACAAGCTCATGCATTTTGGACAATTAAGAAACTGACTTTTTCAAACAACACTGGGTACCCAAGCTGGTAGAAAACAAACCCAAGCATGGACTGGACCACTTCTACCCACAATACTCATTTTCCAGGTGCAGGAACATTTCTTTGCGGAGGGCCGTTCAAAAACGGAGCTTCCCGCTGGGACACAAAGTCCTCCTGTCTTGGGATAGCGCTAGCACTGGCTCCGCGCATTGTTTGCATGCCATGACTCTTGGATAACAAGGAAGCGAGGAAAGGTGAGTTGAGCAGCGCCAGAGACAAAACCTTCCCTGTTTGGTAGAGAGGTGGTGGCACATTCCTTGTGAATGACTTCCAAGCTTGTGTGCTTGGTACACAAAGCCCTGCTGCCTTGGCAACCCGCTTGGAGCATGGACACCAGCTGTCTGACGCTGCTGCGGTTGTTCTGGGCACAGGGACAGCTGTATGTATATGTCCCCGCCCACTGTCCTTATGTAGCAGGGACAGCCCTAGTCCGATTTCCTGCCATTGATGACTGGTTCATTGATTGGTTTGTTTTTCATGGGGAACCTTTGTTAATGACTCCGTGCCCTAAATATTAGATCTGTCACCATTTCTGACAGTGTAATTCCGTCGCATAGGTCAGTGTTTCCCAACCAGAGTGCCGTGAGCAACCACCAGGTGTGCCGTCGGAAATTGGAACCTCCGATACCCTTTCTTCCCCCTCCTGCCGAAAACTTTTTCTTCTCCACTCGGGCTCCCTTCTTCTCAGTCTCGCTCTGCTCGCTTTGCCTTGCTTTGCTCTGGGGTGAGTCTGCGCAGTAGCGCCCACACGGGCCACGTCTTCCTCCCTCCCCCCTCCCCTCCTGAACACGCTCACGCTGCCCCCTCGGATCAAAATGCTGGCAGAAGCGGCAGTGGAGAAGAAGAAGTAAGTGTTGGGCAGGAGGGGGAAGAAAGGGCGCGAAGGGGAAGGGGGAGGAAGAGGTCTCTGTCGAAAGCTGGCATGGGCAAACTCGGACCTTCCAGGTGTTTTGGACTCCATCTCCCACCATTCCTAGCAGCCCCGGGCCCTTTTCCTCCCCCCCAGCCACTTAAGCAGGAAAGGGCCTCAGGCTGTTAGGAATGGTGGGAGTTGGAGTCCAAAGCACCCAGAGGGCCGAAGTTTTCCCATGCCTGTTTGAGGGACCTTAAAGTGGTGAGCCTCCTTCCAACATTGTGATTCTGGATAGAAAACAAACAACAATATCACATAACATTGTTTGAGTCCACAGTGCTCTCTGGGTGTAGGTGAACTACAACTCCCAAACTCAAGGTCAATTCCCAAGCAAACCCTTGCAGTACTTTCTGTTGGTAATGAGAGTTCAATATGCCAAGTTTGGTTCAATTCCATTGTTGCAAGAGTTCAGGATGCTCTTTGATTGTGTGTTAACTATAAATCCCAGAAACTGTAACTCCCAAATGTCAAGGTCTATTTCCCCCAAACTCCATCTGTGTTCACATTTGGGCATATTTCTTATTCATGCCAAGTTTGGTCCTGATCCAACATTGTTTCAGTCCACAGTGCTCTCTGGATGTAGGTGAACTACAACTCCAAAACTCAAGGTCAATGCCCACCAAACTCTTCTAGTATTTTCTCTTGGCTATTGGGAGTTCTGTGTGGGAAGTTTGTGTCTTAATGCCATTCCTGCCCGGATATCTATGTTGTGTTCATCGAAACAGGCCCAGGTTTCACACTGAGTGTACAAATACATTTAAGAACATATTAACTATATGTATGACTGTGTTAGAGTGTCATTTTGTGTCATTGTGGTTGGTGGTGAGCCCCAGGATTTTGTCAATGTAAAAAAAGTGCCGCGGCTCAAAAAAATTTGAAAATTTGATTCTACCTATATGTCTGCTTTGAAGGCTTAGAAACAGAAGCTGGCTGGCCATCTGTCGGGGTTGCTTTGATTGTGCTTCTCCTGCTTGGGCAGAGGGTTGGACTAGCTGGCCTATATGGCCTCTTCCAACTCTAGGATCCAACGATTCTATCTATCTATATGTCTGCTTTGAAGGCTTAGAAATAGAGGCTAGATGGCCATCTGTCGGGGATGCTTTTATTGTGCTTCTCCTGCATGGGCAGGGGGTGGGAGTTCTGTGTGGGAAATTTGATTCCACTCCATCATTGGTGGAGTTCAGAATGCTCTTTGATTGCGGGTGAAATATATCTCCCAGCTGTTGAGCAAGATCTTTGTGTGTGTCTTTCTGCCATTCCTGCCAGAATATCTATGTTGTGTTCATTGAAACAGGTCCAAGTTTCACACTGAGTGTATAAATACATTTAAAAACATATTAACTATCTGCATTACTGTGTTAGAGTGTCATTTTGTGTTCATCGAAACAGGCCCAGGTTTCACACTGAGTGTATAAATACATTTAAAAACATATTAACTATCTGCATTACTGTGTTAGAGTGTCATTTTGTGTTCATCGAAACAGGCCCAGGTTTCACACTGAGTGTATAAATACATTTAAAAACATATTAACTATCTGTATTACTGTGTTAGAGTGTCATTTTGTGTTCATCGAAACAGGCCCAGGTTTCACACTGAGTGTATAAATACATTTAAAAACATATTAACTATCTGCATTACTGTGTTAGAGTGTCATTTTGTGTTCATCGAAACAGGCCCAGGTTTCACACTGAGTGTATAAATACATTTAAAAGCATATTAACTATCTGCATTACTGTGTTAGAGTGTCATTTTGTGTTCATCGAAACAGGCCCAGGTTTCACACTGAGTGTATAAATACATTTAAAAACATATTAACTATCTGCATTACTGTGTTAGAGTGTCATTTTGTGTTCATCGAAACAGGCCCAGGTTTCACACTGAGTGTATAAATACATTTAAAAACATATTAACTATCTGCATTACTGTGTTAGAGTGTCATTTTGTGTTCATCGAAACAGGCCCAGGTTTCACACTGAGTGTATAAATACATTTAAAAACATATTAACTATCTGTATTACTGTGTTAGAGTGTCATTTTGTGTTCATCGAAACAGGCCCAGGTTTCACACTGAGTGTATAAATACATTTAAAAACATATTAACTATCTGTATTACTGTGTTAGAGTGTCATTTTGTGTTCATCGAAACAGGCCCAGGTTTCACACTGAGTGTATAAATACATTTAAAAACATATTAACTATCTGCATTACTGTGTTAGAGTGTCATTTTGTGTTCATCGAAACAGGCCCAGGTTTCACACTGAGTGTATAAATACATTTAAAAACATATTAACTATCTGTATTACTGTGTTAGAGTGTCATTTTGTGTTCATCGAAACAGGCCCAGGTTTCACACTGAGTGTATAAATACATTTAAAAACATATTAACTATCTGTATTACTGTGTTAGAGTGTCATTTTGTGTTCATCGAAACAGGCCCAGGTTTCACACTGAGTGTATAAATACATTTAAAAACATATTAACTATCTGTATTACTGTGTTAGAGTGTCATTTTGTGTTCATCGAAACAGGCCCAGGTTTCACACTGAGTGTATAAATACATTTAAAAACATATTAACTATCTGCATTACTGTGTTAGAGTGTCATTTTGTGTTCATCGAAACAGGCCCAGGTTTCACACTGAGTGTATAAATACATTTAAAAATATATTAACTATCTGCATTACTGTGTTAGAGTGTCATTTTGTGTTCATCGAAACAGGTCCAGGTTTCACACTGAGTGTATAAATACATTTAAAAACATATTAACTATCTGCATTACTGTGTTAGAGTGTCATTTTGTGTTCATCGAAACAGGCCCAGGTTTCCCACTGAGTGTATAAATACATTTAAAAACATATTAACTATCTGTATTACTGTGTTAGAGTGTCATTTTGTGTTCATCGAAACAGGCCCAGGTTTCACACTGAGTGTATAAATACATTTAAAAACATATTAACTATCTGTATTACTGTGTTAGAGTGTCATTTTGTGTTCATCGAAACAGGCCCAGGTTTCACACTGAGTGTATAAATACATTTAAAAACATATTAACTATCTGTATTACTGTGTTAGAGTGTCATTTTGTGTTCATCGAAACAGGCCCAGGTTTCACACTGAGTGTATAAATACATTTAAAAACATATTAACTATCTGTATTACTGTGTTAGAGTGTCATTTTGTGTCATTTTGGTAGGTGGTGTGCCCAGGATTTTGTGAATGTAAAAAATGTGCCGCGGCTCAAAAAAGGTTGAAAAACACTGGCTTAATAGACACCCATGAAAGCATTACGTCTCCCATGAAATTGAAAAACTTAAAACAGTGATCTCTTTTGCCCAAAGAATGGCCACTTCACCCTCCTGCTTTCACCCAAACAGCCAGGCCAGGTTATGGGGTCGAGAGGGCTGAAATCAGAGGCCAGCTTACAAAAGGCAGTCGCCTTTTTTCATCAATGTGCCAAGTGCCGAAGAGGAACCCTCTGCCACATAGACTCATATTGTGACTAGGGGTTAAATGCCATGACCTTTGACTCCCTTCTTTCCCCATTCCCCGAGAAGAGGTGGCCGTCCCCTTTCACCAGGGAAAGAAAGCCAGCTGCTCCCGGAGGAATGACGAATGGCCTCTCCGCAGCCTGCAAACTCCTCCGGGAGACCTCAGAGGCGGTCAGGGAATGCGGCTCCTTTGCCGCTTTCCCAAAACAATTGCACAATGTCGCACTGACGGAAGGATATACATTTCCCAGACCTTTTTTTTTTTGTGGATCTGGCCCTTTGGCTTGGGGGAGAGGACCGAGACAAGGCTCCATCTGCAATCTCTCCCTTTCAAAGTCTTGATAGCAATGGTATGCGCTCTCGTTAACAATGTGCGCTCGGCCTGGCGCATGGCCACCGCTGGGCAAGAACGCGCCTCCTCCAGCTGCGCATTCCTCTGGGAACACATTGCCTCTGCGAGGCATCCCTGCATTTCAAAGGAACGCAACACACCGGCCCTGGCCTCACAGCGCATTCCTGCAAGAGCATAAGAAATTGCACGGCGTGGCATAAGAAAGGGAATCTGACTTCTTGAGCATCTCCATGTTACGATGGTGGGTCAATAAGTCAGTGACGCACAGGGCTTTGGATAAAAAAATCATTTTATTTTTCAACGTCGTCTCCTTTGAGCTCTATACACTTTGTCCAACGTTTCTCCAATTTTTTTTATCCCTTCCAAAAAAATAAGATTTGCAGAGGTCATCAAAATAGGTATGTGTTTGTGAGATGACATCATTGTTAAGAGTCAAATCTCTTTCTCCTAGCCATTTCTTCTGAAACAGTCACTTGGGGCTAAATCCAGAGAATAGGGCGGATGAGGGAGCAATTTGTATCCCAATTCATGGATTGTTGCCATGGCATATTAGCTATTAGGCATGGTTTCGAACCCAAAAATGGTGATTCTAAAATCAAAGGGGATTTTTTTTTATTAGTAAAAGAAAGACTTACAAAAAAATTTCCAAAAATTTCTAAAATATAACTTAATTACTAACGAAATTCGTTAGTAGTTCGTATGCCAGCGCACAAGATTCCAGATGGTTTTGGCCTACAACTCCCAGAAATCCTAGCAGCTGGTAAATTGGCTGGGATTTCTGGGAGTTGTAGGCCAAAACTTGAATAAATCACACTGAATTCTAGATGGGACTCTCCAAATAGGAAGGAGGGAGCAAAGGAGGGGGGGAGGGAGGGGGTATTCTATTCTTGGAAGCAGCAAAAAGGAGGAGGAGCCCCCTCGCTCCTCGCTGCCTCTCTCACCCCGATCCTGAGGAGCGAGGGCCCAAGTTGCCCAGGCTGGTCATATACCTACATTCCATGCACATGCAATAATACAGCAGTAATAACAATGGGTATAAGAAGAGGTAAAATTCAAACCGAAGTGTTCTGACTGGTCCCTCCTCATGCGGTGCAAACGGGCTCTTCTCTGTGAGCCGGGAAAAGCCAGCGTTTTTCTGCTTGGTGCACACACATACATATTCTTTGGGGGTTTGCTGCAGAATCTTCTCTATGAGCCCGGATTCTGCAGCAAATCCCCCAAAGAATATATGTGTGTGCACAGAAAACGCTGGCTTTTCCCCGGGCTAATAGAGAAGAGCCCGTTTGCACCGCATGAGGAGAGACCAGTCAGAATACCGGTTTGAATTTTACCTCTTGTTATTGTTATTACTGCTGTATTATTGCATGTGCCTGGAAATGTAGGTATGACCAGTTGGATTACTTATAATATTAGGCACTTACAGTAGCATTCATTCTATTATACATTAGGTTGGTTTCTCACCCCAATACTCTTTGATGCTTTAGATCAGTGTTTCTCAACCTTTTTTGAGCTGCGGCACACTTTTAACATTAAAAAAATCCGGGGGCACACCACCAACCAAAATGACACAAAATGACACACTAACACAGTCAAGAACGGCTGGGGGGGGGGGGTGGCCTGCTGGGAGCGCCCGAAGCCAGGGGAGGAGGAGGAGCCAGGCTGTGCCATGCCCCCCCTCCCTGGCTTGAGTTCTCCCCAGCCGCCAGCCTTGAGGGGGCAGTGCCAAGCCAGCATTGTGCTGGCTCTGCCACTGCTGGTGTGGCACTGCCCCATCAAGGCTGGCAAAGCTGTGAGAGCGCTGAAGCTGGGGGGTGGGGGAGCCATGCCCCGCACCCTCCCCCAGCTTCAGCTCTCTCACAGAGGAGGAGCATGAGCGGTGGATGGGCTTCAGTGGGTGGGGCTCATCCCTCGCACGGCTTCAGAGAGCGAGGGCAAGAGTCATGGTGGGAGTCATGGCGGATTGGAGGCTGGCTGGGGAAACGGCCAAAGGAGGCGATGCCCCGGCCCCTTCCTTTTCTTCGCTGCCGCCCGGCCCTTCCTCCTCCTCCCCCAAGCAGCAGGAGTTCAGCAGGAGGAGGGGGAAGGAATGGGGGCAAAGAGCTTTTCTCACGGCACACCTGATGATCGCTCACGGCACACTAGTGTGCCACGGCACACTGGTTGAGAAAGACTGCTTTAGATCCTGGCAGGCAGGAGAGGCAGGGAAGCCTGGAAAAAATGTAAACAGAGAGGTTTCCTCAGAAGTAAATCCACAAAGGAGGGCCCTTCATCCAAAGTGCCCTCCTTTGCAGATTTACTTCTGAGTAAACCTCTCTGTTTACATTTTTCCGGGCTTCCAGCCGAAAGAAGGAGCGAGTTTAGGGCTTGCCTTGCCATAATACTTATTGGCAAGGGAGGCGGGAGGGTGGTGAGAGAGAAGGAGGGTGCCCCCTTACGACCTAATAACGACACTTAAGAAAATCCTGGCCCCGAAGTTCTATAAAGAAAGTCCACTTCCTGGTTGGCGTTCCAGGTGCGGAAATACTCAAAAGTAGCATTTCTTACGAATTTCTTACGAATCATTTCATTTTCATAACTTTTTTCTCATGCCTAGTATGCACCCTTGCATTGTCCTGGTGCAAAAGAACTTTTTTTTCTTGCGGTCATTTCCCCCCTCCCAAATCCTCATTAAATTGACCCAATAAGTTGGCATAATATTCGCCATTGATTGTTTTACCATTTTGAAGGTAGTCAATGTGGATTATTACCGCGTGCAGCCCAAAAACCGGTCGCCTTGACTTTATTGGCTGACGAACCCACCTTGGCCTTCTTTGGCGCCGATTCACCCCGAGAAACCCACTGTTTTGACTGCTGTTTGGTCTCTGGTGTGTTGTGGTGGATCCACGTTTCGTCCACGGTTACGAAACGGCGCAAAAACCCGTCCATATTGCGGTTGAACAACGCCAAACACTCCTGCGGAGTTGTCACACGATTGCGTTTGTGGTTGACTGTGACCAAACGCGGCACCCATCTTGCGGAAAGCTTTCTCATACCCAAGTGGTCATTTAAAATTGAAACCACTGAGCCATGTAAGACGCCTATGGCTTCCACAATCTCTCACTTTCAATCTCCAATCGGCCAACACCATATTGTGAATTTTTCAATTGGTTCATGTGCAGAGACCTCAACTGGGCGTCCAGAACGTTCGGCATCTTCCGTGCTTGTACGGCCACAAGGAAATTCAGTAAACCACTTTTTTACCATTGCAATTGATGGTGCAGAGTCCCCATAGTATTCATCAAGCTTAGCCTTGGTTTGAGTGATGGGTTTTTTCTGCAAAAAATAATGCTTAATGAGCAGACCTTTTACATTTACAAAATCCTGGGGCACACCACCAACCAAAATGACACAAAATGACACTCTAACACAGTCATACATATACCGTAGTTAATATGTTTTTAATGTATTTATACACTCAGTGTGAAACCTGAGCCTGTTTCGATGAACACAACATAGATATCCTGGCAGGAATGGCAGAAAGACACAAACTTCCCACACAGAACTCACATAACCAAGAGAAAATGCTATAAGAGTTTGGTGGGCATTGACCTTGAGTTTTGGAGTTGTAGTTCACCTATATCTAGAGAGCACTGTGGACTCAAACAATGTTGGATCAGGACCAAACTTGGCATGAATACTCAATATGCCAAATTGTGAACACAGATGGAGTTTGGGAAAGTAAACCTCGACATTTGGGAGTTACAGTTTCTGGGATTTATAGTTAACACACAACCAAAGAGCATCCTGAACTCTTGCAACAATGGAATTGAACCAAACTTGGCATATTGAACTCTCATTGCCAACAGAAAGTACTGCAAGGGTTTGCTTGGGAATTGACCTTGAGTTTGGGAGTTGTAGTTCACCTACACCCAGAGAGCACTGTGGACTCAAACAATGTTATGTTATGTTGTTGTTTGTTTTCTATCCAGAATCACAATGTTGGGAGGAGGCTCACCACTTTAAGGTCCCTCAAACAGGCATGGGAAAACTTCGGCCCTCTGGGTGCTTTGGACTCCAACTCCCACCATTCCTAACAGCCTGAGGCCCTTTCCTGCTTAAGTGGCTGAGGGGGAAAAAGGAAAAGGGCCTGTGGCTGCTAGGAATGGTGGGAGTTGGAGTCCAAAACACCCGGAAGGTCCAAGTTTGCCCGTGCCAGCTTTGGACAGAGACCTCTTCCTCCCCCTTCCCCTTCGCGCCCTTTCTTCCCTTTCCTGCCGAACACTTACTTTTTCTTCTACACTGCCGCTTCTGCCGCCATTTTGATCCGAGGGGGCAGCGTGAGCATGTTCAGGAGGGGAGGGGGGAGGGAGGAAGATGTGACTCCTGCGGGCGCTACTGCGCAGACTCGCCCCAGGGCAAAGCAAGCAGAGCGAGGCTGGGAAGAAGGGAGCCCGAGTGGAGAAGAATAAAGTGTTCGGCAGGAGGGGGAAGAAAGGGGATTGGAGGTCCCAATTTCCCACGGCACACCTGATGATCACTCACGGCACACTTGTGTGCCACGGCACACTGGTTGGGAAACACTGCCATAGACCAGTGTTTCCCAACCTTTTTTGAGCCGCGGCACACTTTTAACATTAAAAAAATCCGGGGGCACACCACCAACCAAAATGACACAAAATGACACTCTAACACAGTAAAGAATGGCTGGGGGATGGTGACCTGCTGGGAGCAGCTGCTGGGAGTGCTGAAGCCGGGGGAGGAGCCAGGCCACGCCCTGCCCCCTCCCCCTGGCTTCAGTTCTCCCACATCTTCGCCAGCCTTGAGGGGGCAGTGCCAAGCCAGCATTGTGTTGGCTCTGCCACCGCTGGTTTGGCACTGCCCCCTCAAGGCTGGCAAAGCTGTGGGAGCGCTGAGGCTGGGGGGGGGAGCCAGGCCGCTTCATGCCCCGCCCCTCTCCCGGCTTCAGCACTCCCACAGCTTCTCCAGCCTTGAGGGGGCAGTGCCAAGGCAGCATTGTGCTGGCTCTGCCACCACTGGCTTGGCACTGCCCCCTCAAGGCTGGCAAAGCTGTGGGAGTGCTGAAGCCGGGGAGGGGCAGAGCCAGGCTGCATCCCCCCCCGGCTTCAGCTCTCTCACAGAGGAGGAGCATGAGCGGTGGATGGACTTCAGTAGGCGGGGCTCCTCCGCGCGGCTTCAACAAGCAAGGGGCGGGAATCATGGCGGATTGGGGGCTGGTTGGGGAAACGGTCGAAGGAGGCGGCGCCCGGCCCTTCCTCCTCCCTCTCCCCAAGCAGGAGTTTGGCAGGAGGGGGGGAAGGAAGGGGGCAGAGAGCTTTTCTCGCGGCACACCTGATGATCGCTCACGGCACACTAGTGTGCCACGGCACACTGGTTGAGAAACACTGCCATAGACCACTTATGAGGGAGCTCATCCGTGCTCTCCCCAGATTCGAACCTCCGACAGTTTTACCAGTCTTGACAGTGACGTACCTATTTATTTACAAACCTTTTCCTACCTGAAGACCACGTTCTGTACTAGTGCCAGGGAGAGCGGAGTTTAAAGAAGCTGCCGCGTGCCCTTTGTGGCACGCCAGCGGCGACACTCCTTCGAAGGGGAAGAGCCGATGAATTTTAATGAAATCTTGAAAGACTTTGCAATTTCATGTTCAACTTCAATTATTCAAGACGTCAGAGGAGAAAGTGGAGCGAGGAGAGACCCTGGACTCGGTTTCGGGGTTGCGTGGTGCGCTGTGCAGTTTGAGAAAGCGGCGGGTTCTGTTTTTCTCCTGCTCGAGTTCAACCAGTCACTGTCAAGCTTGTCCTTGTAGCCAGCAGCAAGAGCGCAGAGCGGATGATGGGTAGGAGGCAGAAGGAGATCAAAGGAGCCCGGGATTTATTTTTATTTCAATTTTTTTTAAGGAGGTCATGATTGGAGGAGGAGGAGAAACGCATTCCACATACGAGGGGCGTTCCTTAAAGATGTCCCCTGACCCACTTCCTGTGGACGGAGAGCAATGGAACTCGGCTCAGTTCTGAGTCCTCTCCATCGGTGCCACACGTGTCCCATCTTTTGAATCAACTGTAAACACTTTCTCTCGGCACTACTTCGCGAACGAAGACTCATCCCACGCTTTTCACAAGGGCGTCGATGACTCAAAAGGCCAATCTGAGATAGGCAAGTTCGGTTGCAGAAAGCACAGCAGAAAGTCTCTTTGGGTGACGTTGTTTCCAAGTTGCGGTTCTTTCTGCGTTGTCGAGACCGTTGGGCGTGTCTTCTCGAAAGAGGCCGCAGCATTGTGGATAGTGCGTCACCATGCCTCCCGATGCGAGGCCAGGGTGGACCATTGTTGGTGATCTATCTCAGTGTTTCTCAACCAGTGTGCCGTGGCACACTAGTGTGCCGTGAGCGATCATCAGGTGTGCCGCGAGAAAAGCTCTCTGCCCCCTTCCTTCCCCCCCCCCCTCCTGCCAAACTCCTGCTGCTTGGGAGAGGAGGAGGAAGGGCCGGGCGCCGCCTCCTTCGGCCGTTTCCCCAACCAGCCCCCCAATCCGCCATGATTCCCGCCCCTTGCTTGTTGAAGCCGCGCGGAGGAGCCCCGCCTACTGAAGCCCATCCACCGCTCATGCTCCTCCTCTGTGAGAGAGCTGAAGCGAGGGGGATGATGCAGCCGGGCTCTGCCCCTACCCCCCGGCTTCAGCACTCCCACATCTTTGCCAGCCTTGAGGGGGCAGTGCCAAGCCAGTGGTGGCAGAGCCAGCACAATGCTGCCTTGGCACTGCCCCCTCAAGGCTGGAGAAGCTGTGGGAGTGCTGAAGCCGGGAGAGGGGCGGGGCATGAAGCGGCCTGGCTCCTCCCCCTCCCCCAGCTTCAGCGCTCCCACAGCTTTGCCAGCCTTGAGGGGGCAGTGCCAAACCAGCGGTGGCAGAGCCAACACAATGCTGGCTTGGCACTGCCCCCTCAAGGCTGGCGAAGATGTGGGAGAACTGAAGCCGGGGGGGAGGGGGCGGGGCGTGGCCTGGCTCCTCCCCCGGCTTCGGCACTCCCAGCAGCTGCTCCCAGCAGGTCACCATCTCCCAGCCATTCTTTACTGTGTTAGAGTGTCATTTTGTGTCATTTTGGTTGGTGGTGTGCCCCCGGATTTTTTTAATGTTAAAAGCCGAGAACTGGTATAAAATGTTTTTTAGATGGCACATGACCCCGCAGAAAATTGCAAAATTCCATTCAAATACCAACAATAACTGCTGGAAGTGTAAGACCCAATTAGGGACTTTTATTCATTGCTGGTGGGCATGCAAAAAAGCCAAAGGTACTGGAAGGAGATCCATAAACACACGCAAAAAATGTTACAGGAAAAATGTGACTTTCTGCCCGAAACCTATTTAATAAATCTTACAAAGGAAAATTGGGACCAGAATAAAATTAAATTGCTTTACTTTATAGCAGCAGCCGCGAGGTTAGTATTTGCAAAAAATTGGAAAAAAGAAAATATACCACAAATGGAGGAATGGCTTAGCAAACTAAGAGACTTAATGGAAGCGGATGTACTGTATAGTAGAATTTTTGAAAGAAGTCCTAAGACGAGGGCTGATTGGCAGCCAGTGCCACGATACCTGGAAGAAATGAGAAGCTGTAGGTAAAAGCAGGCAGTTGGAAGCTCGATAGGTGATAGTACTTACTTAGTAACTGAAAATATAACTCAAGTAAGGATATGTCTCCGAATACCCAAACTGGAAGATATGTATGTATTTACCTGTTGTGTCTTTTTCCTTACCCTCACTGCCCTACCCCGCCTTCCTTCCCCTTTTCCCGATGTCTTATATAAACCTGTAAAAACTCAATAAAGATCATTTTTTAAAAAAAATTTAACGTTTCTGACGAGCTCAAGTGCCTCTTGAAACTACAAACACGGAGAATGGAACTATCTAAAGTGGACTTGTAGCACTCCTAGTGTGCAGTGCGAAAGGGCCTGGGGAGGAATCGCTTCCTCATTCCAATGCGGCCCTTTGTCTCCCAAGGACCCGCACCAGCTGTGGGCACCTCTGTTCGCAAGGACCCCTCCCGCAGCCGGCTGTATGTGACAGTTCCTACATTCCCCCTTTTCCTGCCAAGCGCCGCGCCAGCCTGGAGTAACTTTGGAGGACAAATGTGCCTTTTCTTCTCCGGTTGGCGAGGCTTGCCAGTCCTGGCCCACTTCCCAGTCAACAGGGCTGTGTCGTCGGAGAACATAAGCACCCATTGTCTCCCGGCGAGGGACCCTGTCATAGGAGCTCCCGCTGAAGAGGAGAGGGATCGGCTTGGGACAAAACAGGGAGCCCTGGAGGGGGAGGCCTCCCTGAGAAAGAAACGCCAGAAATAAAAGCAGGGAGCGGACTCTCTTAATTGCATTAGTTTCAGCAAAAAAAAATAAAGCCACCACTCCTTCTTCTCTGCCTGTTTTGATTCACGCCTTCCCTCGTGGTTTCCCCAGGGGAGAGACGGAGAGTTTCTCCATCTGTTTTCCTCCCCTGAAAGAGTGGGGTCTTTGTCAAAAACTCATGCGTCTGATCCTTTTGGGGCAAAGAGGAGCCACCTGGGAAAGTGATCCAAATTGGGAAATATTGGTAGAGGGGTGCTTTGAAATGTGGCCTGGATCTCCCCTTCAGAACTAGAGCAAAGCCCATATTATGACCACTAGCTGAACCCGGCACGCGTTGCTGTGCCATGTCTCTCTCTCTGTGTGTCTCTCTCAGTCTCTCTCTCTCTCACTCTCTATCCCTATCTACCTATTTCTCTCTCTCTATAACCTCCTGTGTTTGTCTGTCTGTCTCTCTATCTATCTATCCCTATCTTTATCTATCACTGTGTCTCTCTGTGTATATTATTCTCCATCACACTCTCTCTCTATCACTCGCTCTCTGTGTGTCTCTCTATATCTGTGTACTCACTCTGTGTGTATCACCCAATCTCTCTCTATGTACCACTCACTCTCTCTCTATTCCTATCTATCACTCCCCCTCCCTCCCACCCCTCTCAGCCTCCTGCTCTCTCTCTCTCTCTCTCTCTCTCTCTCTCTCTCTCTCTCTCTCTGTGGGATGACATCTCTTCTCTCTCTCTCGCTTTTTCTTTGTGTGTGTGTGTGTGTCTCTCTCTCCCCCGTCTCTCTATCTCACTCTCCCCTCTCTCTGTCACTCTCTCTCAGTCTCTCACTCCCCCCTCTTTCTCTCTCACTCTCTCTATCACTCCCCCTCTCTCACTCTCTCACTCCTGCCCCCTCTCTCCCCCCGTCTCTCTCTCTCTCTCTCTCACTCTCCCCTCTCACTCTCTCACTCCTGCCCCTCTCCCCCCGTGTGTCTCTCTCATTATGACCATTGTACTAGGCCCACTAAGTTAGGAATATTGATGTTGGCTGGCAAGAGATTTGGAAGTCACTTGTTACAAATAACATGTACCATATATACTAGATCAGTGTTTCCCAACCTTTTTTGAGCCGCGGCACATTTTTTACATTTACAAAATCCTGGGGCACACCACCAACCAAAATGACACAAAATGACACTCTAACACAGTCATACATATAGTTAATATGTTTTTGAATGTATTTATACACTCAGTGTGAAACCTGGGCCTGTTTCGATGAACTCAACATAGATATCCTGGCAGGAATGGCAGAAAGTCACAAACTTCCCACAAAGAACTCCCATAACCAAGAGAAAATGCTATAAGAGTTTGGTCGGCATTGGCCTTGGGTTTGGAGTTGTAGTTCACCTATATCCAGAGAGCACTGTGGATTGAAACAATGTTGGATCAGGACCAAACTTGGCATGAATACTCAATATGCCCAAATGTGAACACAGATGGAGTTTGGGGAAAATAGACCTTGACATTTGGGAGGAAGGCTGGCGAGGGAGTCCCTTATGGAATCCCGCCTGCCTTTCCTTCCTCCGAGGGCCCTCCTGCGAAGCCTCGACCCTTTCCCCCCACAAAGGAAGGCCCCTTCTCCCCTTTGGGGCCCTTCCTCCCCAAGGGGCTTGGGGGGGGGGGGGGCGGGCCAAGGGGAAGGGCACCCCATGGCCTCACCTGGGATGCAGCAGGGCCGAGCCAGGGTGCCTCCTGAGGCAGCTGGCTCCTTCGCTTCCTTCACTGCCGCAGGAGGAAGGTGAATGCATCTGCCACCCTCGGAACCTAGTGCGCATGCACCCAGACAAGCGCACTTCCACTTCCGTTCCCCGCCCTACCTCGATTGGAGGCTGGCCGGCTGGAGAAACGGCCGAAGGAGGCGGCGCCCCAGCCTCTTCTTGTTAGCTGCTGCCCGGCCCTTCCTCCTCCTCCCCCAAGCTGCAGCAGGAGGAGTTCGGCAGGAGGGCGAAGAAAGGGGAGAAGAGAGGTTTTTCCGTGGCACACCAGGCGATCGCTCACGGCACACTAGTGTGCCGCGGAATAGCTGTTGGGAAACACTGTACTAGATATAACCCTAGTTTTTCAGTGTGCGCCTTTCTCTCCTCCTCTCTCAACGTAGCACACACCTTCCTCTCTTCTCTCAGTGCAGCATGTACCTTCCTCTCTTTCTCTCTCGGCGCCTTCCTCTCCTCTCTTGGTGCAGCACGCACCTTCCTCTCCTCTCTCAGTGCAGCACGCACCTTCCTCTCCTCTCTCAGTGTAGCGCGCACCTTCCTCTCCTCTCTTGGTGCAGCGTGCACCTTCCTCTCCTTCTCTCACGGTGCAGCGCGCACCTTTCTTTCCTCCTCTCTTGGCATAGTGCATGCCTGCCTCTCTTCCTCTCTCGACGCAGCATGAATCTTCTGTCTTGGCACAGCGCGCACCTTCCTCTCCCCCTGTCTTGGTGCAGCGTGCACCTTCCTCTCCTCCTGTCTTGGCGCAGCAAGCGCCTTCCTCTCCTCTCTCAGTACAGCATGCACCTTTCTCTCCTCTCTCAGTGCAGCACGCACCTTCCTCTCCTCTCTTGATGCAACGTGCACCTTCCTCTCCTCCTGTCTTGGTGCAACGTGCACCTTCCTCTCCTCCTGTCTTGGCACAGCGTGCACCTTCCTCTCCTCTCTCAGCGCAGCGTGCACCTTCCTCTCCTCGGTGCAGCATGCACCTTCCTCTCCTCCTCTCTTGGTGCAGCGTGCGCCTTCCTCTCCTTCTCTCTCGGTGCAGTGTGCACCTTCCTCTCTTCTCTTGGTGCAGTGTGACTTTCCTCTTCTGCTCTCGGCCCAGCTTGCACCTTCCTCTCCTCTCTCAGCACAGCGTGCACCTTCCTCTCCTTCACTCTCAGTGCAGCGCGCACCTTCCCCTCCTCTCTCGGTGCAGCAGGCGTCTTCCTCTCCTTCTCTCTCAGTGCAGCGCGCACCTTCCCCTCCTCTCTCGGTGCAGCAGGCGTCTTCCTCTCCTTCTCTCTCAGTGCAGCGCGCACCTTCCCCTCCTCTCTCGGTGCAGCAGGCGTCTTCCTCTCCGTCTCTCTTGGTGCAGTGTGCACCTTCCTCTCCTTTCTTGGTGCAATGTGACTTTCCTCTTCTGCTCTCAGGCCCAGCTTGCACCTTCCTCTCCTTTCTCAGCACAGCGCGCACCTTCCTCTCCTTCACTCTCAGTGCAGCACGCACCTTCCCCTCCTCTCTCGGTGCAGCAGGCGTCTTCCTCTCCTTCTCTCTCGGTGCAGCGAGCACCTTCCCTCCTCTCTCGGTGCAGCAGGCGTCTTCCTCTCCTTCACTCTCAGTGCAGTGTGCACCTTCCCCTCCTCTCTCGGTGCAGCAGGCGTCTTCCTCTCCGTCTCTCTTGGTGCAGTGTGCACCTTCCCTCTCCTTTCTTGGTGCAATGTGACTTTCCTCTTCTGCTCTCAGGCCCAGCTTGCACCTTCCTCTCCTTTCTCAGCACAGTGCGCACCTCCTCTCCTTCACTCTCAGTGCAGCACGCACCTTCCCTCCTCTCTCGGTGCAGCAGGCGTCTTCCTCTCCTTCTCTCTCGGTGCAGCGCACCTTCCTCCTCTCTCGGTGCAGCAGGCGACTTCCTCTCCTTCACTCTCAGTGCAGCGCGCACCTTCCCCTCCTCTCTCGGTGCAGCAGGCGTCTTCCTCTCCTTCTCTCTCGGTGCAGCGCGCACCTTCCCCTCCTCTCTCGGTGCAGCAGGCGTCTTCCTCTCCTTCACTCTCAGTGCAGCGCGCACCTTCCCCTCCTCTCTCGGTGCAGCAGGCGTCTTCCTCTCCTTCTCTCTCGGTGCAGCGCGCACCTTCCCCTCCTCTCTCGGTGCAACAGGCGTCTTCCTCTCCTTCACTCTCAGTGCAGCGCGCACCTTCCCCTCCTCTCTCTTGGTGCAGCAGGCGTCTTCCTCTCCTCTCTCAGTGCAGCGTGCACCTTCCCCTCCTCTCTCGGTGCAGCAGGCGTCTTCCTCTCCTTCTCTCTTGGTGCAGTGTGCACCTTCCTCTCCTTTCTTGGTGCAATGTGACTTTCCTCTTCTGCTCTCAGGCCCAGCTTGCACCTTCCTCTCCTCTCTCAGCACAGCGCGCACCTTCCTCTCCTTCACTCTCAGTGCAGCGCGCACCTTCCCCTCCTCTCTCGGTGCAGCAGGCGTCTTCCTCTCCTTCTCTCTCGGTGCAGCGCGCACCTTCCTCTCCTCTCTCGGTGCAGCAGGCGTCTTCCTCTCTTGATGCAGCGTGCACCTTCCTCTCCTTCTCTTTTGGTGCAGTGAAAACCTTCCTCTCCTCTCTTGGTGCAGCGTGACCGTCTTCTGTTCGCGGCACAGCTTGCGCCTTCCTCTCCTTCTCTCTTGGTGCAGCGCACACCTTCCTCAGCATATTGGAGTTCTATAACAGATGTTGTTGTGACTTAGGTTTTGGCAGCGTCTGCAGTCCAAACGCCAGAGTGGTCACATCAAAAATCACTTGTGTAGATATATCCTGGAGCAAGAAAATAATGAGATTCTAGAGCCACAACCAAATAGCCCCTGTTTCCGTTGCTATGAACTACACCGTCCAGACCAAGCTAGATGTGTTCCATATTTAAAAGATCGTAAAAGTGTCTGGTTTCTTTAGACCAGTGCTTCTCAACCTTCCTAATGCTGCGACCCCTTAATACAGTTCTTCATGCTGTGGTGACCCCTAACCATAACATTTTTCATTGCTACTTCATCACTGTATATTTGGGGGGTTGATTTTGTCATTTGGAAGTTGTAGTTGCTGGTATTTATAGTTCACCTACAATCAAAGAGCATTCTGAACTCACCAACAATGGAATTGAACCAAATTTGAAATGCAAAACTCCCATGACCAACAGCAAATACTGGAAGGGTTTGTTGGGCATTGACCTTGAGTTTGGGAGTTGTAGTTCACCTACATCCACTATAGATAGCACTATAGACTCAACAATGATGGATCTGGACCACACTTGACACGAATCCTCAATATACCCAAATGTGAACACTGGTGGAGTTTCGGGAAAATAGATCTTGACATTTGGGAGTTTTAGTTGCTGGGATTTATAGTTCATCTACAATCAAATACCCCCTTGCGCCCTACCAATGATAGAATTGGGTCAAACTTCCTACACAGAACCCTCATGCCTTGAAGGAACTAGCTGGCGCGAGCCTCCATCTCACCTCACACAATCTCCCTCACCTACACATGCGCATCATGCTGCCATGCGCCAAGCACGCCTGCTCTCCCATCCCTGCTTGAAGTCTCAGAATCAGCCCTCCCCTTGGTTGGGAGGCCTGCCAATCACAGCAGAGGAGAGCTTTAGGTGGGAAAATTCGCAGTCTGTTTCCAAAAAGAAAGAGAAGAAAAAGCAGAGAGATCTTCAACCTTCTCTGCCAAAGGGGCTTCCTAAGACCATCAGAAATACATGTTTTCTGATGGTCTTTGGCGACCCCTCTGAAACCGTCTCGCGACCCCCCCTGGGGGTCCCGACCCCCAGGTTGAGAAACACTGCTTTAGACCATTTAATAGATTATTTGGCTATTTTAGATGTTTTATGTTCTCCCCACCTGCCAATTTCCCCCAATTGAACCAACGGCTGAATCAATTTAATGACTGTATGATTCACTGAGTCAGATTGCCTTCGTGCAGCGCAAGGGAGGCTAAGCCAGGGCCTTGGCAGACAGTCAGGGCGGGCTGACGACACAAAACAGGAATGCAACCGTTTTGTTGGTATGGTCATTTCACGACTCATTGACCATCAATCAGGAAGGAGCGGAGGAGAAAGAGCCCGAAAGGTTTTATTGGGTCTCGTTCATCCTTTAGCTCCCATATAAACTTTGGGAGGCTTCCGAAAAAAATAGTATCTTACACTAGTTGGCAGGGCAGGTTCTGATTTTGTCCTCCTTGTCTCGGGAAATCCTGGTGTATTCGAATTGTGGACAGGGACAAACAACTTGAAAGTGAATCCAGACAAGACGGAAGTCCAGTTAATTCGATCGTTGGTGGGGTTCACAATGCTCTTTGATTCTAGGTGAACTATATATCCCAGCAATTACAACACCCAAATGTCAAGGTCTATTTTCGGTATTAAAATTTGGGTGTATTGGATAGGTAGGTTAAAGGTAAAGGTTTTCTCTTGATATTAAGTCCAATCGTGTCCGACTCTATGGGATGGTGCTCACCTCCATGTCTCAGCTGAAGAGCCGGCATTGTCCATAGACACCTCCAAGGTCATGTGGCCAGCATGACTGCATGGAGTGCCGTTACCTTCTTATTGATCTACTCACAGTCGCATGTTTTCGAACAAGGTCTATTTTCCCCAAACTCCACCAGTGTCTGCATTTGGGCATATTTAGTGTCGGTGACAAGTTTGGTCCAGATCCATCATTGTTTCAGTCCACAGTTCTCTCTAGATTAGTGTTTCCCAACCGCTGTGATGCGGTACACTAGTGTGCCGTGATGCAGTGTTTTTCAACCTTTTCTGAGCCGCGGCATATTTTTTACATTTACAAAATCCTAGGGCACACCACCAACCAAAATGACACAAAATGACACTCTAACACAGTAATACATATAGTTAATATGTTTTTAAATGTATTTATACACTCAGTGTGAAACCTGGGCCTGTTTCGATGAACACAACATAGATATCCTGGCAGGAATGGCAGAAAGACACAAACTTCCCACACAGAACTCCCATAACCAAGAGAAAATACTATAAGAGTTTGGTGGGCATTGGCCTTGGGTTTTGGAGTTGTAGTTCACCTATATCCAGAGAGCACTGTGGACTCAAACAATGTTGGATCAGGACCAAACTTGGCATGAATACTCAATATGCCCAAATGTGAACACAGATGGAGTTTGGGGAAAATAGACCTTGACATTTGGGAGTTACAGTTTCTGGGATGTATAGTTAACACACAATCAAAGAGCATCCTGAACTCTTGCAACAATGGAATTGAACCAAACTTGGCATATTGAACTCTCATTACCAACAGAAAGTACTGAAAGGGCTTGCTTGGGAATTGACCTTGAGTTTGGAAGTTGTAGTTCACCTACACCCAGAGAACACTGTGGGCAGGAGGGGGAAGAAAGGGTATTGGAGGTTCCAATTTCCCATGGCACACCTGATGATCACTCACGGCACACTAGTGTGCCACGGCACACTGGTTGGGAAACACGGCCGTGATGGACCTCCTGCTGTGCCACGAGAAAAGCTCTTTGCCCCTCTTCCTCCCCCCCTCCTCCTGCCGAACTCCTGCTGCTTGGGGGAGGAGGAGGAAGGGCCAGGCGGCAGTGAAGAAAAAGAAGAAGGGGCCGGGGTGCCACCTCCTTCAGTTGTTTCCCCAGCCAGCCTGCAATCCGCCATGACGCTGAAGCCGCGCGGAGGAGGAGCCCCGCACACCGAAGCCCGTCCACCACTCATGCTTCTCCTCCTTCACACGGCTTCAGCTGTAGCTGTGGGAAAGCTGAAGCTAGGGAGGGGGTGGGGCTTGGTGCAGCCTGACCCCGCCCCCTCCCCAGCTTCAGCTCTCCCACAGCTTCTCCAGCCTTGAGGGAACAGTGCCAAGCCAGCATTGTGCTGGCTCTGCCACCGCTGTCCTGGCATTGCCCCTCAAGGCTGGAGAAGCTCTGGGACAGCTGAAGTCGGGGAGGGAGCGGGATATGGCACGGCCTTGCTCTGCCCCCCCCCCTAGCTTGCTCTGCCCCCTCCCCTAGCCTCCCACAGCTTCTCCAGCCTTGAGGGGAAAGTGCCAAGCCAGCATTGTGCTGGCTCTGCCACCGCTGTCCTGGCATTGCCCCCTCAAGGCTGGAGAAGCTCTGGGACAGCTGAAGTCGGGGGAGGGAGCGGGATATGGCACGGCCTTGCTCTGCCCCCTCCCCCTAGCTTCGGCTCTCCCACAGCTTCTCCAGCCTTGAGGGGAAAGTGCCAAGCCAGCATTGTGCTGGCTCTGCCACCGCTGTCCTGGCATTGCCCCCTCAAGGCTGGAGAAGCTCTGGGACAGCTGAAGTCGGGGGGGGGCGGGATATGGCACGGCCTTGCTCTGCCCCCTCCCCTAGCTTCAGCTCTCCCACAGCTTCTCCAGCCTTGAGGGGAAAGTGCCAAGCCAGCATTGTGCTGGCTCTGCCACCGCTGTCCTGGCATTGCCCCCTCAAGGCTGGAGAAGCTGTGGGAGAGCTGAAGCCAGGGGGAGGGGGCAGGGCATGGTGCGGCCTGGCTCCTCCCCCTCCCCTGGCTTTGGCACTCCCAGCAGCTGCTCCCAGCAGGCCACCATCCCCCAGCCGTTCTTTACTGTGTTAGAGTGTCATTTTGTGTCATTTTAGTTGGTGGTATTTATTTAATGTTAAAAGTGTGCCGTGGCACAAAAAAGATTGGGAAACACTGGCATAGATGAAACTCTTTGTTGCTTCACCACAAAACGAGGAACTGTATTAAGGGGACAAGGCATTAGGATGGTTGAGAAACACTGACCTAAAGCTTCGGAGAGCTTCTGTTCAACCATTTCAAAGCTCCCTGCTTGAGCGGTGATGGCACCATCGTCAGCATAGATGAAACTATTTGTTGCTTCTGGCAATGGCTGAACATTTGAGGGTTCACCACGACATGAGGAACTGTATTAAGGGGTCAGGGCATTAAGAAGGCTGAGAAACACTGGTGCATTTTCTGCTTTTCTTTCTTTCTCTCTCTCTCTTCTTTCTTTCTTTTCCCTGCCTGCCTTCAAAACTCATGGGAGGTGGTCCGTAAGGGGGTGGCCCAGCAGTAACGGCAGCTTGGAGGCATGCCCAGATTACCCATAAGGCCAACGAGGCCGTGGCCCAGGGGCAGTGCCGTAGCCAGGAGTTTGATTCGGGGAGGGCTGAGTCTGGGTAAGAGAGGGACTACCCTACCAAACCTTTTGTATTGTTATCCCATAAATGTGGGATATAATGAGCATGGTGATCAGATCATGATATGAATAAACATAACAGTTTAAATAGTGTACCAGTAAGGCCTTTTCGCGGACTACCCTGAAAATTTCGGGGGGGCTGAAGCCCCCTAAGGCCCTCCCCCCGGCTACATGCCTGCCTAGGGGCGCAAGGCGGGGGGGGGGCCCGCAGATCATGGACCAAAAAAAATTTGGTCCGTGCCCCTTTTCCCCTTTCTCATGCCCCTCCTCGCTCCTTCTCCGTTCTCCCGGCAAAGTCTCTGCTCCGTCTCGCGCTCTCTCTTTCTCTTTTGCTTGCACGCTCTCTCTCTTGCTCATGCTCTCTCTTGCACGCACGCACGCGCTCTCTCTGTCTCTCGCGCTCTCTCTCTCACTCTTGATCTCTCGCTCTCTTGCGCACTCTCTCTCTCTCTCTCTCTCTCTCGTGTGCTCTCTCGTGCGCGCTCTCTCTCTCGCACGCTCTCTCTCTCGTGCGCGTCTTTGGAGCAAGTTTGCACCCGGTGCGCTTTCCTCAAGCCTCCCGACTCTCAAGGAGACCTTCCGATCACAGCGGAGCTTTCCAGCCGGTGGGAATGGGGACCTTGGAGGTGGCGGGAGGTTGGCTTAAAGGGGGTGTAATTCCAAACTGTGGCCTAGGGCGCAAAAAAGTGTTAATCTGGGCCTGCCTGCCAGGATATCTATGTTTTGCTCATCGAAACAGGTCCAGGTTTCACACTGAGTGTATGAATACATTTAAAAACATATTAACTATATGTATTACTGTGTTAGAGTGTCATTTTGTGTCATTTTGGTTGGTGGTGTGCCCCAGGATTTTGTAAATGTAAAAAATGTGCCGCGGCTCAAAAAAGGTTGAAAATCACTGTATTACGGGACAGGTGGCAACCCTAAAGTGGGCATCTCAGCCACATACAGATAAGATATATAGCGAGTTTGCACCCGCTGCGCTCTCCCCAAGCCTCCCGACTCCTGAGAAGACCTTCAGAGCACAGCGGATCTTTCCAGCCGGTGGGAATGCATGGGGACCTTGGAGGTAACGGGATGGTGCCTACTCGCCTTTCTCTTCTGCTCCGGAGGCACCATGGCGAAAGCCAGCCAAGTGTGGGTCTGAGTGGTGTGTGTGTGTGTATGTGTGTGTGTGTGTGTGGGGGGCGTAATTCCAAACTGTGGCCTAGGGCGCAAAAAGGTGTTAATTCGGGCCTGCTTGGAGGGGAAACCTCAAATCCCCACAAAGCAATTATGCCTAACAAGACATTTCCTCCACGTCTGGTTTCAATTCGAGAGGTTTTCCCAGGCGGCTTGCTCCCACTTCGAGGGTGTTTCTGCCAGCGCCCCAGTGGTTTCCCTCGTAGTTGTTTTCGGTAGGTGTCATTGGGAGCGCAGCTTTACCTCTTGGAGCGATTGCCATTCATCACCCCTTTGGAAGAAGATCTCCTCAAAGCACACCTTCCACGAGAATGGGGTGTGATTTATAGGTCGATGTTGATCGACTGCCAGCTGATGGATATGTGTGCGTCTTAGCAGGTGTAATGGATCTCATTGCACCCAAAGCAAGGCTGCCTTTTTGATGTCAGGGAAAATGGGGTGTGTGTTGCGTCAAAGAGGCTTTGACAGCCTACTTAGCGAGGCTGCTTGATCTGCACAGTTCATGGGAACATGGCAGGTCAAGGTGGTCCAGTTGTGTCCGACGTTGGGGTTTGGTGCACAGATACACAGACAAAGGCAAAGGCTTCTCCTTTCATCTCCGCTCAATTCTGGCTCTGGGAGTGACCACCTCCCCTGTAGTTAGGTAAAGGTAAAGGTTTTCCCCTGACATTAAGTTCAGTCGTGTCCGATCATCTGTGCTGATCATCTCCATTTCTGAAGAGCCAGCGTTGTCCGTAGACACCTCCTAAATCAGTGTTTCCCAACCAGTGTGCCGTGAGCGATCATCAGGTGTGCCGTGGGAAATTGGAACCTCCAATACCCTTTCTTCCCCCTCCTGCCGAACACTTTTACTTCTCCACTCGGGCTCCTTTCTTCCCAGCCTCGCAGACTCGGCCCACGTCTTCCTCCCTCCCCTCCACAGTGCTCTCTGGATATAGGTGAACTACAACTCCAGAATTCAAGGTCAATGCCCACCAAACTCTTATAGTATTTTCTCTTGGTTATGGTAGTTCTGTGTGGGTGAGTTAAGGTACTTCAAGTCCCATCATCTGTGGTCCATCCTCCTTGAAGCAGCACCAGGGTGTAGAGTGGGTCAAGGGGGTTCTGTGTGCCAATTTTGGTCTGTATTGGTCATTGGATGAGGGTTGCGTTGTTTTCAGGAAGTGAGTGAAGGTACTGCAAGTCCCATCATCCGTGGTCCATCCTCCTTCAAACTGCAGCAGGATGTAGAGTGCATCTTGGGGGGTCTGTGTGCCAAGTTTGGTCTTGTTCTGTCATTATTGGGGGCCTAGTCAGGAAAATTGGTGGATCAGGACCAAACTTGGCATGAATCCTCAAAATGCCCAAATGTGAACACAGATGGAGTTTGGGGAAAATAGACCTTGACATTTGGGAGTTACAGTTTCTGGGATTTATAGTTAACACACAATCAAAGAGCAACCTGAACTCTTGCAACAATGGAATTGAACCAAACTTGGCACATTGAACTCTCATTACCAACAGAAAGTACTGAAAGGGTTTACTTGGGAATTGACCTTGAGTTTGGAAGTTGTAGTTCACCTACACCCAGAGAGCACTGTGGACACAAACTTTGTCATGTTATGTTGTTGTTTTCTATCCAGAATCACAATGTTGGAAGGAGGCTCACCACTTTAAGGTCCCTAAAACAGGCATGGGAAAACTTCGGCCCTCTGGGTGCTTTGGACTCCAACTCCCACCATTCCTAACAGCCTGAGGCCCTTTCCTGCTTAAGTGGCTGAGGGGGGAAAGGAAAAGGGCCTGAGGCTGCTAGGAATGGTGGGAGTTGGAGTCCAAAACACCTGGAAGGTCCAAGTTTGCCCATGCCAGCTTTCGACAGAGACCTCTTCCTCCCCTCCCCTTCCGCACCCTTTCTTCCCCCGCCGGCCCAACACTTACTTCTTCTTCTCCACTGCCGCTTCTGCCGCCATTTTGATCCGAGGGGGCAGCGTGAGCGTGTTCAGGAGGGGAGGGGGGAGGGACGAAGGCATGACCCGTGCGGGCGCTACTGCGCAGACTCGCCCCAGAGCAAAGCGAGCAGAGCGAGGCTGGGAAGAAGGGAGCTTGAGTGGAGAGGAAAAAGTGTTCGGCAGGAGGGGGAAGAAAGGGTCTTGGAGGTTCCCATTTCCCATGGCACACCTGATGATCGCTCACGGCACACTAGTGTGCCACGGCACACTGGTTGGGAAACACTGCCTTAGAAGGTTGGAGTTCTGAGGCTGGCCAATCAGAGCACGTTATGCAAATAATCCCACAGTGGCAACCAATCGAAACGCTGCCACATATTCCTCCGCATCTCCGCACCTCCCGCCGCAAACGCTGCCTTTTATTATATACATAGATTGTATTTACATTTTACTTAGAAGCCGCCCTTCGGGATGAGAAGAGCAGCATATAAATGCCGTAAATAAAATAAAATAAATAAATAAACTGGCCTCGTTTACTCTTTCTCTCCACCAACTGCTATGCAAAGGTAGCCTGCTCTTCAACGGAGAGATCCAGTGCAGCTCTCCAGGCCGACAGCTGCTCCGAGGCTTCTCCTCTTCCTCTCTGAATTCAACTAATGGCCGCTTGAAGCCAACTATCCCAGCGACCATCCCGACATTCGGTGTCTGTGGATGCCATGCATTAATTAAGCATCCGGTTACCTCTAAAGAATAGGCAGGACAGCAAAAGTCGTGCGCGGTTTCAACAGGGAACACACACACACAAACAACCTTAATCCATTTCCCTGGCTCTAATGTCGGTGGGCAGCAGCTGCTGTACGCGGCATCTTCCTTGTAGAGAATCCCAACAGGTGGAAGAGATCATAACCTGTACAGAAATACAGCTCTGTCTCCTTCTTTCCTTAGGTCAGGGAGTATGCCTCAGTGGTGTTATCGATGGGGTAGGAGGGAGGAAGCAGAGGAAGATATGAAGCCCAGACCTCCTCCTGTCAAGGGAATGCCTCACATTCCTTCCAACTAGGTCCAGATTTACCATCGACCATGGTATCCTTCTGGGACGGCTCTCCAGGATAGGTCTTGGGGGCATAGCTTTGCTATGGCTCCGGTCCTTCCTGGAGGGTTGCTCCCAGTTGGTGAAGATAGAGCAGTGTTTCCCAACCAGTGTGCCGGGGCACACTAGTGTGCCGTGAGCGATCATCAGGTGTGGCGTGCAGGCCCGGATCAAGGCTTGGGGCCGCCTGAGGCCACACTTGAGGGGTGCTGCCCCTGGGGGCTGAGGGGGCTCCTGAGGGCGGGGCCGGCACGAAGCGAGGAGGTGACGGGGGAAGTCCCACCCCTAGGCGCCTGACGGCTTCCCCCGACGCCTGCTCGCGCCGGCCCCGCCCTCAGGTGGCCCCGCGCCTCAGGCGCCCCGGGGCAGCACTTACCCCCGGGGGCAGCACTTACAGGTGCCCCTCCCTCCTTCACTGGAAGAAGGAGCGGCGCGCGACCGAGGAGGCGTCGGGGGGAAGCTCCGTCACACGCCCTACGAGCGGTGGGACTTCCTCCCGGCTCCTTCTCACGCGCGGCGGCGCCGTGCTCCTTCCTTCACTGAAAGAAGGAGTGCGGCACCGCCCGCGCGAGAGACGGAGTCGGGGAAGTCCTGCCGCCCGTAGGGCGGCCTGACGGAGCTTCCCCCGCCTCCTCGCTCGCATGCACGGGCGCCCCTCCCTCCTTCACTGGAAGAAGGAGCGGTGCGTGACCGAGGAGGCGGTGGGACTTCCTCTCGGCTCCCTCTCTCGTGCGCGAGCAGGTGCCATGCTCCTTCTTTCAGTGAAGGAAGGAGCGCGGCGCCCGCCCGCGCGTGAGGGAAGGAGCCGGGGGAAAGTCCTACCGCCCGTAGGGCGTCTGACGGGGCTTCCCCCCCGCCGCCTCCTCGGTCGCGTGCCACTCCTTCCAGTGAAGGAGGGAGGGGCGGCCGTGCATGCGAGCGAGGAGGTGTCGGGGGGAAGCCCCGTCAGATGCCTAGGGGCGGGACTTCCCCCGTCTCCTTCTCCCTCGCGTGGAAAGAGGGAGGAAGGGGAGGAAAAGGCCAGCCTGGAACCCCCCACTCTCCTGTCTCCTCACTTCGCTCTCCTCCCGCCGCCGCTCCCTCCTCAACAACTCACTGCAACCTAGATGCCGTGGGGACCCAAAGGTCCGGTCGCCATTTTGCCACCCCCCATGGCTGCTGCCTGAGGCCATGGCCTCGTCTGGCCTTATGGGTAATCTGGGCCTGGTGGCATGGGAAATTGGAACCTCCGGGAGGGGGGAGACTCTAGTGTGTTGAAGTATAAAAACCCTAAGAAACCTACCTCGATAAAGACACAAAATTACTTGTCTACTTGGTCTCTCCTTCTCCATGCATTGGGAAGGCCTGCCTCCTTTTCCCCAAGTAGAGACCTCCTATTGCCTCCCCCCCTCCCCGGCCTAATGCCGGATGGTTCAGTCCAGTGCCAGCCCCACTCTCCCTCCTCCGCCTCCTCCCGCTTTCGGCCTCCCTCCGGCTCCCTGCCCGCCCCTGCCGCCTTCCTTCCTGCCTGCTTCGCCAGCCCCGAGATGCCCACCTGTGCCACCCCGCTGACCCCCAAAGAGCAGCGCAAGTGGTGAGTGAGACTCCTGCTCCCCACAACCTTAATTCAAGCCTGGCGGGGAGGGAGGGGGCAATCTAATTGAGTGGGAGACTGCTGGTCTTTCGAGACCCCCCCCTCCAGAAACTGTAACTCCCAAATGTCAAGGTCTGTTTCCCCCAAACTCCATCTGTGTTCACATTTGGGCATAATTGAGTATTCATGCCAAGTTTGGTCCTGATCCAACATTGTTTGAGTCCACAGTGCTCTCTGGTTATAGGTGAACTACAACTCCAAAACTCAAGGTCAATGCCCACCAAACTCTTATAGTATTTTCTCTTGGTTATGGGAGTTCTGTGTGGGAAGTTTGATTCCATTCCATCATTGGTGGAGTTCAGAATGCTCTTTGATTGTTGGTGAACTATAACTCCCAGCAACTACAACTCCCAAATGACAAAATCAATTTTTTGACTGATGGTCCCTCCTTCGGTTAGTATTAGTATGTTTTGTTCCAGGATATCTAGGTTGTGTTCATCGAAACAGGCCCAGGTTTCACACTGAGTGTATAAATAAATTTAAAAACATATTAACTACTAGCTGTACCCGGCACGCGTTGCTGTGCCCTATTTAGGAGATGCGAGAAACTTATGGCCTTGGTGGGGTCATGGCTGTGTCGTTGTGGGTTGTTCTGGTGGGTGGGATGTTGAAGTCCTGGAGAGTTGTCGGTGTGTGGTGTTGCTGGCGTTTTGCAGAGCTTCTGGATATACAATGTTTTTTGTCTTTCTGTCTGCTTTGTTGATGTAGAGGTGTGTGGGTGAGGTATTTTGGGTGTTTGTGTGTGTTTGTAGAGTAACAGTGCAGTGTTGTGTTGTGTTGTGGTTGGAGTATAGGGGGAATTGGTTTTTGTTTGTGGTGGTGGTAGGTGTTGTGTGTGTGGGGTCTCGTAAGGTTGGGGAGACGGGTTGTGATAGGAAGTTGTGTTGTGTTGTGTGGGTTAGAATTGCTGGAGTATTGTGCCTGGGACGTGTGTGTATTTGGAGGTGTGTCTGGTGGTGATTAGTGAGTGCAGTCCTGGGTTTTGTGTTGGGGAAGTCGTCAGGTATTTGTGGGGTGTATTTTGTGTGTGTTGTGGTGACATAGTTGTCTTAGTCTGGCTGTGTGCTGGTTGTGATGTGGAGGGGGTGTTACTTTTGCCAGTGGTGTTTGTTGTGTATTTTGTTTGGGGTGGGTTTTTGTGTTGCAGGATTGTTTTTTTTTTTGGTGGGTTTTGCAAGTTTGTGTTATTCTGGGGGTATGTGTTTGTCAGTGGTGCCTGTGTCCCTGGTGCCCTATTTGTCTCCCTCCTAAAGCTTGGCTTTGACAGTTTAACCCACAAACACCAACTGACTAAACTCAAATCACTCAGCATTCTAACCTAGCCTTGGCTGGCTCTGCCCACCGTTACTATGGTAACTCAACCTCCCTGCATTTTGTGTGGGCCGATTTTGGCCAATGGGTTTCGCTGGCGGCCGCAGAGGATGCTGGCAAATGTAGTTTTTTATCATTGTTTTGGGGGCCTTCTAGGTTTTGGGGGGGAAAGTTTCTTTGCTAAAAACCTTCCTTGCCTGAGGCCTATTTTTGTTGCCAACAATGGTGTCTCTGCCTTGGAAGGTTTCTCTGTCTCTGGCAGTCGTTCGATGACGGGTCCTCCTTTATATATATAGATATGTATTACTGTGTTAGAGTGTCATTTTGTATCATTTTGGTTAGTAGTGTGCCCCAGGATTTTGTAAATGTTAAAAATGTGCCGCGGCTCAAAAAAGGTTGAAAAACAGTGGTGTAGGCTCTCTTTTTTCCAAAATGGGACCCGCTTTGGCAATGGGGAGGTGTTTCCTCGCTAAATTCATCCGCCCGCCGTCTCCCCCTTTCCTCCTTGTGAAAAAAAGGAAGAAAAAAAGTGCATTTCAAGCAAAATGCAACCTTGGCAGCATCTGAGGTGCCTTTGAATGCCAGTCGATCTAAACTGGCCTTTGATTCTTTCTCTCTGCCTCCTTTATCACCGCTCAGCTCAATAAGCAAGTGTCAAGATCAAGAAGTTGGGCTTTCTGTTGTTCTTCCACTTCCCTCTCCCTTCTTTGTTCTAATGTGTTTAAAATATAGGGCTAGACCTATAAAATTGGAAAGAGAGAGTTGGGAGAGGGTGGGGGAGAAGCGCATGCCTACGTTTCAAGGGTAGCCGGATTGACTTTGAGACTTCTCTCCCTCTTTCATGGAGACAGTGACAGAGGAATCTGTTAGGCCTGGGTAGGTTCGGTCGGAATCTTCGTAATCTATCTATCTATCTATCTATCTATCTATCTCTCTCTATCTCTATCTCTATCTCTATCTATTATATAAAGGAGGTCCCGTCATGGAACGACAGTCCTAGGCAGAGAAACCATCCAAGGCAGAAACATCAAATTTGGCAACAAAAGTAGGCCTCAGGCAAGGAAGGTTTTTAACAAAGAAACTTCCCCCCCAAAACCTAGAAGGCCCCCAAAACAACGATACAAAAAACCCTACATTTCCCGGCATCCTTTGAGGCCGCCAGCGAATTCCATTGGCCAACATCGGCCCACACAAAATGCAGGGAGGCTGAATAACCACAGTAACGTCTGGCAGAGCCAGCCAAGGCTAGGATAGAATGCTGAGTGATTTCAGTTTAGTCAGTTGGGGAATTTTATCTCTTAACACTGATCTTTGTGCTTTACAAACACCCACAACATGACAGCCACACAACTCACGATGCCTACCTCTACAGACCCACAACACAACAGACACACAACACACACAACGCATACATACCACTGCTGAACAGAAACCTACACAGTACAGCCAACTAACACAGGAGGACATAACAACTACCAGGAGAACATAACACTAACACAAATAAGGCACCAGGGACACAGGCACCACTGACAAACACATACCGCCGGAATAACACAAACTTGCAATACCCACAAAAAAAATCCTGCAACACAAAACACACCCCAACCAAAATTCACAACAAACACCACTGGCAAAAGCAACACCCCCTCCACACCACAACCACCACACAGCCAGACTAAGACAACTATGTCACCACAACACACACAAAATACATCCCACAAATACCTGACAACTTCCCCAACACAAAACCCAGGACTGCACTCACTACTCACCACCACACACACCTCCAAATACACACACGTCCCAAGCACAATACTCCAGCAATTCCTACCCACACAACACAACTTCCTATCACAACCCATCCCCCCAACCTTAGGGGACCCCGCACACACAACACCTACCACCACCACAAACAAAAACCAACTCCACCTATACTTCAACCACAACACAACACAACACTGCACTGTTACTCTACAAACACACACAAACACCCAAAACACCCCACCCACACAAGCATTCCACAACATACTACCACCCACAATGCCACCACACACCCACTAACTCACCAAAAAAATAATACCTACACACAACACAATACGCACATGACCCCACCAAGACCATAAGTAACATCAATTCCAACCCTAACATACTCAGACTTTCTCACATCTCCTAAATAGGGCACAGCAACGCGTGCCGGGTACAGCTAGTAAATAATAAAGCGGAATGTATGTATGTATGTTTGTATGTGGCAGCATTCTGATTGGCTCCCGGCCTCTACATTCTGACAACATGATTGGTTGCCAGTGAGGGAGTATTTGCATAATGCCTCTATTGGCCAGCCAACACGAACATTCCGACACTCTAAACTGGCAGAGGAGGATAAGGCAAAGGCCTGAGGCAGTCGCCAACACGAACATGGTTGGTGGTGTGCCCCAGGATTTTGCAAATGTAAAAAGTGTGCTCAAAAAAGGTTGAAAAACACTGCTTTAATGAACACCCTTCATATTGTGCCTTTGAGGTGGAAGAACAAGAGTGAAAAGCAGCGATTGTGTGCTTAGCGTGGCACTCTGTGATATCTAGGAAGGTTTGCCCTACTTTGGAGGTAGCTGCCCAGTCATGAAAACCCGATGACTCTCTTGTGAGCATTTTCCAGCTCTTTATCGTCCAGCGTTTATGGTGAAACAACAGCTCTGTCATTCTCTAGTGCGCACACACATGCACATGTCGCCGCTCAAAGGACCAATTCATCTTTCCGCCCCCATCCCCAAAATAACCCTCCTGGTCTGGGATATTTTAAGCCATCTTAATCCCAGCCCAAGCCCGTGGCACGGGAAGTGGCCCAGGTTGCCAACAGCATTGCATCATTGCCTTGGCAAGGGTCCCTTTGCAGGCCTTGGCGGTCACATTGGGAGTCTCATCGGCCGGTCGCCCGCGCTCTCCCCCGACCCTGGCGGTTTCTGATGCTTTCAAAGGCATCCTCTCCGTTTGTTCATCACGTCCTACCAACACGCTGGAGAGGACATCTCCCCTCGGTTTGAAACTCTTGATACTTCTCCGTGGCCAGCATTTTCTGTTGCGGCTCTGGCATATGCCGGGGGATACCACTCAGCCCCTCCCTGGTTCCTTTAACGGTGTTCATATCTTCCGTTTGATCCATTTTTGCTCCAGAGTTTGTGAAAGGGAAAGAAGGAAGGGAAGGAGGGAGGGTGGAAAGATGGAAGGAAGGATAGAAGGGAGGGAAGGAATGAAGGAGAAAGACGGCGGGAGGGAAGGAAGGAAGGACCAAAGGGAAGGGAGGGAGGGAAAGAAGGAATGGAAGGAGGGAGAGAGGGAAGGAGGGATGAAAGAGAGAAGGAAGGACCAAAGGGAAGGGAGGTAGGGAAAGATGGAAGGATAGAAGGGAGGAAGGAAGGAAGGAGAAAGGGAGAGAGGGAAGGAGAGATGAAAGAGGGAAGGAAGGACCAAAGGGAAGGGAGGAGGGAAAGATGGAAGGATAGAAGGGAGGAAGGCAGGAAGGAAAAAGAGGGAGAGAGGGAAGGAGAGATGAAAGGGGAAAGGAAGGACTAAAGGGGAGGGAGGGAGGGAAAGAAGGAAGGAAAGAGAAGGAAGGAGGGTGGAAAGAAGGAAGGGAAGGAGGGAGGGAGGGTGGAAAGATGGAAGGAAGGAAGGAGAAAAGGGGAGAGAGAGAAGGAGGGATGAAAGAGGGAAGGAAGGACCAAAGGGAAGGGAGGGAGGGAGGGAAAGATGGAAGGGAGGGAGGGAGGAAAGATGGAAGGAAGGATAGAAGGGAGGGAAGGAAGGAAGGAGAAAGAGGGAGAGAGGGAAGGACGGATGAAAGAGAGAAGGAAGGACCAAAGGGAAGGGAGGGACGGAGGGAAAGAAGGAAGGGAAGGAGGGAGGGTGGAAAGATGGAAGGAAGGAGAGAAGGAAGGAGAGAGGGAAGGAGTGATGAAAGAGAGAAGGAAGGACCAAAGGGAAGGGAGGGAGGGAAAGAAGGAAGGAAAGAGAAGGAGGGAGGGTGGAAAGAAAGAAGGAAGGATAGAAGGGAGGGAGGGGGAAGGAAGGAAAGAAGGAGAAAGAGGGGAGAGAGGGAAGGAGGGATGAAAGAGGGAAGGAAGGACCAAAGGGAAGGGAGGGAGGGAAAGAAAAAAGGGAAGGAGGGAGGGTGGAAAGATGGAATGAAGGAAGGAGAAAAAGGGATAGAGGGAAGGAGGGGTGAAAGAGAGAAGGAAGGACCAAAAGGAAGGGAGGGAGGGAGGGAGGGAAAGAAGGAAGGGAAGGAAAGGAGGGAGGGTGGAAAGATGGAAGGAAGGATAGAAGGGAGGGAGGAAGGAAGGAAGGAGAAAGAGGGAGAGAGGGAAGGAGGGATGAAAGAGAGAAGGAAGGACAAAGGGAAGGGAGGGAGGGAAAGAAGGAAGGAAAGAGCAGGAGGGAGGGTGGAAAGATGGAAGGATAGAAGGGAAGGAAGGAAGGAAGGAGAAAGAGGGAGATAGGGAAGGAGGGATGAGAGGGAAGGGAGAACCAAAGGGAAGGGAGGGAGGGAAACACGAAAGGGAAAGGAAGGAGGGAGGGTGAAAAGATGGAAGGAAGGAGAGAAGGAAGGAAGGAGAAAGGGAGAGAAGGAGTGATGAAAGAGAGAAGGAAGGACCAAAGGGAAGGGAGGGAGGGAGGGAAAGAAGGAAGGGAAGGAAAGGAGGGAGGGAAGGAAGGAAGGAAGGAGAAAGAGGGAGAGAGGGAAGGAAGGACAAATGGAAGGGAGGGAGGGAGGGAAAGAAGGGAAGGAGGGAGGGTGGAAAGATGGAAAGATAGAAGGGAGGAAGGAAAAAGAGGGAGAGAGGGAAGGAAGGATCAAAGGGGAGGGAGGGAGGGAAAGAAGGAAGGGAAGGAAAGGAGGGAGGGTAAAAAGATGGAAGGATAGAAGGGAAGGAGAAAAAGGGAGAGAGAGAAGGAGGGATGAAAGAGAGAAGGAAGGACCAAAGGGAAGGGAGGGAAAGAAGGAAGGGAAGGGAAGGAGGGAGGGTAAAAAGATGGAAGGATAGGAGGGAAGGAGAAAAAGGGAGAGAGGGAAGGAGGGATGAAAGAGAGAAGGAAGGACCAAAGGGAGGGAGGGAAAGAAGGAAGGGAAGGAGGGAGGGTGGAAAGATGGAAGGGAGGGAGGAGGAAGAGGGAGAGTGGGAAGGAGGGATGAAAGAGGGAAGGAAGGGAAGGTGGGAAAGAAAGAAGGGAAGGAGAGGGTGAAAAGATAGAAGGAAGGAAGGAGAAAGATGGAGAGAGGGAAGGAGGGATGAAAGAAGGAAGGGAGGGAAGGAAGGAAGGACAGAAGGAGAAGGGGGGAGAGAGGGATGAAAGAGGGAAGGAAGGAAAGAAGGAGAGAGAGAGAGAGAGAGAGAGAGAGAGAGAGATCACTGCTCACAGAATCTCCTCAGGTAGCATGGCCATTTTCCATTCCAAAGGATGAGCAGGAGAAGGACATGGTGGACTGCAGTCCCCAGAATTCCCTCACCAGATTTGAAAAATAACTATTAATAATTATTAATATTAATATTAATAATATTAAATAATAATAATAATATACTTCGTGTTGTCGAAGGCTTTCATGGCCAGAACCACTGGGTTGCTGTGAGTTTTCCGGGCTGTCTGGCCATGTTCCAGAAGCATTCTCTCCTGATGTTTCACCCACATCTATGGCAGGCATCCTCAGAGGTTGTGAGGCCTGAAGGAAACTGAGCAAGTAATATATCTGGAATGCTGTCCAGGGTGGGAGAAAGAACTCTTGTCTCTTGGAGGCAGGTGTGAATGTTGCAATTAGCATTACAGAGCCTTGCAGCTTCAAAGCCTGGCTGCTTCCAGCTTGGGGGAATCCTTTGTTGGAAGGTGTTAGCTGACCCCGATTGTTTCCTGTCTGGAATGCCACTGTTTTCAGATGTGTTGTTTTGAGATGAAAGGAGAAGCCTTTGCCTTTGTCTCTGTGTTTGTGTTTTGTTATGTTTCACTGCAACAAGGCATTGAATGTTTGCCTATGTGCTATAATCCGCTCTGAGTGGAATATAAATATACTATTACTACTACTAGTCCCATAATCTGTGGTCCGTCCCACACAAAACTGCACCAGGATGTAGAGTGGGTCATGAGGGCTCTGTGTGTCAGGTTTGGTCTTGATCAGTCATTGGATTAGGTTTGCAGCAGTCTTGGAAAGTGAGTGAAGGTACTTCAAGTCCCATCATGCATGGTCTGCCCTCCTCCAAACTGCACCAGGATGTAAAGTGGGTCATGGGGGCTCTGTGTGCCAAGTTTGGTCTTGATCATTCAGTGGATGAGGGTTGCAGCGGTCTGGGGAAGTGATTGGGGGGTACTTAAAGTCCCATCATGCATGGTCTGCCCTCCTTCAAACTGCACCAGGATGTAGAGTGGGTTTTGGGGGTATTGTGTGCTAAGTTTGGTCTGTATTGGTCATTGGATGAGGGTCACAGTGCTCTCAGGAAGCGAGTCAAGGTACTTCAAGTCCCATCATCCGTGGCCCATCCCACACAAAACTGCACCAGGATGTAGAGTGGGTCATGAGGGCTTTGTGTGTCAGGTTTGGTCTTGATCAGTCATTGGATTAGGTTTGCAGCAGTCTTGGAAAGTGAGTGAAGGTACTTCAAGTCCCATCATGCATGGTCTGCCCTCCTCCAAACTGCACCTGGATGTAAAGTGGGTCACGGGGGCTCTGTGTGCCAAGTTTGGTCTTGATCAGTCAGTGGATGAGGGTAGCAGTGGTCTAGTAGTAGTAGTAGTAGTAGTAGTAGTAGTAGTAGTAGTACCACCCTTAGCCACCCAAACAAAATTTCTGGACTCGAACAACTGCTGGGCTCAATGGAGAGTTTTGTCTACTTTGTTTGTGTTTTCTCACGTGTTTGGGAAAGAGACGGCGTTGGGTTCCTGCTCTAATATCTGTCTTTTCTCCTTTTCCTTCACTCCTGCTTTCCAAAGAACATAGGAGGCTCCTTGCCGGTAAGTGGTGGCTTTGTCCCCTCTCCTTCCATCTCCCCTGTATGGCTTCATCCCATCTCCATCTCCATCTTTTCTAATCTCTCTGGTTTTGTTGATGTTTTGGGGCTGTATCTTCTAACATCCCCAGGCAGCATATGCAGGGACGATGGAAAGTGGGGCATGCGTTCCCATTCCCATCAGGCAGCAGCTTATTTCTCTGCTCTTCTGTGCTGCTATTATTATTATTATTATTGTTATTATTATTTACTCACACAAAAACACAGTATGACATTGCAAATTATATCTATATATATAAAGGAAGAGTCGTCATGGAAAGACCGTCCCAAACAGAGAAACCTTACAACGCAGAGACACCAAACTTGCCAACAGAAATAGGCCTCAGGTACAAACGTACCTCAGACAAGGTACGTTTGTAGCAAAGAAACTATCCCAAAAACCTAAAGGCCCCCAAAACAACGAGTAAAAAAACTACATTTCCCAGCATCCTCCGGGCTGCCAACGACTCTCCCAGCCTCTACATTCTGACAACATGATTGGCTGCCAATAAGGGCGGATTTGCATAACTCCTGTACTGGCCAGCCAACATGAACATTCCGACCCATAATAAACTGTCAGAGGAGGATAAGGCAAAGGGCTGAGGCACAAACACAACACCCAATTCACTTCCCACAGAAAATTTACACCCCTACAAATCACAGACCACGCCCAAAATTGACAGTAAGGCTTCATTAACTTAATTTCCCTGATTAGGCCTCACTTAATGGAATGCTGTTTACGCTCTGACTTGACAGTAAGGCTTCATTACGCCTCAGCTCATTGGATTCTCCCAACTACGCCTCAGCTCATTGGACATTGTGTATGGCCTGAATTGACAGTAAGGCTTCATTAACTTGCTGTTCCTGACTAGCCCTCAGCTCATGGGACATTGTGTATGGCCTGAATTTACAGTAACCTACCTTGGCACACAGAACCCCTATGACCCACGCTACATTCTACTACAGTTTGGAGGAAGGTGGACCATGAATTATGGGACTTGAAGTACCTCCGTGGATAATGGGATTTGTACTACTTCAAAACCCATCATTCCCCACAGACCACTGTGGCCCAGAACCAAGACCGATAAATACCAAACTTGGCACACAATGCCCCCCATGACCCACACTCTATCCGACTGCAGTTCAGAGGAGGACACACCATGGATAATGGGATTTCAAGTACCTACACTCACTTGCAAAGTACCCCACCCACACAAGCATCAACCTCTACATCAACACAGCAGAGGGAAAGACAAAAAACATTGTATATCCACAAGCTATGCAGAATGCCAGCAACACCACACAACAACAACTCCACAGAACTCCAACATCCCACCCACCAAAACAGCCCACAACAACACAGCCATGACCCCAACAACACCATAACTAAGAACAACTCCAACCCTTACATACTCAGACTTCCTCGCATCTCCAAAATAGGGCACAGCAACGCGTGCCGGGTACAGCTAGTATATATATATAAGCTTGGGGACCCGGCGCTGCCCGGGTTATTTGAGAAAGGCATTTTGTGCCAAGGTTGGTCTTTATCAGTTGTTTATGTGGCTTGCAGTGGTCTCGGGAAGTGAGGGAAGGTGCTGGGAGTCCCATCGTCCATCCTCCTCCAAACTGCACCAGGATGTAGAGTGGGTCATGTGGTTTCTGTGTGCCAAATTTGTTCTTGATCAGTCTTTGGAGGAGTGTCACAGCAGTCTTGGGAAGTGAGTGGAGGTACTTCAAGTCCCATCATCCGTGGTCCACCCTCCTCCGAACTGCACCAGGATGTAAAGTGGATCATGGGGGCTTTGTGGGCCAAGTGTGCCATAATCATGCTTTGGATGAGGGTCGCAGCGGGCTCGGGAAGTGAGTGGAGGTCCTTGAAATCCCATCATCCATGGTCCGCCCTCCTCTAAACTGCAGTTGGATGGAGTGTGGGTCATGGGGGCACTGTGTGCCAAGTTTTGTCTTTATTGGTCTTTGTTCAGGGCCGCAGTGGTCTGTGAGGAGTGAAGGGTTTGAAAGTACTGCAAATCCCATAATCCGTGGATGTACTTCAAGTCCCATCATCCATGGTCCACCCTCCTCCAAACTGCAGTAGAACGTAGCGTGGGTCATAGGGGCTCTCTGTGCCAAGGTAGGTTACTGTCAATTCAGGCCATACACAATGTCCCATCAGCTGAGGCCTAGTCAGGAAAATCAGGTTAATGACTCCTTACTGTCAATGTTGGACCTAGTCTGTGATTCGTAGGGGTTGCAGTGTTTTTTGTGAGTGTTGGAATGTTGGGAGGCTGACCAATCAGAGGCGTTATGCAAAGTTTGGTTAGAGTTCTGAAATGTTCACCACCAGAACTTTAGCAACACTGTAGAAGCAAAGCACCAGCGCCACCTAGTGTTCACCACCAGAACTTTAGTTTTCTAAGTACGTTAGAAGCATTTAGAACCATGATTGCACAGGCCTAGTTGTTGTTGTTATTATTATATTTCAGAACTCTAACCAAACTTTCAAAACTTCATTATTATTTCATTATTGGCGATTTTAAAGACAGAACCAATTAAGAACTGCCAGTTATAACGAAATTTTGAAAGTATTGTTAAGGTTCTGAAATGTTCACCACCAGAACTTTAGCAACACTGTAGAAGCAAAGCACCAGCGCCATCTAGTGTTCACCACCAGAACTTTAGCAACACTGTAGAAGCAAAGCACCAGCGCCATCTAGTGTTCACCACCAGAACTTTAGCAACACTGTAGAAGCAAAGCACCAGCGCCATCTAGTATTCACCACCAGAACTTTAGCAACACTGTAGAAGCAAAGCACCAGTGCCATCTAGTGTTCACCACCAGAACTTTAGTAACACTGTAGAAGCAAAGCACCAGCGCCATCTAGTATTCACCACCAGAACTTTAGCAACACTGTAGAAGCAAAGCACCAGTGCCATCTAGTGTTCACCACCAGAACTTTAGTAACACTGTAGAAGCAAAGCACCAGCGCCATCTAGTATTCACCACCAGAACTTTAGCAACACTGTAGAAGCAAAGCACCAGCGCCATCTAGTATTCACCACCAGAACTTTAGCAACACTGTAGAAGCAAAGCACCAGCGCCATCTAGTATTCACCACCAGAACTTTAGTAACACTGTAGAAGCAAAGCACCAGCGCCATCTAGTATTCACCACCAGAACTTTAGTAACACTGTAGAAGCAAAGCACCAGCGCCATCTAGTGTTCACCACCAGAACTTTAGCAACACTGTAGAAGCAAAGCACCAGCGCCATCTAGTGTTCACCACCAGAACTTTAGTAACACTGTAGAAGCAAAGCACCAGCGCCATCTAGTGTTCACCACCAGAACTTTAGTAACACTGTAGAAGCAAAGCACCAGCGCCATCTAGTGTTCACCACCAGAACTTTAGTAACACTGTAGAAGCAAAGCACCAGCGCCATCTAGTGTTCACCACCAGAACTATAGTACCACTGTAGAAGTAAAGCACCAGCACTATCTAGTGTTCACCACCAGAACTTTAGTAACACTGTAGAAGCAAAGCACCAGCGCCATCTAGTATTCACCACCAGAACTTTAGCAACACTGTAGAAGCAAAGCACCAGCGCCATCTAGTGTTCACCACCAGAACTTTAGTAACACTGTAGAAGCAAAGCACCAGCGTTCATCTAGTGTTCACCACCAGAACTTTAGCAACACTGTAGAAGCAAAGCACCAGCGCCACCTAGTGTTCACCACCAGAACTTTAGCAACACTGTAGAAGCAAAGCACCAGCGCCACCTAGTGTTCACCACCAGAACTTTAGCAACACTGTAGAAGCAAAGCACCAGCGCCACCTAGTGTTCACCACCAGAACTTTAGCAACACTCTAGAAGCAAAGCACCAGCGCCACCTAGTGTTCACCCACCAGAACTTTAGACACTGTTAGTTCACCACCAGAACTGTAGCAACACTGTAGAAGCAAATCACCAGCGCCATCTAGTGTTCACCACCAGATCTTTAGTAACACTGTAGAAGCAAAGCACCAGCGCCACCTAGTGTTCACCACCAGAACTTTAGCAACACTGTAACAGAAGCAAAGCACCAGCGCCATCTAGTATTCACCACCAGAACTTTAGCAACACTGTAGAAGCAAAGCACCAGCGCCATCAGTGTTCACCACCAGAACTTTAGTAACACTTCAGCACCAGCATCATCTAGTGTTCACCACCAGAACTTTAGTAACACTGTAGAAGCAAAGCACCAGCGCCACCTAGTGTTCACCACCAGAACTTTAGCAACACTGTAGAAGCAAAGCACCAGCGCCACCTATTGTACACCACCAGAACTTTAGCAACACTGTAGAAGCAAAGCACCAGCGCCATCTAGTGTTCCCCACCAGAACTTTAGCAACACTGTAGAAGCAAAGCACCAGCGCCACCTAGTGTTCACCACTAGAACTTTAGCAACACTGTAGAAGCAAAGCACCAGCGCCACCTAGTGTTCACCACCAGAACTTTAGCAACACTGTAGAAGCAAAGCACCAGCGCCACCTAGTGTTCACCACCAGAACTTTAGTAACACTGTAGAAGCAAAGCACCAGCGCCATCTAGTGTTCACCACCAGAACTTTAGCAACACTGTAGAAGCAAAGCACCAGCGCCACCTATTGTACACCACCAGAACTTTAGCAACACTGTAGAAGCAAAGCACCAGCGCCATCTAGTGTTCCCCACCAGAACTTTAGCAACACTGTAGAAGCAAAGCACCAGCGCCACCTAGTGTTCACCACAGAACTTTAGCAACACTGTAGAAGCAAAGCACCAGCGCCACCTAGTGTTCACCACCAGAACTTTAACAACACTGTAGAAGCAAAGCACCAGCACCACCTAGTGTTCACCACCAGAACTTTAGCAACACTGTAGAAGCAAAGCACCAGCGCCACCTAGTGTTCACCACCAGAACTTTAGTTTTGTAAGTACTTTAGAACCATTTAGAACCATGATTGCACAGGTCTATTAAATAGCTTCTGCGTGTCTGTCTATACATGTTGTGTGTCTATGGCACTGAATGTTTGCCGTATATATGTACATTGTAATCCACCCTGAGTTAGAAGGGTGGAATATAAATACTGTATATAAATAAATAAATACAGTACAGTCTTGCTCTGAAATCCCCTTGCACAGAATGCCAATCTTGCTTCCAGATTTCCAGACTCTCTCCCAACACAGTCCCGAGAGTTTTGTGCTAGGATGAGGAGGAGATCAGAGATCAGAGCAAGTGTGCCGAGGGCAGGCGCAAGCCACCAAGGGGAAGGGTTTCATGCGCCACCGCTCACATCCTGGACGCTTGCCTGTTCCTCTCGGGAAACCCATCGCTGGGAATCCCAGAGTGCCAAGGGAGTCCGCATGTATGGGGGAGAAGGGGTCGGCTTTGATGAGGGCCGATCTGACGGCGGCTCCTTTGTTGAGGCACCGCAGCTATGGCGAGCATGCCAGGCAGGGATCTGGAATCTGCCGGGTGCTGCCAAGTTATGTCTTGCCCTTCTGGGAAACATTTCGCATGCCTTTTGCTTTCATCTGTTGACTGCAGATGACTGGCAGGCGCATGGCTGCCCACTGGTGTCTGTGACCGGGATACTCATTTCCCTGCAAAGGAAAAGATGGGAAGTCCAACAAGCATTCAGAATGTTATGCTCGGTTTAGAACTACAGCACCTAATGTTTAGGTCAGTGTTTCCCAACCGGTGTGCCGTGATCGATCATCAGGTGTTCTGTGGGAAATTGGAACCTCCAATACCCTTTCTTCCCCCTTCTGCGGAACACGTTTTCTTCTCCACTCGGGCTCCCTTCTTCCCAGCCTCGCTCTGCTCACTTTGCCTCGCTTTGCTCACGTTGCCGCTTCTGCCGCCATTTTGATCCGAGGGGGCAGCGTGAGCGTGTTCAGGAGGAGAGGGGGGAAGGAGGAAGATGTGACCCGTGCGGCGCTACTGCGCAGATTCACCCCATGTCTTCCTCACAAACAACAGTCCACAGTGCTCTCTGGGTGTAGGTGAACTACAACGTCCAAACTCAAGGTCAATTCCCAAGCAAATCCTTTCAGTACTTTCTGTTGGTAATGAGATTTCAATATGCCAAGTTTGGTTCAATTCCATTGTTGCAAGAGTTCAGGATGCTCTTTGATTGTGTGTTAACTATAAGTCCCAGAAACTGTAACTCCCAAATGTCAAGGTCTGTTTCCCCCAAACGCCATCTGTGTTCACATTTAGGCATATTGAGTATTTATGCCAAGTTTAGTCCTGATCCAACATTGTTTGAGTCCACTGTGCTCTCTGGATATAGGTGAACTACAACTCCAAAACTCAAGGTCAATGCCCACCAAACTCTTATAGTATTTTCTCTTGGTTATGGGTGTTCTGTGCGGGAAGTCTGATTCCATTCCATCATTGGTGGAGTTCAGAATGCTCTTTGATTGTGGGTGAACTATAACTCCCAGTAACTACAACGTCCAAATGACAAATGACTTTCGTGTCTTTCTGCCATTCCTGCCAGGATATCTATGTTGTGTTCATCGAAACAGGCCCAGATTTCACACTGATGTATAAATACATTTAAAAACATATTAACTATATGTATGACTGTGTTAGAGTGTCATTTTGTGTCATTTTGGTTGGTGGTGTGCCCCAGGATTTTGTAAATGTAAAAAATGTGCCGCGACTCAAAAAAGGTTGAAATCACTGGTTTAGGTTCACTGGATAGCCCACGAGGTCTCTTCCAATTCTATGAGTCCATGATTATTTTTTCAAAGCTTAACATATTCTCATAGGACTTGGCTTCCAGACCATTGAGCATGTTGATGACTCTTCTGTGGACATCACAGGCTCAGATAAGATTCCTCCACTCTCTTCCAACTCTATGATTCCTTCCTCCAAGTGAAACATATACAACTTCTCATAGGACTTGGCTTCTAGACCGTTGAGCATGTTGGTGACCCTTCTCTGGACGTCACAGGCTCAGATAAGATTCCTCCACTCTCTTCCAACTCTATGATTCCTTCCTCCAAGCTAAACATAAACAGCTTCTCATAGGACTTGGCTTCTAGGCCGTTGAGCATGTTGGTGACCCTTCTCTGGACACCACAGGCTCAGAGAAGTTTCCTTTTGCTCTGAAGACCTCTCTTCCAACTCTATGATTCCTTCCTCCAAGCTAAACATATACAACTTCTCATAGGACTTGGCTTCTAGACCGTTGAGCATGTTGGTGATCCTTCTCTGGACACCACAGGCTCAGAGAAGTTTCCTTTGCTCTGAAGACCTCTCTCTTCCAACTCTATGATTCCTTCCTCCAAGCTAAACATATACAACTTCTCATAGGACTTGGCTTCTAGACCGTTGAGCATGTTGGTGACCCTTCTCTGGACACCACAGGCTCAGATAAGTTTCCGTGTTTGCTCTGAAGACTCTCTTCCAACTCTATGATTCCTTCCCCCAAGTGAAACATATACAACTTCTCATAGGACTTGGCTTCTAGACCGTTGAGCATGTTGGTGACCCTTCAATCACAGGCTCAGATAAGATTCCTCCACTCTCTTCCAACTCTATGATTCCTTCCTCCAAGCTAAACATAAACAGCTTCTCATAGGACTTGGCTTCTAGACCGTTGAGCATGTTGGTGACCCTTCTGTGGACATCACAGGCTCAGATAAGATTCCTCCACTCTCTTCCAACTCTATGATTCCTTCCTCCAAGCTAAACATATACAACTTCTCATAGGACTTGGCTTCTAGACCGTTGAGCATGTTGGTGACCCTTCTGTGGACATCACAGGCTCAGATAAGTTTCCTTTGCTCTGAAGACCTCTCTCTTCCAACTCTATGATTCCTTCCTCCAAGCGAAACATATACAACTTCTCATAGGACTTGGCTTCTAGACCGTTGAGCATGTTGGTGACCCTTCTGTGGACATCACAGGCTCAGATAAGATGCGTCCACTCTCTTCCAACTCTATGATTCCTTCCCCCAAGTGAAACATATACAACTTCTCATAGGACTTGGCTTCTAGACCGTTGAGCATGTTGGTGACCCTTCTGTGGACATCACAGGCTCAGATAAGATTCCTCCACTCTCTTCCAACTCTATGATTCCTTCCTCCAAGCGAAACATATACAACTTCTCATAGGACTTGGCTTCTAGACCGTTGAGCATGTTGGTGACCCTTCTGTGGACATCACAGGCTCAGATAAGATGCGTCCACTCCCTTCCAACTCTATGATTCCTTCCTCCAAGCGAAACATAAACAGCTTCTCATAGGACTTGGCTTCTAGACCGTTGAGCATGTTGGTGACCCTTCTCTGGACACCACAGGCTCAGAGAAGTTTCCTTTGCTCTGAAGACCTCTCTCTTCCAACTCTATGATTCCTTCCTCCAAGCTAAACATAAACAGCTTCTCATAGGACTTGGCTTCTAGACCGTTGAGCATGTTGGTGACCCTTCTCTGGACACCACAGGCTCAGAGAAGTTTCCTTTGCTCTGAAGACCATTCTCTTCCAACTCTATGGTTCCTTCCTCCAAGCTAAACATAAACAGCTTCTCATAGGACTTGGCTTCTAGACCGTTGAGCATGTTGGTGACCCTTCTGTGGACATCACAGGCTCAGATAAGATTCCTCCACTCTCTTCCAACTCTATGATTCCTTCCTCCAAGCGAAACATATACAACTTCTCATAGGACTTGGCTTCTAGACCGTTGAGCATGTTGGTGACCCTTCTCTGGACACCACAGGCCCTGAAGACCACTCTGTGTGCCTGCTGCCTTACCTAGCCTGTTGTCTTGTGCGGTATTATGAAAAACCCGACCTTTGGAAAGTTAAACTGTATTAGTATTCATACTTGTGATAGGAATGTGTTATGGTATCCAACAGCACCATCTTCTGGCCAAGGAACGGATGGGTTTATTCAGTAATTTGGGATTTATTTGTGCCAAGGTGGGCAACTGCAGCAGGTCCCAGATCCACTTTCTGCCTTTGGGATTATATGGACACCACGTAGGATGTCACAATCAAATAAAATAAGTATACATGCCCTGAAGTGAATGGAAGTACATATCTGGTGTAGAAAAAGAAAATGCTGAGAGATCCTCTGTTTTTGTTGTTGTTGTTGTCTTGCCATCCTGTGGGAGGCTTCTCTTGTGTACCCACATGAGAAGCTGGAGCTGACAGCCGGGAGCTTTCCCCGTAATCTGAGAAATTTCAAGTTGCTTCTGGTGTGAGAGAATTCGCTGTCTGCCCAAGGGATGCTCAGATCTTTTGATGTTTTACCATCCTTGTGGGAGGCTTCTCTTATTTCCCCATATGGGAAGCTACAGCTAAGACAGGAGCTCACCCCACTCCTCATATTCGAACCGCCAACCTGTTGGTCAGCAGTCCTGCTGGCACAAGGGTTTAACCCATTGCACCACTGGGGTATCCTGAGCGATCAATGACAGCCAGGAACTGCTTTCGAAGGAGAATTACTTCTCTTAGAGCAGTGTTTCCCAACCAGTGTGCCGTGGCGATCATCAGGTGTGCCGTGGGAAATGGGAACCTCCAATCCCCTTTCTTCTCCCTCCTGCCGAATTTTCTTTTCCTTCTCCACTCGGGCTCCCTTCTTCCCAGCCTCGCTCTGCTCGCTTTGCCTCGCTTTTGCTCTGGGGCGAGTCTGCGCAGTAGCCCAGTTGGGAAACACGGGTCACGCCTCCCTCCCTCCTCCCCTCCTGAACACGCTCACGCTGCCCCCCCGGATCAAAATGGCGGCAGAAGCGGCAGTGGAGAAGAAAAAGTCAGTTTTGGGCAGGAGGGGGAAGAAAGGGCGCGAAGGGGGAGGAAGAGGTCTCTGTCCAAAGCTGGCATGGGCAAATGTGGACCCTCCAGGTGTTTTGGACTCCAACTCCCACCATTCCTAGCAGCCTCAGGCCCTTTTCCTTTCCCCCCCTCAGCCACTTAAGCAGGAAAGGGCCTCAGGCTGTTAGGAATGGTGGGAGTTGGAGTCCAAAGCACCCAGAGGGCCGAAGTTTTCCCATGCCTGTTTGAGGGACCTTAAAGTGTTGAGCCTCCTTCCAACATTGTGATTCTGGATAGAAAACAACAACATAACATGACATAGTTTGAGTCCACAGTGCTCTCTGGGTGCAGGTGAACTACAACTCCCAAACTCAAGGTCAATTCCCAAGCAAACCCTTTCAGTACTTTCGGTTGGTAATGAGAGTTCAATGTGCCAAGTTTGGTTCAATCCCATTGTTGCAAGAGTTCAGGATGCTCTTTGATTGTGTGTAAACTATAAATCCCAGAAACTGTAGCTCCCAAATGTCAAGGTCTATTTCCCCCAAACGCCATCTGTGTTCACATTTGAACATATTGAGTATTCATGCCAAGTTTGGTCCTGATCCAACATTGTTTCAGTCCACAGTGCTCTCTGGATGTAGGTGAACTACAACTCCAAAACTCAAGGTCAATGCCCGCCAAACTCTTATAGCATTTACTCTTGGTTACGGGAGTTCTGTGTGGGAAGTGTGTGTCTTTCTGCCATTCCTGCCAGGATATCTATGTTGTGTTCATCGAAACAGGCCCAGGTTTCACACTGAGTGTATAAATACATTCAAAAACATATTAACTATATGTATGACTGTGTTAGAGTGTCGTTTTGTGTCATTTTGGTTGGTGGTGTGCCCCAGGATTTTGTAAGCCTCTCTGTTCATGTTGACAGGTCACTTTCCCATCAGTTCCAGGTGTGGCATCTCTTGCCTTTTCTCTTGAGGACCACAAGATGGCACTGTTGCGCCATTGCAAGAGAATTGGAAAAAGGCTTCTATTAATGGGCGAGGTTTGTGTACTTCTCCAGGCAATGGACTGTAACACCCATTAGCCTCAGTCGCCATAGCCTATGGCGAGAGGTAGTGAGAGTTGTAGTCCGAACAGTTGGTTCCCACCCTGCTCTACTTCTGTTCCAAGTCAGATCCAGATTGGGTTGCTGTGTTCTGGGCTGTATGGCCATGTTCCAGAAGCATTCTCTCCTGGCGTTTCACCCACATCTATGGCAGGCATCCTCAGAGGTTGTAAGGTCTGTTGGAAACTAGGACAAGTGAGGTTTATGTATCTGTGGGAGAAAGAACTCTTGTCCGCCTGAGCAGCGGGAATGTGGCGCAGCTGGCTGGGTGTCAGCTGCATAAGATCTCTACCGACCAGAAGGTCATGAGTTCGAGGCCTGCCCGGGTCGACCTATTGTGTACCCTGTTGTCGACCTTTGCAACCCGAAAGACATTTGCATCGGTCAAGTAGGAAATTAAAGGTACCACTTAGAGGGGAGGCTAAATTTAGCTGATTTATGAGGCCATAAAAAAGATCTCCAGGAAACACGCTGAGGGATGAAGGAGTGCGACAGTTCCCCCTGGTGGCCAGATGTCGCCTGCTCTCCCCTCCCAGCTTTGAGTCTCAGAAACAGCCCTCCCCTTGGCTGAGAGGCCAGCCAATCACAGCGGTGGGCTATGCCTTGATGGACATGCTGACATGTGCCTCCCTCCAGCCTCGCATGCTCACCCTTGCCGCACATGTGCACCACGCTGCTATGCAACGAACACGTCTGCTCTCCCCTCCCAACTTGGAGTCTCAGAAACAGCCCTCCCCTTGGCTGAGAGGCCAGCCAATCACAGCTGAGGTGGGCTATGCCTTGATGGACATGCTGACATGTGCCTCCCTCCAGCCTCGCATGCTCACCCTCGCCGCAAATGCGCACCACGCTGCTATGCAACGAACACGTCTGCTCTCCCCTCCCAACTTGGAGTCTCAGAAACTGCCCTCCCCTTGGCTGAGAGGCCGGCCAATCACAGCGGAGGTGGGCTATGCCTTGATGGACATGCTGACACGTGCCTCCCTCCAGCCTCGCATGCTCACCCTTGCCGCACATGCGCACCACGCTGCTATGCATCGAACACGCCTGCTCTCCCCTCCCAACTTGGAGTCTCAGAAACAGCCCTCCCCTTGGCTGAGAGGCCAGCCAATCACAGCTGAGGTGGGCTATGCCTTGATGGACATGCTGACATGTGCCTCCCTCCAGCCTCGCATGCTCACCCTTGCCTGCACATGTGCACCACGCTGCTATGCAACGAGCACGCCTGCTCTCCCCTCCCAACTTGGAGTCTCAAAAACAGCCCTCCCCTTGGCTGAAATTCCAGAAGGGAGGTGAGCCAGTCACAGCTGAGAAGGGCTTTTATTTATTTATTTATTTATTTATTTATTTATTTATTATTCGGGTTTCTATGCCGCCGACTCCCTGAGGCTCGCGGCGGCTCACAGGAACCGAAGGTACAACTACACACAAGCAATGCGATAAAAACATCTAAGACAATTAAACAGTGAAAACAGCAAAATACAAAACCCCCAGGTACAGTTCAGAAGTTAGATAGCGTGACACCCCAGGACAGCGGCTAAAGCGGAACATGGGCAGGACCTACTCACCGAAGGCCTGCTTAAACAAATAAGTTTTGCAGGCGCGTCTAAACGGGAGCAGGTCCTTTATAGCCCGCGTTCCAGCCGGGAGGGCGTTCCACAGCGTAGGAGCTATAACGGAGAACGCCTCCGCGAGTAGATGTCAGTTTAGCCGATTTCGCCGAGGGTATCTCTAACAAATTAGCATCCTCGGCGTAGTGATCTCGGGGACAGTGTGGGGTGAGTCGGTCCCTCCAGTACGCTGGCCCCAGGCCATGCAAGGCCTTAAAGGTAAGAACCAACACCTTGAAGGAGATCCGGTGCTCGATTGGGAGCCAGTGCAGATCCTGCAAAACAGGTGTGATGTGGCGGCCTGCTGGGGTTCCAGACAGGAGCCGGGCGGCAGTGTTCTGCACCAGCTTGAGCTTCCGGGTCGCCGACAAAGGAAGGCCAACGTAAGCGCGTTACAGTAATCCAGCCTTGAGATGACCGTAGCTTGGATCACCGTGGCCAGGTCATTCCGGAGATATAGGGGCCAGCCTCCGAGCCTGTCGCAGATGAAAAAAGCAACCTTGCTGACCGCGGAGACCTGGGCCTCCATGGTCAGCTGGGAGTCCAGATGGACCCCCAGGCTCTTAACGGAAGGCGATGGGCATAGCGCCACACCGTCCAGGGTCGGAAGCTGGACATCTACACCACCCGAGCGGCCCGACCACAAGATCTCCGTCTTCGCCGGATTCACCCTCAACCTACTGGCTCGCAGCCATCCAGTAACGGCCTCGAGGCAGTGTTGGAAATTATCGGGGATGGATCCCGGCCTGTCCTCCATCCTCAGAATGAGCTGGGTGTCGTCAGCGTACTGGTGGCACTCCAGCCCATAACTCCGCACCAGCTGTGCAAGCGGCTGCATGTAGATGTTGAATAACAGAGGGGAGAGAATGGCCCCCTGAGGAACTCCACAAACTAATGAGGAGCCCTCGGAGACCACCTCGCCCCTCCTCACATGCTGAGACCGCTGGTGGAGGGGCGGACCTACCCATTCTGGGGGGGTAAGCGGAAAAAAATTTGCGCCCCCCCCCCGGTGGCTCCCGAGCGCGAGTCACGCTCTGGAGCCCAGTGCACATGCGCAAATTTCCACGCATGCGTACTGGCTCCAAAGTGGGAGGCGCGCTTTGGAGCCAGTACGCATGCGTGGAGATTTTCGCACATGCGCAGAAGCTACTACAGGCACCATAGCGCCTGTAGAAGCTTCTGCGCATGCGCGGAAAGTGCCAGTGCGCGGGCGACGGGGCCGGCTGCGGAGTCGCGGCCGGCGGGGCGGGGAGGATGCGGCGGCGCCCCTCCCAGGTGACGACGCCCCTCCCAGGTGGCAACGCCCTACGCGTTTGCGTAGTTGGCGTAATGCTTTCACCGGCCCTGCCCCAGGGGTCCTGACCCCCAGATTGAGAAACACTTCTTTAAAGAGATGTATGTCCCTGCCATAACTCAAGATGGAAACGAGGAGCGAGGAAGGAAAAACTTCTCTCCCTCTAAGTTATCGCACTACTAGCTTGGGGACCCGGCGGTTATTTGAGAAAGGCATGGGTTGGTCTTTGGTACTTCAAGTCCCATCATCCACGGTCCACCCTCCTCCAAACTGCAGTTGAAGATAGAGTGGGTCATGGGGGCTCTGTGTGCCAAGTATGGTCTTTATCGGTCTTTGTTGGGGGCCGCAGCGGTCTTGGGCAATGAGTAGACGTAGTTGAAGTCCCATCATCCACGGTCCGCCCTCCTCCAAACTGCAGTAGAAGATAGAGTGGGCCATGGGGGCTCTGTGTGCCAAGTATGGTCTTTATCGGTCTTTGTTAGCGGTCTTGGGCAATGAGGATGTTGAAGTCCCATCATCCACGGTCCGCCCTCCTCTAACCTGTAGAAGGATGGAGACTGGGTCATGGGGGCACTGTGTGCCAAGTGTAGTCTTTATAGGTCTTTGTTCAGGGCTGCAGTGGTCTGTGGGAAATGAAGGCTTTGAAAGAACTACAAATCCCATAAACCATGGAGGTACCTCAAGTCCCATCCATGGTCCATCCTCCTGCTAACAACACCAGGGCGTAGAGTGGGTCATGGGGGCTCTGTGTGCCAAGTTTGGGCCTGGTCTGTGATTTGTAGGGGCTGCAATGTTCTGTGGGAAGTGAATCGGGTGAAAGTACTGGAAATCCCATCATACGTGGGCCATCCTGCCATAAACCGCACCAGGTTGTAAAATGGATTATTGGGCCAAGTTTGGTCCTGATTCGTCACTGGTGTGGGCCACTGTGCTCTAAGGAAGTGAATTAAAGTACTGTAAGTCCCATCATCCATGGTCCATACTTTCTCAAACTGCACCGGGATGTAGGGTTGAATCTGTGTGCCAAATTTGGTCTTGTCCTGTCATTGTTGGGGGCCTAGTCAGGAAAATCAAGTTGAGGAAGTCTTACTGTCAATTCAGGCTCTAAACAATATCCCATGACCTGAGGCCTAGTCAGGAAAATCAAGTTAAGGAAGCCTTGCTGTCAATTTTGGGCCTGGTCTGTGATTTATAGGGGCTACAGTGTTGTTTGAGAAGTGAGTCAGGTGAAGGTACTGCAAATCCCATCATTCGTGGCCCATCCTGCCCTAAACCACACCAGGTTGTGAAGTGGGCCATTGGGCCCCTGTGTGCCACGTGTGGTCCTGATCCGTCATTGCTGTGGGCCGCAGTGACTGACTGCTTGAGGCCTTTTATCCCCTCTGTGTCACCTTAGAATGTTGGAATGTAGATGGCCAAACAGAGTCCTTTATGCCAGTTTTTCTCAACCAGTGTGCCGGGGCACACTAGTGTGCCGTGAGCGATCATCAGGTGTGCCGTGGGAAATTGGAACCTCCAGGAGGGGAGGGGGGAGAGTCTAGTGTGTTGAAGTATAAAAACCCTAAGAAACCTACCTCGATAAAGGCCCCCTCCCACCCGTTGTCTACTTGGTCTCTCCCTCTGCATGCATTGGGAAGGCCCGCCTCCCTTTCCCCAAGTAGAGACCTCCTCTTGCCTCCTGGGGGTTCTGTGTGGGATGTTTGGCCCAGTTCTATTATTGGTGGGGTCCAGAATGCTCTTTGATTGTAGGGGAACTATAAATCCCAAATGTCAAGGTCTATTTTCCCCAAACTCCATCTGTGTTCATATTTGGGCATATTGAGTATTCATGCCAAGTTTGGTCCTGATCCACCATTGTTTCAGTCCACAGTGCTCTCTGGATATAGTTGAACTACAACTCCAAAACTCAAGGTCACTGCCCACCAAACTCTTATAGTATTTTCTCTTGGTTATGGGAGTTCTGTGTGGGAAGTTTGTGTCTTTCTGCCATTCCTGCCAGGATATCTATGTTGTGTTCATTGAAACAGGCCCAGGTTTCACACTGAGTGTATAAATACATTTAAAAACATATTAACTATATGTATGACTGTGTTAGAGTGTCGTTTTGTGTCATTTTGGTTGGTGGTGTGCCCCAGGATTTTGTCAATGTAAAAAGTGTGCCGCGGCTCAAAAAAGGTTGGGAAACACTGCTTTATGCAAATACTCCCTCAGTGGCAACCGATCCCCTCTGTCTGGTGCCTTAGAATGTTGGAGTTCTGAGGCTGGCCAATCACAGTCCTTTATGCAAATAATCCCACAGTGGCAACCAATCGAAACGCTGCCACATATTCCTCCGCACCTCCGCCCGCAAACACTGACTTTTATTATATACAAAGATAGATACATCCTTTTGCAAATCTCCTGCTATTCTTCCTCCTGTTGGAAGGTGTCCCAGGCCCTGATCCTTTTGGTGATGTTCTTCCACCTTCACAGTGTTCCTTCCAAAGGTGAGCGGCCAGAGCAGTTTGTGGTCTTTGAAGCATGGCCTCGCCATAGATTTATCTCAGGGACATACAGAGCCCTTGTGCCAATCTCCACCTCTCCCTCTCTGATCTATTTCCATACCTAGCCACCAACCTACTTTACATTAAGGAGATATCACAGGGGACAGAAGGGCAAAGGAACTGCAGGGATACAATGGGGGGGTCAGACCTGCCCACAGAATGGAGAGAGCAGGGCTTTGGGAAGTCAGGGCCTCAAGGGACAGAAAATATTGATAATATTGATAATATTACTAATAATATTACAGTATAATCTATTATATAAATGGGTTCACGTCATGTGATGTATACCTCAAACAAAGAAACCTTACAACGCAGAAACACAATACTTGCCAACAGAAATAGGCCTCAAGCAAGGTACGTTTGTAGCAAAGAAACGTCACCCCCCAAACCCTAACAGGCCCCCAAAACAACGAGTAAAAATAAAACTACATTTACCAGCATCCTCCGGGGCAGCCAAAGACTCACCCAGCCTCTACATTCTGAACAACATGATTGGCTGCCAATAAGGGCGGATTTGCATAACTGCTGCACTGGCCAGCCAACATGAAAATTCCGATCCATAATAAACTGCCAAAACAGAATAAGGAAAAGGCCTGAGCCAATCCCCAACACAAACACCCAAATCACTTCCAACCGAAAATTTACACCCCAAAAAATCACAGACCACGCCCAAAATTGACAGTAAGGCTTCATTAACTTGATTTCCCTAACTAGCCCTCACTTACTGGGAAGCTGTTTACGCTCTAAATTGACAGTAAGACTTCATTAACTTGATTTCCTAACTAGCCCTCACTTACTGGGAAGCTGTTTACGCTCTGAATTGACAGTAAGACTTCATTAACTTGATTTCCCTAACTAGCCCTCACTTACTGGGAAGCTGTTTACTCTCTAAATTGACAGTAAGGCTTCATTAACTTGATTTCCCTAACTAGCCCTCACTTACTGAGAAGCTGTTTACGCTCTAAATTGACAGTAAGGCTTCATTAACTTGATTTCCCTAACTAGCCCTCACTTACTGGGAAGCTGTTTACGCTCTAAATTGACAGTAAGGCTTCATTAACTTGATTTCCCTAACTAGGCCTCACTTACTGGGAAGCTGTTTACGCTCTGAATTGACAGTAAGACTTCATTAACTTGATTCTCCCGACTAGGCCTCAGCTCATTGGACATTGTGTATGGCCTGAATTGACAGTAAGGCTTCATTAACTTGCTGTTCCTAACTAGGCCTCAGCTCATGGGACATTGTGTATGGCCTGAATTTACAGTAACCTACCTTGGCACACAGAGCCCCGACCATGCATGATGGGACTTGAAGTACCACCATGGAAAATGGGATTTGTAGTACTTCAAAACCCATCATTCCCCACAGTCCACTGTGGCCCAGAACCAAGACCAATAAAGACCCAACTTGACCCACACTCCATCCAACTGCAGTTTAGAGGAGGGCACACCGTGGATGATTGGACTTTCTCGCATCTCCTAAAAAGGGCACAGCAACGCGTGCCGGGTACAGCTAGTATTATATATTACATTGTACTATAACATTATACTGTAATATCATTAGTAATATTACATGTAATATAAAATATATAATTATAATATCATATTATTATTAGTAGTATTATTATATTGTATCACAATATTATTTATTTATTCATTTATTCAGCTTAGTACAGGGCTGTCCAACTTCTACGAGCCCAAGGGCCGGAATTCCGGTCACTGATCACCTGGGGGGCTGAAGGGTCTGCCTTTGCCCCCGGCTCCGCCCCCACCCCTCCCCCAGCTCTGCCCCTCCCCGGCTCCGCCCCCTCCCCGGCTCCAATTTACGTACAATTGACCTTGAGTTGTGGAGTTGTAGTTCACCTCCATCCAGAGAGCACTGTGGACTTAAATAATGATGGATCTGGACCAAACTTGGCATGAATGCTCAATATACCCAAATGGGAACACTGGTGGATTTGGGGGAATGTTTCCTAATGCCTTTGAGTTATTTGAGTCCACACTCAAATTGGGACACACCAAAAAAAACCAAAACACCTCAATGCCGTTGCAGGGCTTGACGGGGCCTCCTTTCCCAGAGGCGGGTGGGGGAGGCCCAAAGAGCTCCCTCCCTCCCTGAAGGGAAAACAAGCCGCGGGGGCAGGCGCAAAGGAAGCCACGTTGCGCCCTGCATGCGGGGGAAGGCAGCGCAACAAGGGGGAGGGGGCGCGGAGGAGGGGAAGGAAGCGTCGCCAAGGAAACCGCCGTTGAGGGACCCCTCCCCCCCCCCACTCACCCACCGTCCCGCTTTCACTCGAGCCAGGCCCTTACTTATCCATACTGCGGGAGCCCCGCCACAGGGCCGAAGCGCCAATGCTGTCCCCGAAGAGCCCCGCTAGAGCCGAGGCCAAGCTCAGGCCGGGCATGGCGGCTCTCCCATCCACGGGGCGGGAAGCAAGGGCCCTCCACAGGAAGAGGACGGAGCTAGGAGGGGCTTTCCCTGCCTCACCCCCCTCCTCCCTCTCTCTGAGGGAATGGGGGCTGGCCTGGAAGCAGCCGCGCGGGGGAGGCGCGCCCAGGCCGGCCGCAAACCCGCGGGACCCGAGATTTCGGCAGTTTCCCACAGTAAAACTACAACAGGACAGCATAGTGCAAGTGGCGATGACGCGGCAAGGTGGCAAATTATGGCGGGCACCAGTCAGGGGCCGAATGCCTGCCTAAATAGCCAGGTCTTAACAGATCTGCGAAACGCCATCAAGTCCCGTATGACTCGTGTCTCCTCAGGCAGGGAGTTCCACAGAGTCGGTGCGGCCACAGCAAACGCCCTCTGCTGCATACTAGATAGCCTGTAGGTCTTTATGTCAGGCACCTCCAGCAAGTTGAGCCCCTCTGAACACAGTGATCTTCTGGGCATATATGGGGTAAGCCGCTCCCTCAGGTACACTGGCCCCAAACCATATAATACTACTAATAATAATGCAGAAGCTGGGGCTAACAGCGGGAGCTCATCCCGCTCCTCGGATTGGAACCTGCGACCTTTCGGTCAGCAAGCTCAGCAACATTTTATTATTATATTAAGTAATATAATTAATACAAGAATTTATTATTATTATCGTCATTACTGCCGGAGCCGTACCTATTGATCTACTCACATTTGCATGTTTTCCAACTGCTAGGTTGGCAGAAGCTGGGGCTAACAGCGGGAGCTCATCCCGCTCCTCGGATTGGAACCTGCGACCTTTCGGTCAGCAAGCTCAGCAACGTATTATTATTATTATATTAAGTAATATAATTAATACAAGAATTTATTATTATTATCGTAATTACTGCCGGAGCCGTACCTATTGATCTACCCACATTTGCATGTTTGGCAGAAGCTGGGGCTAACAGCGGGAGCTCATCCCGCTCCTCGGATTTGAACCAGCAACCTTTCGGTCAGCAAGCTCAGCAACTTATTATTATTATATTAATTGATAGAATTAATACAATAATTTTTTTTATTATTATCGTCATTCCTGCCGGTGCCGTACCTATTGATCTACTCACAATTGCATGTTTTCGAACTGCTAGGTTGGCAGAAGTTGGGACTAACAGCGGGAGCTCATCCCGCTCCTCGGATTCAAACTGGCGACCTTTCGGTCAGCAAGCGCAGCAACTCTTTTATTGTTATTATATTAATATTAATATAATTAATACAATTTATATTAATATTAATATAATTAATACAATTTATTATTATCGACATTCCTGCCAGAGCCGTACCTATTGATCTACTCACATTTGCATGTTTTCGAACTGCTAGGTTGGCAGAAGCTGGGGCTGACAGCGGAAGCTCATCCCGCTCCCCAGATTTGAACCGGCGACCTTTCAGTCAGCAAGCTCAGCAAATCATTATTATTATATTATTATTATATATATTACATTATTATATTAATATAATATATATATTATATTAATATATTATATTAATATAATATATAATATTGATATATTATATATTATATTATATTATATAGTAATCATCATTATCATAATCATCATTCCCGCCAGAGCCGTACCTATTGATCTACTCACATTTGCATGTTTTCGAACTGCTAGGTTGGCAGAAGCTGGGGCTGACAGCGGAAGCTCATCCCGCTCCTCAGATTTGAACCGGCGACCTTTCAGTCAGCAAGCTCAGCAAATCATTATATTATTATTATTATTATTATTATTATATAATATTATATATTATATTAATAATATATCAATATTATATATTATATATTATATTAATCATCATTTTCATAATCATCATTCCCGCCAGAGCCATACCTATTGATCTACTTACATTTGCATGTTTTCCAACTGCTAGGTTGGCAGAAGCTGGGTCTAACAGTGGGAGCTCATCCCACTCCCCGGATTCGAACCTGTGACCTCTCGGTCAGCAAGTTCAGCAGCTCAGCGGTTTAACCCACTGCACCACTGTAATTATTATAATATTTATTAATTATTATTAATTATTATTAATTATAATAATAATTATTAATGATTACTAATAATTATAATTAAATATTAATAATTACTAATAATCTTTAATAATTAATAATTATTAATAATTATTATTAATTATTAATTATTAATAATAATTATTAATTATTAATTATTAATAATAATTATTAATGATTAATGATTACTACTAATTATTAATAAATATTAATAATTACCAATAATAATTAAATTAAATTAATAATTATTAATTATTAATAATCATTATTAATAATAATTAATAATGATTATTAATAATTTAATAATTATTATTAATAATTAATTATTAATGATTATTAATAATAGAAATATTTCTCAATTATATAATTATTATATAATTATTAATTATTATTATAATAATTTATTATTATTATCGGCATCATCAAGGAAGAGGCTTTTGCCCTGAGAGACTAACTTTCTTTGTAGCGGGGATGCTTCTTTCCATTCCTGTACGAGGAGGAATGTTTTCCTTGCCGAGTCCAGACATAGAGGGACCGCTTTGGGTAAGATGAGGCCTTTGTGAGGAACCTTCACTTCTATTGAGTGAATTCCTCCTTTCTTGCGCTCTCTCCCCCTCTTGCGTCACCTCCATTGTCTGTGGCCGGGTGTCTGTGGGACTCTGCTGCCAAGGAGCGTGGAAAGAGGCATGGGTCCCCAGGGGGGCCGCCTTTGGGGACGCATTCCTACGGTCCCTTTAGCCCTTGCATATGGAAACATGCAAATCGAGGCCTCCGAAAAGGCATTGTTTGCAGCTCACTTTCTCCCTCTCCTCCCTCTTTTTCTTTCTTTCTCTTCACCTCTTCCAGGGGTGAGATTTCCTCTGGAGTGAGTGTGGCTCTGTAATGAGAGGTGTTGTCAACAGAAGCCGAACGAGTGACAGAGGCGGTGACATTGCTCTGTGTGTGTGTACGAAAGCAGAGCGAGAAAGGGAGAACTCAAAAGTCCTTCTCCAAACGGCAAAACGTACAATTCCATTACTTCTTTATTATTATTATTATTATTATTATTACTATTATCATTATCTTGGGGACCCGGCGGTGCCTGGGTTATTTGAGAAAGGCATTGTGTGCCAAGGTTGGTTCCTATCAGATGTTTACATGGCTTGCAGTGGTCTCAGGAACTTAGTGAAGGTACTGCAAGTCCCATTGGCCATGGTCCATCCCCCTCCAAACAGCACCAGGATGTAGAGTGGGTCATGGGGGCTCTGTGTGCCTCGTTTGGTCTTGATCATTCATTGGATGAGGGTCGCAGCGGTCTCGGAAGGTGAGTGAAGGTACTTCAAGTCCCATCATCTGTGGTCCATCTTCCTTGAAACAGCACCAGGGTGTAGAGTGGGTCATGAGGGCTCTGTGTGCCAAGTTTGGTCTTGATCAGTCATTGGATGAGGGTTGCAGTGGTCTCTGGAAGTGAGTGGAAGTATTTCAAGGCCCATCATCCATGGTTCGTCCTATTTGATACTGCACCAGGATGTACAATGGGTCATGTGCACTCTATGTGCTAAGTTTGGGCCTGGTCTGTGATTTTTAGGGGCTACAATATTCTGTGGGAAATGTATCGGGTGAAGGTACTGCAAATCCCATCATTTGTGGGCCATCCTGCCTTAAACCGCACCAGGTTGTAAAGTGGGCCATTGGGCCTCTGTGTGCCAAGTTTGGTCCTGATTTGTCATTGGTGTGGGCGACAGTGCTCTAAGGAAGTGAATTGAAGTACTGCAAGTCCTATCATCCATGGTCCATCCTCCCTCAAACTGCACCAGGATGTAGAGTGCATCTTGGGGATTCTGTGTGCCAAATTTGGTCTTGTTCTGTCATTGTTGGGGGCCTAGTCAGGAAAACCAAGTTGAGGAAGCCTAACAGTATCCCATGAGCTGAGGCCTAGTCAGGAAAATCAAGTTAAGGAAGCCTTATTGTCAATTTTGGGCCTGGTCTGTGATTTATAGGGCCTACAGTGTTGTTTGGGAAGTGAATCAGGTGAAGCTACTGCAAATCCCATCATTCGTGACCCATCCTGCCCTAAACCACACCAGGTTGTGAAGTGGGCCATTGGGCCCCTGTGTGCCAAGTGTGGTCCTGATCCATCATTGCTGTGGGCCGCAGTGACTGACTGCCTGAGGCCTTTCCTTTTCCCTCTGCGTCACCTTAGAATGTTGGAATGTAGATGGCCAATCTGAGTCCTTTATGCAAATACTCCCTCATTGGCAACCAATCCCCTCTGTCTGGTGCCTTAGAATGTTGGAGTTCTGAGGCTGGCCAATCAGAGTCCTTTATGCAAATAATCCCACAGTGGCAACCAATTGAAATGCTGCCACATATTCCTCTGCACCTCCGTACCTCCGCCCACAAACACTGACTTTTATTATATACACTAGCTTGATCATTCTTTGGATGAGGGCTGCAGCGGTCTCGAAAGGTGAGTGAAGGTATTTCAAGTCCCATCATCTGTGGTCCGTCCTCCTTGAAACAGCACCAGGGTGTAGAGTGGGTCAAGGGGGCGCTGTGTGCTAATTTTGGTCTGTATTGGTCATTGGGTGAGGGTTGCGTTGTGAAGTGGACCATTGGGCCCCTGTGTGCCAAGTTTGGTCCTGATCCATCATTGCTGTGGGCTGCAGTGTCTGACTGCCTGAGGCCTTTCCTTTTCCCTCTAAGTCACCTTAGAATGTTGGAATGTGGACGACCAATCGGAGTCCTTTATGGAAATACCATTTAAGTGGCAACCAACCCCCTCTGTCTGGGGCCGTAGAATGTTGGAATTCTGAGGCTGGCCAATCGGAGTCCTTTATGCAAACAATCCCGTAGTGGCAACCTATCGAAACGGTGGCACATATTCCTTGGCACCTCCGCACCTCCCAGAAAATGAACATTCCATTTCCAACAGAAAAAATGCATTCAGTTGCATTCTGTTTTGGTGGCCAATCAGAGTCCTTTATGCAATTTTTCTCTCGGCGGCAACCAATGCCCTCTGTCTGCTGCCTTAGAGTGTTGGAGTTCTGAGGCTGGCCAATCAGAGTCCTTTATGCAAATAATCTGGTGCCTTAGAGTAAATACAATATATTATATTATTGCCATAGCACAATATTAATATTATATATTACATTGCGTTACTGGCACAACCAGTTTTGGTGCTAAATTCAGCGTTCACGGTTACCTCCAAGAGACCTGTCGAAATGAATAGCGTTTATTGACAATGTGTTAGTCACAATAGTGCGACTCTATTTGGGGATATTGATGAGCTGGAACGGATCCAAAGGAGCAGCCACCACGATGGCAAATGATCTGGAAACCAAGCCTTATGCGGAACGTCGCGAAGTATGTTTAGCTTGGAGACGCGAGGACTGAGAAGGTGATATGATCACTACCTTTAAATATTTGAAAAGGTGTTGTGTCGAGCTTGTTTTCTGTTGTCACAGAAACTGGGACACGAACCGGTGGGTTCGGATTGCAAGAGAAGAGACTCTATCTCTGCATCAGAATGAACTTCCTGGCAGTGTGAACGGATGAATCGTGGGAATAGACCACCTTCAAGGATGGTGGGCTTCCATGCTTTGGAGCAGTGTTTCCCAACCTTTTTTGAGCCGCGGCACACCTTTAACATTAAAAAAAATCCAGAGGCACACCACCAACCACAATGACACAAAATGACGCTCTAACACAGTAAAGAACGGCTGGGGGATGGTGGCCTGCTGGGAGCAGCTGCTGGGAGTGCCAAAGCCAGGGAGGGGGCGGAGCCAGGCCATGCCCCGCCCCTCCCCCCAGCTTCAGCTCTCCCAGCAGCTTCTCCAGCCTTGAGGGGGCAGTGCCCAGCCAGCGGTGGCAGAGCCAGCACAATGCTGGCTTGGCACTGCCCCCAAGGCTGGAGCAGCTGCTGAGAATGCCGAAGCTGGGGGGGGGAGGAGCCAGGCCATGCCCCCCCCCCAGCTTCAGCTCTCCCAGGAGCTTCTCCAGCCTTGAGGGGGCAGCGCCAAGCCAGCGGTGGCAGAGCCAGCACAATGCGGGCTTGGCACTGCCCCCTCAAGGCTGGAGCAGCTGCTGGGAATGCCGAAGCTGGGGAGGGGGAGGAGCCACGCCATGCCCCGCCCCCTCCCCCCAGCTTCAGCTCTCCCAGCAGCTTCTCCAGCCTTGAGGGGGCAGTGGCAAGCCCGCGGTGGCAGAGCCAGCACACTGCTGGCTTGGCACTGTCCCCTCAAGGCTGGAGCAGCTGCTGGGAATGCCGTAGCTGGGGGAGGGGGAGGAGCCCCGCCCCGCACCGCCCCGCCCCCCTCCCCCCAGCTTCAGCTCTCCCAGGAGCATCTCCAGCCTTGAGGGGGCAGTGCCAAGCCAGCGGTGGCAGAGCCAGCACAATGCTGGCTTGGCACTGCCCCCTCAAGACTGGAGCAGCTGCTGGGAATGCCAAAGCTGGGGGAGGGGGAGGAGCCAGGCTGGCTTGGCACTGCCCCCTCAAGGCTGGAGCAGCTGCTGGGAGTGCGAAGCAGGGCGGGGGAGGAGCCAGGCCGCACCATGCCCGCCCCTCACCCAGCTTCAGCTCTCCCAGCAGCTTCTCCAGCCTTGGGGGGGCAGTGCCAAGCCAGTGGTGGCAGAGCCAGCACAATGCTGGCTTGGCAATGTCCCCTCAAGACTGGAGCAGCTGCTGGGAGTGCCGAAGCCGGGGAGGGGGAGGAGCCAGGCCGCACCATGCCCCGCCCCCTCTCCCAGCTTCAGCTCTCCCAGCAGCTTCTCCAGCCTTGAGGGGGCAGTGCCAAGCCAGCGGTGGCAGAACCAGCACAATGCTGGCTTTGCACTGCCCCCGCAAGGCTGGAGCAGCTGCTGGAAGTGCCAAAGCCAACTATCAGCCCCGCTTCTGCTCACCTAGCAGTTCAAAAATATTAGAATAATAATAATAATAAGCGCCTAACATCCTACTTTGCAAAAGCTGCAGAGCTGTTTGGGCTGGAAATCAGCCTGAAGAAAACGGAAGTCCTCTACCAGCCCGCACCATAGGAAAAACACCATCATCCCCACGTCAGCATAGGCACATCGGTGCTTAAGTCCGTTCAGCAGTTCACCTCCCTGGGAAGCATAATCTCTTCAGGCGCCAAGATTGATAAAGAGATAGATCACAGATTAGCAAAGGCATAGAGTGCATTTGGAAGGCTTCACAAAAGAGTCTGGAGCAACAAGCACAGTTTCTGGGATTTATAGTTAACACACAATCAAAGAGCATCCTGAACTCTTGCAACAATGGAATTGAACCAAACTTGGCATATTGAACTCTCATTACCAACAGAAAGTACTGAAAGGGTTTGCTTGGGAATTGACCTTGAGTTTGGAAGTTGTAGTTCACCTACACCCAGAGAGCACTGTGAGCAGGAGGGGGAAGAAAGGGTATTGGAGGTTCCAATTTCCCACGGCACGCCTGATGATCACTCATGGCACACTAGTGTGCCACGGCACACTGGTTGGGAAACACTGACCTAGCAGTTCAAAAACAGTAGAATAATAATAATAATAATGTTAAGTGCCTAAAATCCTGCTTTGCAACAGCTGCAGAGCTGATTGGACTGGAAATCAGCCTGAAGAAAACGGAAGTCCTCTACCAGCCCGCACCACAGGAAGAACACCATCATCCCCACCTCAGCATAGGCGAATTAAGTCCATTCAGCAGTTCACCTACCAAAAAAAAATTTTTAAATTAAACTATAGAATAAATAAATCTTTATTTATACCCCACCATAATCTCTCCAACGGGAGTTTCATGAGGCATCTTTATTCCTCCCTCCTTTTTGAGCCGACACCAAACTTTAGATCTCCACTCTTTTGAAAACCAAAGCAAAAGAAATTTGACAGAAGGCTTTCTCTTCATTTTTGAGCAAGGGTTGCGACTTGTTCTGTGTCCAGTGCTTGTCTCTCCGACCCATCTGTCTTGGCTTGTCCTCAGTCCCCGAAATCAGCTGTTGTGCCGACGAGAGCTTGTGCTTTGTATACGAGAGCAAGAGAAAGAGTTCAGAGAGGCGAAGCTCCGAGCGGTGGAGAAAAGAGACACATAATGAGTTTTGACACCGTCTTCTCCGCCCCCTTTCAAGTTCACAAATGAGGAGTGGGGCTCGGGCAGGCGGGTAGAGGGGGGGAAAGAAGGGAGGGGGCCGTTTCCCTTTCAGTCTCTTCGAGGGAGAATTGAACGCAGGAGGTGTCTTCCCTATTTCCCGCTTCCCTGGAAACGCTGACAGGTGTCCACTAGCTCCGGAGGTATCTCCGAGAGGCGGCGGCGGAAGACCACAAGGTCCTGATCCAGATTGGCGTGAGAGAGAGCGACTCCCCGGAGGATCCTACGTAGGAGACGGCTCCTTACCAGCAACACCCACAATCTTCTCTCCTTTGTTTTGAGGGGCTGCTCCATCTTCTACGGATCGGATCGAAGGAGAGAGTCCTCCGACCGCCTTTCACTCGCGTATCTAGTGGCAGCTGAGCATCTCCGGTACTGGCTTTTTTGTTTTCCTTTTCCGTAGCAGTCGGAGTGGGTGGGAAGAACGAGTCCCCGCGAAGGATGGAGGCACGCCGTGCGATTTGGATTAGACAAGCTCACACTACGGAGTAACAACCCCAGCCACAAAGGAACCCTGGCGACTCTCCGCTCTTTCGTGTCTTCTTTTTCTCTGAGTCGCTGACAGTCGGCGTGGGAAACTTGGGTGTGTTCCGTACGCTCGGTTGCTTCGGAGCCCCGTTCGGTTGCTTCGGAGCCGCGAACCGTCCCTTCCGCCTGTTGTCAAGGCTCTGGAACCGGGACGTCGAACCACGCCTTCTCGTGCGAGGATACACTCAGTGAAACGCTGGTTTTGTTGTTGTTGTCATCCTTCATCTGCAAGCGAACAGCCGGCAGTTGTATCTCTCCGGCGAGGACTGGCATGTCTCCCGGAGAAGGCGGCAGTGTGTTTCAGCTCACCCCGGCTCGTGCAGAATTGAGGAAGAGAGCTTGGGATCTGTCTCTCCCCGAAGGAAGGGGGTGAAAGGATGGAAGGAGGCACAGAGAAGCAGAAAGAGTCGGTCAGCAGCTGCCGTCGAGAACACCGCAGCTGAGCCCTTGCCGGACTTCGGCACAGCACGAAAAAAAGGTGTCGTTTCCCTTCATCGTTCATCTGTTCACCCTCTGGATTAAGTTTTGGGTTATGCACAGAAGGATTTGTTGATTTTGACCTTTCGGACACACTCTCGCACTACGCATGGGCTGAAGGATAACGTTCCGGCACGCACAAAGATCCATCGGGCAGTCCGGTTGGCCGTTCAATACTTTGAGAACTCCCAAAGACGAAAATTAGCCAAAATTGACGGATCTCGTTTCCCTCCGTTCTTTCCACATTCGAGGGGAAACCAGTCCGGAAACCCGGATTCACGTCTCCTCTCTTCCGGTCTCGCCGAACAAGCGGCTTTTGGATGGAACTGACTCACGTCGTTTCCTACTTTTGTCGGTCCCATCCTGAGTTTTGACGTTGGATGGGATGGAACTGACTCGCGTCGTTTCCTACTTTTGTCGGTCCCATCCTGAGTGTTGACGTTGGATCGGGAAGTGTCTCCAAGTTGGACGACAGCCTGGTGTTCCCTTCTGGGTTCGGCTTGTTGACCACAAGGAAAACCCGGACATCTCGAACTGGTTTGGACGCCGCTCGGTGGGACACCACGTCCGTTGGGTTGGGTTTCGTTCTCCTTCGAGCGATGGATTACGTCTTCAAGATGGCTCGTGGAACTTTACAGAACCAGCAGATGATGGCGGTCCCTGAGAATACTTAGCAGGCCGCGATCTTCGATCTCGGAGAGGAGTGGGCCCGGTATTCCTAGCGCCCGGCATTACCGCTGCCCTGGATCTCCCAATAGGGGCCTGGGCCCCTGTCAGCGGCATGACCGCTTGCCAATACCCTATGGGACCGGGCTCTTTGGAGCGGGACCGGATGTACCAGCACAAGGTTTCCTTGGTGGTCCGATACTTCATGATTCCTTGCAATATATGCCTGATCCTCTTGGCCACGTCCACGCTGGGATTCGCTGTCCTGCTCTTCCTCAACAACTGTAGGTGTCTCCCTCGGCACGTGGCTGTTGTAGTGCCGGGATGCAATATACGGCGATAGTGTCGCCGCTCTAAAGTATTAAGGTTGCCAGGGAGAAACATGGAGGGGCTTCCTGACCTTTTCATATTATGGTTGGGTTACTGTGAGTTTTCCAGGCTGTCTGGCCATGTTCCGGAAGCATTCTCTCCTGACGTTTCGCCTCCATCTATGGCAGGCATCCTCAGAGGTTGTGAGGTGTGTTGGAAACTAGGCAAGTGGGGTTGATATATCTGTGGAATATGGGTGGGAGAAAGAACTCTTTACTGTTGGAGGTGTTTAATGGCCTAGCAGTTTCAAGGTGTGGCTTCGTACTGCCTGGGGTAAACCTTTGTTGGGAGGTGATTAGCTGGCCCCGATTGTTTCTTGTCTGGAATTCCCCTGTTTTTGAGTGTTGTTCTTTATTTACTGTTCTGATTTTGGAGTTGTTGGGAGGTGATTAGCTGGCCCCGATTGTTTCTTGTCTGGAGTTCCCCTGTTTTTTAGTGTTGTTCTTTATTTCCTGTTTTGATTTTGGAGTTGTTGGGAGGTGATTAGCCGGCCCCAATTGTTTCTTGTCTGGAGTTCCCCTGTTTTTGAGTGTTGTTCTTTATTTACTGTTTTGATTTTGGAGTTGTTGGGAGGTGATTAGCTGGCCCCGATTGTTTCTTGTCTGGAATTCCCCTGTTTTTGAGTGTTGTTCTTTATTTACTGTTTTGATTTTGGAGTTGTTGGGAGGGGATTAGCTGGCCCTGATTGTTTCTTGTCTGGAGTTCCCCTGTTTTTGAGTGTTGTTCTTTATTTACTGTTTTGATTTTGGAGTTGTTGGGAGGTGATTAGCTGGCCCCGATTGTTTCTTGTCTGGAATTCCCCTGTTTTTGAGTGTTGTTCTTGATTTACTGTTTTGATTTTGGAGTTGTTGGGAGGGGATTAGCTGGCTCCGATTGTTTCTTGTCTGGAATTCCCCTGTTTTTGAGTGTTGTTCTTGATTTACTGTTTTGATTTTGGAGTTGTTGGGAGGGGATTAGCTGGCTCCGATTGTTTCTTGTCTGGAATTCCCCTGTTTTTGAGTGTTGTTCTTGATTTACTGTTTTGATTTGGGAGTTGTTGGGAGGTGATTAGCTGGCTCCGATTCTTTATTTACTGTTTTGATTTGGGAGTTGTTGGGAGGTGATTAGCTGGCCCCGATTGTTTCTTGTCTGGAGTTCCCCTGTTTTTGAGTGTTGTTCTTGATTTACTGTTTTGATTTTGGAGTTGTTGGGAGGTGATTAGCTGGCCCCGATTGTTTCTTGTCTGGAATTCCCCTGTTTTTGAGTGTTGTTCTTTATTTACTGTTTTGATTGGGAGTTGTTGGGAGGTGATTAGCTGGCCCCGATTGTTTCTTGTCTGGAGTTCCCCTGTTTTTGAGTGTTGTTCTTGATTTACTGTTTTGATTTTGGAGTTGTTGGGAGGGGATTAGCTGGCTCCGATTGTTTCTTGTCTGGAATTCCCCTGTTTTTGAGTGTTGTTCTTGATTTACTGTTTTGATTTTGGAGTTGTTGGGAGGGGATTAGCTGGCTCCGATTGTTTCTTGTCTGGAATTCCCCTGTTTTTGAGTGTTGTTCTTGATTTACTGTTTTGATTTTGGAGTTGTTGGGAGGGGATTAGCTGGCCCCGATTGTTTCTTGTCTGGAGTTCCCCTGTTTTTGAGTGTTGTTCTTTATTTACTGTTTTGATTTGGGAGTTGTTGGGAGGTGGTTAGCTGGCCCCCATTGTTTCTTGTCTGGAGTTCCCCTGTTTTTGAGTGTTGTTCTTTATTTACTGTTTTGATTTGGGAGTTGTTGGGAGGTGATTAGCTCGCCCCGATTGTTTCTTGTCTGGAATTTGCCTGTTTTTGAGTGTTGTTCTTTACTATTATTATTTTTATTATTATTATTATTGGAACCCCCCAGTGGCGCAATGGGTTAAACCCTTGTGCCGGCAGATCTGAAGAGTGACAGGTCTAATGATTGAATCTGGGGAGAACACAGATGAGCTCCCTCTGTCAGCTCCAGTTCCCCATGTGGAGACATGAGAGAAGCCTCCCCAAGGATGGTAAAAACATCCAAACATCCCTAGGCAACGCCCTTGCAGGCGACCAATTCTCTCACACCAGAAGCAACTTGCAGTTTCTCAAGTCACTCCTGAGATGAATAATAATAATAAATTATTATTAATTTTAATATTATTATTAATAATAATAATTGTAGTTCTACAAAATACGACATTTCTCTAGAAGAATTCAATGTGTTGTCGAAGGTGTTCATGGCCGGAATCACTGGGCGGTTGCGAGTTTTCCAGGAAGCCTGGCCATGTTCCAGAAGCATTCTCTCCTGACGTTTCGCCCACATCTATGGCAGGCATCCTCGGAGGTTGTGAGGTCTGTTGGAAACTAGGAAAATGGGGGTTGATATACCTGTGGAATGATGTCCAGGGTGGGAGAAAGAACTCTTGCCTATTAATGTTATTATTACATTTCCATTATTTTACTCTATTATTATTATTATTATTATACATTTACTGTTTTTATTCTTATTATTATATTTATTATTTTACTTTATTGTTGCTGTTATTACATTTCCATTATTTTACCCTATTTATTATCGTTATTACATTTATTGCTTTATTTTTATTATTATTTTAGTCTATCCTTATTACATTTATTATTTCAATCTATTAATGTTATTATTACATTTCCATTATTTTACTCTATTATAATTATACATTTACTGTTTTTATTCTTATTATTATATTTATTATTTTACTTTATTATTGTTGTTATTGCATTTCCATTATTTTACCCTATTTATTATCGTTATTACATTTATTGCTTTATTTTTATTATTATTTTAGTCTATCATTATTACATTTATTATTTCACTCTATTAATATTATTATTACATTTCCATTATTTTACTCTATTATTATTATGGCATTTATTATTTCACTCTCTTTATTTTTACTGGAAGGATACGTAAGCACATTTATATTGAAGGTGGTTAGGAGAATGATTGAATCAGTTGGACAGTCTTATATTAAATGACAGTTTTATGTAAATACTCGCTTGGGGACCCGGCGGTGCCCGGGTTATTTGAGAAAGGCATTGTGTGCCAAGGTTGGACTTTGGTACTTCAAGTCCCATCATCCACGGTCCACCCTCCTCCAAACTGCAGTAGAAGATAGAGTGGGTCATGGGGGCTCTGTGTGTCACGTTTGGTCTTGATCATTCATTGGATGAGGGTTTCAGCGGTCTCAGAAGTTAGTGAAGGTACTTCAAGTCCCATCATCTGTGGTCCTTCCTCCTTGAAACAGCACCAAGGTGTGGAGTGGGTCAAGGGGGCTCTGTGTGCCAAGTTTGGTCTGTATTGGTCATTGGGTGAGGGTCGTGTTGTTTTCAGGAAGTGAGTGAAGGTACTGCAAGTCCCATCATCCATGGTCCATCCTCCTTCAAACTGCAGCAGGGTGTAGAGTGGGTCATGGGGGCTCTGTATTCCAAGTTTGGGCCTGGCCTGTGATTTATAGGGGCTACAGTTTTGTTTGAGAAGTGAATCAGGTGAAGTTACTGCAAATCCCATCATTCGTGGCCCATCCTGCCATAAACCGCACCAGGTTGTAAAGTGGGTCATTGGATTTCTCTGTGCCAAGTTTGGTCCCGATTTGTCATTGGTGTGGGCCACAGTGCTCTAAGGAAGTGAATTAAAGTACTGTAAGTCCCATCATCCATGGTCCATCCTCCCTCAAACTGCCCCAGGATGTAGAGTGCATCATGAGGGATCTGTGTGCCAAGTTTGGTCTTGTTCTGTCATTGTTGGGGGCCTAGTCAGGAAACTCAAGTTGAGGAAGCCTTACTGTCAATTCAGGCCCTAAACAATATCCCATGAGTTGAGGCCTAGTCAGGAAAATCAAGTTGAGGAAGCCTTACTGTCAATTCAGGCCCTAAACAATATCCCATGAGTTGAGGCCTAGTCAGGAAAATCAAGTTGAGGAAGCCTTACTGTCAATTCAGGCCCTAATCAATATCCCATGAGCTGAGGCCTAGTCAGGAAAATCAAGTTGAGGAAGCCTTACTGTCAATTCAGGCCTTAAACAATATCCCATGAGTTGAGGCCTAGTCAGGAAAATCAAGTTGAGGAAGCCTTACTGTCAATTCAGGCCCTAATCAATATCCCATGAGCTGAGGCCTAGTCAGGAAAATCAGGTTGAGAAAGCCTTACTGTCAATTCAGGCCTTAAACAATATCCCATGAGTTGAGGCCTAGTCAGGAAAATCAAGTTGAGGAAGCCTTACTGTCAATTCTGGCCCTAAACAATATCCCATGAGCTGAGGCCTAGTCAGGAAAATCAAGTTGCGGAAGCCTTACTGTCAATTCAGGCCCTAAACAATATCCCATGAGCTGAGGCCTAGTCAGGAAAATCAAGTTGAGGAAGCCTTACTGTCAATTCAGGCCCTAAACAATATCCCATGAGCTGAGGCCTAGTCAGGAAAATCAAGTTGAGGAAGCCTTACTGTCAATTCAGGCCCTAAACAATATCCCATGAGCTGAGGCCTAGTCAGGAAAATCAAGTTGAGGAAGCCTTACTGTCAATTCAGGCCCTAAACAATATCCCATGAGCTGAGGCCTAGTCAGGAAAATCAAGTTGAGGAAGCCTTACTGTCAATTCAGGCCCTAAACAATATCCCATGAGTTGAGGCCTACTCAGGAAAATCAAGTTGAGGAAGGAAGGCCCTAAACAATATCCCATGAGCTGAGGCCTAGTCAGGAAACTCAAGTTGAGGAAGCCTTACTGTCAATTCAGGCCCTAAACAATATCCCATGAGCTGAGGCCTAGTCAGGAAAATCAAGTTGAGGAAGCCTTACTGTCAATTCAGGCCCTAAACAATATCCCATGAGCTGAGGCCTAGTCAGGAAAATCAAGTTGAGGAAGCCTTACTGTCAATTCAGGCTCTAAACAATATCCCATGAGCTGAGGCCTAGTCAGGAAAATCAAGTTGAGGAAGCCTTACTGTCAATTCAGGCCCTAAACAATATCCCATGACCTGAGGCCTAGTCAGGAAAATCAAGTTGAGGAAGCCTTACTGTCAATTCAGGCTCTAAACAATATCCCATGACCTGAGGCCTAGTCAGGAAAATCAAGTTGAGGAAGCCTTACTGTCAATTCAGGCCCTAAACAATATCCCATGACCTGAGGCCTAGTCAGGAAAATCAAGTTGAGGAAGCCTTACTGTCAATTCAGGCTCTAAACAATATCCCATGACCTGAGGCCTAGTCAGGAAAATCAAGTTGAGGAAGCCTTACTGTCAATTCAGGCCCTAAACAATATCCCATGAGCTGAGGCCTAGTCAGGAAAATCAAGTTGAGGAAGCCTTACTGTCAATTCAGGCCCTAAACAATATCCCATGAGCTGAGGCCTAGTCAGGAAAATCAAGTTAAGGAAGCCTTGCTGTCAATTTTGGGCCTGGTCTGTGATTTATAGGGGCTCCAGTGTTGTTTGGGAAGTGAATGATGTGAAGGTACTGCAAATCCTATCATTCGTGGCCCATCCTGCCCTAAACCACACCAGGTTGTGAAGTGGGCCATTGGACCCCTGTGTGCCAAGTTTGGTCCTGATCCATCATTGCTGTGGGCCGCAGTGACTGACTGCCTGAGGCCTTTCCTTTTCCCTCTGCGTCGTCTTAGAATGTTGGAATGTAGATGGCCAATCAGAGGGCTTTATGCAAATACTCCCTCAGTGGCAACCAATCCCCTCTGTCTGGTGCCTTGGGATGTTGGAGTTCTGAGGCTGGCCAATCAGAGTCCTTTATGCAAATAATCCCACAGTGGCAACCAATCGAATTGCTGCCACATATTCCTCCGCACCTCCGCCCACAAACACCGACTTTTATTATATACATAGATTCAAAAACATTTACCCAATGGATGCCTCAATCAATGTAATTTTGTTGGTATCTATGTTTATTTTGCAATTGACCATTAGAGGCTGCATTTCCCACCCTCGGCTTATACTCGAGTCAATACGTTTTACCAGTTGTTTGTGGTCCAATGAGGTGCCTCGGCTTATATTCGGGTCGGCTTATACTCGAGTATATACGGTACTGATTCTGCTAGTTCGAGAGGTGGCATGGGGTCGGTAATGCTTGGCACTGGAGTCCCGTCCAAATGAAAGGCTGCCAATGGCTTGTGTTAACCGTAGCAGCGATATAATAGAACCGTTGTGTAGGGAGATCCTGTACAAAGAAGGGGCGTTAGGACAGCGCAGAGCACAAACAAAGCACGTAGGCGGTTCCAGGTTCGGTTCCTGACCTCGACAGGGTTGCCTGGAGAAAACCGTGATTTTTTCAATAACTTGGAAAGCCATCACCAATCATTGTACTAAAGTAAAGGCACATTTCCCATCGATACTACATCTCATCGAGTCCAAGTCTGAGCGTGGTGCTTTATCTCCATTTCTAAGCCGAAGAGCCGGCGTTGTCCGTAGACATCTCCAAGGTCACATGGCCAGCATGACTGCGCTACGTGCCGTTTACCTTCCCACCTATTGATCTACTCACACTTGCATGTTTTCGAACTGCTAGCTTGGCGGAAGCTGGGGCTGACGATGGGAGCTCACCCCTGTCCAGCGGATATGAGCCACCGACCATCCGGTCAGCATGTTCTGTAGCTTAGCAGTTCCAACTATGATTCTATGAAGAGTGCTCTAGTCCAGTATTTTTCAACCTTTTTTGATTGTAGGTGAACTATAAATCCTGGGGCACACCACCAACCAAAACGACACAAAATGACACTCTAACACAGTAATACATATAGTTAATATGTTTTTAAATGTATTTATACACTCAGTGTGAAACCTGGGCCTGTTTCGATGAACACAACATAGATATCCTGGCAGGAATGGCAGAAAGACACAAATTTCCCACACAAAACTTCCATAACCAAGAGAAAATACTAAAAGACTTTGGTGGGCATTGACCTTGGGTTTTGAAGTTGTAGTTCACCGACATCCAGAGAACACTGTGGACTCAAACAATGTTCACTCTACACCAATGTTTTCCAACCTTTTTTGAGCCACGGCACACTTTTTACATTTACAAAATCCTGGGCACACCACCAACCAAAACGACACAAAACGACACTCTAACACAGTAATACATATAGTGAATATGTTTTTGAATGTATTTATACACTCAGTGTGAAACCTGGGCCTGTTTCGATCAACACAACATAGATATTCTGGCACAAAACATACTAATACTAACCCAAGGAGGGACCATCAGTCAAAAAATTGATTTCGTCATTTGGGAGTTGTAGTTGCTGGGAGTTATAGTTCTCCCGCAATCAAAGAGCATTCTGAACTCCACCAATGATGGAATGGAATCAGACTTCCCGCACAGAACTCCCATAACCAAGAGAAAATACTATAAGAGTTTGGTGGGCATTGACCTTGAGTTTTGGAGTTGTAGTTCACCTATATCCAGAGAGCACTGTGGACTGAAATAATGTTGGATCAGGACCACATTTGGCATGAATACTCAAAATGCCCAAATGTGAACACAGATGGAGTTTGGGGAAAATAGACCTTGACATTTGGGAGTTACAGTTTCTGGGATTTATAGTTAACACACAATCAAAGAGCATCCTGAACTCTTGCAACAATGGAATTGAACCAAACTTGGCCTATTGAACTCTCATTACCAACAGGAAGTACTGAAAGGGTTTGCTTGGGAATTGACCTTGAGTTTGGGAGTTGTCGTTCATCTACCCCATGTCCAATCCCCATTTCTGCCTTTCCAGCCCACTCTCTCCCCGTTACCTGCCATCCTATTCTGGGATTTATAGTTAATACACAATCAAAGAGCATCCTGAACTCTTGCAACAATGGAATTGAACCAAACCTTGGTCAAGGAAGGAGGGCGCGTGGAGGAGGAGGTAGAGGGACGCCCCGCCCCAGGGCCACTGCCAGCCATGCGCAGCAGGAGGGCGCGAGTGCCTCACTGTAACTCCCAACTGTCAGGGTCTATTTTCCCCAAACTCCATCTGTGTTCACATTTGGGCATATTGAGTATTCATGCCAAGTTTGGGTCTGATCCAACATTGTTTGAGTCCACAGTGCTCTCTGGGTGTAGGTGAACTACAACTTCCAATCTCAAGGTCAATTCCCAAGCAAACCCTTTCAGTACATTCTGTTGGTAATGAGAGTTCAATATGCCAAGTTTGGTTCAATTCCATTGTTGCAAGAGTTCAGGATGCTCTTTGATTGTGTGTTAACTATAAATCCCAGAAACTGTAACTCCCAAATGTCAAGGTCTATTTTCCCCAAACTCCATCTGTGTTCACATTTGGCCATATTGAGTATTCATGCCAAGTGTGGTTCCTTAACTCAAGGAAGGAGGGTGCGCCACGAGGAGAAGGAGGCGGAGGGAAGCCCTGCCCCCGGGGTCACTGCCGGGCATGTGTAGCAGGAGGGCACGAGCGCCTCTGCCTCCTCCGCCATGTTCCTGGGTGCCACGTATGCCCAGCAGCGGCCCCGGTTGCTTCCCTCGGCCTCCTCCTTCTCGCGCCCTCCTTCCTTGACAAGGGGGCGGGGGCGGTGGTGACGGGGGGCACCATTCCTTCCTCCCCACACCCTCGCAGTGCTCTCCCCCGCCCTCCCCCGAGAGAGAGAGAGTGTGTCATCTCCATGCCGCGCATTGCGGTTTTGTTTCAACATATTTTTTTTGGTCCGTGTGAACTGCGCCCCCCTTGGCTTGCGCCCCTAGGCCATGGCCTAGGGCAGTATTTCTCAACCTGGGGGTCGGGACCCCTGAGGGGGTCATGAGTGGGTGTCAGAGGGGTCGCCAAAGACCATGGGAAAACACAGTATTTTCTGTTAGTCATGGGAGGTTCTGTGTGAGAAGTTTGGCCATTCTATCATTGGTGGGGTTCAAGAGGCTCTTTGATTGTAGGAGAACTATAAATCTCAGCAACTACAACTTCCAAATGTCAAGGTCTATTTCCCCCCAAACTCCACTAGTATTCACATTTGGGCATATTGAGTAGTCATGCCAAGTTTGGTCTAGAATCGATCCATCATTGAGTCCACAGTGTTCTTTGGATGTAGGTGAACTACAACTCCAAAACTCAAGGCCAGTGCTCACCAAAATATATATATTCATCTGGTCAAGCAACAGTAAAGAGTTCCCCTCATGGCATCATACTCACAACATAACACAATATAGTGGCATACAAGTAATAACAGTATGATACACAGTATAGTAATCCCATGTATAGCAAACAATGAAATAATAAATCGCTCCTATGGATACCACGTTAGCAATGTACAGTCAAATAATATAACTATTATCAGCTAAATGCTGGGTCCGTGTATGCTAACAGGTTCCAGATGGTCCTTACTCACTTTCCTGGTGTCCGTATGAAACCAAATGTGGTAACTGTTCGGTATGTAATTTGGTATCCACAACCAATACCATAATGGTACCACATATAAACAAAACCTTTAGACCCAAAAACTTCTTTACCTGCTCCTCTAAAGCCTGTATGTATCTGTTAACCTGTTCATGCCCACTTAATTATGTCGGACAGACCAAACGCACGCTCAAAGTTAGAATTGGGGAACACCGTTCTAGAATAGTGACAGGAAGTGTTGCTTGACCAGATGAATATATATATTTTGCTTACAGGCAGTGATATTCTTTAGCTTGCGTTTACAGAGTACTGTTACACAAGATAGGTTTATTGTTTTTGTGTGTGAATCAGTGCTCACCAAACCCTTCCGGAATCTTCTGTTAGTCATGGGAGTTCTATGTGCCAAGTTTGGTTCAATTCCACCATTGGTGGAGTTCAGAGTGCTCTTTAGTTGTAGGTGAACTATAAATCCCAGCAACTACGACTCCCAAATGACAAAATCAACCCCCACCCCCATTCAAATTTGGGCGTATCGGGTATTTGTGCCAAATTTAGTCCAGTGAATGAAAACACACCCAGCGTTTCGTATATTTACATTACAGTTCATAACTGTAGTAAAATTACAGTTATGAAGTAACGACAAAAATAATTTTATTGTTGGGGGTCACCACAGCATGAAAAACTGGATTAAGGGGTCGCGGCATTAGGAAGGTTGAGAACCACTGGCCTAGGGTGACCTTATGGGAAATCCGGGCCTGATCCAGTGAAGGAAAATGCATCCTTCCTATCAGGTATTGACACGACGATTCATAACAGTAGCAAAACGACAGCTGTGACGTAGCAACGAAAATAATGTTGTGGTTGTGGTGTCGGTGGACAAGTGGTCTGACCTCTTCTTGCGTTTCTAATATCTTAAACGCTGCAGGCAAGCGAGAAAACCTATTTGCCTTCATGCGCAGCTTGGAGGCTTGCCAGGAATTATTGTCCGGCCGCGGGTCGGTAATTGCCTGACGGACCTTTGGTTTGATGCAGCCTGGCTGTTCTTATGATGTCCGTATCCGCGGATAATTGTATGCGCCGCTTCATTCCCTTGGCCGAGCTTTGCGAATCCGTGGTGGCGCTTCTGAGCTTGCCTCTGCAGCCAGAAGAGCTCGAATGCGCTACTCTCTTTGATGGGGGTTCAGTGTGCTCTCTGGCTGTAGGGTAAACTACAATTCCCACTATGTGGAGTCAGTCCCCTCAAACTCCTAGAGTAGGTGGAGTTAGTCAAGGCAGTCTTGTGTGCCAGGTTTGGCCCAGGTCCATCGTCAGTGAAGGTCATGGTTATTTTTCACGGATACCGGTTCTATAGGAAGTCAATGGGATTCCGTATCCGCAGTTTTTACGGGAGCATTTCCCCCGCCCCCAGACGCCAAAAGGGCATCCGGGGCAAGCAGGCAGAGGCTCTGCCGCTTGGGAAAGTTGCTTTTATGTGTTATGAACCGTGTGGCAGAAAAAAAGAGAGGCAAGTGTGTCTTTTAAAGAGAAAACTGAGGTTGCAGCAAGGGTCTGTGGAACTCCCTGCTACAGGATTCCCAATTAGCCTTGGCCTGGGTTGACTCCAAACCCCCCCCCCTCAGAAGCCAAACAGACCCTGGTCTGTTGACAGCTTCCGCACATACAAAGGCAGTTTCTCTGGTTGTGGGTGGACTACAACTCCCAGAAATGAAGGTCAGTTCCCCCCAATCCCTCTAGTAAAGGTATGAGTGCCAAGTTAGGTCCAAGTCCATCATCAGTGAAGGTCACGGTTTCTCTGGTTGTGGGTGGACTACAACTCCCAGAAATGAAGGTCAGTTCACCCCAATCCTTCTAGTAATGGTATGAGTGCCAAGTTAGATCCAAGTCCATCATCAGTGAAGGTCACGGTTTCCCTGGTTGTGGGTGAACTACAACTCCCAGAAATGAAGGTCAGTTCCCCTCAAACCCCTCCAGTAATGGTATGTGTGCCAAGTTAGGTCCAGGTCCATCATCGGTGGAGGTCACGGTTTCTCTGGTTGTGGGTGAACTACAACTCCCAGAAATGAAGGTCAGTTCCCCTCAAACCCCTCCAGTAATGGTATGTGTGCCAAGTTAGGTCCAGGCCCATCATCAGTGGAGGTCACGGTTTCTCTGGTTGTGGGTGAACTACAACTCTCAGAAAGGAACGACAGTCATAACCCCCCCCCCCCCCTCCAGTAATGGTATGTGTGCCAAGTTAGGTCCAGGCCCATCATCAGTGGAGGTCACGGTTTCTCTGGTTGTGGGTGAACTACAACTCGCAGAAATGAAGTTTCCTTCAAACCCCTCCAGTAATGGTATGAGTGCCAAGTTAGGTCCAGGTCCATCATCAGTGGAGGTCACTGTTTCTCTGGTTGTGGGTGAACTACAACTCCCAGAAATGAAGTTCAGTTCCCCTCAAACCCTTCCAGTAATGGTATGAGGGCCAAGTTAGGTCCAGGCCCATCATCAGTGGAGGTCACGGTTTCTCTGGTTGTGGGTGAACTACAACTCTCAGAAAGGAAAGTCAGTCATCCCCCCCAACGCCTCCAGTAATGGTATGAGTGCCAAGTTAGGTCCAGGCCCATCATCAGTGGAGGTCACGGTTTCTCTGGTTGTGGGTGAACTACAACTCCCAGAAATGAAGTTCCCCTCAAACCCCTCCAGTAATGGTATGAGTGCCAAGTTAGGTCCAGGTCCATCATCAGTGGAGGTCACTGTTTCTCTGGTTGTGGGTGAACTACAACTCCCAGAAATGAAGGTCAGTTCCCCTCAAACCCCTCCAGTAATGGTATGAGTGCCAAGTTAGGTCCAGGTCCATCATCGGTGGAGGTCATGGTTTCTCTGGTTGTGGGTGAACTACAACTCCCAGAAATGAAGTTCAGTTCCCCTCAAACCCCACAAGTAATGGTAATAGTGACAACAAAGTTCCATGTCCCTCATAGGTGGATCTCACGGTTTCTCTGGTTGTGGGTGTACTACAACTCAGAAAGGAAAGTCAGTCATCCCCCCCCCAATGCCTCCAGTAATGGTATGAGTGCCAAGTTAGGTCCAGGCCCATCATCAGTGGAGGTCACGGTTTCTCTGGTTGTGGGTGAACTACAACTCTCAGAAAGGAAAGTCAGTCATGCCCCCCCCCCCCAATGCCTCCAGTAATGGTATGAGTGCCAAGTTAGGTCCAGGCCCATCATCAGTGGAGGTCACGGTTTCTCTGGTTGTGGGTGAACTACAACTCCCAGAAATGAAGGTCAATTCCCTTCAAACGCCTCTCAGAAAGGAAAATCATTATTTAATGAAAATAATGTTATGTTTGGGGGTCACCACCACAGGAGGAACTTCATTAAGGGGTCGCGGCATTAGGAAGGTTCCGACCCCCTGGCTTAGAGGCCCCTTGGTCTTTCCCGAGCTCAGCGTTCGAAACAGGGCACCCGTTTGCCTGGGAGATGATGCCGGGAGGATGCTTCTCCCTCCTGGATTTCTCTTTGTGTCTTCTGAATCCCCGAAGCACTTCAGCTGGATGCAGAGCGCAAGGCAGGGTGTGGTTGGGAGCTAGGAGTGTGTGGGAGGCATCTCTCCGAAGGCGGCGTCATCGCTAAGCCTTGCTGAAGGGAGGCAGGCGAGAATGTACGGGTGGAGATGGTTGGAACGAATGTAGGCCTACCGAAACAGATGCACAATCCTAAAGATGGAAGAGGGCAACATAGAAGGAAAGAAAGAAAGAAAGAGGGAGGGAGGGAAGGAAAAGGGGAGGAAAGGGAAGAGGAGAAGGAAGGAAAAAGAGAGAGAGTGAGAAAGAGGAGAAGGAAGGAATAGAGGGAAGGAGGGGAAGAGGAAGAGAAGGAAGGAAGGAGAGAAGGAAAGAGAGAGAAAGAGGGAGGGAAGGAAAAAGGAGAAGGAAGGAAGAAAGGAGAGAAGGAAAGAAAAAAAGGAAGGAAAAAGAGAGTGTGAAAAAGAGGGAAGGAAGGAAGAAATAGGGGTGAAGGAAGGGAAGAGGAAGAGAAGGGAGGAAGGAGAGGAGGAAAGAGAGAAAGAGGGAGGGAAGGAGAGAAAGAAAGGAGGAGAGAAAGAGGAAGGGAAGGAAAAAGGGGAAGGAAGGGAAGAGGAAGAGAAGGAAGGAAGAAAGGAGAGAAGAAAAGAAGGGAAGAGGAAGAGAATGGAGGAAGGAGAGAAGGAAAGAGAGAGAAAGGAGGAAGGAGAGAAAGAAAGGAGGAGAGAAAGAGGGAGGGAAGGAAAAGGGGAAGGAAGGGAAGAGGAGAAGGAAGGAACAAAGGAGAGAAGAAAAGAAAAAAGGAAGGAAAAACAGTGTGAGAAAGAGGGAAGGAAGGAAGAAATAGGGGTGAAGGAAGGGAAGAGGAAGAGAAGGGAGGAAGGAGAGAAGGAAAGAAAAAAGGAAGGAAGGAGAGAAAGAAGGAGAGAAAGAGGGAGGGAGGGAAGGAAAAGGAAGGAAGAAGTAAAGGAAAGAAAAAAGGAAGGAAAAGGAGAGAGAGTGAGAGGAAGTGAAGGAATAGGGGGGAAGGAAGGGAAGACAAAGAGAAGGGAGGAAGGAGAGATGGAAAGAAAAAAAGGAAAGAAAGAAAAGCGGAAGGAGAGAAAGAAAGGAGGAGAGAAAGAGGGAGGGAGGGAAGGAAAAGGAGAGAAGGAAGCAGAGAAAGAAAGAGAAAGGAAGAAAGAGAAAGAAAGAAAGAAAGAAAGAAAGAAGGAAGGAAGGAGAGAAAGAGGGAGGGATAGAAAAGGTGGGAAGGAAGGGAAGAGGAAGAGAAGGAAGGAAAGAAAGAAAGAAAGAGGGAAAGAGGGAAAGAGGGAGGGAAGGAAAAGGAGTGAAGGGAAGAGGAGCAGAAGGAAGGAAGGAGAGAAGGAAAGAAAAAAGGAAGGAAAAAGAGAGAGAGTGAGAAAGAGGGAGGGAAGGAATAGGTGGAAGGTAGGGAAAAGGAAGAGAAGGGAGGAAGGAGAGAAGGAAAGAAAAAAGAGAAGGAGAGAAAGAAAGAGGGAAAGAGAGAAAGAAAGGAGGAGAGAAAGAGGGAGGGAAGGAAAGCGGGAAGGAAGGGAAGAGGAGGGGAAGGAAGGAAGGAGAGAAGGAAAGGAAAAAGAGAGAGAGAAAGAGAGAGGGAAGGAATAGGGGAGAAGGAAGGGAAGAGGAAGAGAATGGAGGAAGGAGAGAAGGAAAGAAAAAAGGGAAGGAAAGAAAGAAAGAAAGAAAGAGGGAAGGAAAGAAAGGAGGAGAGAAAGAGGGAGGGAAGGAAAAAGGGGGGAAGGGAAGAGGAAGAGAAGGAAGGAAGGAGAGAAAGAAAGAAAGGAGAGAAAGAGGGAAGGAAGGTTGCCCACAGCAACGTGTGATGGGTACGGGTAGTAGTAGTAGTAGTAGTAGTAGTAGTAGTAGTAGTAAAACAGCATAGCAATCTTGTTTGCTGTGTACTAACCTTGTTGTGTAAGGCAAGGTAAAGGTTTTCCCCTGACATTAAGTCCAATCATACCGCTCCAGCCAATCAGGGCTGACGGAGGAAGGAGGGGGAGGCAGAGGCGGAGATCGCGAAAACATGTTGTTTTTAAAAACTTTGAAAATTCGCCAAAAATCTGTGGATAAGTCAAACATGCTGAGATTTGGTGAGTTAACAGTACTAAATGTGTTCTAGCACTGTAGCAAGTTTCATCGGGATAACTCAAAAAATGAGAGAGAGAAGCCCCTCAAGTTTCCCCACCGCCTTTAACGAGGTACTTACGAAAATTCGGAAGTTTCGCAAAGTTTCGAATCCCACCCCGAATTCGGAAGGGCTTTAGAAACAAAGTGCCAGTGTTTCCCAACCTTTTTTGAGCCGCGGCACACTTTTTACATTTCCAAAATCCTGGGGCACACCACCAACCAAAATGACACTCTAACACAGTAATACGTACAGTTAATATGTTTTTAAATGTATTTACACACTCAGTGTGAAACCTGGGCCTGTTTCGATGAACACAACATAGATACCCTGGCACAAAACATACTACTACTAACCCAAGGAGGGACCATCAGTCGAAAAATTGATTTCGTCATTTGGGAGTTGTAGTTGCTGGGAGTTATAGTTCACCCGCAATCAAAGAGCATTCTGAACTCCACCAGTGATGGAATGGAATCAAACTTCCCACACAGAACTCCCATAACCAAGAGAAAATACTATAAAAGTTTGGTAGGCATTGACCTTGAGTTTTGGAGTTGTAGTTCACTTATATCCAGAGAGCATTGTGGACTCAAACAATGTTGGATCAGAACCAAACTAGGCATGAATACTCAATATGCCCAAATGTGAACACAGATGGAGTTTGGGGGAAATAGACCTTGACATTTGGGAGTTACAGTTTCTGGGATTTATAGTTAACACACAATCAAAGAGCATCCTGAACTCTTGCAACAATGGAATTGAACCAAACTTGGCATATTGAACTCTCATTACCAACAGAAAGTACTGAAAGGGTTTGCTTGGGAATTGACCTTGAGTTTGGGAGTTGTAGTTCACCTACACCCAGAGAGCACTGTGGACTCAAATAATGATGGATCTGGATCACACTTGGCATGAATACTCAATATGCCCAACTATGAACACACATGGAGTTTGGGAGAAATAGACCTTGACGTTTGGGAGTTGTAGTTCACCTACATCCAGAGAGCACTGTGGACTCAAATAATGATGGATCTGGATCACACTTGGCATGAATACTCAATATGCCCAACTATGAACACACATGGAGTTTGGGGGAAATAGACCTTGACATTTGGGAGTTGTAGTTCACCTACATCCAGAGAGCACTGTGGACTCAAATAATGATGGATCTGGATCACACTTGGCATGAATACTCAATATGCCCAACTATGCACACACATGGAGTTTGGGAGAAATAGACCTTGACATTTGGGAATTGTAGTTCGCCTACATCTAAAAAGCACTGTGGACTCAAACAATGATGGGTCTGGACCAAACTTGGCATGAATACTCAATATGCCCAACTATGCACACACATGGAGTTTGGGAGAAATAGACCTTGACATTTGGGAGTTGTAGTTCACCTACATCCAGAGAGCACTGTGGACTCAAATAATGATGGATCTGGATCACACTTGGCATGAAATTCAATATGCCCAACTATGAACACACATGGAGTTTGGGGAAATAGACCTTGACATTTGGGAGTTGTAGTTCACCTACATCCAGAGAGCACTGTGGACTCAAACAATGATGGATCTGGATCACACCTGGCATGAATACTCAATATGCCCAACTATGAACACACATGGAGTTTGGGAGAAATAGACCTTGACGTTTGGGAGTTGTAGTTCACCTACATCCAGAGAGCACTGTGGACTCAAATAATGATGGATCTGGATCACACTTGGCATGAATACTCAATATGCCCAACTATGAACACACATGGAGTTTGGGGGAAATAGACCTTGACATTTGGGAGTTGTAGTTCACCTACATCCAGAGAGCACAGTGGACTCAAATAATGATGGGTGGGCCTCTTCCTCATGGGGAGGGGGACACTCCACCCCTTTCCGACCCTCCCACCTCAGCCTCTCTGCCAACCTTTCCTCCTCCTCAAATGGCGACCACTGGGAAAGTTGCGGGGCCCGAGTGACGTCACCCTTCCCTCCTCCCTCCCTCGATTGGAGGCTGGCTGGCGCGCGGGGAGGGGAAACGGCCGAAGGGCCGCCGCCTGGCCCTTCCTCCTCCCCCTCCCCCCGCAAGCAGCAGCAGGAATTCAGCAGGAGCGGGAAGAAAAGGTATATTGGAGGTTTTCCCACGGTACAGCAGATGATTGCTCACGGCACAGTAGTGTGCCACGGCACACCGGTTGGGAAACACTGTTTTAGGAGACCTCCAAGCAGGCCCGGATTACCCATAAGGCCAACATAGGCCATGGCCTATGGGCGCAGGCCTCGGAGGGTGCCAAATCACTGACCAACCCCCCTTTTCTCTTCTTCCTTCCTTCTCCCTCCCTCTCTTTCATTCCTTCCCCCTTCCACCACATCCGAGAGGGGGCGGGGGCCACCACAGGGAGGTTGGGGTGGGCAGGGCTGTCAGATTATTGCATTTTGAATAGCAATTCATGAGTCAGCACAAGATATATTTTCGCAGTTTGAGATGACCTGCAGTGTGACATGTTTGACACCAGATGGCGCTGTCTCAAGACTGCTAAATGGAACCTTGAGGAATGTCAGTTACAAAGTGACAGTTGGGATTTAATATCTGTGAGGAAAGGATGTTTAGAAAGGTAGCTGTGATGGCTGTTGTTTTTCGATGTTTTGCCAGTTATTGTTAAATACAATTCAATACAAAGTTATATATTTACCTTGTGAATTGAATGAGAGTTTCATTATTCACTCGAACAGAGACTGGAGTTTTTGGGCCGATGGGGAATTAAACTTCTATATTTCTGTTGCCTATCCGCTGTGACATAAATACTCAATGCCGAAGAAGGGCTCCCCGGGTTGCCTAGGCGACGTTGTCGGCCGCCTTCATCCTGGCGTCCTGTGTGGCACCCGCCCCTTTTCAGTGGCGGCGTCTGCAGCCAATGGCGCTCCTCTCCCGCAACCAACCTGTGGGGCTGGGTGACGTAAGGTGCGGTGGCGAGGGCGAGGAGGAAGAGGCAGAGGGAAGCCCCGCCGCCGGGGTTGCTGCCGGGAATGCGCGGCAGGAGGGAGGGCGCGAGTGCCGCAGCCTCTGCCTCCTCCGCCACTTTCCTGGGTGCCGCAGCGGCCCCGGGGGCTTCCCTTCCTTCCTCCTCCTCGGAGAAGGAAGAGGAAGGAAGGGAAGCCTTCGGGCAGCCGCTGCGGCACCCAGAAACATGGCGGAGGAGGCAGAGAGTACAACAATGAGAGACAGGGAAGCTGTTCCACATATAAAGAGCAATACAATGGGAAAGATAGCAGAAGGCTATACAAGTCAATAACAGTCTATGCAATATAAACAAACGATGGAGTCTTCTCTAATGAATACGACATAAATTGTATTAATCCATCATAGGGACATCGTAGGTGAAAGCATATCAAACATACATAATATATCTCATGGTAAGTACCAGCATAATAAGTAAACGAAAATAATGGCGGTGGGCAAACTCGCACAAGCGGCGAGCCAAGACGCCCGGGCTCAACGAGGAGAGTCAATGATGTATATCAGGGCTGTCCAACTGGCGGCCCCGGGGCCGGATCCGGCCCCGTAGCCTGTTGGACACGGCCCCCACCTAGGCCCTCAGCCGCCATTTTTAAATTTTTTTAAAAAATGGCGGCCGGGGGGGGGAGGGGGAGGCGGGGCAGGGAGGAGGAAGAGAGCTAGCTCCTCCTTTTTGGCGCCCCCCTCCCTACCTAGGGTGGGGGAGCCGCCGAAAAAGGGCAGAAGGCGGCCAAGGGGCAGCGCATCACGCCAGGCCTGTGACGCGCTGCTCTTGGCGCCGCCTACTCCTCCTTTTCGGCGGCTTTAGGAGGAGGCGGGGCCTGGGCTGGGGCGGGGCCTGGGGCGGGGCCTGGGGCGGGCCGAGCGGCCCCGCAGGTCATCAGTGACCTCTTATCCGGCCCTGGACGCGCCAGAAGTTGGACAGCACTGATGTATATTACAGGCACAGGTCCCAGACGCCTCTCCCAAACCCCGTGAAACTTCAAAAATGATCAGAGTTTGTAGAAAATTCTCACGAAAATATAATCAGGGTGGGAGAAGGTCGTCCACGGGCCGACGAAAGGGTCTCGCGAAGAGGCGCCGCGGCTTACCTCCGCCTTTTCCTCCTCCTCGCCGCGCTCCCTCGTTCCTTGATTTCCGCGGCGAGGAGGAGGAAGAGGCGGAGGGAAGCCGCGGCGCCTCTTTGTGAGCACCGTGGCCTATGCCTCCGCCGCCATGTTCCTGGGTGCCGCAGCGGCCGCTCAGGGGCTTCCCTTGCTTCTTCTTCCTTCTCCGAGGAGGTGGAAGGAAGGGAACCCCCGGGTCCGCTGCCGCGCATGGCGGAGGACGCCGCGGTGCTTGCGCCCTGCCGCGCATGCCCGAAAGTGGCCCTGCTCCCGGGGGCGGGGCTTACAAAGTGTGGCCTAGGGCGCCAAAAGCAGTTAATCCGGGCCTGCCTCCGAGCCCCATTTCTACCTTTCCAGCCCACTCTCTCCCCGTTACCTGCCATCCTACCTCTGCCTTACCGGCTAACAAGCCGGCTGTTTCCCAAATTCGACTCACCAATCAACTCGAATGGGTTTGATGGATCTGTGTCTCGGGAGGCCCTGCGGGAGAGGTAATAAATAGTGTGATTTGCGTGGCAGGCGAGGTCAGGAGGGACCTTGATGGATTGGCTTGCCCAGGGCAGCTCCTGTCACTTGTCCCTCCCCTCCTCCAGCACCAGAAGAGAAATATAGTGCATTATTGCCTTTTTGGAGCTACCCAGTTACTCCCATCGACAGTCTTTCCCGTCCTGCTTTAAGATGTTTGTGGCTCCTGACGTTTGAAAACACAGCCTCTGATTGTGTGAGAAGACCAATTATGGGCTGATAATAGAGGAGGCCGTTTATGTGACTCTCCGTGAGGTGCAGAGTCACAGGAACGTGCTGAAGTCAGTGGACATAAGCCTTGGAGGGTCAGTATTATTCTCCCCAAGGCTCTACAATAGGATGGAATATTCTAGCACTGGGCTGTCCAACTTCTACCGGCCCAGGGGCCTGAATTCCGGTCACTGATGACCTGGGGGGCCGTAGGGTCTGCCCCTGGCTCCGCCCCTTCCCTGGCCCCAGCTCCGCCCTCTCCCCCGGCTGCGCCCCGCCCCGCCCCTCCCCCGGCTCCAATTCTCCAGGGTGGGAATTCAAAAGGGGCATCCATACAGTCAAATATAATCTTTTACTGAGATAAAATGCAGGGGTAAAATATTAAATTATTTTTATTTAATACTAGTTTGGGGACCCGGCCCTGCCCGGGTTATTTGTGAAGCGCAGCAGGATGTAGAGTGGGTCATGGGGGCTCTGTGTGCCAAGTTTGGTCTTGATCCATCATTATTGGGAGTTGCAGTGGTATCATGAAATTACTGAAGGTAGTGCAAGTCCCATCATCTCTGTCCCCCCCCCCCAAAGTGTAGTAGGATGTAGATTGGGTCATGGGGCTCTGTGTGCTAAGTTTTGTCTGTATTGGTGAATGGATGAGGGATGCATTGTTTTTCGGAAGTGAGTGAAGGTACTTCAAGTCCCATCATCCATGGTCCGTCTCACAGAAAACTGCACCAGGCTGTAGAGTGGGTCATGAGGGCTCTGTGTGCCAGATTTGGTGTTGATCAGTCATTGGATTAGGTTTGTAGCAGGATTGGGAAGTGAGGGAAAGTACTGCAAGTCCCATCATCCATGTTCTCTCCCCTCCAAACTTCAGTAGGATGTAGAGTGGGTCACTAGGGCTCTGTGTGCCAAGTGTAGACTTTCTCGGTGTTTTTGGGGGCCACAGTGGTCTGTGGGAACAGAGGGGTGTGAAAATACTACAAATTCCATCATCCATTGTCAGTCCTCCCCCGAACCTCACCAGGACGTGAAGGCAGTCATGGGGGTTATGTGTGCCAAGTTTGGTCTCAATCGGTAATTGGATGAGGGTCGCAGCAGACTTGGGAAGTGAATAGAGGTACTTCAAGTCCCATCATCCATGGTCCACCCTCCTTCAAACTGCACCAGAATGTAGAGTGGGTCATGAGGGCTCTGTGTGGCAAGTTTGGTGTTGATCAGTCATAGGATTAGGTTTGTAGCAGTCTTGGAAAGTGAGGGAAGGTACTGCAAGACCCATCATCCATGTTCTGTCCCCCTCCAAACTTCAGTAGGATGTGGACTGGGTCACTGGGGCTCTGTGGGCCAAGTGTGGTCTTTATCAGTGTTTGTTGGGGGCCACAGTGGTCTGTGGGAACAGAGGGGTGTAAAAGTACTACAAATCCCGTCATCCATTGTCAGTCCTCCCCCAAACCTCACCAGGACGTGAAGGCAATCATGGGGGTTATGTGTGCCAAGTTTGGTCTCGATCAGTGATTGGATGAGGGTTGCAGCGGACTTGGGAAGTGAGTAGAGGCACTTCAAGTCCCATCATCCATGGTCCACCCTCCTCCGAACTACACCAGGACGTAGAGTGGGTCATGTGGGCTGTGTGTGCTGAGTGTGGTCTGTATTGGTCCTTTTTGGTGGCCTCAGTGGTCTGTGGGAACCAAAGTGTTGGAAAGTACTACAAATCCCATAATCCGTGGGTCATGTCCCCCGACCCACGCCAGGACGTAAAGGGGGTTAGGGGGGTTATGTGTACCAAGTTTGGTGCAGGTCCATCACCCGCGCTGGTCGCTGTGGCCTGTGAAAGTGGCTGCCACATATCCGCCCTGGCCTGTGAAAGTGGCTGCCACATATCCGCCCTGGCGTGTGAAAGTGGCTGCTTCCGCCCTTCTGCCCTCCCGCCCTCCGCATACACACATACACACATACCCACATACAAACATTCCGTTTTATAAAGGTATACAGATACAGATTAAATATATTTAATTCCATCCTCCCCTCCCCCCTTATTTTAATGCAATATTAAATATATTTAATTTTATATTTAATACATGAGGGGAGATGGGGGGAGGGAATGAGGAGCCCCCCGAGGAGCCCCCTGCTTGGGCCTACCTTTTCCAACCGCGCAGGATCCAGGAGTACCCGGACGACGAGAGAGGCGACGACCGACTGAGTCGAAGAAGGTCCTAATTGCGTCTGTGGGCCTCAGCGATCCAGTAGTAGAGTAGCCGAAGAGTATCGCGAGAAAACGCAATCCACATGGGATTTCGCTGTCAACGCCGGCGTGATCTCGCGTTGACAGCGAAATCCCGTGCGGATTGCGTATTCTCGCGATACTTGCTCCGAACCCGGAAGTAGGTATTTTTAAAAATTTATTTATTTTATTTTTCAATTTTTATTTTTTATTAAAAAGCTTAGGGGGCCGCAGGGAAGGGGCTGGGGGCCGTATACGCCCCCCCCCCCCCCGGGCCGCCAGTTGGACAGCCCTGTTCTAGCAGATTTACTTACTTACTTCCGAGGTGATCCCTCATAGCTGGAGGATGATGGTCCTCCAAGTGTAGTTCCTCGGGGGTGAGTCCATAGATCAGTGTTTCCCAACCACTGTGCCGTGGCACACTAGTGTGCCGTGAGCAATCAGCAGGTGTTCCCTGGGAAATAGGAGGAAGCTCGGCTTTGGGGGTGGTCCGCCGTATTGGCGGCGGAGTGGGGGGGAGAGAGCGAGTCCCCCTCCCCCAGCTGCAAACCACGTGGCTGGCCCAGGTGAGCCCAAAGGATGCGGCAGCGAGCAGAGGGCGCCTCTGGCGAGCTCAAGAGACGCCCGGAGTTCTCTCCCCCCCGCCACCCAGCACAGGAGGCCCCGAGCAAGGCGCCCGGAGTAGGCCACCAAACGGAGACAGGACCTGTAGGGGGGGGGTAGGACGAGTCCCTCCCCCGCCCCCAGCCGGAAGAAACACATGTTGGGCTCTGGCGGGCCCACGGAGGTGTCTCCGGCAAGCCAAGGGCGGGTGAGCAAGAATGGGCCCCAGTGGAAGCTTGGGTTGGCTTGATGTGCCTTCCTGTTGGCATATTTCTCCCTTTCGCCTTCCATTCGTGCCTCTTCGAATTCTGCAGCACTGCTGGTCACAGCTGACCTCCAGTTAGAGCGCTCAAGGACCAGGGCTTCTCAGTTCTCGGTGTCTAAGGATGACTTTAAGATCGTTTTTCAATCTCTTTTCCTGTTCCCCAACATTACGTTTCCTGTTCTTGAGTTGGAAGTAGAGTAACTGCTTTGGGAGACGGTGATCGAGCATTTGGACAATGTGGCATTCAGTTCACCTGAGTTGATAGCGTAGTAGGAGCCAGAGATGAAAGGGGAAGCCTTTGCCCTTGTCTGTGTATTTCTGTGTTTCAAGGCATTGAATGTTTGCCTGTGTCTGTGTTGGAATCCACCCTGAGTCCCCTTGGGGAGATAGGGCGGAATATAAATAAATTATTATTACATCATTATTATTAATATTATTTAATATTAATAAAATTAATATTATTTAATATTAATAAAATTAATAGTATTTAATATTAATAAAATTAATATTAATTAATTTTAATAAAATTAATCGTATTTAATATTAATAAAATTAATAGTATTTAATATTAATAAATTAATAGTATTTAATATTAATAAAATTAATATTAATTATTATTAAGAGTTAAATTTCTTTTGTTTTAAAATGTGTTTTTTATATTCTCTGTAACGACGGCATACAAAACGGAATAAATAAATAAATATTATTTTATTATTATTATTATTATTATTATTATTATTATTATTTAGATCACAACATGGCATTTAAAACTGTGATGGGTAACTTGTTGCCTAAAAAGATGTTGTCAGATAGTGGCTGGATCTCCACTGCTATATAATGCCATATAATGTGGTTTGAACTGCATTATAGGGCAGTGACGATCCATCCGGTGACACCAGGAAGAATAGCTCTGTATGTAGGTGAACTACAACTCCAAAATTCAATGCCCACCAAATCCTTCCAGTATTTTCTGTTGGGCATGTGAGTTCTGTGCACCAAGTTTGGTTTAATCCCAACGTTGGTGGAGTTCAGAATGCTCTTTGATTGTAGGTGAACTATAAATCTCTGCCTACAGCTAGCGTCTTCACTTGAGGATCTTTTTTCAATCAAGCTGCCACCATAACAATTCTGGCCACCTGATGTGAGGGGTTTATTCCGGGACTTTGTTTTGAAATGATGTCACAGAGGGATTTGTAAGGAGAAACTTCAACAGTTTATTTTTAACAACAGCGTGGAGGTTTCAAAGTATTCGGAGCTTAGGTGGTTACAGTAACTTCAGAAAGGTTCAGAACTTAAGGTTTCTTATTCTCTAAACACAATGTTTGATTGTATCTCTTCAAACACTATATCAACAATTCTATAGATATTCTGCCTCAATAGGCTTCCAATCTATATATTAGGTTAGCTTCCCAGCCTAACCTATAAACAGCGGTTCCTATAGGCTTTATAAGCCTAACTGCCTTTCTGCAGTATCTAAAACCAGCCTTTTCTATTTCTCTCAGAAAAGACCACAGCAACTCTTCAAATTGCTACCAGCTAGTCTAACCGCTCCCTGACTAACTGACGAAATTCAAAACTTGCACCTGCAAAAGCCAGTGTTAGGCTCCACCTCCTGTTGTCATAGCAACCGAACATCTCAGAGGCTGTGCATTTCAATGTTCCTCATTAACCCTTTGTAGTCTGTTTAGCATATAACAATCTAATACAATACAAATGTAATAATACAAACCACACATTTAACCATAAAATAAATACGAAACCCTCAATACACATAGTGACTTCACTACACCCAGCAACTACAACTCCCAAGTGACAAAACCAATCCCACCAGTATTCAAATTTGGGCATATCGGGTATTTGTGCCAAATTTGGTCCAGTGAATGAAAATATATTCTGCATATCAGATATTTACATTACGATTCATAACAGGAGCAAAATTACTTATGAAGAGAGATACGTGTTCAGGGGGACTTTGTCGTCTTGAGATCAGTCTGCAAAACTAACTTGTGTTTCACACAGCTACGGATGTTTCCTGTATTCACAATCCCTTTCTCCTTTTGCTTTGCAGACAAACCGGGCACCTACTTCCCGCAGCCGCTGCCGACCCCTCAGGATGGTGAGTTTGTGGCCCCATTTCTTACGATTGGCTCTGCATCTTGTGGTGCCAGAGCACAGTGTGTTGTTGTAGGTTTTTTCGGGCCATATGGCCATCTTCTAGAGCAGGGGTGCTCAGAATGGTGATCGGGATCACCAGGGTGATCTTTGGGCCTCATCCTGGTGATCTTCAGGCCCCTGACCAGGTTTTTTGCTGTTGGTCCTCTTCACGCGCCCCTGAACGCTGCAAAGAAGTCCTCCGTCGTTGCTCCTCCCCGCTCCCTGCTCGCGTGCTGCCTCCAAAAGCTCCAGAGTCCAAGAGGCAGAATGGGCCCCCTCTTTTGGATTCCTCCTCCCCCCTCCGTCCTTCTTCAGCCACTCAGAGTCGTAGGAGACCAAAGGGGGCGGGCCTGGATGACGCGATGCATGGCTGGCCCCGCACACATGCGCAGAAGCGCCCATTCTGCCACTCGGAGTTCTCGTGAGCTCTTGGAGGCGGCACGCATGCTGGCGGCGTGGAAATAGGAGCAACGACGGAGGAGGAGAAGAAGGACGCTTTGGGGTCATTTCCTTACCGCATCTCAAAGGTCGGTCTTTTTACTTTGGGGTGGGTGCTTGATTGTTCTGTGGCATGTCTCTTTGTTTATTTTTAATGTTTAAAAATGGCCTTTTAGCTCCAAAGCCTCTCTGCTTGCTTTGTTCTTTGAGAAATATATGTTGGGGAATATGGAAATGTGGGAGAAATGGGGTGGTTGGATGTATTTTTGCATGCCCCTTTGTTTACCTTGCTGAGTATTAAATGGCCTTTGCAGTTCAACAGCCTCTCTTCTTACTTTCTGGCTGATAATATGTGTGGTAATATGGCAGTGTGGGAGAAATGGGGTGGTTGGATGTATTTTATGCTCTGTTTTATATTGTTGTTATTAAATTGAAATGTTGATGTTTTATAACTTCATTTTATGTAAACCGCCCCGAGCCTGCTGGAAGGAGCGGTACATAAAAATGAATAATAAATATAAATAAATAAATAAGAAATTAGTTATACGTTTTACATTTCTGGGCAGGTGATCTTTGGGACTTGGTTTTTTAATCAGTAGCTCCCATGCTGAAAAAATGTGAGCACCCCTGTTCTAGAGGCATTCCCTCCTGACGTTTCTCCAAAGCACCTAAAGCTTTGGAGAGCTTCTGTCCAACCATTTCAAAGCTCCCTGCTTGAGTGGTGATGGCACGATCATCAGCATAGATGAAACTCTTTGTCTCTTCTAGCAGTGGCTGGTCATTTGTGTAAATGTTAAACATTGATGGCGCAAGCTGGTTTTCCCTGTAATAGACAGTAAGAGCACCAAAAGCTTCAGAGAGCTTCTGTTCAACCATTTCAAAGCTCCTGGCTTGAGCCGTGATGGCATGATTGTCAGCATAGATGAAACTCTCTGTCCCTTCTGGAAGTGGCTGGTCATTTTGTGTAAATGTTAAAAATTAATGGCGCAAGCTGGTTTTCCCCATAATAGGCAGTAAGAGCACCTAAAGCAGGGGTGCCCACACCTTTTCAGCATGTGAGCTACTTATATTAAAACCAAGTCAGAAAGATCTACCTACCTCCTCAAGGCTGGAGGGAGGAGGGGGAGGGGTGGGGCTTGGCCAGAGGGGGTGGAGCCAGGCCACGCTAAGCCCCACCCCTTTCCTCTGGCTTTGGAGCTCCCAGCAGCTTCTCCAGGCTTGAGGATGGCAATGCCAAGCCAGTGGTGCCATAGCTAGCACAAGGCTGGCTTGGCATTGCCATCCTCAAGCCTGGAGAAGCTGCTGGTAGAACAGACGCCACAGGGGGGCGGAGCCAGGCCTCACCAAGCCCCTTCCCCTCCCCTCTGGCTTTGGAGCTCCTAGCAGCTTCTCCAGGCTTGAGGATGGCAATGCCAAGCCAGTGGTGACATAGCTAGCACAAGGCTGGCTTGCCCCTGCCCTCCACAAACTTGGAGCAGCTGCTGGGAGTGCCGAAGCCGGGGAGGGGCGGGGCTTGGCGCGGCCTGGCTCCGCCCTCTGAGAAGCGCCCCATCTGGCTGGGATCGACCTCCTTTGGTCCCGGGATCGACTGGTCGATCGCGATCGACTTCCTGGGCAGCCCTGACTAAAGCTTCGGAGAGCTTCTGTCCAACCATTTCAAAGCTCCCTGCCTGAGCGGTAATGGCACGATCATCAGCATAGATGAAACTCTCTGTCCCTTCTGGCAGTGGCTGGTCATTTGTGTAAATGTTAAACATTGATGAAGCAAGTTTGTTTTCTCTGTAGCAGGGAGTAAGAGCACCTAAAGCTTCGGAGCTTCTGTTTAACCATTTCAAAGCTCTCTGCTTGAGTGATGATGGCACGATCATCAGCATAGATGAAACTCGGCTTGGCCGTGGAGTCCCAACGGCTCATTGTGCTGGGAGACTTCAACGTCCATGCCGAGACCACTCTATCAGGAGCGGCTCAGGACTTCATGGCCGCCATGGCAACCATGGGCCTGTCCCAGCTAATATCGGGTCCCACCCATAGTGCAGGACACACGTTAGATCTGGGTTTTTGCCAGGGATGGGATGAAGGTGGCGGAGTGGAGGAACTGACCATCATTCCTTTGCCATGGACCGACCACCACCTGATCAGGTTTAGACTTACTGTGCCTTTCCACCTCTGCAGATTATCTTGATCCGGCACAGTCTGGCTTTAGGCCGGGACATGGTACTGAAACAGCCTTGGTCGCCTTGGTAGATGATCTACGCCGGGAGCTCGACAGGGGGAGTGTGTCGCTGTTGGTTCTGCTGGACCTCTCAGCGGCTTTCGATACCGTTGACCACGGTATCCTTCTGGGTCGCCTTGCAGAAATGGGGCTTGGGGGTACTGCTCTGCAGTGGCTCCAATCCTTCCTGGAAGGTCGTACCCAGAAGGTGTCATTGGGTGACACCTGTTCGGCTCCACAGCCGTTGTCCTGTGGAGTCCCTCAGGGTTCAGTTCTGTCCCCGATGTTATTCAACATCTACATGAAACCGCTGGGAGAGATCATTCGGAGTTTCGGAGTAAGGTGTTATCTGTACGCAGATGACGTCCAGATCTGTCACTCCTTCCCACCTGTCCCCAAGGAGGCTGTCCAGACCTTGAACCGATGCCTGGCCGCTGTGTCGGACTGGATGAGGGCTAGCAAATTGAAACTAAATCCAGACAAGACAGAGGTCCTCCTGGTCAGTCGCAAGGCCGAACAGGGCATAGGGTTACAGCCTGTGTTGGATGGGGTTACACTCCCCCTGAAGACGCAGGTTCGCAGCTTGGGAGTGATCCTGGACTCATCGCTGAGCCTGGAACCCCAGGTCTCAGTGGTGGCCGGGGGAGCTTTTGCACAGTTAAGACTCGTGCGCCAGCTGCGCCCGTACCTTGGGAAGTCTGATCTGGCTACGGTCGTCCACGCTCTGGTCCCATCCCAAATAGATTACTGCAACGAGCTCTCTACATGGGGCTGCCTTTGAAGACAGTTCGGAAATTGCAATTAGTCCAGCGGGCGGCAGCCAGATTGCTAACGGGAGCTACATACAGGAGCATACCACCCCCTGTTGTGCCAGCTCCACTGGCTGCCTGTCGAATTACGAGCTCAATTCAAAGTGCTGGTTTTGACCTTTAAAGCTCTATACGGTTCTGGCCCAGCTTACTTGTCCGAACGCATCAGCCGCTATGTCCCACCTTGTAATCTAAGATCATCTGTGGAGGCCCTGCTCTTGCTCCCGCCTACGTCTCAGATGAGGCTGGTGGGGACGAGGATAGGGCCTTCTCGGTGGTGGCTCCCGCCTGTGGAATGCGCTTCCCTATTGAGGTACGATCCACCACATCCCTCCTGGCCTTCAGGAAAAAGTAAAATCCTGGCTGTGGGACCAGGCATTCGTACACCAGCACAAGGCAGCATTTTAGATTGGTTTTTAATGAAAGTGGGTGATTATGGCCAATGTTTTTATGGACTGAACATTGTTTTAATCCAGAGTGAATGTGTATGGTGCTATTGTAGTTGGATTTTAATGTATTTTTAATGTATTTGAATTGTTGAAGGGTTTTGGAGTTTTATATTGTTATTATGTGGGCATCGAATTGTGCCGTACTGTAAGCCGCTCTGAGTCCCCCCTTGGGGGTTGAGAAGAGCGGGGTAAAATCCCGAAATAAATAAACTCTCTGTCCCTTCTGGAAGTGGCTGGTCATTTGTGTAAATGTTAAACATTGATGGCGCATGCTGGTTTTCCCTGTAACGGGCAGTAAGAGCACCTAAAGCTTCGGAGAGCTTCTGTTCAACCATTTCAAAGCTCCCTCCTTGAGTGGTGATGGCACAATCGTCAGCATAGATCAGGGGTGGGCAAGCTATGGCCCGCGGGCCGGATGCGGGCCAGCAGCCGATTCTGACCGGCCCGGTGAGAATGGTGTCGTGGGTGGGGCCAAGAGGAAGGTTTCCAAACCAACTCTTCGGAGAAAGGTGGCCTCCCTGAGTAGAAGAAGCCCTTCCCTCCCTCTCCTTTCTTTCCCGCCGTGCTCCTTGCTATCATGAGCCTCTCCCAGGCGAAAGGGAGGCCTTCGTCTCCGCCTCAGCCACCTCCGGATGTTTCTCCCGCTGACATCTTGCCGCTCCGGCCCTTGCCCTTGCCCTCCTCCTCCTCCTCCTCTTCTTTGACGTCAGAAGAAGTAGAAGAAGGCACGAACCTTCTTTCCTCCTTCCCTCACAGAACCAACTCAGGAGAGTTCTGGCTCACAGTGAAGGGGCATGGCCAAAGGGGAGGAACGGAAGTTGGGGCGACCGTTAGAGGAGCCCTGACTGACGGCCATGGAATCAGCCAATCGGAGGGACGGATATGCCCCGCAAAGGGGTGGGACCGCGGGAGGCGGCGCAAGGATGAAAAGCGTGGGCGGGGTAAAGTGAGTGACAGCTGATTTTATCCAATGGGAGAGGAAATAGAGTGAGGGGCGAGAGCGGGCGGAAGCCTGCAGCCTCCGATCGCTTGCTGCTCTGCTCTCCTCTGCAGCGGCGGCTGGGTCCGCTTTGCCATCCTCTGGGCTGGGTCCATTGGACCATTCCATCTTGGTTCGCACCTTGTCTTCTTGAATTTAATTTAATTTAATTTTAGTGGTTTTTATTATTTTATAATAATTTTATAATAATACTAGCTGTACTTGGTACGCGTTGCTGTGCCCTATTTAGGAGATGCGAGAAAGTCTGAGTATGTAAGGGTTGGAATTGATGTGACTTCTGGTCTTGGTGGGGTCATGGCTGTGTCGTTGTGGGTTGTTCTGGTGGGTGGGATGTTGAAGTCCTGTGGAGTTGTCGGTGTGTGGTGTTGCTGGCGTTCTGCAGAGCTTGTGGATATACAATGTTTTTTGTCTTTCCGTCTGCTGTGTTGATGTAGAGGTTCTGTGGTTTCCCAACTCTGGAGCACGCTACGTAGAGTTGTCCGTGGGAGAAGCATTCTGTGTCAAGGTCTGTGCCACAGATTTGTAGTGTTTGTCCTTGAGCCTTGTTTATGGTGATGGCAAAAGCTAGTGTAGTGCAGTGTCTTTCTGTTCTGGCGTTTCTTCTGCCCTTTTTTGTGTGATGTATGTAGCGTTGCGAGTGTGTCGTCCGATGCTGTTCTTTTTAGGAGGCATGGCTTGTCTTTTGGGTCAGCTTATGCCTGTGTAAAAGGAAGGAATGGCATACAAATGGGTTGAGCAGTAGACGCAAGGTTGTGTTATGTGCGTATTGTGTTGTGTGTAGGTATTACTTTTGTGTTTTTCTGGGGGTATGTGTTTGTCAGTGGTGCCTGTGTCCCTGGTGCCCTATTTGTCTCTATCCTAGATCTTGGCCTTGACAGTTTAACCCTCAAACACCAACTGTCTAAACTGAAATCACTCAGCATTCTAATCTAGCCTTGGCTGGCTTTGGCCACCGTTACTATGGTAACTGATGTTGGCCAATGGGTTTCGCTGGTGGCCACAGAGGATGCTGGGAAATGAAGTTTTTTTAATTGTTGTTTTGGGGGCTTTCTAGGGTTTTTTTGGGGGAGTTTTTTTTGCTAAAAACCTTCCTTTCCTGAGGCCTATTTTTGTTGCCAAATTTGGTGTCTCTGCCTTGTAAGGTTTCTCTGCCTAGGACGGTCGTTCGATGACGACTCTTCCTTTATATATATAGATAATATTATAATATAATATAATAATCTGTTATATTATAATTTCAATATATTATAATCTATATATAAATTCTATGATATAATAATTATGATATTAATACTAATATATGAATATATTAATGTTGATATTAATGATGCGTAATATATAGTAAATATAGTAAATAAATAAATAATGTAGGTTAGAATGTAGTTCCACCCTTAGGTGCGGCCCTCCATAATATTTTTTGGTTCTCGTGTGGCCCCTTGGAAAAAATAATTGCCCACCCCTGGCAAAGATGAAACTCTTTGTCTCTTCTGGAAGTGGCTGGTCGTTGGTGTACATGTTAAACCTTGATGGCGCAAGCTGGTTTTCCCTGTAAAAGGCAGTAAGGGCACCTAAAGCTTCGGAGAGGTTCTCTTCAACCATTTCAAAGCTCCTTGCTTGAGTGGTGATGGCATGATCGTCAGCATAGATGAAACTCTCTGTCCCTTCTGGCAGTGGCTGCTCATTTGTGTAAACATTAAACATCGATGGAGCAAGCGCACTCCCCTGAGGCAAAGCGTTCTCTTTTCGCCATCTGCTTCCTTGACCTTTCGGGGGCGAATAAAAGCCACGAAATAGGTGGAAGGGGAGATTCGGAGAATGCTGCGAAATGCTTGGGAGGAGAAGCGAGATGAGAAACAAATTTAGCAAACGCTTACTTCATTTCATTTGCTTGATATAGCATAGGCTCGCACGCTGTGAAAATTTCCCCCCGCTTTAAACTTGCTATCTTTAGAAACGTTTTAAAAATATCTTCCTCGTGGCTCTGAATCCTCCTGATTGCAAAACAATGATCTCATGGCTTTGCATGCTTTGGAAACGTGTGTGTATTATTTTTTTTATTGTGAGGGCAACCATTTGAAACCAAGCAACTCCAAAAGGACCCCCTTTCAAAAAATACAATTTTCTCCTTCTTTTTCACGCCTGCACTTGTTCACCTTCTCCCTCCCCCCTCCTCTCCCCTCCATGTGCAATGCCGGCGTTCAATGCTCTCCATTTCCGGCGCCCTCTTCGTTGCAGTTCCAATCTCGCAAACAAACACATGAGGGTGCTTTGAAGAAGAGCAGAAGGCCAATTTCTCCACTCGCTCGTTGTGACTCTCTGCTGTCTTGTTCCGCCCAATTCTCTGGTGCGTGGGCGCATGGATGAGCCATGAGTTAGACCCATGTGCCTACTTCCAGCCTTACTTCACATGGATAGACTGTATGGGCTCACACTCCACCATTGGGAAGCTGTCCCTTTCACTGACCCAGGATTGATCCTCCAGAGCAGTGTTTCCCAAGCGCCGTGACGCGGCACAGTAGTGTGCCGTGATGGGCCGCCTGCTGTGCCACGAGAAAAGCTCTCTGCCCCCCTTCCTTCCCCCCTCCTCCTGCCGAACTCCTGCTGCTTGGGGGAGGAGGAGGAAGGGCCGGGCGGCGGCGAAGAAAAAGAAGGGGCCGGGGCGCCGCCTCCTTCGGCCGTTTCCCCAGCCAGCCTCCAATCTGCCATGACTCCCGCCCCTTGCTTGCTGAAGCCGCGCGGAAGAGGAAGCTGGGCGGGAGGGGGCGGGGCATGGTGCGGCCTGGCTCCGCCCCTTCCCCCAGCTTCCGCTCTCCCACAGCTTCTCCAGCCTTGAGGGGACAGTGTCAAGCCAGCATTGTGTTGGCTCTGCCACCGATGGCTTGGCACTGCCCCCTCAAGGCTGGAGAAGCTGTGGGAGAGCTGAAGCCCGAGGGAGGGGGCGGGGCATGGCACGGCCTGGCTCCTCCCCCTCCCCCAGCTTCAGCACTCCCCCCTCCTCCTGCCGAAATCGTGCTGCTTGGGGGGGGAGGAGGAGGAAGGGCGGGCGGCGGCGAAGAAAAAGAAGGGGCCGGGGTGCCGCCTCCTTCGGCTGTTTCCCCTGCCAGCCTCCAGTCTGCCATGACTCCCACCCCTTGCTTGCTGAAGCCGCGCGGAAGAGGAAGCCGGGCGGGAGGGGGCGGGGCATGGTGCGGCCTGGCTCCGCCCCTTCCCCGGCTTCCGCTCTACCACAGCTTCTCCAGCCTTGAGGGGCAGTGTCAAGCCAGCATTGTGTTGGCTCTGCCACCGCTGGCTTGGCACTGCCCCCTCAAGGCTGGGGAAGCTGTGGGAGAGCTGAAGCCATTGGAGGGGGCGGGGCATGGCACGGCCTGGCTCCTCCCCCCCCCAGCTTCAGCACTCACCCCTCCTCCTGCCGAACTCTTGCTGCTTGGGGGAGGAGGAGGAAGGGCCGGGCGGCGGCGAAGAAAAAGAAGAAGGGGCCGGGGCGCCGCCTCCTTCAGCCGTTTCCCCAGCCAGCCTCCAATCCGCCATGACTCTCGCCCCTCGCTCGCTGAAGCCGTGCGGAGGAGGAGCCCCGCCCACTGAAGGCCATCCACTCCTCATGCTCCTCCTCCACGCGGCTACAGCAAGTGAGGGGCAGGAGTCAGGGCGGAGAGCGGCACCAGGGACGTGAGCCATGATTCCCACCCTTCGCTAGCACTGCCCCCTCAAGGCTGGAGGAGCTGTGGGAGACCTGAAGCTGGGGGGAGGGGGTGGGGCATGGTGTGGCCTGGCTCCGCCCCTCCCCCGGCTTCCACCTCCCACAGCTTCTCCAGCCTTGAGGGGACAGTGCCAAGCCAGCATTGTGCTGGCTCTGCCACTGCTGGCTCTGCCACCTCTGGCTTGGCATTGCCCCTCAAGGCTGGAGAAACTGTGGGAGCGCAGAAGCTGGGGGAGGGGGAGGGGCATGGCATGGCCTGGCTCCGTCCCCTCCCCCGGCTTCCGCTCTCCCACAGCGTCTCCAGCCTTGAGGGACAGTGCCAAGCCAGCATTGTGCTGGCTCTGCCACCGCTGGCTTGGCATTGCCCCTCAAGGCTGAGAAGCTGTGAGAGAGCAAAAGCCCGGGGGGGCGGGGCATGGCATGGCCTGGCTCCGCCCCCTCCCTGGCTTTGGCACTCCCAGCAGCTGCTCCCAGCAGGCCACCACCCCCCCAGCCGTTCTTTATTGTGTTAGAGTGTCATTTTGTGTCATTGTGGTTGGTGGTATGCCTCTGGATTTTTTTTAATGTTAAAAGTATGCCGCGGCTCAAAAAAGGTTGGGAAACACTGCTCCAAAGCATGGAAGCCCACCATCCTTGACAGTGTCAAGCCAGCATTGTGTTGGCTCTGCCACCGCTGGCTTGGCACTGCCCCCTCAAGGCTGGAGAAGCTGTGGGAGAGCTGAAGCCCGAGGGAGGGGGCGGGGCATGGCACGGCCTGGCTCCTCCCCCTCCCCCAGCTTCAGCACTCACCCCTCCTCCTGCCGAACTCTTGCTGCTTGGGGGAGGAGGAGGAAGGGCCGGGCGGCGGCGAAGAAAAAGAAGAAGGGGCCGGGGCGCCGCCTCCTTCAGCCGTTTCCCCAGTCAGCCTCCAATCCGCCATGACTCTCGCCCCTCGCTCGCTGAAGCCGTACGGAGGAGGAGCCCCGACCACTGAAGCCCATCCACCGCTCAAGCTCCTCCTCCACGCGGCTTCAGCAAGTGAGGGGCAGGAGTCATGGCGGAGAGCGGCACCAGGGACGTGAGCCATGATTCCCACCCTTCGCTCGCACTGCCCCCTCAAGGCTGGAGAAGCTGTGGGAGACCTGAAGCCGGGGGGAGGGGGTGGAGCATGGTGCTGCCTGGCTCCGCCCCCTCCCCCGGCTTCAGCTCTCCCACAGCTTCTGCAGCCTTGACGGGACAGTGCCAGGCCAGCATTGTGCTGGCTCTGCCACTGCTGGCTTGGCATTGCCCTCTCAAGGCTGGAGCAGCTGTGGGAGAGCGAGCCGGGGGAGGGTGGGGCATGGCACGGCTTGGCTCTGCCCCCTTTCCCCGGCTTCCGCTCTCCCATAGCTTCTCCAGCCTTGAGGGGACAGTGCCAAGGCAGCATTGTGCTGGCTCTGCCACCTCTGGCTTGGCATTGCCCCCTCAAGGCTGGAGAAGCTGTGGGAGAGCAGAAGCTGGGAGGAGAGGGCGGGGCATGGTGTGGCCTGGCTCCTCCCCCTCCCCCCAGTTTCTGCTCTCCCACAGCTTCTCCAGCTTTGAGGGGACAGTGCCAAGCCAGCATTGTGTTGGCTCTGCCACCGCTGGCTTGACATTGCCCCCTCAAGGCTGGAGAAGCTGTGAGAGAGCGGAAGCCCGGGGAGTGGGCGGGGTATGGCATGGCCTGGCTCCGCCCCCACCCCAGCTTCGGCACTCCCACAGCTTCTCCAGCCTTGAGGGGACAGTGCCAAGCCAGCATTCTGCTGTCTCTGCCACCGCTGGCTTGGCATTGCCCCCTCAAGGGGGAGGGGGCATTGCGTGGCGCGTGGCCTTGCTCCTCCCCCTCCCCCAGCTTCAGCACTCCCAGCAGCTGCCCCCAGCAGGCCACTATGCTCCAGCCAGGAGCAAGTGTCGCCGCAGAGCATGCCTTCACTCTCCTCCCTACCCTTCCGCCTCGTGCACTCCCCCCCACCTCGCGCTCTCCCCCTCTATTGCTTGTGTGTGAGACCGGGGGGTGGGAGGGCTGGAGATGGCCAGGGGGTCTTTGTTCCAGCTCGGGGATGTTTTGCTCATTGGCCTGGCTTGGAGGCACATGTCCCTTTAAGAGCGCTGGGCGGGCTCTGGGCGCGTGGGATAGGCTGCCTTTGGCAGGGATGGGCTGAGAGAAGCCCCCTGCATCTGTGAACTCTGGCTGGGAAGGAGAGGTGAGGAGGGGGTCGCGAGGAGGAGGGAGCCTGAGCAAGCGCCTTCGCAACCCCTGCTCCGAGGAAAAAGAAAAGTTTGCACCTTTGGAAAGAAGAGGAGGGACTGGTGAACTACAACTCCCAAACTCAAGGTCAACGCCCACCAAACCCTTTCAGTACTTTCTGTTGGTCTCATGAGGGTTCAGTGTGCCAAGATTGGTTCAATTCCATTGTTGCTGGACTTCAGGATGCTCTTTGATTGTGTGTAAACTATAAATCCCAGAAATTCTAACTCCCAATTATCATGGTCTATTTCCCCCAAACACCATCTGTGTTCACATTTGGCCATATTGAGTATTCATGTCAAGTTTGGTCCTGATCCAACATTGTTTGAGTCCACAGTGCTCAAATTGGAACCTCCAATGCCCTTTCTTCCCCCTCCTGCCGAACACTTTTTCTTCTCCACTCGGGCTCCCTTCTTCCCAGCCTCGCTTTGCCTTGCTTTGCTCTGGGGCGAGTTTGCGCAGTAGCGCCCGCATGGGTCATGCCTTCCTCCCTCCCCCGCTACGCTCCTGAACACGCTGCCCCCTTGGATCAAAATGGTGGCAGAAGCGGCAGTGTTGAAGGAAAAGTCAGTGTTGGGCAGGAGGGGGAAGGAAGGGCGCGAAGGGGAAGGGGGAGGAAGAGGTCTCTGTCGAAAGCTGGCATGGGCAAACTTGGACCTTCCGGGTGTTTTGGACTCCAACTCCCACCATTCCTAGCAGCCTCAGGCCCTTTTTCTCCCCCCCCCTCTCAGCCACTTGAGCAGGAAAGGGCCTCAGGCTGTTAGGAATGGTGGGAGTTGGAGTCCAAAGCACCCAGAGGGCCGAAGTTTTCCCATGCCTGTTTGAGGGACCTTAAAGTGGTGAGCCTCCTTCCAACATTGTGATTCTGGATAGAAAACATACAACAACATAACATAACATTGTTTGAGTCCACAGTGCTCTTTGGGTGTAGGTGAACTACAACTTCCAAACTCAAGGTCAATTCCCAAGCAAACCCTTTCAGTACTTTCTGTTGGTAATGAGAGTTCAATATGCCAAGTTTGGTTCAATTCCATTGCTGCAAGAGTTCAGGATGCTCTTTGATTGTGTGTTAACTATAAATCCCAGAAACTGTAACTCTCAAATAACAAGGTCTATTTTCTCTAAACTCCATCTGTGTTCACATTTGGGCATATTGAGTATAAATGCCAAGTTTGGTCCTGATCCAACATTATTTCAGTCCACAGTGCTCTCTGGATATAGGTGAACTACAACTCCAAAACCCAAGGTCAATGCCCACCAAACTCTTATAGTATTTTCTCTTGGTTATGGGAGTTCTGTGTCTTTCTGCCATTCCTGCCAGGATATCTATGTTGTGTTCATCGAAACAGGCCCAGGTATAAATACATTGAAAAACATATTAACTATATGTATTACTGTGTTAGAGTGTCGTTTTGTGTCATTTTGTTTGGTGGTGTGCCCCAGGATGTTGTAAATGAATGGAATCCTCGAAGGAACTTGGGTTGCGCCTGGCTGATGGAGTGTTCTGGCTTTCTAAACCAGTTACCTCTAAGAGTCTTGAAAAACTCTTCTAGGTGAGACGAAGCTGTGCAAGTGGGGCGTGCTGACTAAGCTTTCCACATCATTTCTGAACTGGCCCATGTATAGAGGCATGTTAAATATCTATCTTCCATTTAAATTCACCACTTCTCCTCAAGTGTACCCACTCTCCACACAGATTATGCACCTGCCCTGGCAAGCTGTGGTTTGCATTCATACAGTCCTCTCTAATATCAGGATATATATATGCAGTTCTGGTAAATTGCCTCCAACGAGCCTACTGAACTGGCAAGAAATTGTTAATGGGTTCCGTGTGTTCCCCTTGATGAAGGGAGATTGACACTGTTTTCGCGTTTCTGGAGCCCTTTTCAAAATTATATGTTGCCGCCGGGTTTGGAAACAAACAAGCTTGGAGAGGGCCTGTCATCGTTGACAAACAGGGAGCAGAAGTACTGATGGTTTCAGGGGGGCAGAGCATGTCCTGTTCTCCTCCTTAAGGCCGATCCAGGTCATTTTGCAAGAGAGGGGTTGGGATAATACCTGCTTTTGCGTGTATCATCATTATTATTTTATAATAATATAATTAATACAATAAAAATAATATAATAAATAATATAATATAATGTTATATTATATTATAATTTCAATATATTATAATGTCTATTATTATATAAAGGGGTTCCCGTCATGGAATGACCGTTCCAAACAGAGAAACCTTACAACGCAGAAACACCAAACTTGCCAACAGAAATAGGCCTCAAGCAAGGTAGGTTTGTAGCAAAGAAACTCCCCCAAACCGAAACGGCCCCCAAAACAACGAGTAAAAAAAGCCCTACATTTCCCAGCATCCTCCGGGGCTGCCAACGACTCTCCAGCCTCTACATTCTGACAACATGATTGGCTGCCAATAAGGGCGGCTTTCCATAACTCCTGTACTGGCCAGCCAACATGAACATTCCGACCCATAATAAACTGTCAGAGGAGGATAAGGCAAAGGGCTGAGGCACAAACACAAACACCCAATTCACTTCCCACAGAAAATTTACACCCCTACAAATCACAGACCACGCCCAAAATTGACAGTAAGGCTTCATCAACTTAATTTCCCTGACTAGGCCTCACTTAATGGAATGCTGTTTACACTCTGAATTGACAGTAAGGCTTCATTAACTTGATTCTCTCAAATACGCCTCAGCTCATTGGGCATTGTGTATGGCCTGAATTGACAGTAAGGCTTCATTAACTTGCTGTTCCTGACTAGGCCTCAGCTCATGGGACATTGTGTATGGCCTGAATTTACAGTAACCTACCTTGGCACACAGAACCCCTATGACCCACGCTACATTCTACTACAGTTTGGAGGAGGGTGGACCATGGATTATGGGACTTGAAGTACCTCCATGGATAATGGGATTTGTACTACTTCAAAACCCATCATTCCCCACAGACCACTGTGACCCAGAACCAAGACCGATAAAGACCAAACTTGGCACACAATGCCCCCCATGACCCACACTCCATCCGACTGCAGTTCAGAGGAGGACACACCATGGATAATGGGATTTCAAGTACCTCCACTCACTTCCAAAGTACCCCACCCACACAAGCATCAACCTCTACATCAACACAGCAGACGGAAAGACAAAAAACATTGTATATCCACAAGCTATGCAGAACGCCAGCAACACCACACACCAACAACTCCCAGGACAGTGCTGTCCAACTTCTCACGAGGGTCAGGGCCGGATAAAGGTCACTGATGACCTAGGGGCCCCCCCCAGGCCCCGCCCCAGGCCCCGCCCCCAGGCCCCAACCCCAGGCCCCAGGCCCCAGGCCCGCCCCTCCTAAACGGCTGAAACAGGGCAGACGGCGGGGTCAAGAGCAGCGCGTCACAGGCCGGGCGTGACGTGCTGCCCCTTGGCACCGCCTACTCCTCCTTTACGGCGCCCCCTCCTTCCTAGGGGCGGAGGGCGGAGGAGGAGTAGGCGGCGCCAGGGGCAGCGCGTCACGCCAGGCCTGTGACGCGCTGCTCTTGACGCCGCCTTCTGCCCTTTCGGCGCCCCCTCTGCCCTAGGAAGGGGGCACCGGAAAGGAGTAGAGGCGGTGCCAGGAGCAGCGCGTCACGCCAGGCCTGTGACGCGCGGCTCTTGGCGCCGCCTACTCCTCCTTTTCGGCGCTCCCCCCCCTCCGCCCTAGGAAGGGAAGGGGCGCCGAAAAAGAGGAGTAGGCAGTGCCAAGGAGCAGCGCGTCACGCCAGACCTGTGACGCGGCTCTTGCTGGCTGCCTACTCCTCCTTTCGGTGCCCCCTCCGCCCTAGGAATGGAGGGGCCGAAAGGAGGAGTAGGCGGTGCCAGGAGCAGCGCGTCACGCCAGGCCTGTGGCGCGCGGCTCTTGGCGCCGCCTACTCCTCCTTTTCGGCCCCCTCCGCCCCTAGGAAGGGAGGGCGCCGAAAAAGGAGGAGTAGGCGGTGCCAGGAGCAGCGCGTCACGCCAGGCCTGTGACGCGCGGCTCTTGGCGCCGCCCTCCTCCGGCGCCCCTCCGCCCTAGGAAGGGAGGGGCGCCGAAAAGGAGGTAGGCGGTGCCAGGAGCAGCGCGTCACGCCAGGCCTGACGCGCAGCTCTTGGCGCCGCCTCCTCCTCCCGTTCGGCGCCCCCCCCTCCGCCCTAGGATGGGTGGGGGCGCCGAAAAGGAGGAGTAGGCGGTGCCAAGGAGCAGCGCGTCACGCCAGGCCTGTGACGCGCTGCTGTTGGCGCCGTCTTCTGCCCTTTTGCCGGCGGCTCCCCGCCCTAGGTAGGGAGGGCGCCGAAAGGGAGGAGGAGCTAGCTCTCTTCCTCCTCCCTGCCCCGCCTCCCCCTCCGCCCCCGGCCGCCGGCCATTTTTTAAAAAAATTCGATTTTTTTCCTAAATTTAAAAATGGCGGCTGAGGGCATAGGTGGGGCCGTGTCCAACAGGCTACGGGGCCGGATCCGGCCCCGGGGCCGCCAGTTGGACAGCCCTGCCCCAGGACTTCAACATCCCACCCACCAGAACAACCCACAACGACACAGCCATGGCCCCAACAACACCGTAACTAACAACAATTCCAACCCTTACATACTCAGACTTTCTCGCAACTCCTAAATAGGGCACAGCAATGTGTGCTGGGTACAGCTAGTATATATATACTATAATATAATAATTATGATATTAATACTAATAATATATGAATATTTCTTGATATATTAATATGTTAATATGAATGATGTATAATATATAGCATATATACTAAATAAATAAATAAATAAATAAATAATGTAGATTAGAATGTAGTTCAACCTTTAGGTGCGGCCCTCCATAATATTTTTTGGCTCTCGTGTGCCCCTTGGAAAAAATAAATGCCCACCCCTGATCTAATCTCTAATCACTCCAGCTATAGACCTCCAGGTACCGCCTCTCGGTTCCATCCTGGCTCTTTGCCACTAACTGTACAAGGCCCTTCTTAACCTTAATCTCTCCCTCCCACACTGAAATCCTCTCCCCTCATTTTAACTTTGTCCTCATCCACGTCAACCACAGAATTCCCATCAACATCCATTCCCTTGGGCGCTTTGATGTTCTCCAAGAAGGGTCTGCTTGCAAAGCAACCCATACTATCCAACCTGGTGGCTTCGAAGGACTTCTAGGACTTTTCAGAGTCCTGGAAATCCTGATCAAAGCCATTTCAATTTGATAGATCTCTGTTATTCCACAACGTAATACAGGTACACATTACTATATGTGAGCCACTGGTTTGAAAAGCACATTTTACGTGTACAGAATAATCAATGGAAACTGAAAGCAGTGGAAAATGTGATCGTAACCAGATAAAAAATATGTTTTTTCTCTCGGCATTACTTCGCGAACGAAGATTCTTTAGGAAGGACTCACCCCACGATTTTTACAAGCGCGTTTGATGGCTAAAAAGGCCAATCTGAGATAGGCAAGTCCGGTTGCAGAAAGCACAGCAGAAAGTCTCCTTGGGTGAGGTTGTTTCCAGGTTGCGGTTCTTTCTGCGTTGTCGTTTCCCTTCGAGACCCATTCGGCGTGTCTTCTCGAAAGAGGCCGCAGCATTGTGGATAGTGCGTCTCCATGCCTCCCGATGTGAGGCCAGGGTGGACCATTGTTGGTGATCAATCTGGCTGAGCCTGAGATGTTGTTTCAGGGAGTCCTTATATCTCTTTTTGGGGGTGCCTCTCTTGCGCTGACCTGTGGCGAGTTCACCATAGAGTCGTATCTTTGGGAGGCGGTGGTCCTTCATCCTAGAGACGTGCCCTGTCCAGCGCAGCTGTGTTCTCAATAGCATGGCCTCAATGTTGGTGATCCTTGCTTGCTCAAGGACAGCAACATTCGTCGCATAGTCGGTCCAGTGTATATTTAGGATTGTGTGAAAACAGCGCTGATTAAAGTGTTCGAGGAGTCGTAGGTATTGGCGATAGGTGACCCATGTTTCAGACCCATATAGGAGAATATACAGTATGATAGCTCTGTGCACACATATTTTGGTGCTTTGTCTCAGGTGTTTGTTACTCCAGACTCTTTTGTGAAGCCTTCCGAACGCACTCTATGCCTTTGCTAAACTGTGATCTATCTCTTTATCAATCTTGGCGTCTGAAGAGATGATGCTTCCCAGGGAGGTGAACTGCTGAATGGACTTAAGCACAGATTGGCCTATGCTGACGTGGGGATGATGGTGTTCTTCCTGTGGTGTGGGCTGGTAGAGGACTTCCGTTTTCTTCAGGCTGTAGCCCGGTACCTACAACTCCTATGAATCATGGTGAATTGTCCCCAGACCTCTCTAGTATGTTTAGTTGCTTATCAATTCATGTTTGCTATATGCCATAGAAAAGAAGAGGATTATTACTATTTTTATTGTTCTATGTGCCTATGCCGACATGGGGATGATGGTGTTCTTCCTGTGGTGCGGGCTGGTAGAGGACTTCCGTTTTCTTCAGGCTGTAGCCCGGTACCTACAACTCCTATGAATCATGGTGAATTGTCCCCAGACCTCTCTAGTATGTTTAGTTGCTTATCAATTCATGTTTGCTATATGCCATAGAAAAGAAGAGGATTATTACTATGTTTATTGTTCTATGTGCCTATGTCGATGTGGGGATGATGGTGTTCTTCCTGTGGTGCGGGCTGGTAGAGGACTTCCGTTTTCTTCAGGCTGTAGCCCGGTACCTACAACTCCTATGAATCATGGTGAATTGTCCCCAGACCTCTCTAGTATGTTTAGTTGCTTATCAATTCATGTTTGCTATATGCCATAGAAAAGAAGAGGATTATTACTATGTTTATTGTTCTATGTGCCTATGCCGACGTGGGGATGATGGTGTTCTTCCTGTGGTGCGGGCTGGTAGAGGACTTCCGTTTTCTTTAGGCTGTAGCCCGGTACCTACAACTCCTATGAATCATGGTGAATTGTCCCCAGACCTCTCTAGTATGTTTAGTTGCTTATCAATTCATGTTTGCTATATGCCATAGAAAAGAAGAGGATTATTACTATGTTTATTGTTCTATGTGCCTATGCCCACGTGGGGATGATGGTGTTCTTCCTGTGGTGCGGGCTGGTAGAGGACTTCCGTTTTCTTTAGGCTGTAGCCCGGTACCTACAACTCCTATGAATCATGGTGAATTGTCCCCAGACCTCTCTAGTATGTTTAGTTGCTTATCAATTCATGTTTGCTATATGCCATAGAAGAGGATTATTACTATGTTTATTGTTCTATGTGCCTATGCCGACGTGGGGATGATGGTGTTCTTCCTGTGGTGCGGGCTGGTAGAGGACTTCCGTTTTCTTCAGGCTGTAGCCCGGTACCTACAACTCCTATGAATCATGGTGAATTGTCCCCAGACCTCTCTAGTATGTTTAGTTGCTTATCAATTCATGTTTGCTATATGCCATAGAAAAGAAGAGGATTATTACTATGTTTATTGTTCTATGTGCCTATGCCGACGTGGGGATGATGGTGTTCTTCCTGTGGTGCGGGCTGGTAGAGGACTTCCATTTTCTTCAGGCTGTAGCCCGGTACCTACAACTCCTATGAATCATGGTGAATTGTCCCCAGACCTCTCTAGTATGTTTAGTTGCTTATCAGTCAATACTGGCTGCGAGCCAGTAAGTTGAAGGTGAACCCGGCGAAGACGGAGATCTTGTGGCTGGGCCGCCCGGGGGTAGCGACCCAGTTGCCAACTTTCGCTGGTGTGGCCCGCGGCCCGCAGCCCTCGGTAAAAGGTCTAGGGGTCCGACTGGACGCCCACCTGTCCATGGAGGAGCAGATCGGCTGCACCTGCAGGACAGCATTCTTCCATCTCCGGTTGGCTAAACGCCTGGCTCCCTACCTCTCCCATCGCGACCTGGCTACGGTGATCCAAGCCACGGTCATCTCGAGGCTTGATTACTGTAATGCGCTCTACATTGGCCTTCCCTTGTCGATGATCCGGAAGCTTAAGCTGGTGCAGCACGCCGCAGCTCGCCTCCTCCTGGGTGCTGCAAGATCTGACCGAGCGACTCCACTCTTCTTGCGAGCTGCACTGGCTTCCGATTGAATTCCGGGTCCTCTTCAAGGTGTTAGTCCTCACTTTCAAGGCCATCTATGGTTTGGGGCCAGTGTACTTGAGGGAGCGACTTACCCCCTATATGCCTGCGAGATCACTACGCTCTGAGGAGCTCAACCTCCTTGTGGTGCCTCCCCTCGGAACCTGCCCGACTAGCCACTACACGGCGGAGGGCATTCTCTGTAGCCGCCCCAAGTCTCTGGAATGGCCTCCCGGGAGGAGATCCGCGCCATCCGCTCTCCTGCCCTTTTCGCAAGGCCTTGAAGACTTGGCTTTTTAGGAAGGCGTTCGGCCCGTAATTCAACCACATTGCCCGCTTGCCGCCTATGGTTCCCCCAGGTTTTTATCCCGTCCCCCAGCCTTTGCTGAGGTTGTGCTCTTAATATGTTTTAATCTGTTGTGATGTGTAATATGTTTTTAACTGCTTAATTGTTCCGGAGTGAGCGGTATACTAAATCGAAGTTAATAAATAATAAATAAATAAATAAATTCATGTTTGCTATATGTCATAGAAAAGAAGAGGATTGTTACTATGTTTATTGTTCTATGTGCCTATGCCGACGTGGGGATGATGGTGTTCTTCCTGTGGTGCGGGCTGGTAGAGGACTTCCATTTCCTTCAGGCTGACTTCCGGCCCAAACAGCTCTGCAGCTGTTGCAAAGCAGGATGTCAGGCACTGCACATGCACAGACATGTTTTCCCTCCCTGCATCCCCACATCAGAATCTACTGCTGAGCTAATGTTTAAAAAAACAGCAGCAGATTAATGGTTTGCTAATTCCTGTCTTTTTTTGTCAAGAGCAAGAGAGCAACAGATGCTTGATTTTTTTTTAAAAAAAAAACCCGCACGTGTGATTAATCTATAATTGGACCAAGGGCGTCTTGTTTAAAAATAAAAACGAACGTAGGTGTAGCTTGGATCCCGGTGCTGTGAAATATTAATCAAGCCAAGCCCATCCCGATGACATCTTCCCATTTAGAGAAAGTGCGTCCTGCCCAACGTACTCTCCCTGTTTACGCTTTGACACCCACCTTGGTGCCATGGTAGATGCCGAACTGAGCTGGTTGCTGGCTTTCAAGGAGGATTCCTTTTGAAGTTTAGGACATGAGGGGGAAGGCACCTTCTCTCTTCTCTGCCTCCCATCACCTTGCTTCTTCTGTACAAAGCTGTTCTTTTTTAATTGATGAATCATCTGGATTTGCATAGGGACCTTACAAAGGGAGCTTTACTGCCGAATGGCTGTTTGGAACTCTAAATGGGCACAGGCCCGGATTAACACCTTTTTGCGCCCTAGGCCACACTTTGGAATTACGCCCCCTTTAAGCCAACCTCTACCGCGCCCCCTGTCACGATGCACGGACTTGACCGGCCCCTTAATCACACACACAGAGACGAACGTAAGGCTAACTACTTTATTGAATATATAGAAACAGTTCAAAAGGAATATTGTCCATAAAAATAGCAAAAGCAATCCAAAGGCGATAAGCAATCAATTGTCCAAAAGCAGCTTGATGAATAATCCAACAGGCTTGGCAAAGCTCCGCACAGCAATGCGGATCCAGAACAGAGCAAGGTACAAGATGCAAGGCAAGACTTGGTGGCCACTAGCCAACTCGGCTCCGTGGTCCCACTTCGCTACACGTCTACTCAGAAGAGACGTGGCCGAAGCACTGGGGATTGGTTCCCATGGATCCTATACTTCAGTGCTGTCCAACTTCTACGGGTCAGGGCCGGATAAGAGGTCACTGATGACCTAGGGGGCCGCTCGGCCCTGCCCCAGGCCCCGCCCCAGGCCCCGCCCCCAACCCCAGGCCCCGCCCCTCCTAAAACGGCCAAAGGGCAGAAGGCGGCGCCAAGAGCAGCGTCACAGGCCTGGCGTGACGCGCTGCCCCTTGGCACCGCCTACTCCTCCTTTCGGCGCCCCCCTCCGCCCTAGGAAGGAGGAGCCGCCGAAAAGGGCAGAAGAAGGCGGTGCCAGGGGCAGTGCGTCACGCCAGGCCTGTGACGCGCTGCTCTTGGTGCCGCCTTCTTCCCTTTTTCGGCGGCTCCTGCCCTAGGTAGGGAGGGCGCCGAAAAAAGGAGGAGTAAGCGGCGCCAAGAGCAGCGCGTCACGCCAGGCCTGTGACGCGCTGCTCTTGCGCCGCCTACTCCTTTCGCGCTCCCCCTCCTACCTAGGCCGGGAGCCACGAAAAAGGGCAGAGCGGCGCCAAGGGGCAGTGCGTCACGCCAGGCCTGTGACGCGCTGCTCTTGGCGCCGCCTTCTGCCCACCGGCGGCTCCCGCCCTAGGTAGGTAGGGGGCGCCGAAAAGGAGGAGGTGCTAGCTCTCTTCCTCCTCCCTGCCTCTCCCCATTTGGCCGCCATTTTTTTAAAAAATTTTTAAATGGCGGCTGAGGGCATAGGTGGGGCCGTGTCCAACAGGCCACGGGGCTGGCTGGATCCGGCCCCAGGGCCGCCAGTTGAACAGCCCTGCTCTAGGCCTTAATCTTTCGGCCGAGGTCCCCTTCTGCTGAACTCCTGATACTTCTCCTATCAAAGGTTCGGCCTTGTCTCCCAATCTGTGGTACGGGACCTCGAATCTTCCCTGTCATGTTTTCACTCACAAGGCTGTGATACCATCCCCTTCTGCTGAACTCAATTGCATACTAGGGGTCTCCTCATCCCAAGCCAAGCTTTCAGTGGGAGAAAGGGGCCCTTGTCTCCCAGCTAACCTCCAAATCCTCTTATCTATCTCTGCATGCAGGCCCTAATGCTCTCCTCCCCCTGGCCCCCAGGCACAAACGAGAACTGCTGTGCTCCCAGAAAGGGCCCCCTTTACCTTCCATAGAGCAGGAAGTTTTCCCATGGCCAGCAAGATCCCGGGCAGCCGAGAGCCAGGGGCCCAGCCGGGACAGGAGAGAGCCGAGGAGAATAAGCGGGCGGGCGAGTGTCCTCCGTCCCTGTGTCTGTCTGTGCCACCTGGTAGGAAGGCAGAAGAGTCCCGCCTGGCAGGGCAAGGGGCAGGCTTGCCCGGCAAAGAACGTGTGTCCCCGTCCCCCCCGCACAGACACTGAGCCTTGACACCGACCCTCGCTCGGATGAGGAGCCCTCCCTGCCTCCCTGTCTGCCAGTTGCAAAAGTCCTGGGCTGCCCCCCCCCGAAGATGTGCCCTCAAGGGTGGAGCCTCCCCGAGGGGGCGGGTCCGCTTCCCTTCCTGCTCCCTACGACCGCCTTCCTTGACTGAAGGAAGGTGATCACAGCGAGGTGGAGGAAGAGGCGGAGGGAAGCCCCGCCCCCGGGGCTGCTGCCACGCATGCCCAGCAGCACCCCGGGGGCGGGGCTTCCCTTCCTCCTCCTCCCCGCGACTGCCTTCCTTGACTGAAGGAATGCGATCGCGGCGAGGAGGAGGAAGACGTGGAAGGAAGCCTCGCCCCCAGGGCCACTGCCGTGCATGCCCAGCAACACCCCAGGGGCGGGGCTTCCCTTGCTTCTCCTCCCCACGACCGCCTTCCTTGATTGAAGAACGGCGATCGCGGCAAGGAGGAGGAAGAGGCGGAGGGAAGCCCCGCCCCCGTGGCTGCTGCCGCGCATGCCCAGCAGCACCCCAGGGGTGGGGCTTCCCTTCCTCCTCCTCCCTGCGACTGCCTTCCTTGACTGAAGGAAGGCGATCGCGGCGAGGAGGAGGAGGAAGACGTGGAAGGAAGCCTCGCCCCTGGGGCCACTGCCGTGCATGCCCAGCAACACCCCAGGGGCGGGGCTCCCCTTGCTTCTCCTCCCCGCGACCGCCTTCCTTGACTGAAGGAAGGTGATCACTGCGAGGGGGAGGAAGAGGCGGAGGGAAGCCCCGCCCCCGGGGCCGCTGCCGCGCATGCCCAGCAGCACCCCGGGGCGGGGCCTCCCTTCCTCCTCTTCCTTGACTGAAGGAAGGCGATCGCAGCGAGGGGGAGGAAGAGGCGGAGTGAAGCCCCGCCCCCGGCGCTGCTTCCGCGCATGCCCAGCAGCGGCCCCGGGCGGAGCTTCCAAAGTGTGGCCTAGGGCGCCAAAGGAGTTAATCCGGGCCTGGCCCCAGGGCTCTTGTGTTTCAGTCCATAGACTACTGACAGCATTTGCATTGCTTAGCACCTACTAAGACCCAAACCTTAAAGCAGTGTTTCTCAACCTTCCCAATGCCAAGACCCCTTAATCCAGTTCCTCATGTTGTGGTGACCCCCAACTATAAAATTATTTTCGTTACTATTTCATAACTGTAATTTTGCTACTGTTATGAATCATAATGTAAATATCTGATCTGCTGGATGTATTTTCATTCACTGGACCAAATTTGGCACAAATACCTGATATGCCCAAATTTGAATACTGGTGGGGTTGGAGCATATGGATTTTATCATTTGGGAGTTGCAGTTGCTGGGACTTATAATTCACCTACAATCAAAGGGCATTCTGAACTCTACCAATGATGAAATTGAACCAATCTTGGTATACAGAACTCCCATGACCAACAGACATACTTGGAAGGGTTTGGTGGGTATTGACCTTGAGTTTTGGAGTTGTAGTCCACCTACATCCAGAGAGCGCCCAAACAATGACGGAGCTGGACCAAACTTGGGACAAAAACTCAATGTGCCTAAATGTGAACACTGGCGGAGTTTGGGGAAAACAGACCTTGACATTTGGGAGTTGTCGTTGCTGGGATTTATAGTTCACTGTCACGATGCACGGACTTGACCGGCCCCTTAATCACACACACAGAGACGGACTGAAGGCTAACTACTTTATTGTATAAGAAAACAGTTCAAAAGGTAAATGTCCATAAAAACAGCAAAGGCAAATCCAAAGGCAATAGATGATCAATAGTCCAAAACACTGGTAGGTTTCCAAAGACTTGGCAAGGCTCCGCTCAGCAAAGCGGATCAAGGAACAAAGCAAAGTTGCAAGATACAAAACAAGGCTTGAGTAGGCCACTAGCCAGACTTGGCTCCGTGGCACTTCGCTACACGTCTACTCAGATGAGACGTGGCCGAAGCACTGAGGATCCGTTCCCACGGATCCTATACTTAATCTTTCTGCCGAGGTCCCCGACACTCTAGGCTTCTTCGTCTCCAATCTCTGCTCTCGGACCTCGGCCTGTCTAGGCTACGGAACCATCCCCTCCTGCTAGTCTCGATGTCCCGTCTCCTATCGAAAGTACGGCCTTGCCTCCCAACATCTGTTCCCCTATCTCCGTGAGAGCTTTCCTCCCTGGATTCTTCCCAGCCGCTTTCTTCCATGTTTTCACTTAAAGGCTCCTGTGAACCTCTCCCCCGGCCGTTCATAAGTTTCGGAATCATTGCTTTCCATGAGCACCTGGTTATCTGTCTCGGCATAAGGGTCAGGCCAACCTTCATCCCAAGCCAAGCTTTCCGTGGGAGAAGGAGGCCCAGAGATGGGAAACTCTCCTTCTGCTCACCCTGCCAAATCCGCTTCCGAATCTCTCTCCGCTGCTGCAGGTCCCAATGCCAGTGGGAACCCAGGTCCTGTCCCCTGCCCCCCAGGCACAAACGAGAACTGCTGTGCTACATTCACGTACACTCAAAGAGCATTCTGAACCCCAACAACGACGGAATTGGGCCAAACCTCCCACACAGAATCCCCATGACCAACAGAAAATACTGTGTTTTCTGTTGGTCTTAGGCGACCCCTCTGACACCCTCTCGCGACCCCCCTAGAGGTCCTGACCCCCAGGTTGAGAAACGCTGCCTTAAAGGGAAGCTTCTATCACACACAGAAGCTCCTGGCGCTGCAGCAGGAAAGAGCAGTTCCGGGATCAAGGCACGGAGCAGCATTAACAGTTAACAAGTTGTTTTCATGCTTTGCTTGCAAATAGACCCTGTCAGCAATGCATTCCCCAAGACAGGCATTTATTTCTTTCCACGGCGCAAATATCTACAGCTCTGACTTCCTTTCTTTCGCTAAATCTGCATACAGACCACTACTTCTCTTGCACCTGATACCACAAGAGACAAGCCATTAAAAAACCAGAAGCCGAGAAGCTACTTTCCTCTAGATGCCCACGAGTTAGATCTCTCGGCTTTGTTCGTCCCTATATATATATATATATATATATATATATATCGTCCTTTTTAATTTCTTTTTGGATAAAAGAAGTGCTACAAGCACTTCAAGTGAACGTGGGACCTTGTTGCCCTTGGTTACACGAAAAGAGAGAAAGGTAAGGGGGAAAGGAGGAAAGCTTTTGTGTCCCACTGGACTCCTGCATTAAACGTGATGCCGATTGTTCGGAAAATGCACCAGGTTGGAGGGATGAAAGGGCAAAAAAGCGAACATTTCAGGCAATCCGGAGCTTCATGGAACGTCGTTACCTGGGCCCATAACTATTTGTTGGGTAATCTGAGCTCTTAGGCTCAAAAAGCTCAAAAAGCTCTTGTGTCCCACTGGACTGCTATGTTAACGTGATGCCAATTGTTCAGAAAATGCACCAGGTTGGAGGGATGAAAGGGCAAAAGCGCCATGCCCCGCCCCCTCCCCCGGCTTCAGCTCTCCCAGCAGGTTCTCCAGCCTTGAGGGGGCAGTGCCAAGCCAGCGGTGGCAGAGCCAGCACAATACTGGCTTGGAACTGCCTCCTCAAGGCTGGAGCTGCTGCTGGGAGTGCCAAAGCCGGGAGGGAGCGGAGCCAAGCCACGCCACGCGCCACGCCCCCTCCTCCCAGCTCCAGCTCTCCCAGCAGCTTCTCCAGCCTTGAGGGGGCAATGCCAAGCCAGCGGTGGCAGAGCCAGCACACTACTGGCTTGGAACTGCCTCGTCAAGGCTGGAGCTGCTGCTGGGAGTGCCAAAGCCGGGGAGGGGGCGGAGCCAAGCCACGCACCACGCCCCCTCCTCCCAGCTTCAGCTCTCCCAGCAGCTTCTCCAGCCTTGAGGGGGCAGTGCCAAGCCAGCGGTGGCAGAGCCAGCACAATGCTGGCTTGGCACTGTCCCCTCAAGGCTGGAGCTGCTGCTGGGAGTGCCAAAGCCGGGGAGGGGGCGGAGCCAAGCTATGCCACGCCTCACCATGCCCCTCCTCCTAGCTTCAGCTCTCCCAGCAGCTTCTCCAGCCTTGAGGGGGCAGTGCCAAGCCAGCGGTGGCAGAGCCAGCACAATACTGGCTTGGCACTGCCCCCTCAAGGCAGGAGCAGCTGCTGGGAGTGCCAAAGCTGGGGAGGGGGCGGAGCCAAGCTATGCCACGCCTCACCATGCCAGCGGTGGCAGAGCCCTCCTAGCTTCAGGCTCTCCCGGGGAGGGGGCAGCTCCCGGCTTCAGCTCTCCCCAGCCTTGAGGGTGCAGTGCCAAGCCAGCGGTGGCAGAGCCAGCACAATACTGGCTTGGCACTGCCCTCAAGGCTGGAGCTGCTGCTGGGAGTGCCAAAGCCGGGGAGGGGGCAGAGCCAAGCCATGCCCCACTATGCCCCGCCCCCCTCCTCCCAGCTTCAGCTCTCCCAGCAGCTTCTCCAGCCTTGAGGGGGCAGTGCCAAGCCAGCGGTGGCAGAGCCAGCACAATACTGGCTTGGCACGGTCTCCTCAAGCCTGGATTAGCTGAGGGAGAGCAGAAGCCGGGGGGAGGGGGCGGGGCATGGCGCGGCCTGGCTGGCTTGACATTGCTCCCTTAAGGCTGGATAAGCTGTGGGAGAGCGGAAGCTGAGTGGAGGGGTGGAGCCAGGCCGCGCCATGCCCCTCCCCCCGGCTTCAGCTCTCCCTCGGCTTCTCTAGCCTTGAGGGGGGCAATGCCAAGCCAGAGGTGGCAGAGCCAGCACAATGCTGGCTTGGCATTGCTCCCTCAAGGCTGAAGAAGCTGTAGGAGAGCAGAACCCAGGGAGGGGTGGAGCCAGGCCGCACCATGCCCCATCCCCTCCCCTCGGCTTCCTCCTCCACGCGGCTTCAGCGAGCGAGGGGTGAGAGTCATGGCGGATTGGAGGCTGGCTGGGGAAACAGCCAAAGGAGGCAGTGCCCCAGCCCCTTCTTCGTTTTCGCCGCCGCCGCCCGGCCCTTCCTCCTCCTCCCCCAAGCAGCAAGCGTTCGGCAGAAAGAGGGGGGAAGGAAGGGGGCAGAGAGCTTTTCTCGCGGCACAGCAGGAGGTCCGTCACGACACACTACTGTGCCGCATCACAGCGGTTGGGAAACACTGAGGTAGTGTATAAGTGTGTGGGGAGGGTTAGTAAATACTTAAAATAGTGTATAACTACTAAAATAATTTATAAATATTAAAATAAATATAGCGTCCCTACTTTGCGGATTTTCACTTTTTGCGGGTGGCCCCTGAACGTAACACCAGTGATAAGTGAAGGAACACTGTATTATTATTATTATTATTATTATTATTATTATTATTAAACCCTTCGGGGTTGAGAAGGGCGGCATATAAATATCGTGAAATAAATAATAATAATAATTATTATTATTATTAGAACAGGCATGCAACAGATGGACCCCAATGGTGCTCCTTGATGTATCCCACCCAGACTCTCATGCAGCTGGCTTACCTCTTCCGTCCCTAACCCTTCCTCTTGTTCCCTTTGCTCTGGATTTGGCGTGCCCTCAAGGCTCACCCTCCGCTGGAGGGCACAATTAGAGAAGGCATTCAGATGACCCAAGAGAGTTCCTTCCCTTCCAGAGCGGCTCTACTGAAGTGTGCTCTGTTGCTGTGTGTGCGCCTCTGTGTGTGTACATGACCCATATTTTTTTCCCAGCTTGGCTCATTGCTAATTTAAAAGGAACCAGGGAAAAAGGAGCGTGCGCCTGAAAGAGAGAAGGAACGAGGGACAGAGAGACAAAACAAAGAAGCCTCAAGATATTTAACCACTCCGAGGGGTTTACCTGGGTGTTGGTGCCATCGGCTTTGGGAGGAAAAGGGGAAATCATGAATGCCCACTCCTAGGCAACGCAATTGAGCCTTCGTACACTGTTGTAACATATCTGAAACTGTTTCCTGCCCTTTGTCCATAGAGCACAGCATGGTGCTTACACCAGTGTTTCCCAACCGGTGTGCCGCGGCGCACTAGTGCAGTGTTTCCCAACCTTTTTTGAACCGCGGCACACTTTTAACGTTTAAAAAATGCCGGGGGCACACCACCAACCAAAATGACACAAAATGACACTCTAAGACAGTAAAGAATGGCTAGGTGATGGTGGACTGCTGGGAGTGCCAAAGCTGGGGGAGGGGGAGGACCCAGGCCATGCCATGCCCCACCCCTCTCCCAGCTTCAGCTCTCCCACAGCTTCTCCAGCCTTGAGGGGGCAATGCCAAGCCAGCGGTGGCAGAGCCGGCACAATGCTGGCTTGGCACTGTCCCCTCAAGGCTGGAGAAGCTGCTGGGAGAGTTGAAACCGGGGGGAGGAGCCAGGCTGTGCCATGCCCCGCTTCCTCCCCCAGCTTCAGCTCTCCCACAGCTTCTCCAGCCTTGAGGGGGCAATGCCAAGCCAGCGGTGGCAGAGCCAGCACAATGCTGGCTTGGCACTGTCCCCTCAAGGCTGGAGAAGCTGCTGGGAGAGTTGAAACCAGGGGCGGAGCCAGGCCACGCCATGCCCTCCCCCTCCCCCAGCTGCCAGCTCCCACAGCTTCTCCAGCCTTGAGGGGGCAATGCCAAGCCAGCGATGGCAGAGCCAGCACAATGATAGCTTGGCACTATCCCCTCAAGGCTGGAGAAGCTGTGGAAAGCGGAAGCCTGGGAGGGGGCGTAGCCAGACCATGCCATGCCCCGCCCCCTCCCCCCAGCTTCAGCTCTCCCACAGCTTCTCCAGCCTTGAGGGGGCAATGCCAAGCCCGCGATGGCAGAGCCAGCACAATGATGGCTTGGCACTGTCCCCTCAAGGCTGGAGAAGCTGCTGGGAGAGTTGAAACCAGGGGGAGGAGCCAGGCCACGCCATGCCCCTCCCCCTCCCCCCAGCTTCAGCTCTCCCACAGCTTCTCCAGCCTTGAGGGGGCAATGCCAAGCCAGCGATGGCAGAGCCAGCACAATGATAGCTTGGCACTGTCCCCTCAAGGCTGGAGAAGCTGTGGGAGAGTTGAAACCTGGAAGGGGCGTAGCCAGACCATGCCATGCCCCGCCCCCTCCCCCCAGCTTCAGCTCTCCCACAGCTTCTCCAGCCTTGAGGGGGGCAGTGCCAAGCCAGCGATGGCAGAGCCAGCACAATGATAGCTTGGCACTGTCCCCTCAAGGCTGGAGAAGCTGTGGGAGAGTGGAAGCCAGGGGGAGGGGGTGGAGCCAGGGCATGCCAGGCCCCGCCCCCGCCCCCTGGCTTCTTCCTCCGCGCGGCTTCAGTGAGCGAGGGGGCGAGAGTCATGGCGGGAGTCATGGCGGATTGGAGGCTGGCTGGGGAAACGGCCGAAGGAGGCAGCACCCCAGCCCCTTCTTCTTTTTCTTCGCCGCTGCCCGGCCCTTCCTCCTCCTCCCCCAAGCAGCAGGAGTTCGGCAGGAGGAGGGGGGAAGGAAGGCGAGCAGACAGCTTTTCTCCCGGCACAGCAGGAGGTCCATCACAGCACACTACTGTACCGCGTCACAGCAGTTGGGAAACACTGCTGTGAGTGATCATCAGGTGTGCCATGGGAAATTGGAACCTCCAATACTCGTGCTGCCACGTCTGCTGCCATTTTGATCCGAGGGGGCAGCGTGAGCCTGTTCAGGAGGGGAGGGGGAGGGAGGAAGACATGGGGCAAGTCTGCGCAGTAGCGCCCGCACGGGTCACGTCTTCCTCCTTCCCCCCTCCCCTCCTGAACAAAGTGAGCAGAGCGAGGCTGGGAAGAAGGGAGCCCGAGTGGAGAAGAAAAAGTAAGTGTTGGGCAGGAGGGGGAAGAAAGGGCGCGAAAGGGAAGGGGGAGGAAGAGGTCTCTGTCAAAAGCTGGCATGGGCAAACTTGGACCTTCCAGGTGATTTGGACTCCAACTCCCACCATTCCTAGCAGCCTCAGGCCCTTTTCCTCCCCCTCAGCCACATAAGCAGGAAAGGGCCTCAGGCTGTTAGGAATGGTGGGAGTTGAAGTCCAAAGCACCCAGAGGGCCGAAGTTTCCCATGCCTGTTTTAGGGACCTTAAAGTGGTGAGCCTCCTTCCAACATTGTGACTCTGGATAGAGACGGAAGAGAAGGGACGGAGGAAGAGAGAGCGAGGGAAGAGGGAGGGGGGAAGAGAGCGAGACGGAAGAGAAAGGATGGGGAAGAGAGGGGGAGGGGGAAAAGAGGGAGACGGAAGAGAAGGGACAGGGCTGCGGGCCGTAAAATGCCCAGGTCTGATCCAAAGGGACGTGCTTAAGCAGGAAAGGGCCTCAGGCTGTTAGGAATGGTGGGAGTTGGAGTCCAAAGCACCCAGAGGGCCGAAGTTTTCCCATGCCTGTTTGAGGGACCTTAAAGTGGTGAGCCTCCTTCCAACATTGTGATTCTGGATAGAAAACAAACAACAACATAACATAACATTGTTTGAGTCCTCAGTGCTCTCTGGGTGTAGGTGAACTACAACTTCCAAACTCAAGGTCAATTCCCAAGCAAACCCTTTCAGTACTTTCTTTTGGTAATGAGAGTTCAATATGCCAAGTTTGGTTCAATTCCATTGTTGCAAGAGTTCAGGATGCTCTTTAATTGTGTGTTAACTATAAATCCCAGAAACTGTAACTCCCAAATGTCAAGGTCTATTTCCCCCAAACCCCATCTGTGTTCACATTTGGGCATATTGAGTATTCATGCCAAGTTTGGTCCTGATCCAACATTGTTTGAGTCCACAGTGCTTTCTGGATATAGGTGAACTACAACTCTAAAACTCAAGGTCAATGCCCACTAAATTCGTATAGCATTTTCTCTTGGTTATGGGAGTTCTGTTTGGGAAGTTTGTGTCTTTCTGCCACTCCTGCCAGGATATTTATGTTGTGTTCATTGAAACAGGCCCAGGTTTCACACTGAGTGTACAAATACATTTAAAAACGTATTAACTATATGTATCACTGTGTTAGAGTGCCATTTTGTGTCATTTTGGTTGGTGGTGTGCCCCAGGATTTTGTAAATGTAAAAAGTGTGCCGCGGCTCAAAAAAGGTTGAAAAACACTGCCCTAGAGCATGTGGCCAGTCAGACTGCGTGGAGCATCATTCACCTTCCCACAGAGGTGGTACCTATTGATCTACTCACATTTGCTTGCTTTCGGACTGCTAAGTTGACAGGACCTTGGGCTGGCAGTGTGAGCTCACTCCATTCCGCGGATTCGAACTGCCAACCTTCTGGTCAGCAACTTCAACAGCTCAATAGCTTAACCCAGGCCCGTCAAACAGGCGGCCCGCGGCCCGTACACGGCCCGCCAGCCCCTTGGACGTGGCCCCCCTACCCTCCTGGAATAAATAATATTTGGGAGAAAAAATTGAAAAAAATTTGGGGGGGGCAATGGGGGCTCAAGGGCATGCGCAGGAGGGCGGGAGGGCACCTCGCCTCTCCCACCCGGCGTCCTGCGTGGCGTCCTGCCCCTTTTCGGCGGGGCTGGGTGACGTCAGACGCCGGCACCAAGGAGGATGAGGTGGAGGCGCCGCCGTCTGACGTCTCCCAGCCCTGCCGAAAAGGGGCAGGCCACGTAGGATGCCTGGCAGAAGAGGTGTCCTGTGCGGCCTGCCCTTTTTGGCGAGGCTTGCTGATGTCGCCAAGCCCGCCGAAAGTGGGACGCTACAGCAGACGGTGACGTGGCGTGGCTTCCTTCCACCTCTTCCTCCTCACCGCTGAGGAGGAAGAGGTGGAAGGAACCCGGCGCTACGCCGGCGTCACCAAGCGCGCCCTGGCGCGCATGCGCGGCGTCCCTTTTCGGCAAGGCTTGGTGACGTCAGCAAGCCTCACCGAAAAGGGGCGGGCCGCGCAGGATGCCACTGTGCTGACGTCAGGCATGCTGAAGTCAGCATGCCGTCAGGAGCGGCCCCGCCCCGCGAGCAACCCCGCCCCCCGGCCCGGCCCCCCAGGTCATCAGTGACCAGAACTCCGGCCCCTGGGCCAAAAGAAGTTGGACAGCCCTGGCTTAACCTGTTGCGCCAATGTGTCCCCTTAGAAGCGCCAAATTCAAGTCCTGATCATTTTGGCAGCAGGACATAAGTTCCAGAAGGGGAGGAAGTGACTGAAATATTTCACCTTTCTCCCCCGTTGCTCCAAAAATTGCAGGTATTTTGGATTGGGAATCTTTGGGCCTTGGCAACCCCCATCTCTGGTTAGCTAGCAAAAGCCACGTCCCGTCCTGTATTGCTGTGAGAAGATTGTGCTCAAATGCCTCTTTAGAGCCCCGTCCTAACCCCAGGAGTGATGCGGGACAGAAAGAGATACGGCGTGATAAATTAAATATTGGAAAAGCCACTTTCTCTCTCTTGTCAGTCCCATAAATATTGGGATTGCAGCCTCTCGCTCTCTGGCTTTCGGGGCCATCCCAGGGCGGGAGGGTGAGACAGGTTCCAAGGACCAGTTAGGCAATTAAATATGAAAGCGTTGTAAATATTCCCTGCCTGGACTCCTCTCGTGTTCCTTAGGTGCTTTCATTTTTGCTTGGGAGACATGAATAATTCAGTTTCATTCCAGTTCCTGGTCTGTCCGTGGGGTCACCTGTCCCGATTTCAGTCCTACTGTTAATGGATGCCATTGGCATCTCTTTTTCACATGTACAAAATCGTCATTTTAGAGAAAACAGTACGTTTTGTTGCTAGTTGTACCCACAATGAAGTCTGGTGGTTTCGTCTCTCACTTGCGGCAGTGAATCTCAACCTGAGCTGTCCAAAGTGCTGAACCTATTTTGGGAATAAGCTTGGACTTTAACATTTGGGCAGAAACAATGAATCAGTTCCAAATGGAAAATTGGAAACCACCAGCTGCCATATCTATCCATCCATCCATCCATCCATCCATCCATCCATCCATCCATCCATCCATCTATCTATCTATCTATCTATCAGGCATGAGAAAAAAGTTATGAAAATGATTCATTTCGTAAGAAATTCGTAAGAAATGCTACTTTCGAGTATTTCCGCACCTGGAACGCCAACCAGGAAGTGGACTTTCTTTTTCGAACTTCGGGGGCCAGGATTTTCTTAAGTGTCGTTATTAGGGTCGTGGGGGCACCCTCCTTCTCTCTCACCACCCTCCCGCCTCCCTTGCCAATAAGTATTATGGCAAGGCAAGCCCTAAACTCGCTCATTCTTTTTTGGAAGCCTGGAAAAATGTAAACAAAGAGATTACTCAGAAGTAAATCTGCAAAGGAGAGCACTTTGGATGAAGGGCCCTCCTTTGTGAATTTACTTGAGTAAACCTCTCTGTTTACATTTTCCAGGCTTCCCTGCCTCCTGCCTGCCAGGATCTAAAGCATCAAAGAGTATTGGGGTGAGAAACCAACCTAATGTATAATAGAATGAATGCTACTGTAAGTGCCTAATATTATAAGTAATCCAACTGGTCATACCTACATTCCATGCACATGCAATAATACAGCAGTCATAACAATAACAAGAGGTAAAATTCAAACCGAAGTATTCTGACTGGTCTCTCCTCATGCGGTGCAAACGGGGCATATTCTTGGGGGGTATTTGCTGCAGAATCCGGGCTCATAGAGAAGATTCTGTAGCAAATCCCCCAAAGAATATGTATGTGTGCACCAAGCAGAAAACGCTGGCTTTTCCCGGCTCACAGAGAAGAGCCCGTTTGCACCGCATGAGGAGGGACCAGTCAGAATACTTCGGTTTGAATTTTACCTCTTCTTATACCCATTGTTATTACTGCTGTATTATTGCATGTGCATGGAATGTAGGCATATGACCAGCCTGGGCAAACTTGGGCCCCTCGCTCCCTCGGGATCAGGGTGAGAGAGAGGCAGCGAGGAGCCAGGGGGCTCCTCCTCCTTTTCTTTTGCTGCTTCCAAGAATAGAAAACCCGCTCCCTCCCTCCCTTCCTCCTTCCCTCCCTCCTTCCTATTTGGAGAGTCCCATCTAGAATTCAGTGTGATTTATTCAAGTTTTGGCCTACAACTCCCAGAAATCCCAGCCAATTTACCAGCTGTTAGGATTTCTGGGAGTTGTAGGCCAAAACCATCTGGAATGCGCATGCGCTGGCATACGAACTACTAACGAATTTCGTTAGTAATTAAGTTACATTTTAGAAATTTTGGGAAAATTTTTGTAAGTCTTCCTATTACTAATCAAACAAAAAATCCCCCCCCCCCCCATTAGATTTTCGATTCCCTATTTTTGGGTTCTAAACCATGTCTACTATCTATCTATGTATATAATAAAAGTCAGTGTTTGCGGTGGGAGGTGTGGAGGAATATGTGGCAGCGTTTTGATTGGTTGCCACTGTGGGATTATTTGCATAAAGGACTGATTGGCCAGCCTCAGAACTCCAACACTCTAAGGCAGCAGACAAAGGGGATTGGTTGCCCCTGAGGGAGTATTTGCATAAAGCACTCTGATTGGCCATCTACATTCCAACATTCTAAGGTGGCGCAGAGGGAAAAGGAAAGGCCTCAGGCAGGGGCGGTCTAAGGTAATTTTAAATGGTAAGTGAACATTATTTTGGTGCCCCCCAACATTATTTTGGGACCCCCCCCCGTGCATGCTCAGAAACTCCTGTGCGCAGGCGCAGAAGCATGTAAACACAGCACTCCCTATTCGGCACACACACACCCCTTCCGTGCATGCCCAGAAGCTCCTGTGCGTAGGCGCAGAAGCCTGTAAACACAGCACTCCCTATTCAGCATGCAAGGAGGTTTGCTACGGCGCGGCGTTGGAGCGCACAAGGCCCAAAAGCAGAACATCGGCCGGATGCTGTCTGGCAGGTGGGGGAAAGCGCCCCTTTACCCAGATGGCGCCCCACACAGCGGCGTCCTTGCCTACCGGTAGGACCGCCCCTGGCCTCAGGCAGTCAGCCGCTGTGGCCCACAATAATGAAGGATCAGGACCAAACTTGGCACACAGGGGCCCAATGGCCCACTTCACAACTTGGTGTGGTTTAGGGCAGGATGGGCCACGAATGATGGGATTTGCAGTAACTTCACCCAATTCACTTCCTAAACAACACTGTAGGCCCTATAAAACACAGACCAGGCCCAAAATTGACAGCAAGGCTTCCTTAACTCGATTTTCCTGACTAGGCCTCAGCTCATGGGATATTGTTAGACTTCCTCAAATTGATTTTCCTGACTAGGCCCCCAACAATGACAGAACAAGACCAAACTTGGCACACAGACCACCCAAGATGCACCCTACATCCTGCTGCAGTTTGAGGGAGGAAGGAGCGGAGGGGAGGAGGAAGCCCAAAAAGGCAAGAGGCGAGTCCGGCGGCACAAGGCTTCCCCAAAGGAGGCTGTGTTTACGGGACTCAGGCAGGGATCGAGCCCCAGCTAGGGCTTCCCGGTAGGACAGGAGGGCTCTCTCTCTCTCCTATCTCCAATTTCCCATGGCACACCTGATGATCGCTCATGGCACACTGGTTGGGAAACACTGCCTTAGAGCACTGTGGCCCACACCAATGACGAATCAGGCCCAAACTTTGCAAACAGAGGACCAATGGCCCACTTTACACACCTGTTGCGGTTTACGGCAGGATGGCTCACAAATGATGGGATTTCCAGTACCTTCACCCAATTCATTTCCCACAGAACATTGCAGACCAGGCCCAAACTCGGCACACAGAGTACCCATGACCCACTCTACATCCTGGTGCAGTTTTGAGTGGGACGGACCACGGATGAAGGGAGTTGAAGTACCTTCACTCACTTTCTGAGACCGCTGTGACCCTTATCCAATGACTGATCAAGACCACACTTGATCACACTTGTGCCACTCTAGAGTCCCCATGACCCACTCTACATCCTGGTGCAGTTTGGAGAAGGATGGACCATGGACGATGGGACTCGCAGTACCCTCACTAACTTCCAGAGACCACAGCAAGCCACATAACCAACTGATAAAGACCAGCCTTGCCACACAATGCCTTTCTCAATTAAACCCGTTCACCGCCGGGTCCCCAAGCTTGTGTGTGTGTGTGTGTATACACACACACACATATATACACTAGCCATCCCCTGCCATGCGTTGCTGTGGCCCAGCCTGTGTATGTGTTTTTTGTTTGTGTAAATATGTGTACATGTGTGTACAATGTTACCTCACTACTTTGTGGTTTGCTTATTGCGGACTCGCTGTTTCATAGATTTTCATGGAAGGGAGGGTGGAAAGGGTGGGGCAGTAGCAGGAGACGCTCACGGAGAGAGGGAGCCAGAATGAGGTTCGGGCACATGGCCGCTTGCGACCCGGGCCTTGCGTAACGGTCGCCGTGGAGGAGGAGGAGGCCGCGCAGGAGAGGATGAGGTGCCGGGTCCACGGAGGCGGCGCTGGGAGGTTTCCCTGGGAGCGCGGGGAAAAAGGAGGCCATGTGAAACAAAGTAATGAGGTAACACTGTACACACATATACACATACTTACACACACAAAACACATATACACAGGCTGGGCCACAGCAACGTGTGGCAGAGGACGGCTAGTAGCTATCTATCTACCATGTTTCCCCGAAAGTAAGACAGCGTCTTACTTTCTTCCCCCAAAAGTCCCCTACGCCTTACTTTCGGGGTACGTCTTATATAAACTAAGACGCACTCGTCACCACGCCACCGCCGCCCCCTTAAGAATCGGCCCATCGGCCGCGGCACATCTCCCGGGCGCACCTTTCTGCCAGGCCTCTGACGCGACGAAGGAAGGGGGGAAGAGCACAAGGCGGAGGGAAGCGGCGACATGTCAGAGCATCACTCTGACGTGTCGCCGCTCCCTCCGCTCTTCCCCCTCCCTTTCTTGGAGAAAAGAAGGGAGGGGAAGAGAAGGGGCGGAGGGAAGCGCCGACGCGTCAGAGCGTCACTCTACATGTCGCCGCTTCCCTCCGCCTGCGCTCTTCCCCTCCCTTTCTTGGAGAAAAGAAGGGAGGGGAAGAGCGCAAGGGGCGGAGGGGAAGCGCCGACGCGCCAGAGCCGCCGTCCACGTGTCGCCGCTTCTCTCTACCCCTGCAGCTCTTCCCTCCTTTCTTGGAGAAAAGAAGGGAGGGGGAAGAGCGCAAGGGCGGAGGGAAGCGCCGACGTCAGAGCGTCACTCTGACGTGTCGCCGTTCTCCGCCCCTTGCGCTCTTCCCTCCCTCCCTTGGAGAAAAGAAGGGAGGGGAAGAGCGCAAGGGTGGAGAGAAGCGCCGACGTCAGAGAGCACTTACTCGTGACGCTTCCCTCTGCCCTTCCTCCCCCTCCCTTCTTGGAGAAAAGAAGGGGGAAGAGCGCAAGGGGGAGGAGCCGACGCCCGCGTGCCAGAGCGTCACTCTGACGTGTCGCCGCTTCCCTCCGTCCCTTCGCTCTTCCCCCCCTTTCTGGAGAAAAGAAGGGAGGGGAAGAGCGCAAGGGGCGGAGGGGAAGCCCGACGCGTCAGAGCGTCACTCACGTGTCGCCGCTCCTCCGTCCCTTGCGCCTCCCCCCTCCCTTCTGAGAAAGAAGGGGGGAAGAGCGCAGGGGCGGAGGGAAGCGCCGACGGCTGCCAGAGCCGCCACTCACGTGTCGCCGCTTCCCTCCGTCCCTGCCCTTTCTTGGAGAAAAGAAGGGAGGGGGGAGAGCGCAAGGGGCGGAGGGAAGCGGCGACGCGTCAGAGCGTCACTCTGACGTGTCGCCGCTTCCCTCCGCCCCGTGCGCTCTGCCCCCTCCCTTTCTTGGAGAAAAGAAGGGGGGGAAGAGCGCAAGGGGCGGAGGGCGCCGACGCATCAGAGCGCCACTCTGACGCTCGACGCTTCCCTCTGCCCCTGCGCTCTTCCTCCCTTTCTTGGACGCGCCAGAGGCCTGGCAGAAAGGTGCACTGCGGAGGGTGTGTCGCGTCGATGGGCCGGCGGTGGTGGCGGCGGCGGCGTGGGCGTGGCGACGAGGTATGGCTACATTCGGGTACGGCTACATTAGCCGACCCCTGACACCCCGACACGTCTTACAATCGGGGTGTCATACTTTCGGGAATTACGGTATCTATCTATCTATCTATCTATCTATCTATATAATAAAAGTTAGTGTTTTTATGCAGGAGGTGCGGAGGAATATGTGGCAGCGTTTCAATTGGTTGTCACTGTGGGATTATTTGCATAAAGGACTCTGATTGGACAGCCTCAGAACTCCAACATTGATTTATGAAGTGTCCCTTTTTTGTGTGAAAAAATCCCGTATTTTTAGGTAAATGTCCCTTATTTCTTATTTCAAAAAGTGGCAACCCTACACGTCACGCCTGCTGTCCTTTTCCTTGGCCTTCAATGCCAGTCAGGACATTTCCCTCCTGTCATTACTGCTGCCCTGGGCTCTAGCTCTTTTCTCCTCTCTTCGTGAATATTCTACGAGTGCTGGCAAGATCGCTTAATACAGATTAATGGCCTTCTTAATAGACTCCATCCACCCCTCTGGTCTCATAGACCCTGGCGCTGAATGGGGTGACCCTGTTCCTCCCGCGCCAAAGAACCTTTGAGGGCTCTGTAGTGCTTCCAGTCGGCACTTGAGTAATTGTCGGAGCACTCCAGCATAATAAACCCAGGATTGAGCATGTAGATTAACATTTGGAATGGCTCTTCAGATCCAGCGAGAGACTTTCTAATAGGCTGTAGCCCAGATTGATACAGGGCTTCCCAAACTTCGGATACATGCACCAGTTCCCTTCAGGATCGAAATTCAAGGCATGCTCCGTTCTTAAACTCGGATTTTCTTGATTTGCTCCTCGCTAAGTGGACAGGCGGGAGTCCGTGTGATGTAATGGTTCAAGCATTCAGACGACAACTCTAGAGACCAGGGTTCAGATCTTTACTGGGCAATGAAACCCATTGGGTGACATTGTTCAAGGCATCCTCTCAGCTTCGGAGGAAGGAAATAACAAAGGTTTTCTGAAGGAATCTTGCCAAGTGGCTGGGTCCTCCGGGCTGTAGGGATGTTCAGCTTCCAACCCTGGACGGCGTGACATTATGTCCGTCGCCCTCTGTTAAGAGCTTAGGAGTAACCTTGGACCCCTGCTGTCGATGGAGGCCCACGTCTCCAGCGTCAGCAGGGTAGCATTTTTCCATCTTTGCCAGGCGAGGAAGCTGGCCCCCTATTTGTCCCGGCGCGACTTAGCACAAGAAAAAGGAATGCTGTTCCACATACACAAAGCAATACAGTGGAAAAGATAGCAGGGAGCCAGTCAAGGCAATGGCAATCTATGTATGGTAAACAAACAATAGATCTTCTCTAGTAAATCACGACATATATTGTATTAATTCCTCATAGGTACAAAAGAACATCATAAGTACAACATATCACAAATACATAGTATATCTCAGGTAAGTACCAACATTATAAATGAACGAAAATAATGTCTGCGGATACTGCTTCCATCTGCGGTGCTCCTGTTGTCCCATGCCTTGTGCCACGACACTGTGAGACGGCTCGCGATTACGCCATCAGGCCGCCCCTGGCCTGAAGGGAAGCCCTACGGGG
>JARBWK010000017.1:910150-1175150 GCA_030556195.1 Anolis apletophallus | reverse complement strand
ACCGAAAGGAGGAGTAGGCGGCGCCAGAGCAGGCGTCACAGGCCTGGCGTGGCGCTGCTCTTGGCGCCGCCTGCTCCTCCTTTTCGGCGCCCCCTCCGCCCTAGGAAGGGAGGCGCCTGGGGAAGAGTAGGCGGTGCCAGGGGCAGCGCGTCACGCCAGGCCTGTGACGCGCTGCTCTTGGCGCCCGCCTTCTGCCCTTTTTCGGCCGTTTTAGGAGGGGGCGGGGCCTGGGGCGGGGCCTGGGGGCGGGGCCTGGGGGCGGGGCCGAGCGCCCCCCTAGGTCATCAGTGACCTCTTATCCGGCCCTGGACCCTGTAGAAGTTGGACAGCACTGATCTAAAGCATCAAAGAGTATTGGGGTGAGAAACCAACCTAATGTATAATAGAATGAATGCTACTGTAAGTGCCTAATATTATAAGTAATCCAACTGGTCATACCTACATTCCATGCACATGCAATAATACAGCAGTAATAACAATAACAAGAGGTAAAATTCAAACCAGTATTCTGACTGGTCTCTCCTCATGCGGTGCCAACGGGCTCTTCTCTTATTAGCCCGGGAAATTAGCCCGGGAAAAGCCAGCGGTTGCTGCGTGGGGGCACACACATACATATTCTTGGGGGGTATTTGCTGCAGAATCCCAGGCTCATAGAGAAGATTCTGCAGCAAATCCCCAAAGAATATGTATGTGTGTGCACCCAAGCAGAAAACGCTGGCTTTCCCGGCTAATTTCCCGGGCTAATAAGAGAAGAGCCTGTTTGCACCGCATGAGGAGAGACCAGTCAGAATACTTCGGTTTGAATTTTACCTCTTCTTATACCCATTGTTATTACTGCTGTATTATTGCATGTGCATGGAATGTAGGTATATGACCAGCCTGGGCAAACTTGGGCCCTCGCTCCCTCGGGATCGGGGTGAGAGAGAGGCAGCGAGGAGCCAGGGGGGCTCCTCCTCCTTTTCTTTTGCTGCTTCCAAGAATAGAATACCCCCTCCCTCCTTCCCTCCCTCCTTCCTATTTGGAGAGTCCCATCTAGAATTCAGTGTGATTTATTCAAGTTTTTTGGCCTACAACTCCCAGAAATCCCAGCCAATTTACCAGCTGTTAGGGATTTCTGGGAGTTGCAGGCCAAAATCATCTGGAATGCGCATGCGCCGACATACGAACTACTAACGAATTTCGTTAGTAATTGTTACATTTTAGAAATTTTTGGAAATTTTTTTTGTAAGTCTTCCTATTACTAATCAAACCCCCCCCCCCCCCCATTAGATTTTCGATTTCCTATTTTTGGGTTCTAAACCATGCCTACTATCTTATCTATCTATCTATCTATCTATGTATATAATAAAAGTCAGTGTTTGTGGTGGGAGGTGTGGAGGAATATGTGGCAGCGTTTCGATTGGTTGCCACTATGGGATTATTTGCATAAAGGACTGATTGGCCAGCCTCAGAACTCCAACACTCTAAGGCAGCAGACAAAGGGGATTGGTTGCCCCTGAGGGAGTATTTGCATAAAGCACTCTGATTGGCCATCTACATTCCAACATTCTAAGGTGGCGCAGAGGGAAAAGGAAAGGCCTCAGGCAGGGGCGGTCTAAGGTAATTTTAAATGGCAAGTGAACATTATTTTGGTGCCCCCACATTATTTTGGGCCCCCCCCTCCGTGCATGCTCAGAAGCTCCTGTGCGCAGGCGCAGAAGCATGTAAACACAGCACTCCCTATTCGGCACACACACACCCCTTCCGTGCATGCCCAGAAGCTCCTGTGTGTAGGCGCAGAAGCCTGTAAACACAGCACTCCCTATTCAGCACGCAGGGAGGTTTGCTACGGCGCAGCGTTGGAGCGCACAAGGCCCAAAAGCAGAACATCGGCCGGATGCTGTCTGGCAGGTGGGGGAAAGCGCCCTTTACCCAGATGGCGCCCCACACAGCGGCGTCCTTTGCCTACCGGTAGGACCGCCCCTGGCCTCAGGCAGTCAGCCGCTGTGGCCCACAATAATGAAGGATCAGGACCAAACTTGGCACACAGGGGCCCAATGGCCCACTTCACAACTTGGTGTGGCTTAGGGCAGGATGGGCCACGAATGATGGGATTTGCAGTAACTTCACCCAATTCACTTCCTAAACAACACTGTAGGCCCTATAAAACACAGACCAGGCCCGAAATTGACAGCAAGGCTTCCTTAACTCGATTTTCCTCACTAGGCCTCAGCTCATGGGATATTGTTAGACTTCCTCAAATTGATTTTCCTGACTAGGCCCCCAACAATGACAGAACAAGACCAAACTTGGCACACAGACCACCCAAGATGCACCCTACATCCTGCTGCAGTTTGAGGGAGGAAGGAGCGGAGGGGAGGAGGAAGCCCAAAAAGGCAAGAGGCGAGTCCGGCGGCACAAGGCTTCCCCAAAGGAGGCTGTGTTTACGGGACTCAGGCAAGGGATCGAGCCCCAGCTAGGGCTTCCCGGTAGGACAGGAGGGCTCTCTCTCTCTTCTATCTCCAATTTCCCACGGCACACCTGATGATCGCTCATGGCACACTGGTTGGGAAACACTGCCTTAGAGCACTGTGGCCCACACCAATGACGAATCAGGACCAAACTTTGCAAACAGAGGACCAATGGCCCACTTTACACACCTGTTGCGGTTTACGGCAGGATGGCTCACAAATGATGGGATTTCCAGTACCTTCACCCAATTAATTTCCCACAGAACATTGCAGACCAGGCCCAAACTTGGCACACAGAGTACCCATGACCCACTCTACATCCTGGTGCAGTTTTGAGTGGGACGGACCACGGATGGAGTTGAAGTACCTTCACTCACTTTCTGAGACCGCTGCGACCCTCATCCAATGACTGATCAAGACCACACTTGATCACACTTGTGCCACTCTTGGCACACAGAGTACCTATGACCCCACTCTACCTCCTGGTGCAGTTTGGAGAAGGATGGACCATGGATGATGGGACTCGCAGTACCCTCACTAACTTCCAGAGACCACAGCAAGCCACATAACCAACTGATAAAGACCAGCCTTGCCACACAATGCCTTCCTCAAATAACCCGGGCACCGCCGGGGCCCCAAGCTAGTGTGTGTGTGTGTGTGTATACACACACACACGCACATATATACACTAGCCGTCCCCTGCCATGCGTTGCTGTGGCCCAGCCTGTGTATGTGTTTTTTTTGTGTGTAAATATGTGTACATGTATGTACAATGTTACCTCACTACTTTGCGGTTTGCTTATTGCGGACTCGCTGTTTCATAGATTTTCATGGAAGGGAGGGTGGAAAGGGGGGGGGGCAGTAGCAGGAGACGCTCACGGAGAGAGGGAGCCAGAATGAGGTTCGGGCACATGGCCGCTTGCGTCCCGGGCCTGCTGGGGATTCTGGGCCTTGCGTAACGGTCGCCGTGGAGGAGGAGGAGGCCACGCAGGAGAGGATGAGGTGCCGGGTCCACGGAGCCGGCGCTGGGAGGTTTCCCTGGGAGCGCGGGGGGAAAAGGAGGCCATGTGAAACAAAGTAATGAGGTAACACTGTACACACATATACACATACTTACACACACAAAACACATATACACAGGCTGGGCCACAGCAACGCGTGGCAGAGGACGGCTAGTAGCTATCTATCTATTAGGCATGTTTTAGAATCCTAAAATGGTGATTCTTATATCAAATGGGGGGGGGGGGGATTTTTTTTTGATTAGTATATCAAAGACTTACAAAAAATTTCCCAAAAATTTCGGAAATGTAACTTAAGTACTAACGAAATTTGTTAGTAATTACAAGCCAGAGCATGCGCATTCCAGATGGTTTTGGCCTACAACTCCCAGAAATCCTAACAGCTGGTAAATTGGCTGGGATTTCTGGGAGTTGTAGGCCAAAACTGAATAAACCACACTGAATTCTAGATGGGACTCTCCAAATAGGAAGGAGGAGGGAGGGAGGGAGGGAAGGAGGGAGGAGGGGTATTCTATTCTTGGAAGCAGCAAAAGAAAAGGAGGAGGAGCCCCCCCCCCCCCTTGCTCCTCGCTGCCTCTCTCTCACCCCGATCCTGAGGGAGCAAGGGCCCAAGTTTGCCCAGGCTGAGAGGAAAAGGAAGAGGCCTGAGGCTGTGAGGAATGGTGGGAGTTGAAGTCCAAAACACGTACCTGGAGGGCTGCAGCTGGCCCCTGCGATGGGGCATGGCAGAGCAACGGGGAAGAGAAGCATCTGAGAGAGCGCAGGGAGAGAGGAGGAGAAGCGTGTGTGTGTGTGTGTGTGAAGCAGGCCCCTGCGATGGGGCATGGCAGCAGAGCAACGGGGAAGAGAAGGAGGGGGGGAAGCCTGGAGGACTACACTTTCCAGAATGCATTGCCTAGCCTACCTAGTCACTTCCAGTTCCTCATAGAAATGCGGGAAAAAGAAGAAGCTGAATGAAGGTGGGAAGGAAATGAGGGGGAGAAGACAGGGAGAAGTGAGGAGTACAATAATTAATTAATTAATACTTAAGAATTTCTTACGATCCTAACGCAAATTGTTGGCCTCAAGGACCGTAAAAGGAAGTCTACTTCCGGGATCACGGCAGCAATACGTAAAACCTCAAAAGTCCCATTACATACGAATCTCTTACGAATCCTTTTAATTTCCGTTTCATTTTTCTCATGCCTACTATCTATCTATCTATCTATCTATCTATCTATCTATGTATATAATAAAAGTCAGTGTTTGCGGCGGGAGGTGCGGAGGAATATGTGGCAGCGTTTCAATTGGTTGTCACTGTGGGATTATTTGCATAAAGGACTCTGATTGGACAGCCTCAGAACTCCAACATTGTTTTATGAAGTGTCCCTTATTTGTGTGAAAAAATCCCGTACTTTTAGGTAAATGTCCCTTATTTCTTATTTCAAAAAGCGGCAGCCCTTCACGTCACGCCTGCTGTCCTTTTCCTTGGCCTTCAATGCCAGTCAGGACATTTCCCTCCTGTCATTACTGCTGCCCTGGGCTCTAGCTCTTTTCTCCTCTCTTCGTGAATATTCTATGAGTGCTGGCAAGATCGCTTAATACAGATTAATGGCCTTCTTAATAGACTCCATCCACCCCTCTGGTCTCATAGACCCTGGCGCTGAATGGGGTGACCCTGTTCCTCCCGCGCCAAAGAACCTTTGGAGGGCTCTGTAGTGCTTCCAGTCGGCACTTGAGTAATTGTCGGAGCACTCCAGCATAATAAACCCAGGATTGAGCATGTAGATTAACATTTGGAATGGCTCTTCAGATCCAGCGAGAGACTTTCTAATAGGCTGTAGCCCAGATTGATGCAGTGCTTCCCAAACTTCGGATACATGCGCCAGTTCCCTTCAGGATCGAAATTCAAGGCATGCTCCGTTCTTAAACTCGGATTTTCTTGATTTGCTCCTCGCTAAGTGGACAGGCGGGAGTCCGTGTGATGTAATGGTTCAAGCATTCAGACGACAACTCTAGAGACCAGGGTTCAGATCTTTACTGGGCAATGAAACCCATTGGGTGACATTGTTCAAGGCATCCTCTCAGCTTCGGAGGAAGGAAATAACAAAGGTTTTCTGAAGGAATCTTGCCAAGTGCCTGGGTCCTCCGGGCTGTAGGGATGTTCAGCTTCCAACCCTGGACGGCGTGACATTATGTCCGTCGCCCTCTGTTAAGAGCTTAGGAGTAACCTTGGACCCCCTGTTGTCGATGGAGGCCCACGTCTCCAGCGTCAGCAGGGTAGCATTTTTACATCTTCACCAGGCGAAGAAGCTGGCCCCCTATTTGTCCCGGCGCGACTTAGCCACAGTGATCCAAGCCACGGTCATCTCGAGGCTGGACTACTGTAACGCTCTTTACATTGGCCTTCCTCTGTCGGTAATCCGGAGACTCAAGCTGGTGCAGAACGCTGCAGCGCGACTCCTGGCAGGGGTCCCGATTGGCCACCACATCACGCCAATCCTGCGCGAACTGCACTGGCTCCCAATTGAATGCCGGATTGCCTTCAAAGTGTTAGTCCTGACTTTTAAGGCCTTACATGGTCTGGGGCCAGTGTACCTGTGGGACCGCCTTGTTCCATATCATCCCACCAGATCACTGCGCTCCGAAGAGCTAAACCTCCTGGTCATCCCAAATGTGAGGACCTACCATCTGTCCGCAACCCGCTGCCAGGCTTTCTCTGTTGCAGCCCCAACCCTGTGGAACGCACTGCCCGCCGGCATCCGTGCCACCCAGGGCCTCCTCCCGTTCAGAAGAGCAGTCAAGACATTGCTGTTCCAACAAGCCTTCAGAGTTAGCGAAACTGTAGCTCGCACCGCCTAGCTGTCAGCCCACTGCGACTCCATTTGTTGCTTCAACTGTTCTAATTGTAATTCCATCTTAATGGTATTACTGTGGCTTATTAGTTATCTGACAATTGTATTTTACGAACTGTTGTAAGTCGCCCCGAGCCGTGGGGGGGGGGGGTGACAGACAAATGCGAAATAATAAATAAATAAATAAATAATAAGTGGTAGCTTCACCGTAGGGCTGCATAAATGCGAAATGACTTGAGGGCACACAGCAACAACAATACAATTGGAAGTTATGGTATAGTTTAGCCCAGGGGTGCCCACGCTTTTTCAGCATGCGAGCTACTTATAATAAAACCAAGTCAGAAAGATCTACCTACCTCCTCAAGGCTGGAGAAGCTGCTGGTAGAGCTGAAGCCAGGGGAGGGGGCAGGGCTTGGCACGGCCTGGCTCCACCCCCCCTCTGGCTTCGGCACTCCCAGCAGCTTCTCCAGGCTTGAGGATGGCAGTGACAAGCCAGCCTTGTGCTAGCTATGCCACCACTGGCTTGGCATTGCCATCCTCAAGCCTGGAGAAGCTGCTGGGAGCTCCAAAGCCAGAAGGGAGGGGGTGGGGCTTGGCGCTGCCTGGCTCCACCCCCCTCTGGCTTCCGCTCTACCAGCAGCTTCTCCAGGCTTGAGGAGGGCAGTGCTAATCCAGTGGTGGCATAGCTAGCACAAGGCTGGCTTGGCCCTGCCCTCCTCAAGGCCGGAGAAGCTGCTGGTAGAGCTGAAGGGGGCAGGGCTTGGCGCGGCCTGGCTCCACCCCCCTCTGGCTTCGGCACTCCCAGCAGCTTCTCCAGGCTTGAGGATGGCAGTGACAAGCCAGCCTTGTGCTAGCTATGTCACCACTGGCTTGGCATTGCCATCCTCAAGCCTGGAGAAGCTGCTGGGAGCTCCAAAGCCAGAGGGGAGGGGGCGGGGCTTGGCACTGCCTGGCTCCACCCCCCTCTGGCTTCCGCTCTACCAGCAGCTTCTCCAGGCTTGAGGATGGCAGTGCCAAGCCAGTGGTGGCATAGCTAGCACAAGGCTGGCTTGGCCCTGCCCTCCTCAAGGCCGGAGAAGCTGCTGGTAGAGCTGAAGCCGGGGAAGGGGGCGAGGCTCCATTATTTCGTTAATGGTGCTTTTTATGACAGAACCAATTAGGAACTGCAATTTCTAGAGTTCTGAAATTTTCACCACCAGAACTTTAGAAACACTTTAGAAGCAAAGCACCAGCGCCCCAGTTTTGTAAATACTTTAGAACAGGGGTTCCCATTACGTCGATCGCGATCGACTGGTCGATCACGAAGGACGTAATGGTGATCACAGGCAGGGATATGGCGCTGCTCCTGCTGCTTGCGGGGGGAGGGGGAGGAGGTGAAGGAAGGGCTGGGCGGCGGCGAAGAAGAAAGGGCACCGTCTCCTTCAGCTGTTTCCCCTCTGTGCGCACCAGCCAGCCTCCAACTTTTTCCTTCTGGCCTTGGGGGGTTTGGCCCGACCGGGTGGAAACCGCATTCCCCCCCCCCACAGGGAGGGAGGCCACGAGGAGGAGGAGGGTGGTCCAAGCACGCTCCCTCCCTCCAGGCGGGTCGGAGCGCCCCCTGCCTGTGGGCTCTCTGTCACTCTAGTCTAGGCACACTGGAGCGGCGGTGGTGGCTCAGGCTATGGTACTTCTACTGCGGCTGCTGCTTGTGGGGGTGGAGAAGGAGGCTACTTCCCCTCCGTGTGTGCCTTTGGCTGCTTCCCCTCCGTGTATGCCAGCCAGCCAGCCTCCAATCGGGAGTGCAGCTGCTTGGCAGAGGCCCTGCCCCACACGCTCGAGGGAAAGCTCCAGCTCCATCATTATTTGAGTCCACAGTGCTCTCTGGATGTAGGTGAACTACAACTCCCAAACATCAAGGTCTATTTCCTCCAAACTCCATGTGTGTTCATAGATGGGCATATTGAGCATTCATGCCAAGTTTGGTCCAGATCCATCATTGTTTGAGTCCACAGTGCTCTCTGGATGTAGGTGAACTACAACTCCCAAACATCAAGGTCTATTTCCTCCAAACTCCATGTGTCTTCATAGATGGGCATATTGAGTATTCATGCCAAGTTTGGTCCAGATCCATCGTTGTTTGAGTCCACAGTGCTCTCTGGATATAGGTGAACTACAACTCCCAAACGTCAAGGTCTATTTTCCCCAAACTCCATCTGTGTTCACATTTGGGCATATTGAGTATTCATACCAAGTTTGGTCCAGACCCATCGTTGTTTGAGTCCACAGTGCTCTCTGGATGTAGGTGAACTACAACTCCCAAACATCAAGGTCTATTTCCTCCAAGCTCCATGTGTGTTCATAGATGGGCATATTGAGTATTCATACCAAGTTTGGTCCAGATCCATCGTTGTTTGAGTCCACAGTGCTCTCTGGATGTAGGTGAACTACATCTCCCAAATGTCAAGGTCTATTTTCCCCAAACTCCACCTGTGTTCACATTTGGGCATATTGAGTATTCATACCAAGTTTGGTCCAGATCCATCATTGTTTGAGTCCACAGTGCTCTCTGGATATAGGTGAACTACAACTCCCAAACATCAAGGTCTATTTTCCCCAAACTCCATCTGTGTTCACATTTGGGCATATTGAGTATTCATACCAAGTTTGGTCCAGATCCATCGTTGTTTGAGTCCACAGTGCTCTCTGGATATAGGTGAACTACAACTCCCAAATGTCAAGGTCTATTTTCCCCAAACTCCATCTGTGTTCATATTTGGGCATATTGAGTATTCATACCAAGTTTGGTCCAGACCCATCGTTGTTTGAGTCCACAGTGCTCTCTGGATTTAGGTGAACTACAACTCCCAAACTCAAGGTCAATTCTCACCAGCTTCATCAAATGCATCTCAAGGCACCCTTAGTAAAATCATAAAAGGTCTCACAATGCTAAGAATGAGAAGGAACTTCTGCGATCGTCATGTCATCCATGCTTTTCTTCAGTCCTAGTTCAACAATGCCAGATACAAGCACAACCTCCTTGACAGATAGTGTGTCCATGACGGACATTTCCTCCTGTCATTGAACACCTCATCCTGTTAAAAAGTTCTCCCCCACCCATTTAAGATTTTGCCGAAACCTATTTGCTTTTAATTTCCATCCATTCGTTCCAGTCCTGCCTTCTGAAGCAGCGGAAAGCCGCTCTACTCCGTCTTGAGCGTGATGGTTCTTGCAAGAGTTTGGAGACAGCGATTGCATCTCCTCCTTAATGGTCTCCTCTCCAGGCAAAGCATCCACCACTCTTTGGGCCGTTTGGGGGAAGACAAGGGCAGAAAGTAATAGATATCTCTAGACCTTCTATGTGGAACCTTGTTTCCAGATCGTTCACCGTCCTGGGGCCTTTCCCAGTTAATGAAGTCAATGTGTTCCTGGGCCTTCCATCTCTAATAGAAAATTTGGTACCAGAGGCAGGAATAACACTGAAGCGAGAAGGATGGCTTCCTATACTCCTGGACCTCTCCGACCTTGGCGTTACTTCGCGAACGAAGATTCTTTAGGAAGCACGTTGGTGACTACAAAGGCCAATCTGAGATAGGCAAGTCCGGTTGTAGAAAGCACAGCAGAAAGTCTCTTTGGGTGATGTTGTTTCCAACTTGCGGCTCTTTCTGTGTTGTCGAGACCCGTTCGGCGTGTCTTCTCGAAAGAGGCGGCAGCAGTGTGGATAGTCCGTCTCCGTGCCTCCCGATGTGAGGGCTCGCACTAAGACTCTAAACTATCTAGTCCGTGAGCTGCTTTTTGCTGACGATGCCGCCCTTGTCGCCCATTCAGAAGCAGCCCTGCAACGTCTCACATCTTGCTTTGCAACAGCTGCAGAGCTGTTTGGGCTGGAAGTCAGCCTGAAGAAAACAGAAGTCCTCTACCAGCCCGCACCACAGGAAGAACACCATAATCCCCATGTCAGCATAGGCACATCTGTGCTTAAGTCCGTTCAGCAGTTCACCTCCCTGGGAAGCATAATCTCTTCAGACTGACAAAGAGATAAATCACAGGTTAGCATAGGCATATAGTGCATTTCCAAGTTGTGGTTCTTTTTGCATTGTCGTTTCTCTTCGAGACCCGTTCGGTGTGTCTTCTCGAAAGAGGCTGCAGCATTGTGGATAGTGCGTCTCCATGCCTCCCGATGTGAGGCCAGGGTGGGCCATTGTTGGTGATCAATCTGGCCGAGCCTGAGATGTTGTTTCAGGGAGTCCTTATATCTCTTTTTGGGGCGCCTCTCTTGTGAGTAGTATCTTTGGGAGGCGGTGGTCCTCCATCCTAGAGACGTGCCCTGCCCAGCGCAGCTGTGTTCTCAATAGCATGGCCTCAACGCTGGTGATCCCTGCTTGCTCAAGGACAGCAACATTAGTCACATAGTCGGTCCAGTGTACATTTAGGATTGTGCGAAGACAGTGCTGATGAAAGCGTTCGAAGAGTCGTAGGTGTTGGTGATAGGTGACCCATGTTTCAGACCCATAAAGGAGAATAGACAGTATGATAGCTCTGTACACACTGATTTTGGTGCTTTGTCTCAGGTGCTTGTTTCTCCAGACTCTTTTGTGAAGCCTTCCGAATACACTCTATGCCTTTGATAATCTGTGATCTATCTCTTTATCAATCTTGGCGTCTGAAGAGATGATGCTTCCCAGGTAGGTGAACTACTGAACGGACTTAAGCGCAGATTCGCCTATGCTGATGTGGGGGTGGTGCAGGCTGGTAGAGGACTTCCGTTTTCTTCAGGCTGACTTCCAGCCCAACCAGCTCTTCAGCTGTTGCAAAGCAGGATGTGAGGCGCTGCAGGGCTGCTTCTGAATGGGCGACAAGGGCAGCAGCATCTGCAAAAAGCAGCTCACGGACAAGATAGTTTAGAGTCTTAGTGCGAGCCCTCAGATGGCTTAAGTTGAGAGGTGGCAGAAAGAGGCCTGTCTGGCGACACGCTTCCCGCTGAGCTCACTTCTGGAGGAGAGGGGAAAGGGAATGCTTTCACGGTGCCGGGAGAGAGAGAGAGAGGAAGGGAGGGCAACGTTGCAAGAGGGGTGTGTGTGTGTGCGTGTGTGCGTGTGTGCTGGGACCCGAGCAAGTGGCCCCTTGGGTCTGCTTCCCCCTCCATCCCTTCGTCACTCGCTCTTTCCGGGGCCGAGGCCCTTCCCTGCCCCTCTTCCTGGTGGGTCTCCGGCCTCAGCAGGGCCTTTGCCCCGGCCTTGGCGAGGAAAGGGAGAGAGGGTTGGCCGCTTGCTCTCCCCTGGCATGGTGGTGGCATGTGTCATCCCGTTCTCAGCAGTGTCCTTGGGCCGGGGGAGGGGGCGCAGGTGGCAACCAAGAGCCTCCTCATGGGACCAGGCCCAAGCCATGGGGGAGGGGAGGGGGGACAGGCCTCCAGCGAGGTCTCCCTCCCAGACGGGCACCGGCGGAGGAGAGTGTGCCTGGCTGTAGGTGCCTGTCCCAGAGGGAGGCCTCCTCCACTTGGGCGGGGGAGAGGGCCCGGCGGCGGCAGCAGCATCAGCTCAGGCCTGCCGGGGAGGGAGGGAGGGAGGAGAAGATAAGGTTTTATTTTTAGTGTGGGTCTGAGTGATGTTGGGGGGGGGGGTGCGGTAGAGGTTGGCTTAAAGGGGGCGTAATTCCAAAGTGTGGCCTAGGGCGCAAAAAGGTGTTAATCCGGGACTGGGGCTTCCGCATCTTTGTATCCTGCTTTTGGCTGCTCCACCTTAAATCCCTTCTGTGCTAGATTTCCCTGCTTCTTCGTTTTGGATTCCGGATTGACTTGACTTTGCTGCTTCTTTTACATCCCTCCTGGTTTGATGTAAGGACTGACATGACTCTATTCATCCTGTTTTCCTCCTGGCATGACATTTGGACACTATTACTTCTTGACAACGCTGTTACCATCTGTTTGTTACTCTGCCTTGGAGTAGCCTGTTCTTCTTGACTGGTTGTGACCTTGGGCTGCTCTCACACACTCTCTCAGCCTCGTTTCCTCTTGTGAAGGAGTCGGAACTTGGAGTTTTCTACCTATTGGTTTGTCTCATCATTTTGCTGTGCCTTTTGTCATATTTGGGACGCTGTGAGAAGCTTTGGGGCAGTCGCTAATAAACTCTAACTCATTGTTTCCCAACCAGTGTGCCGTGGCACACTAGCGTGCCTTGAGCGATCATCCCGGTGTGCTGTGGGAAATGTCAGATTATTGCATTTTGAATAGCAATTCATGAGTCAGCACAAGATATACTTTCGCAGTTTGAGATGACCTGCAGTGTGACATGTTTGACACCAGATGGTGCTGTCTCAAGACTGCTAAATGGAACCTTGAGGAAATGTCAGTTACAAAGTGACAGTTGGGATTTGTCAGTTGGGATTTAATATCTGTGAGGAAAGGATGTTTAGAAAGGTAGCTGTGATGGCTGTTGTTTTTCGATGTTTTGCCAGTTATTGTTAAATACAATTCAATACAAAGTTATATATTTACCTTGTGAATTGAATGAGAGTTTCATTATTCACTCGAACAGAGACTGGAGTTTTTGGGCCAATGGGGAATTAAACTTCTATATTTCTGTTGCCTATCCGCTGTGACATAAATACTCAACGCCGAAGAGGAAATTGGAACCTTGCGCAGGGCGAGAGAGGAGGGGGCAGAGGCGCGCGCCTTTTCCTTCTCTCTTGGCCCCCGCGCGCCTTTCCCACCTCCTCCCTCTGTTTCCACCGTTGACGTTGCTGCTGTGGGTGCGCGTGGGGCGAGGGAGGAGAAGAAGGAGGCTGCAGAGAAACCCTGCCTTGGCAGCTCCCTCCTCCTTTGCCACCGCCACGACGCGTGGCCAGCCTACACGAAGGCGTGACCTGTGCCGGCAAGGAAAGAAGCCGTGCGCCAGCGAAGAGAGAATCCAAAGGGAGGAGGCAGAGACCTTGGGAACCTTCTTGTGGATCCCAGCCGGGCAAGGGAGGCTGGAGGGGAGAAAGCCTGGTTCATAGAGGGGCAGGAAAGGCAGGTCTGAGGAGGATGCCCCCTCCCTCTCTTCCTTCCTCTCTGGAAAGAGCCTTTTTGACACTGGAAGGAAGGAGGAAAGGGTCTCTCTCTCTCTCGCTCACTCACTCGCCCTGGAACCAAAGGACTGAAGGTGAAGGCAGAGAGAGAGAGAGACTCAGGGAAGAACAATCCCATGGATTCAAGTGACCCTCCTCCCCTTCCGCCCTCTCTCTGCCAGGGACGCAGCAGGGACGCAGCACAGCGCTCTGTCCCCGTGTCCCTCCGCCAGGACAAAAAAAAGAGGAGAGCAGCAGGCGATCGGAGGCTGCAGACCTCTGCCCGCTCTCGCCCCCAGTCATTCCTCAGCTGATCGCCCGCTATGGAATGCCACTGCCGCCATCCCACCACGGGCTCTGTGAGGCCTGCGTCGGCAGACAGGCCGGAGGAGCGGCGGCTTTGGAGTGCCTGCCATCCGTGGAGGCGATCTGGGCCTGCAGGGGGAGCACTCGGCGATCTGAGGCGGCTTATCGCCCTGGCAACCCGGAAGACAATCAAGTCTTCTGGGTCGCGAGGGCGATAAGCCCCCGCAAATTGCGGAGTGCTCCCGTTGCAGGCCCAGATCGCCTGCAGGGATAGCAGGCAATCCAAAGCCGCCGCTCCTCCAACCTGTCTGCCGACACGGGCCCCACAGAGCCCGCAATGGGATGGCGGCAGCGGCACCCCTTCCTCTTGGCCCCGCCCCCGATGCCCTTCTCCCCAGGCCGGACAGAACCTACCGCGGGCCATAGGTTGCCCACCCCTGCTTTATGCTGTGTTCATTGAAACAGGCTCAATAGCAGAACAATATTACAAACAGTACAATATAATGCAAATAATCAATCATGTGATTAATACACAGTATGAGCATGAATCACAAGCCCATGTACATGGTTGGGCGAAGGAGTATTCCACTTGGCACTGAGTAACCCTTAGTGAAGTCCTGGGTGTAGTGACCCATGGACCTGCGACTGAGTCAATAGTAGGTGGCAGAGCTGGTGGCTGCTATGGTGGGCAGGCGCCAACGGCTGGAGGTAAGCTGGCTGACGCCAAGATGGCCGTTTGCGTATCGCTTCCTCAGGGCGCTGATCACTTCTGACCGCTCCTCCCCAGTATTGTAGTAGACCAATTTAGACTCAAAGTCGAATGCCAGATTTCGCGTTTCCGCGTTTCAATACAGCAGCCTTGTGAGTTATCTCACAAGAGCTGCAATGTATTGAAACGCTGAAACGCGAAATCTCTTGTATCGACTTTGAGTCTTAATTGGTCTACTACAATACTGGGGAGGAGCGGTCAGAAGTGATCAGCGCCCTGAGGAAGCGGTTACGAAACGGCCATCTTGGCGTCGCCAGCTTACCTCCAGCCGCTGGCGCCTGCCCACCATAGCAGCCACCAGCTCTGCCACCTACCAAGGTTCCCTATTGACTCAGTCGCAGGTCCATGGGTCACTACACCCAGGACTTCACTAAGGGTTACTCAGTGCCAAGTGGAATACTCCTTCGCCCAACCATGTATATGGGCTTGTGATTCATGCTCATACTGTGTATTAATCACATGATTGATTATTTGCATTACATTGTACTGTTTGTGATATTGTTCTGCTATTCAGCATATACTGCCATACAATATAGTGGTTTTTACCTATATATGCTATGTCTTGGTATTCCTTGGACACTGCCCCTTTAAACATTGTGGTTTAGCAGTGTTCATTGAAACAGGCCCAGGTTTCACACTGAGTGTATAAATACATTTTAAAAACATATTAACTATATGTATTACTGTGTTAGAGTGTCATTTTGTGTCATTTTGGTTGGTGGTGTGCCCCAGGATTTTTGTAAATGTAAAAAATGTGCCGCGGCTCAAAAAAAAGTTGAAAAACACTGATCGAACTGTTTACTTTATTGTGCCTGGCTTCTTAAGGTGGTCTGGATCACGCCAACCGGTTGGGCACCATTGGATTAAACCAAGCTTTACTCAAAAAAATATAAGCAAACCTTGATTCCGTGTTAACAGATATGCTTATACATAATGGAATTAAACTTTTCTTGGAAACACTCGAGCAAGGAAAGGCCCGGGAGCAGCTGGTGTGTGGGGCGGATGATGTCCCAAAGGAAGCAGGTCGAGGCATTGACCCGTGTCACCTTGACCATTTAATGGATTAAACACAATCCAAAAGGATTAGTTGCTTGGACTGAAAAGGAACAAAAACCACCTGCTCATCCATCCCACGCTTAGGAAAGAGAGAGAGCCCTCGAGACTTGAGTTACTAGACAAAACAATTGTAGTAAAGGAAAATGACAATTTATTTATTTATTTATTATTCGGGCTTCTATGCCGCCGACTCCCTGAGGCTCGCGGCGGCTTACAAGAGCCGAAGGGCACAGTAAAATACAGGCAATAAGCAGTTAAAAACAATTAAAAACAACAGCAGTACAGTAATTAATAACACAGTTAAAACAATGAACAGCACATCGTCCTCAGAAGAACGCATAGATGGCGGGGCATGGGCAGGACTTACTCACCAGAGGCCTGCTTAAACAGGTATGTTTTACAGGCCCGTCTAAACGGGAGCAAGTCCTTCATAGCCCGAGTTCCGGCCGGGAGGGCGTTCCACAGCGTAGGTGCTATGACAGAGAACGCCCTCCGGCGGGTAGCAGTCAGCCTTGCGAGTTTAGCTGAAGGTATCTCCAGGAGATTGGAGTCCTCAGACCGAAGTGATCTCGGAGGGCAATATGGGGTGAGACGGTCCCTCAAGTACGCTGGCCCCAGGCCGTGTAAGGCCTTAAAGGTGAGGACCAACACTTTGAAGGTGATCCGGTGCTCAATTGGCAGCCAGTGCAGATCCTGCAAAACGGGTGTTATGTGTGGCGCCAGCTGGCGTGCCAGACAGGAGCCGGGCGGCAGTGTTCTGCACTAGCCTGAGCTTCCGGTCACCGACAGAGGAAGGCCAACGAGAGCTGCGCTGCAGTAATCCAGCCTTGAGATGACTGTGGCTTGGATCACCGTGGCCAGATCGTTCCGGGAGAGATAGGGGCCAGCCTCCTTGCCTGTCGCAGATGAAAAAGCGATCTTGCTGACCGCAGAGACCTGGGCCTCCATGGTCAGCTGGGAGTCCAAATGGACCCCAGGCTCTTTACGGAAGGCGATGGGCATAACACCGCACCGCCCAGGCTCGGAAGCTGGACATTAACATCACCCGGGCGACCCAGCCACAAGATCTCCGTCTTCGCCGGATTCACCCTCAACCTACTGGCTCGCAGCCATCCAGTAACGGCTTCGAGGCAGTGTTGGAAATTATCGGGGACAGAACCCGGCCTGCCCTCCATCCTCAGAATGAGCTGGGTGTCGTCAGCGTACTGGTGACACTCCAGCCCATAACTCCGCACCAGCTGTGCAAGCGGCTGCATGTAGATGTTAAATAACAGAGGGGAGAGAATGGCCCCCTGGGGGACCCCACAGAGTAGTGGGGAGCCCTCGGAGACCACCTCGCCCCTCCTCACAATTGGCAAGTGGAAAACCTTGATAGAGATCTAATACTTTGCTTATTATCTCCTTGTATACAAGGAAGGGAAGAACAGCCATTTCTCCTTCCCTTGAGTGCAGTTCTTTCTCCATGTTGTACGTCAGCGTGTTCAGCCTATGATTGTGTCTGATGTTTCTGATGTTCATGCTGAGGTTCACGATCAGGCCCAGATTACCCATAAGGCCAAACTAGGCCATGGCTTAGGGGCGCAAGCCGGGGGGCGGGGGCGCAGATTCATGGACTCCAAAAAAAGTTGTCGCAGTCCAGGAGAGCGTGCTTCTGGGACAAAACGGGGCCAGGCGGCCACAGGGAGCACACTGCCCCCCCCCCCCAGGGGGACCCCACTGCCCGGGAGGACCTTCCTTCCATGCAGGGAGGGAGGGGGGAGGCCTTGTATTGGGGCGCCTGCCTGTGGCTGCCATATTTGTGCTGGGCGGAAGTCCAGCGAGAGGGGCGGCCTGCGCTTCCTAGTGTCAGCGCCGCTTGGCCCATTTGTTGACCTAACGGACCAATCCCCGCGCGCCATCAGATAAGAGCAACATCTGGCGGGCTTTGAACTGGAACTGGCGGGCTTTGATATGGAACGCCCTTTGATGTGCCAGGCACCTTTCCTGAACTTTGATATACGGAGAGCCGGATGGTCATCCCTGAGGAAGGAGGGGCCCAGCAGGGGGGCGGGCCAGGGAGGGCTTTTGAAGAGACTCTTGCGCGGGAAAACTTTAGTCTATCTTTATGTCAGCTCCGGCAAGGGGGGTCTAATGAACCACGCTCACTCCAATGATGCTTGCCCTGGATTAAGGACCTATTAAACGACTTATCCTTCAGCATCATTGGAGTGAGCGTGGTTCATTAGACCCCCCTTGCCGGAGCTGACACCTAGAGAGACGGCAGAAAGAGGCTTCTCTGGCGATGCGCTTCCCGCTGAGCTCACTTCCGGAGGAGAGGCGAAAGGGAATGGTTTCACGGTGCTGTGAGAGAGAGGGCCCATTTCTGGCTCCGCGCCGCTCACTCGTGAAGAGGGCGGAGAGTGGACAGCGGTGGGCGGGAAGTGACTGCATGGGGCCTTCTGGGTAGTCCCACAGGGCGCACGTGCATTTCGGGACACAAGTCTGTGTGCGACACAAGTGCCCCGTTCCACCCAACTGCCGGTTGGATTGTTGTTGTTGTTTTTTTGTTGTTATTTTTCTTTGTTAGAGGGGAAGGGTAGGGGAGAGGGGCCCATAAAGTTGTATGTTCGCACATGCGCCGTACATCTTTGGCGCGGGGATCATGGGAGTTGTAGTTCTTTTTTGGGGTGATTTGTGACCGTTGGTTATATTGGGGGGTAAACATACCTCGTTGGGTTGTGTGTGTATGTGGCCTGGTTTGGTGTGTCTGTGTTGTGTGGTTTTGCTGTCTATAGGCTACTGAACACGACAGCTCTTCTTTTATATATATAGACTAGCTGTACCCGGCCACGCGCTGCTGTGGCTTTTTCTCTTTCCTGTGTCCCAGTCTCTCTCTCTCTCTCTCTCTCTCTCTCTCTCTCTCTCTCTATATATATATATATATATGTATGTATGTATGTATATATATATATATATGTGTGTGTGTGTTTTGTGTGTGTGTATGTGTGTGTGTATATATATATATGGATTTGTGTCTATGTGTACATATGTGTGGGTGTGTATGTGTGTGTACTTATATATATGTGTATATGTATATGCGTGAATATGTGTGTACTTATGTATATGTGTGTTTTTGTATATATATATATATGCGTGTATATGTGTAGATGTGTGTAAGTACAGATATGTGTGTATATGTGCATGTCTATATGTACATATGTGTGTGCATGTGGCAAAGACCAACAGTAACATCCATTCCTGCCTTTTATACTTCCTTTCTTCCCTCTCCCCCTCATCCCTCAGCTTTTCTCTTCTCTCTGTCCTCCTGCCTCTTCTCCTTCCCTTTCTTTTTTCTTTTCCCTCCTTGTCTCCCTCCCTCCATTCCCTCCCTACCTTTTTTTCCCCTTCCTTTTGCTTCACCAGATTCTACCTTTTGGATTGCCTTTTATTACCTGTCTATTTTGCATAACGGCTCTGAGTGGCCAGCACCACCAACATTCTGACACTCTAAACTGCCGGGGCGGCTCCCAGCATCTACATTCTAACTGAGGGAGTATTTGCATAATGCCTCTAATTGGCCAGCTCCACCAATATTCCGACATTCTAAACTGCCAGAGGGAGGCGGTGTGGGGGATCATGGGAGTTGTAGTCCATAATGGGTTTTTTTGGATTTGTGGCCGTTGGTTCTTTGTGGGGGGGGGGGTTGTTTTGTGGTATGCATACCTCGTAGGGTTTTCTGGGTATGTGGGCTGTTTTTTTGTGTCTGCCTTGTGTGGTTTCTTTGTCTATAAGACAGGAACCACCACATGAAGGATTTTATATATATAGATTGTATTGAGGCTTCGAATTGTGGTAAGCTGCCCTGAGTCCCCCCTCGGGAGTAGAGAAGGGCGGGACAGAAATATTGGAAATAAATAAATAAATAAATTGGCAGTATTTTGGACAGGGGAACGTCCATTGTTCGGATAGCTTCTTCTGCAATGGTTGGGAAAGGGAAGAGTATTCTTTTCCGCATCTCGTTTCCTCCACCTCGGGCTGCTTGGACTTTGCCTCCTTCCTCCAGTGCTGGGCCAGAGGTCATGGAAGTCTCTCTGGGGCCCAGCGAGGAGCATCAGCCCGGCTTATCATCAAAGCTGTGCCTGTCTGGGAGAATTTGCAGTGAGGAAAACTGACACAGGTGGACACCGCAGCCCCCAGCCTTGGCGAGATGGATTACTGCTCGGGTAGATCAATTTCTTCACTCGAGCTGCTGGAAATCGGTGGCAGACACTTCGAAAAGCCATACATGTCTATGCCTGTGTTTGTTTTGCCAGCTGCCTGGGAAATGCGAGGGAAGGGCTGGCGAGAGCCGAGGAAGAAGGGCCCCGGCGTGGCTTCACTCCATTAAACCGGCTCTGCGAAGCCGTCCCCCTTCTTTCCCTGGCTATGAATTCACTTGGCAGAACACGACAACTCATATTGGCTTGTGTCAAAAAAGAAATAGGCTGGGATTAGCCCGCAAAGCCGACAGCCCGCGCGCACCAAAGGGGAGGAAAACGGATTGATCAGTTTGCATGCTTTTCTAATATTATTTTTCAAAGTTCGATGTCTTTTCTTTTTTTTAATAGCCTTCCTCTCAATATGATTGGATTTTGATCCTCTCTCTTTCTTTTCTCCAAGGAGCCAGGCAGAGGCAATGCGCGGATATTTTTATTGAAGTTAGTTTCCCATCAAACTGTGGGTTGGAGGGCAGAGCACAGCTATGGTGAAGGAAGGGGAAATCGTTTCCAAGGTTCCTTCTCATTCATGGACCTATGTTGATACTAGGCTTGGTTGATCCCAAAAAAATCATGGTTCTAAAATCAGGGGGGGGGCTTTTTTTTTAATTAGTAATAGAAATACTTACAAAAAAATCCAAAAAATTCTTAATTGATATGTAATTAATAATGAAATTCGTTATTAGTTCTTATTCCAGCGCATGCGCACAGCAGGAAAACACTGGGCTGACATCACAGGCAAATCAAGGGGGAAACATTTGCCTTCACAAACAACAACATAACATAACATTGTTTGAGTCCACAGTGCTCAAGCTCAAGGTCAATTCCCAAGCAAACCCTTTCAGTACTTTCTGTTGGTAATGAGAGTTCGATATGCCAAGTTTGGTTCAAATTCATTGTTGCAAGAGTTCAGGATGCTCTTTGATGGTGTGTTAACTATAAAGCCCAGAAACTGTAACTCCCAAATGTCAAGGTCTATTTCCCCCAAAGTCCATCTGTGTTCACATTTGGGCATATTGAGTATTCATGCCAAGTTTGGTCCTGATCCAACATAGTTTGAGTCCAATAGGTGAACTACAACTCCAAAGCTCAAGGTCAATGCCCACCAAACCCTTTCAGTACTTTCTCTTGGTAATGAAAGTTCAATATGCCAAGTTTGGTTAAATTATAGTATTTTTTCTTGGTTATGGGAGTTTTGTGTGGGAAGTTTGATTCCATTCCATCATTGGTGGAGTTCAGAATGCTCTTTGATTGCGAGTGAACTATAACTCCCAACAACTACAACTCCCAAATGACAAAATCAATTTGTTGACTGATAGTCCCTCCTTGGGTTAGAATTATTATGTTTTGTGCCAGGATTATTATGTTGTGTTCATTGAAACAGGCCCAGGTTTCAAACTGAGTGTATAAATACATTTAAAAACATATTAACTATATGTATGACTGTGTTAGAGTGTCATTTTGTGTCATTTTGGTTGGTGGTGTGCCCCAGGATTTTGTAAATGTAAAAAATGTGCCGCGGCTCAAAAAAGGTTGAAAAACACTGGACTCTGGGAATCGTAATTTAATTGGCAGGGATTTTATGATACCTATCTATCCATCTCCTGGGAACAGGAATCAGCTTCCCCCAATCTTTCCTTAGAGCTTCTGGGACGTGGGTATATAGAGCCGGCCATGGCATAGCCTCGAGCGGTGGGCACACCTCTCTTCCTAATTGTCTGGGCACTCGGGATTTGCAAACTTTTGCTCCCTCCGGAGCGGAGCCTGACAGTTGTTTGCCGAGGAGCCTTGTCCAAGATTGATCATTGCTTGGAGCCATGAGCTCATTAGCTTCCTTGCATGCGCTGCCTACCTGGCTCCTTGTCAAAATCCGGCGCCGTTTGAGGCGCTGCCTCTTCTCTCTCTTCCCGCTGCATCCAGTAGGAAACCAGCTTTCCAAGCCTTCGGAGTCGGTGTGCCTGTCACCCTCGATGCCTTGGGGGACACTTTTGAAAAGAGGTGACCTCTTTTAAAGGGACTTCCTTTGTGTAGCTGCGTTTTCGCTTTGCCCCGCTTTTCTCCGTTTTGATGCCGAAGGACCTTGCGCAGAAAGATGCCCCTTGTTCCAGAACTGGGTGTCATTTTCAGTCTCCCCAAGAGTCTTTTAGTACCAAATGCTGACATATATTACTGCGATAGTATGTTTTATAGGTGGCAAATTATGCACCTTAGCAACCTTAAACACCTTTTCCACCCAGCACCATACCAGAGTCCAGTAAATCTATCTAAAAATGAAAGCAGATCAAAAGGGGACAGGGACAATTCCAAAGTCTATATATATAAAATGAGAGCTGTCGTGGTGAGGAGCTTATAGACACTCAATTCGTCAACAATTGGCCTGTTTCCAATCTTCCCTTTTTGGGCAAAGTCCTGGAACGTGTGGTTGCCTCACAACTCCAAGTATTCTTGAAAGACACGGATTATCTGGATCCGGCGCAGTCTGGTTTTAGACCGGGGCATGGTACCGAGACAGCCTTGGTCGCCTTAGTGGATGATCTACGCCGGGAGCTGGACAGGGGGAGTGTGTCCCTGTTGGTTCTGCTGGACCTCTCAGCGGCCTTCGATACCGTTGACCACGGTATCCTTCTGGGACGCCTCGCGGAAATGGGCCTTGGAGGTCCTGTCTTGCAGTGGCTCTGGTCCTTTCTGGAGGGCCGATCTCAGAAGGTGTTACTGGGAGATACCTGCTCAACCCCTCAACCATTGTCTTGTGGGGTTCCTCGGGGTTCAATACTATCTCCCATGTTGTTTAACATCTACATGAAGCTGCTGGGGGAGGTCATCCGGAGTTTCGGGGTGCGGTGTCACCTGTACGCAGATGATGTCCAACTCTGTCACTCCTTCCCACCTGTTACTAAGGAGGCTGTTTTGGTCCTGAACCGGTGCTTGGCCGCAGTGTCGGACTGGATGAGGGCAAACAAATTGAAATTGAATCCAGACAAGACAGAGGCACTCCTGGTCAGTCGAAAGCCCCAACAGGGCATAGGGTTACAGCCTGTGTTGGACGGGGTTACCCTTCCCCCTGAAGACGCAGGTTCGCAGTTTGGGTGTGATACTGGACTCATCGCTGAGCCTGGAACCCCAGGTTTCGGCGGTGACCAGGGGAGCATTCGCACAGCTAAAACTTGTGCGCCAACTGCGCCCGTACCTTGGGAAGTCTGACTTGGCCACGGTGGTCCACACTCTGGTTACATCCCGTATAAATTACTGCAACGCCCTCTCCGTGGGACTGCCTTTGAAGACTGCTCGGAAGCTTCAACTGGTTCAACGGACAGCAGCCAGGTTGATAGCAGGAGCAGCACTCAGGGAGCGCACAACTCCTCTGTTGTGCCAGCTCCACTGGCTACCAGTTTGCTACTGGGCACAATTCAAAGTGCTGGCTTTGGCCTTTAAAGCCCTTAACGGTTCTGGTCCAACTTACATGTCCGAACGCATCTCTTCCTATGAACCTTCAAGGTGCTTAAGATCATCCGGACAGGCCCTGCTCGGTCCCGCCTGCTTTGCAGGCGCCTCGGCTTTGGAACGCCCTTCCTAATGACATCAGATCGGCCCCCTCCCTCCTGACATTTCGCAGGAAGGTTAAGACCTGGCTATTTGACCGGGCATTTGCAGATGTAGTATGATTGTCAAATTGAGACCTAAGGAACAACGACGATGCAATTGGAAGTCGGTTTAATTAATGAGACGCTGATATTGTGTTTTTAATGTTGAATGCTAATTTGTATATGTTGGAATTGTATTGTATTGATAATTGTTGATATGTTTGTCTTGAGCAGTTTTTGCTGTTGTACACCGCCTCGAGTCGCCTTCGGGCTGAGAGAGGCGGTCTAGAAGCAAAGTAAATAAATAAATAAAACCACACAACGCCGTCACACCAAACCAGGCCACATAAACCCACAACCGAACAAGGTATGTTTACCACCTAAAAAACTAAAACAAAAATTAAAACAAAACGGTCAAAATTAAGAAAAACGAATGGGACTACAACTCCCATCAACCCCCAGGCTAAAACAGCACAGCGCATGCGCGGTACTCACTGCCACGCGCGCAAAGCCCTTCTCCCTCCTCGCTCCCCCCCCCCCACCGTCACCACGGAGAAAACTGAAAGAAGGACCGCCATCTTACCAAAGGTCCGCAGCTCAACTGCTGCCTTGGCCTGGCCTCCCAGTCTCCTGTGGCCAGCGGGGGAATGGCTGGCGGCGTCCTTGGCTGCTGAAGACCTAAAAGGAGGAGGAAGGCCCGCTGTATTCGCCGAAGCTCGGGCCTCGGTTGGTGTCGCTGCTCGGCCTCCTCAGCAGCAATCGAGGCCCCGGCTCTGGTGAGGACAACGGGCCTCTCTCCTCCTTTTAGGTCTTCAGCAGCCAGCGCCACCTCCAGCCATTTCTTGGCGGTGGCGCTGGCTGCTGAACACCTAAAAGGAGTAAAGCTGAGGCCTCGGTTGGTGTCGTGGACGCCTCCGGAGCCCGGGCCGCGACACCAACCAAGGCCCTGCCCGCTGTCCCCCCCCCCCACCTAAACTAAATACCATGCGCATCACAGGATGAGAGTGTGAAGACGGGGGCATGATTTGTCGCTCGGCCCATCCTCCCTCTCGCCTCCGTCAGCCTCAGAAGCAGGCCAGGGGGGGGGGCTCAGAATGGCTGGACCAGGTCACCACATGAGGTGAAGCCCTGCAAGGGAAGGGGGCAGCACAGGATTGGTCCTAGGACGGGCCTGGGTCAGCTTGGGCCCTCCCTCCCACTCCCACCATTCTTAACAGCCTCAGCCCCCTCCCTTCCCTCCCAGTCTCCTCAAAGGAACTCTGCCCATGCTCAGAGGGAAACAGAGACCGGGGAAGGGGGAACTTTGCATGCTCTGATGTTTAGGTGCCCAAAACAACTGTTTCTATGCCCAGAGGATTAAGACGGAACCCTGCCAATGCTCAGAGGTACTCTGCACATGCTCAGACTCCCAAAGGGACTCTGCATGCTCAAAGTATTATACAGACCCAAAAAGAAAGCATCAGGAGGTCATAATGGACTTCCTCGGAGGACTGCAATGCCTCAAAAGAGGAAAGGAACTCTGCACATGCTCTGACTCCCAAAGGAACTCTGTGCATGCTCAGAGGATTATAGAGATGCAAAAGGACAGCATTTATTTATTTATTTACAATTCTACCCCGCCTTTCTCAACCCCTGAGGGGGGACTCGGAGCTGCTAACACTGCCAATGATTCAACGTCTGAAGTTTTCCATACCACCAGACTGCGCCACAGCAACGCGTGGCCGGGTACAGCTAGTAGAAATATAAAATAACAATCCAGAAACGATAAATGTATTTTTTGTATTTATTAGTTCACATTTATGAGTTGCCACATCCAGCGTGGCTGGAGCATAAAGTCAAGAGAACCAAAATCCACAGCAGTACTTTGAACATAAATCCATAAACATGAAAACAGGAACTTTTCCAAGATAAACTCTTTGAGAGAACAAAGGGATGAACCAGAGCAGTAATCTTGAGAATACTGAAATCATGAACTTGAGAAGAGAGATAGGAGAGCCATCTCCTATGGAAATGTTGACTTCTGTTATAAGCTTGAAACCAGACTACTTAATTTAAGCCCATTCAGGCACCCATGACATCATGCCAAGTACACCTGGACTTCAAGGTCTTCTCATGGATTCTGTGAGAATATCTAGTTTGTCTGTTTTTTACTCCCTCTGTTCTCAGGCCTAATCTAGTTTCTCGGGAAAAGTTCACATCACCCCCCCAAGGACTTTCACTTCCCCCTGATGCCTGGGAACGAGCAAAGGAAAGGAATGGGTATTTTGAATCACCCATGACATCATGCAGAACACACCTAGAGAATATCTAGTTTGTCTGTTTTTTACTCCCTCTGTTCTCAGGCCTAATCTAGTTTCTCGGGAAAAGTTCACATCACCCCCCCCCCTCCCCCAAGGACTTTCACTTTCCCCTGGGGAGTGGCGGCGTACAAGTCCAAATAATAAATAAATAAATAGTTGTGTCTGACTCTAGGGGGGTGATGCTCATCTCCATTTCTAGGCCAAACAGCCAGCGTTGTCCATAGACACCTCATAGGTCACCTGGCCGACATGACTGCATGGAGTGTTGTTACCTTCCTGCAGAAGTGGTACCTATTGATCTACTCACATTTGCATGTTTTTGAATGGCTAGGTTAGCAGAAACTGGGAATAACAGTGGGAGTTCTCCCTGCTCCCTGGATTTGAACCACCAACCTTTCAGTCAGCAAGTTCAGCGGATTAACCTGTATTTTGCGCCACCAGGGTGCTATACTTCACCCCAAATTATGAGCAACCCCAGAAGACAAATGGGCTAAGGAAATGAAAGGAGATCAAGAAATCACAGGCCTAATCTAGTTTCTCGTGAAAAGTTCACATCACCCCCCCCCTCCCCAAGGACTTTCACTTTCCCCTGTTGCCTGGGAACGAGCAAAGGAAAGGAATGGGTATTTTGAATCACCCATGACATCATGCAGAACACACCTAGAGAATATCTAGTTTGTCTGTTTTTTACTCCCTCTGTTCTCAGGCCTAATCTAGTTTCTCAGGAAAACTCCGCAGCTAGAGAGCACACTGAACCCCACTGGAAACTCCCCTGTTGCCTGAGGATGAGGTTGGATGGGCATTTTTCATGAGCACTTTAGTTATGTATTCCTGCCTGGAAGGGAGTTGAACTAGATTGCCTCCATGTCTCCTTCCAACTCTTCGATTCTGTGAGTCTGTCCTCCTAAAAAAGCTTTCATTCGATTCAATGGGATTTGAACATAAGGAGAGTGTTTATGGATTCCCAAATCCTCCAAGTAGGATAGCCACCATGCGGATTTGTAACGAGCTGGGAGTTGTAGTTCATGGCACTTTTCTAAGATCTAGATGGAACCATATAAAACAGTCATAGCTTGGAAATACTCCATCTGTTCCAGTTGGGCACATGTCATACTTTGGGGTTGAATGTGTTTCTTTCGAAGTCTCTAAACAGGAGTGGAAGGATGTGGTTTTTCACTTGCAACACTTTCCATTTCATCGGCTACCCTGGCTGGGGGATTCTGGGAGATGTAGTCCAAACACAATCACAGCTCCATCTTCCAACTGGTGAATATCTTGTGTGCTGTTCTTGAGAAGTTGAGAGTGAGTCTCAGCTTTAGGATGCAGTCGATCCTACTGTGTCTCTGCACAACTCGATCTGCAGTTAATATTTAATTAATTAATTAATTAATTAATTCGATTTATATACCACCCTTACCAAAAAGGCTCAGGGTGGTTCACAACAATGAATACACAACACAACGTAGTTAAAAACAGAATAAAAACAGATTAGGACCAGAATGGAAAGCACAACCTTAGAGATGAAACGCCTGGCGGAACAGGGTGGTCTTACAGGCCCTCCTGAAGGCCTGTCACTCCGTTATTGCTCATGCCCCCTTCGGGAGGGCGTTCCACAGGGTAGACGCCACTACAGAAAAGGTGCGCTGCTGAGTCGATGACAACCTGCAGATCATGAGTGATGGGACCTCCAATAGGTTTTGGTCCATGGACCGTAGTGGTCTCTGGGGAATGTGCAGGGAGAAGCGGTCCTTTAGATACACTGGTCCCAGACCATGCAAGGCCTTAAAGGTTAACACCAGCACTTTGAAAGCAATCCGGTACTCGATGGGAAGGACTGGTGTGATCTGGCATGTTAGTGTCACTCCAGCTAGCAGTCGAGCCGCAGCGTTTTGCACCATCTTCAGTTTCTGGATTGCCGACAAAGGTAGGCCAATGTAAAGGGCGTTACAGTAGTCCAGTCTCGAGATGGCCGTGGCCTGGATTACCGCGGCTAGGTCGTCACCTGAAAGGTAGGGCGCCAGCCGCCTTGCCTGGCGCAGATGGAAAAACGCCGCTCTGCTCACGGTGGAGACCTGAGCCTCCATCGTCAGCAGAGGGTCCAGTTGGACCCCCAGGCTTTTAACCAGCGGCGACGGACTAACCACCTCGCCGTCCATTATTGTTAGCCGGAGCTGGCCCTCCTCCCTGGGACGATCCAGGCACAGGACCTCCGTCTTTGATGGGTTCACCTTCAAACTGCTGGCCCATAGCCACCCAGTCACGGCTTCCAGGCACTGATGGAAATAATTGGGTACAGAGTCCGGCCGGCCTTCCATCCTCAGCACCAGCTGGGTTTCGTCAACGTACTGATGACACTCCAGACCGAAACTACGCACCAGTTGGGCAAGTGGATGCATATAGATGTTAAATAATAGAGGGGAGAGGATAGCCCCTTGGGGGACCCCACAATTAAGGGGGACCCTTTCCGAGACCATCCCTCCCCTCTCCACCCGTTGTCCCCGATCTTGGAGAAAGGAGGCCACCCATTTAAGAGCGGACCCCCTCACTCCCATCATGGCTAAATGGTGGATCAATAGAGAATGGTCAACTGTGTCAAATGCTGCCGTGAGGTCCAATAACATGAGCAGCGCTGACCCGCCTTGGTCCAGCCGGCAGCGCAGCTGGTCTGTGATAGAGATGAGCACAGTCTCCGTCCGGTGCCCAAAGCGGAAGCAGGCCTGGAAGGGATCTAATCCGGCAGAGTCGTCCAAGAACTGCTGCAGCTGTCCCGCTGCTGCCCTCTCAATCACCTTGCCCAGAAACAGTAGTTTCGAAACTGGGCGGTAATTGGAGGGGACCGAGCCATCTAGACCCGGTTTCTTCAGCAGTGGGCTTACCATCGCCTCTTTTAAACTCTCTGGAAAAACTCCTTGCTCAAGGGAGCCGTTTACTATATTCAACAGAGGTCCACGTAACCCCTCCCAGCAAGATCTAACAAGCCAGGAGGGGCACGGGTCAAGGGAGTAAGTTGTTGGTCTAGCTGCAGCAATGATCTTGTCGATCGCCCCTACGTCCAGCAGAGGGAATAGGTCGAAGGTAGGCCTGCCGAGTGGCTACAGGGTCTCAAGTTCACTCACTGTATCAACCGTGACAGGGAGATCATGGCGGAGTCGTGAGATCTTGTCTGCAAAGAAGCTCAGCTGAGGAGGCCAAATTCTTACTATTTGGGACAGTAGGGACCGTCGTCAAAGACCGAATAATACCAAACAATTTTGCTGGGCGTGAGCTAGCAGACTCTATCAGTGAGGCATAGTACAATTTTTTCGCCTCTCTGATAGCATTCTCATAAGCGTCTGTAAACAGCTTATAAGTTGATCTCATAGCTTCGTCGTGATGCTCCCGCCACACTCCCTCTAGCCGTCTCTTCTCCATACACAGAGATGCAATGGGCATCTGTTGTGGGCGCTTGGATTGGCTGTTCCTGCATGTCAAGGGGTTAGACTGGATGGCCCTTGGGGTCTCTTCCAACTCTAGGATTCTGTGATTCCATAGCAGCCCCTTCCCTTGAGAGTTGGTATTACACTGAGTGTTTTACATTGAGCATGACTTCCTCTTTCAGTCCCATCCGTTGGAAAGTCACCATGGGAGGTATTTGGGGTTTGTTTTTGCCCTGAATGAAAGGAGTTGGAAGGAAGCCACCGCATCATGTGGAGAGACAGTGGGCAGCTTTACTCCGCCTGAGTAGGGGGGACTCTGAAGGGGTGCTTAGATGACGGCTTCAGGCTCTCAGAAGCATTCAATTGTCTAATGCAGTGGTTCTCAACCTTTCTAATGCCGTGACCCCTAAATCCAGTTCCTTATGTTGTGGTGACCCCTAACCATAAAATTATTTTCGTTGCTACTTATTTTATTACTAATTATTTAATTATTTAATATTAAATGCAATTATTTATCAAGTGTGCTGCTATGGCTGAGTTCTCTGGCTGAATCAGTCTGCAGTGCCTTTCATGTTCCTTGATTCATGTTTTGGGAAATGCTGCTTTTGGCGATCCCTGTGTAGACTTGTGCACAGCTGCATGGTATACGGTAGACTCCTGCAGAGGTCCTGCAGATCCTCTCACCTCTACAGGAGTCCACCGTATACCATGCAGCTGTGGACAAATCTACATAGGGACCGCCAAACGCAGCACCCAAACATGAATCAAGGAACATGAAACGCACAACAGACTAATTCAACCAGAGAAGTCAGCCATAGCAGAAAACTTGATTAACCAACTTGGACACAGCCTATTATTTGAGAATACAGAAATGCTCAGCCACTCTAACAATCACCATGTCAGACAACACAGAGAAGCCACATGAAGTACATGGAAATTTTGAACAGAAAGGAGGAAAGCATGAACATGAACAAAATCGGGCTACCAGTATTAAAAACTGTAAAATCAGGACAGTAAAAAAAACCACTCTGAAAACAGGGGAATTCCAGACATGAAACGAGCAAGGCCAGCTAACATCACCCCCAGGCAGGAATCTGCCAGGCCTTGAAGCTGCAAAGCTTTGCAATGCTAATCAAGGTGATTAATTCCAACATTAACACTTGCTTTCAACAGACAAGAGTTTTTTCCCACCCTGGACACCATTCCACAGAAATATAAACCCCTTGCCTAGTTTCCAACAGATCCCAACAATCTCTGAGGATGCCTGCCATAGGTGTGAGCAGAATGTCAGGAGAGAATGCTTCTGGAACATGGCCATACAGCCTGGAAAACTCACAGTAACCCAGTAATATAAATATCTGATATATATGGTGTATTTCCATTGTTACAAATTGAATATAATTAAAGCATAGTGATTAATCACAAAAACTATACTTAGGCCCTCCAGGTGTCTGGACTTCAACTCCCATAATTCCTAGCAGCCAGTAAGCAGTTAGGAGTTGTGGGAGTTGAAGTCCAAAACACCTGGAGGGCCCAAGTTTGCCCAGGCTTGGGCTAAGGTCACCTGGAGAGGCACCCCTTCCTCTTTCAACTCTGGGGGCGCTCCCTTCCTCATTTCTTCCTCCCAAAAACAAAAGCACGAAACGAAGGAGGAAGAGGAAAAAGAGGAGGAGGGGGCAGCAAAAGCAGCTGGGTGCTGCTCTACTCCACGAATGCACGGAGCCAGCAGCAGCCTCCCTCCTTCCTCCCTTTCTCTCCCTCCCCCCCAACACACGGGTGGATGGATGGCTGGCTGCAGAGTAGACACGGGGGCTGCAACCTGGGTTTAGGAAGCGGGGGGACGGGCTGAAGCAAGGACGGACAAAAGGAAGGAAGCAAGGAGGAAGGGGGGAGAGAGAGAGAAGAAAGGGAGGGAATTTAATGGGAGGAAGGAAATACTGCGCCCTGGGGGGAAACAAAAGGGGCATTTGTCGTCGGGGGACAAACTCACAGCAACCCAGCCAGGTCTCTGCCCCGAGGGTTTCAGGGAAAGAGGAGCAGAGAGGAAGTCAAAAGGACTTGAAAGTAAAGGGGCCCCGTGCACCAGCACCTTCACCCTCTCCCTCCTCCTCCTGGGGAGACCCTCCATTGTTGCATTGGGCTCCATTCCCCGTGGCCTGCCCGCAGGGAGGAAGGAGCAATGGGCCCTTCACTCCTCCCCCACACACACTGACTTTTCGCGCCGGTTTGTTTTGGAGCTTTGCCTACCCCGCAGCCTGCAGGGAGGAGGGCTCCTTCGCTCCCTCCCTCGGCACCTAAAGGCCACCTTCTGCCCATGCCCATGCAAGCTGCAATATCGATCTGCCGGCTTGGTTTCTTCCTTTGTCGCCTTCGCCTCCCACACGCCCTTGCCGGCCGGTGGGAGCGCGAGGGAGGCGACGCACAAGGCCTTGCGCGAAGGAGCCCTGCTGAGCTCGGCAGGGGGCGAGGAGGGCCTTTGCTGCTAAGCTTCTCCTCCTCCTGACTTCCTGCAGCCCTGTGGGAACAGGAGGTGGAGGAGCTGACCTGGACTGCCTGGCACAGGGGCTGGCAGCCATTGTGAGGAGGCAAAAGGGGCGGGGCCAACCGAGGCACCTTCGCGACCCCCAGAAAATGGCCCTGCGACCCCCCTGGGGGTCGCGACCCCCAGGTTGAGAACCACTGGTCTAATGAATTTGTTTCTCGCAGCAGAGTGGCAGCTCCTTCACAGCGCACTTTTGAGTAATTACAGGGATTGATTCCTTGTTCCCGTTGTTCGGTGGCCAGGCGATTTGCACACCAAAATAGGACGAGGAAGAGAGAGGGGACCAGAAGGGTCCCTGGTCTGAATGCGATTGGGAAGAGGTTTCTCCCGCCCTCCTTCTTGTTTGCACCCCCTTGGCGTTGGCTGCTGTCGAGAGTACTTCAGTCCCCAAAGTGATTGAGCTCGGATTCAGGTTGATCCTGGAGAGAGAAGAGATACTAAACATAGTTCTAAGGGCGGTTGGAGGAAAAAGCGGTGCAGCTGCTCTTCTGGTTTGTGATTAGAAACCACTCCTGACCTCTTCAGAGTTGAGATGTGAGCACCTGAGGGTTTCATCTCCTCTCTCCCACTGGTATAACACCGCACAGCTTTCCCGGCCTCGTGGGGATCAATTTCTCCGCCTTTTATGTAGTCGGGTTACAGTGGCGATAGGAGAAGTGTGGAAATTGTTTTTGGATTCCATCGTGCGGCACCTTTCTTTCGCTTTCCTCTTGGCCTGCAAAGTCCATAATCCTCTCCTGATCCAGGTATCGTTTTAAGTCCCGGCTTTTAACTTGGAGGACACTTATGGTGATATTTCTTAAACTTATTTTTATTTATTGTCATATTTTTTAAAAAAATAGTTTTTATTGATTGTAAAACTAAAATCAGGGGTTTCAGGGGTTGGCTAATGTATGCCCAGCCCGAAACACAATGTCACCTGAAAGTCCATCACAAGGGAGGGGGAAAGAAGGAGCAAGAGGCTTGAGCGGCGTCGCGTCAGAGGCCAGGCAAGAGGCGTGATGCGCAAGAGGTGTGCCGCGGTCGGCCCGTGTGGCTGGCTGTGCGGCGTCCATGATCTCTATTGGTTTTTCCAGTCGGCCGGCGCGGCGGTGCCCCTCACAGGTACCGTTGCCCCTCACAGGTACCGTCGCCCTACTGGGTGAAGAATTCTTTTGGGGTATGTCCAATATAAGACGTACCCCGAAAGTAAGACGTAGTGGGGCTTTTGGGGGTAAAAAGAAAGTAAGACATCGTCTTACTTTTGGGGAAACACGGTATTTATATACCGCCTCTCTAAGCCCGAAGGCAACTCAAGGCGGTTTACAATCGGCAATCAATGCCTCCAACACAGCAGTGTGTTCCCAACCACTGTTCCGCGGCACACTAGTGTGCTGTGAGCGATCACCTAGTGTGCCGCGGGAAAACCTCTCTTCCCCCCTTTCTTCCCCCTCCTGCCGAACTCCTGCTGCTGCTGCTTGGAAGGGGAGGAGGAGGAAGAAGGGCCGGGCGGCAGCAGCGAAGAAGGGGCCGAGGCGCCGCCTCCTTCGGCTGTTTCCCCAGCCAGCCAGCCTCCAATCGAGGGAGGGCAGGGAACGGAAGCAGAAGTGAGGAGCGCAGTCCGAGGCAAGCCCACCGGCTTCTTCTTTCAAACCGCAGGAAAGAAGGAAGGAAGGAAGGCAATCGCAGACCGAGTGAGTGCCTTCCCTTCTGGTGTGGAAGAGGGAGAGAGCCATTCAGGAAGGGAGCCACCTGGGGGTTCTGTGTGGGAAGTTTGGCCCAGTTCTATCATTGGTGGGGTTCAGAATGCTCTTTGGTTGTAGGGGAACTATAAATCCCAGCAACTACAACTCCCAAATGGCAAGGTCTATTTCCCCTGAACTCCATCTGCGTTCATATTTGGGCATATTGAGTATTCATGCCAAGTGTGGTCCAGATCCATCATTATTTCAGTCCACAGTGCTCCCTGGATATAGGTGAACTACAACTTCCAAACTCAAGGTCAATTCCCAAGCAAACCCTTTCAGTACTTTCTGTTGGTAATGAGAGTTCAATATGCCAAGTTTGGTTCAATTCCATTGTTGCAGGATGCTCTTTGATTGTGTGTTAACTATAAATCCCAGAAACTGTAACTCCCAAATGTCAAGATCTATTTTCCCCAAACTCCATCTGTGTGTGACCCTCAACATTTGGGCATATTGAGTATTCATGCCAAGTTTAGTCCTGATCCAACATTGTTTGAGTCCACAGTGCTTTGTGGATATAGGTGAACTACAACTCCAAAACTCAAGGTCAATGCCCACCAAACTCTTATAGTATTTTCTCTTGGTTATGGGAGTTCTGTGTGGGAAGTTTGTGTCTTTCTGCCATTCCTGCCAGGATATCTATGTTGTGTTCATCGAAACAGGCCCAGGTTTCACACTGAGTGAGTGTATAAATACATTTAAAAACATATTAACTATATGTATTACTGTGTTAGAGTGTCATTTTGTGTCATTTTGGTTGGCGGTGTGCCCCAGGATTTTGTAAATGTAAAAAATGTGCCATGGCTCAAAAAAGGTTGAAAAACACTGATATAGACCATATAAAAGCAATAGAAACAATAAAACCATAAAACATAAGTCCTCAGCATCTCATTACTAAAATCATTTTCCTGTCGCATCGTCTAGTTGTTCCGTGGATCTAAATTACTCTGTTACACTTTTCCCTCTCCATAGTGATACATTGTGTCCTTTACTGTCTCCAACTCTCACAAAGCATGAACCATTCCTTTCCCGAGCTGCAGATTGCTGCTGGCTCACCCGGGATGCTCTTATAGCATTCCGGGGAGGCCGAAACTGCATTCCTCTGAACCACGGATACAGAAACCCATTGGGTCCCTGTATCCGCAGATGAACAGATTGCCTCTATTTTGGTGCCATATTTTTCCTAGATTGATTACAAGACTAACTGCTACCTTACTTTTGTTCTTCGTGCCCCTACGCCCCTGGAATAACCTTGTTTAAAGAGCCAGGTTTTAACTCTTTTTTGAAATGTTAGAAGGGAAGGTGCCGATCTGATATCCCTAGGAGGGCGTTCCATAGCCAAGGGGCCACTGCTGAGAAGACCCTTTTCTCATTCTCACCAATCGCATCTGCGAATGAGGTGGGATTGAGAGCAGTTGGGCAAGTGGACGCATATAGATGTTAAATAATAGAGGACAGAGGATAGGCCCTTGGGGGACCCCACAATTAAGGGGGACCCTTTCGGAGACCATTCCTCTCCTCTTCACCCGTTGTCCTCGATCTTGGAGAAAGGAGGCCGACCCCCTAACTCCCGTCATGGCTCCCGTCTTTCTTCCAATGTGGACGTCCTCGCAAGCGCGTGACCCTGCAAGTGGCAAGCCTGGCTCTTGCCACCGCCCCCTTACAGCGGTTCAGCGCCCCCCAAATTCTCCTGAGCCTCCCAGCGCCCCCTTGGATCGCCCCACCGCCCACTTTGGGAACCACGGATCTAGAGCAAACTTGCCCTACCTAACAAATTTGAATTACTGATGAAGTTTTTTGGGGTTAACCTGGCATGATGGGAGTTGTAGTTCACTCACAAACTTTGGCATTGTGTACAATTGTACATTGACTTTTTCAAATATCCCAGGCAATTCCAGGTACTCAAGCTATTGTTACTGAACAATTTAGGATAGCCTGGCCCATAGGGGGCAGAGGCCCAGAAGTACCCCTAAAACAAGGATTTCAGCAGAACCCCTAGTGAGTTTTTTAAAGTAATCTAAAAATCCCTTTCCCAAATTATCTCACCAAAGGAGTCCGGAAGAAGATGCCACTGAGGTTTTTATTCTTGTCAGCTGAGAAGGATGACCACTGCAGTTTCCTTGTCGCAAAGCAGTTATAAAGTTACATTCAGAAGATATGCCATTTATATACGTTATACAGGGGCAGGAAATTCAAACTTTCCCGCTCCTGCACGCCGTAGGCTTCATGATGATTGGTTGGAACCTTGGAAGCCAGCTGTAGCGGGAACCAATCGTGAAACAGCGCCGCTTTTGCCCTGGCGAATGGGAAGCGAGGGACAGAAATGTGTTCAAAACAAAGAGCAGCTGGAGTTTTCTTGATTAGATCATGTCCATATGTTACTGAAGATCTGAGGCTTTGACCTTTCGGGCCAAAGCCAGTTCTTTGTTCTTGATGAAAAACAGGAATTTGTCCTTAACAACCCTTCCTTGTTGACAAAGGGCCAATATGTAGGTTTCCCATGAGAGTTTTCAGTTTTCTGGATGGTAAACAAATGAAATGTAGCCGTGTGCTGGTTTCCGAGGCCAGCAGTGACGGCCGATTATGAAAATGAAATATAGTTATACCATACGTTGTATAAACGCAGAACAAGACTAAACTCAGAGGGTCCAGCGTTTAAGGAACAAAAGGAGTCTTTCAAAATGGGGAGAAGGGAAAGTAACATCTCCAAACCAGTAAGAGTCCTCTGTCGTGCAAATTGTTCCATTGATCGGATTAAAAGTTGCAGTCAGGAATGTGGTCACATCCTGATCTCAAAACAACAGCTGAGTCACGTAGCCTTCCTCATATTATTTTATACATGGGGAGGGGGGAAAACATGCAGGGAATGGTTTACATGGGAAGGTTTCAGAGAAATACCACTACCAATATCTCATAATTATTTCATGTGCAAGAAGTAGAAAGAAAGTCCATATGGTCTTAAAAGCATCAAATCCATATACTTTGGGGAAGTCCATAATAGAAAAGTCCATCTGTGTCCTTGGGAAAACTATAAGAGATGAGTCATTTTCGCTAATAGCCTGAGGAGAGTCCAAATACAAGAAAATCCTTGGAAAACTATGTCCCCCAAACCGCTCAAGGCTTGCCCCTGTTGGCCTGTCTGCATGCAACTCCGTGCACAAAGAATCCATGGCTTCAGGTTAAGTGAGGCAAGAAAACAGAGAGGTAGAAATGGTTGGAGGTCTTTTGATGCCAAATCCCAGCCTTTGGTGCTAGAGATGCCAGACCACATGTGCAGGAAACGTTGGAACTCCCTGCTGCAGGTCAAACTAATTAGGATGCAGATGGGCTCTTTCTGGGGCTTGCCTTCACTATTTGAAAAAATTAGGACGGATAGTCAGTGTCATTTATGTGTGAAGAGAAAGCTGAAACTGTTGACCTCCCCATTAGTTTTTGCCGTCATCTCTCACACACTCGTCATCGGCTACAGACCATCAAAGGCAGCCGCAATAATGCACCGACGCCCATGCGAAAGATACGATTTATCATCTGGAAAATTGGAAAAAGTTTTCCGAAAGTGGTAATATCGAAGTCTTATGGGACTTCAAGATCCAAGCTGATAAACAACTAGAATATAATATGCCTGGCACTATTATATTTGAGAGAAAAGAAAGCCTGGATTATGGATGCGGCAGTATCAAGAGAAAGCAAAAGAGAAGGGAGAAGGCGAAGGCGTCTCAAGGCGGCAAGCTGCGATCCGGTGCCTGTGGGAAAAGAAAACAACGGTGTGCCTCGTCGCGATGGGTGCTCTGGGAGCGATTCCAGATTGACTGACAAAACATCCAAACGATATTGCTGTAGGCAGGATCACAGCGGCAATACTACAGAACGCAATGGTACTTGGAACATGTCGCTCTTTTCAATGAAACTTCACTGATTTCTAGAGTCTTGGATGGAATTTGGAATTAATAGCCCAAAACGCCAGTCATCAATGTCTGGAAGACTGTGGAGTTCAGAGTGCTCTTAGATTGCAGGTGAACTATACAGCCCGGTACCGATAAATCCTATAAATCATGGTGAATTGTCCCCAGACCTCTCTAGTATGTTTAATTACTTATCAATTCATGTTTGCTTTGTGCCATAGAAAAGAAGAGGATTATTATTCGTTTATTTAAAACTTTTATATCCCGATCTTCTCAACCTCCGTAGAGCAGTCTTTCTCAACCAGTGTGCCGTGGCACACTAGTGTGCCATGACGGACCTCCTGCTGTGCCGCGAGAAAAGCTCTCTGCCCCCCTTCCTCCCCCCTCCTGCCAAACTCCTGCTGCTTGGGGGAGGAGAAGGAAGGGCCGGGTGGCGGTGAAGAAAAAGAAGAAGGGGCCGGGGTGCCGCCTCTTTCGGCTGTTTCCCCAGCCAGCCTCCAATCCGCCATGACTCCCACCATGACTCTCGCCCCTCGCTCGCTGAAGCCGCGTGGAGGAGGAGCCCCGCCCACTGAAGTCCGTCCACCGCTCATGCTCCTCCTCTGTAGGAGAGCTGAAGCTGGGGGGGAGGGATGGGGCATGGCGCGGCCTGGCTCCCACCCCCCTCACCCAGCGGCACTCCCAGAAGCTGCTCCAGCCTTGAGGGACAGTGCCAAGCCAGCATTGTGCTGGCTCTGGCACCGCTGGCTTGGCACTGCCCCTCAAGGCTGGAGCAGCTGCTTTCGGGGGGAGGGGCCCAAACAGCTCCGCCCCTGCAGCACTTCCAGCAGCTGCTCCCAGCAGATGTCATCCCCAGCCACTACTGTGTTAGAGTGTCATTTTGTGTCATTTTGGTTGGTGGTGTGCCCCCGGATTTTTTTAATGTTAAAAGTGTGCCACGGCTCAAAAAAGGTTGAGAAACACTGCCGTAGAGGGACTCAGACCGGCTCTGTCTTGAAGCAGATGCCAATTAAAGCCAAGCCCAGATGTAAAAGGGGGTAACAAAAGATTTGTCATACAAGGAATGGGAAAGGGACTAACAAAAAAACTACCCTAACCGGCAAAACCCCACAAAAACCCAGGGAAAGCCCAAAAAATCACTGCCGGAGAATCCAAAACAAACTCAGGACGTCCTCTGTGACGTCCTTTGTGGGATGATCCAAAAGCGTAGTCTGTAACCAGTCCAGAGTCAAGGGCAGGAGAATGACGGAGGAAACGAGGAGACAGTCCAAGGTCCAACAGGTGCTAAATGTATAGGGACAACACACATCGTAATCCCCATAAATCACATTGTCAACCTCCGTCTGTTGTAATACAATACCAGTCTTTCAGCTTGAAACTCACAGAAGGTCCAGCGGAGTCCAAACCCTGCCACTAGGAACACACGGCTGTAGCTGGACAGAAAGCAGAACATTTAAACCCAAAACTCCCCACCTTTCCCAACTGCAGCAACAGCAGCAGCAGCATCTCAGCCCAAAAAGGTGGCAGAGTAAAAACTATAACTCATGAGTAAACTGGATCAGGAATATGATGCAAGATAACAGGATGCCAAGATAACAGGATACCAAGATAACAGGATACCAGACACAACTCCTTGCCCGCCGCAAGGAGTCATTTCCCAAGCCCCCAATTTATAGCCCTAAAGATCAGACTCTCCCGAAGAACACTCCCCTGGATCAGGCGATGCAGCTGCTTCCCTCTCTGCAGCTGATACCCTTTGTGAGTCTCTCCAGGCCTCCCAGCATCTCTCAAATCTTAGTGCTTCCCAGTCATTCCCAGAAGTTTCAGAGGGTCAGTCTTTGTCACTGTCAAATTCCATAAACGTATCACTACTGGAGTCAGCATTACACACATCCCTAACATCTTGAACCAAGGTCCAATCTAGCTCAGTATCACTCTCTTCTGACTCCAGTTCCTCATCTCTGTGAAAGCCCTCAAAGGATTCAGAATCTGTGGGAGATGGAAGTATCTGCCGAATTCTTTTCCTCTGTTCCAAGCCCTCATTACTGGAATTGCTTGCATTCCTTTTTCTGCCGATTGCGAAAGTGGCGGGACTGAGAGCAGCCCACCCCCCCAAAGATCTTAATAGCCTTGATGATTCATAGGGGAGAATAAATTCGGACAGGTAAATTCGGCCAGAACCGTATAGGGTTTGGTAGGTTAAAAACAGCACTTTGAATTGTACTCGGAAGCTAATTGGCAGCCCAGTACCCCGCTTCTGTTAGTAACCTGGCTGCCAAGCGTTGGACTAATTGCAGCTTCCAAGCCGTCTTCAAGGGCAACCCCACATAGAGAGCGTCGCAGTAGTCTATACAGGATGTAACCAGAGTGTGGACCACCATGGCCAACTCAGACTTCTCAGGGTATGGAGAAAGGATTAAGGGAGAGGCAGTGGGCGGGTCATGCAAATTCATGAATTGTACTCGGAAGCTAATTCACAGCCCAGTACCCCGCTTCTGTTAGTAACCTGGCTGCCAAGCATTGGACTAATTGCAGCTTCCAAGCCGTCTTCAAGGGCAACCCCACGTAGAGAGCGTCGCAGTAGTCTATACAGGATGTAACCAGAGTGTGGACCACCATGGCCAACTCAGACTTCTCAAGGTATGGAGAAAGGATTAAGGGAGAGGCAGTGGGCGGGGTCATGCAAATTCATGAATTGTACTCGGAAGCTAATTCACAGCCCAGTACCCCGCTTCTGTTAGTAACCTGGCTGCCAAGCGTTGGACTAATTGCAGCTTCCAAGCCGTCTTCAAGGGCAACCCCACGTAGAGAGCGTCGCAGTAGTCTATACAGGATGTAACCAGAGTGTGGACCACCATGGCCAACTCAGACTTCTCAAGGTATGGAGAAAGGATTAAGGGAGAGGCAGTGGGCGGGGTCATGCAAATTCATGAATTGTACTCGGAAGCTAATTCACAGCCCAGTACCCCGCTTCTGTTAGTAACCTGGCTGCCAAGCGTTGGACTAATTGCAGCTTCCAAGCCGTCTTCAAGGGCAGCCCCACGTGAAGCGTCGCAGTAGTCTATACAGGATTTAACCAGAGTGTGGACCACCATGGCCAACTCAGACTTCTCAAGGTATGGAGAAAGGATTAAGGGAGAGGCAGTGGGCGGGGTCATGCAAATTCATGAATTGTACTCGGAAGCTAATTCACAGCCCAGTACCCCGCTTCTGTTAGTAACCTGGCTGCCAGCGTTGGACTAATTGCAGCTTCAAGCCGTCTTCAAGGGCAACCCACGTGAGAGTGTCGCAGTAGTCTATACAGGATGTAACCAGAGTGTGGACCACCATGGCCAACTCAGACTTCTCAGGTTTGGAGAAAGGATTAAGGGGAGAGGCAGTGGGCGGGGTCATGCAAATTCATGAATTGTACTCGGAAGCTAATTCACAGCCCAGTACCCGCTTCTGTTAGTAACCTGGCTGCCAAGCGTTGGACTAATTGCAGCTTCAAGCCGTCTTCAAGGGCAACCCCACGTGAGAGCGTCGCAGTAGTCTATACAGGATGTAACCAGAGTGTGGACCACCATGGCCAACTCAGACTTCTCAAAGTATGGAGAAAGGATTGGGAGAGGCAGTGGGGCGGGGTCATGCAAATTCATGAATTGTACTCGGAAGCTAATTCTGGCCCAGTACCCCGCTTCTGTTAGTAACCTGGCTGCCAGCGTTGGACTAATTGCAGCTTCCAAGCCGTCTTCAAGGGCAACCCCACGTAGAGAGTGTCGCAGTAGTCTATACAGGATGTAACCAGAGTGTGGACCACCATGGCCAACTCAGACTTCTCAAAGTATGGAGAAAGGATTAAGGGAGAGGCAGTGGGCGGGGTCATGCAAATTCATGAATTGTACTCGGAAGCTAATTCACAGCCCAGTACCCCGCTTCTGTTAGTAACCTGGCTGCCAAGCGTTGGACTAATTGCAGCTTCCAAGCCGTCTTCAAGGGCAACCCCACGTAGAGAGTGTCACAGTAGTCTATACAGGATGTAACCAGAGTGTGGACCACCATGGCCAACTCAGACTTCTCAAGGTATGGAGAAAGGATTAAGGGAGAGGCAATGGGCAGGGTCATGCAAATTCCACACCAATAAAGAGAGTCAGAAACACTGAGATGTCTGTGGTGGAGGAAACACATGAAGTCTAGGATGAAATTGTCCCCGTGTGTAAACCTTCAATTGGGTGGTGGGCAGTATTGTGTACAACTCCGAAATGACAAAATCAATTCCCTCAACACAACTAGTATTCAAATTTGGGCATATCGGGTACTTGTGCCCAATTTGGTCCAGTGAATGACAATACATCCTGCATTTCAGATATTTACACGATGATTCACAACAGTCGCAAAGTCACAGTTATGAAATAGCAACGAAAATATTGTCACCACAACACTAGGACCTGTATTAAGGGGTCACAGCATTAGGAAGGTGGAGAACAACTGGGTTAAGGCCTCGGCACTTCCTCTGGTGACGGAAGAGGGCCTTTTGCCCAGACTCTTCACAGGCCTTGCCAAGTGCCAGATGAGGGCATTGCACCCAGCCAATTATTCACATATAGGAAACCTGAAATGTCAGCACAAAGCGCAAGAAGGATGGCAGTCGGAGTCCTGGGCGGAACGGAGAGGAAAACATTTGCCAGCAACACTAGCACTCTCTCAAGCAGGTTCCACTGTTTCTCTTTGAATTGTTCTGCCTCTTTAAAGAGACACCGGAGTCTAGTGCTAACTCTTTTCTGGAGAAAGCATTTGGGGTGGAAGCGGGGTTGGCTCATCACTCATCCGTCCAATTGAGGGCCCAGCCGGGAAGGCCATGAGAGCCAGCGACCAGCTGTTGAGTCCCTAGGTCACTTCCACTCTCATGTCTCCCTCCCACTGTGTCCCCCATCTGTCCCCTTCTGCTGCCACTTGTTCTTTAGTGTCTCGTTCCTTTCTCTCGCTCTTTCTCTTTCTCTCCCCTCAACCTTTCTTCCTCCCTTTGCCATGGCAACACAGTATGGAGCCCAAGTGCTTCCGAAGGGCAGAATGGAAGGATTGTGTCTTTTGAGCAAATAGCCAGTTCACCTGCAGTCAAGTCGGCACCACATTCCCATGGAGCAAAATCTCTCAGCTGCATCTCTGGCATTTAACACGCAAACACACACAAACGCTTGCCTTTCCCCGGCTGGATTTCAACTTTCGTCTTGTTATTATTTCGAAAGAGAAAACTCTCGCCGGGAGCTGAATCCGTCAAAAAAAGCAAAGTTTCCCCCCCGAAACAGAGAGGTTTTGTCCATTGTTGAGAAGATAACACACTTAGGAAGAACTGGGTTCAAAGGGAGGGAGGAATCCTCCATTGTGCATGTGGCAGGGCTCAGACCCAATCCTCATAGGTGGTCTGTGGTTTCCTCTTCTCCACACACGCATGTCGTGGACTCCACTTCGTAGCCCCATTTCTTAATATTGGCTCTGCATCTCATGGTTGGAGAGCGCAGTCTGTTTAGCACAGGGCTGCCCAGGAGGTCGATCGCAGCCGGATGGGGCGCTTCTCAGAGGGGGCGGAGCCAGGCCGCACCAAGCCCCACCCCCTCCCCCAGCTTCGGCACTCTGAGCAACTGCTCCAGCTTTGAGGAGGGCAGGGCCAAGCCAGCCTTGTGTAAGCTATGCCACCACTAGCTTGTCACTGCTTGTGTGAGAATGCTGCCACCAGGCTCCTCACGAAAACACCGATGAGGTGTCACATAACGCCATCCTTACAGCATTTACACTGGCTGCCGGTCGAGTACAGAGTCCTTTATAAGGCCCTGACCCTGACACTTAAGGCCTTGCGGGGCCAGGGTCCTACATACCTAAAAGACCGTCTGATACCATCTATCCATCCGAGAGCACCACGGCCAGCCTACGAGAACCTTCTCTGTGTCCCGGGTCTGAGAGAGGCTCATCTGGAGTCATTTTCCGTTGTGGCCCCTGTCCTGTGGAACTCTCTGCCGCCAGACCAAAGAGCCATCTTCGACCTGCCTTCATTTCTGGCGGCACTTAAGACATGGCTATTTAGAAGAGTATATGCATAAGTGACAATCAGTGACCTGGAACCTGTCTATTCCCATATTTTAACATTTTAATATTTTAAAATTTTAATATTTTAGTATTGTAGATGCCTAGCTGTGTAAGTCGCCTGGAGCACATTTGTGGAGGGCGACTCATAAATAATAAAATTAGTTAGTTAGTTAGTTAGTTAGTCAAGCCTAGAGCAGCTGCTGGGAGTGCCGAAGCCGGGAGGGGAGGGGGAGGGGCTTGGCACGGCCTGGCTCCGCCCCCCTCTGGCTTCAGCTCTAGCAGCAGCTGCTCCAGCCTTGAGGAGGGCAGGGCCAAGCCAGAGGTGGCATAGCTAGCACAAGGCTGGCTTTGCACTGCCCTCCTCGAGGCGGGGGCAGCTCCGGGGAGTCCGAGAAGCCGGGGGGGGAGGGCTTGCACGGCCTGGCTCCGCCCCCTCTGGCTTCAGCTCTAGCTGCAGCTGCTCCAGCCTTGAGGAGGGCAGGGCCAAGCCAGGGGTGGCATAGCTAGCACAAGGCTGGCTTTTGCACTGCCCTCCTCGAGGCTGGGGCAGCTGCTGGGAGTGCCGAAGGAGGGGGAGGGGCAGGGCTTGGTGCGGCCTGGCTCCGCCCCCTCTGGCTTCAGCTCTTCCAGCAGCTGCTCCAGCCTTGAGGAGGGCAGGGCCAAGCCAGGGGGTGGCATAGCTAGCACAAGGCTGGCTTGGCCCTGCCCTCCTCAAGGCTGGAGCAGCTGCTGGAAGTGCCGACGTTGGGGAGGGGGCGGGGCTTGGTGGGGCCTGGCTCCGCCCTCCTCTGGCTTCAGCTCTAGCAGCAGCTGCTCCAGCCTTGAGGAGGGCAGTGCCAAGCCAGTGGTGGCATAGCTAGCACAAGGCTGGCTTGACCTTGCCCTCCTCAAGCCTGGAGCAGCTGCTGGGAGTGCCAAAGCTGGGGAGGGGGCGGGGCTTGGTGCGGCCTGGCTCCGCCCCCCTCTGAGAAGCACCCCATCTGGCTGGGATGGACCTCCTTCGGTCCCACGATCGACTGGTCGATCGCGATCGACTTCCTGGGTAGCACTGTAATAGGTGGTCTGTGGTTTCGTCTTCTCCACACTTGCATGTCGTGGACTCCTGGTTTCCCACGTAATAGGCAGTAAGAGCACCTAAAGCTTCAGAGAGCTTCTGTTCAACCATTTCAAAGCTCCCCGCTTGGGTGGTGATGGCATGATCATCAGCATAGATTAAACTCTCTGTCCCTTCTGGCAGTGGCTGATCATTTGTGTAAATGTTAAACATTGATGGAGCAAGTTGATTTTCCCTGCAATAGGCAGTAAGAGCAGCTAAAGCTTCAGAGAGCTTGTGTTCAACAATTTCAAAGCTCCCTGCTTGGGCGGTGATGGCATGCTCGTCAGCATAGATGAAACACTCTGTCCCTTCTGGTGGTGGCTGGTCATTTGTGTAAATGTTAAACAATGATGGAACAAGCATGCTCCCTTGAGGCAGGCCATTCTTCTGTTTTCTTCACCTGCTTCTCTGGCCCTGGAACTCAACAAAAAATCTCCTATTTTGTAGCAGATTTCCTATGAAGTGGGTGAGGTGGGAGTCCTTTATGATATTACTAGCTTGGGGACCCGGTGCTGCCCAGGTTATTTGAGAAAGGCATTGTGTGCCAAGTTTGGTCCTTATCAGTTGCTTATTTGGCTTGCAGTGGTATCGGGAAGTGAGTGAAGGTACTTCAAGTCCCGTAATCCTTGGTCCATCCTCCTCCAAATTGCACCAGGATGGAAAGTGGGTCATGGGGGCTCTGTGTGCCAAGTTTGGTCTTAATCAGTCATTAAATGAGGGTCGCAGCAGTCTCGGGAAATGAGTTAAGGTACCTCAAGTCCCATCATCCGTGGTCGACCGTTCTCCAAACTGCACCCGGATGTAAAGTGGGTCATGGGGGCTTTGTGTGTGAAGTGTGATCTTCCTCAATCACTGGATGAGGGTCGCAGCGGGGTTGGGAAGTGAGTGGAGGTACTTGAAATCCCATCATCCATGGTCCCCCCCCTCCTCTAAACTGCAGTCGGGTGGAGTGTGGGTCAGGGGGGCATTGTGTGCCAAGTTTGTTCTTTATCGGTCTTGGTTCTGGGCCGTAGTGGTCTGTGTCGGAATGAAGGGTTTGAAAGTACTACAAATCCCATAATGCATGGAGGTACATCATGTCCCATCATCCATGGTCCACCCTCCACCAAACTGCAGTAGAATGTAGTGTGGGTCATAGGGGCTCTGTGTGCCAAGGTAGGTTACTGTCAATTCAGGCCATACACAATGTCCCATGAGCTGAGGCCTAGTCGGGAAAATCAAGTTAATGAAGCCTTACTGTCAATTCAGGCCTTTAACAGTATCTCATTAAGTGAGGCCTAGTCAGGAACGTCAAGTTAATGAAGCCTTACTGTCAATTTTGGGCCTGGTCTGTGATTTGTAGGGGCTACAATGTTCTGTGGGAAGTGAATCAGGTGAAGGTACTGCAAATCCCATCATTTGTGGCCCATCCTGCCCTAAACTGCACCAGGTTGTGAAGTGGGCCATTGGGCCTCTGTGTGCCAAGTGTGGTCCTGATCCATCATTGCTGTGGGCCGCAGTGACTGACTTGCCTTGAGGCCTTTCCTTTTCCCTCTGCGTCACCTTAGAATGTTGGAATGTAGATGGCCAATCTGTAACGTATGCAAATTCTCCCTCAGTGGCAACCAATCATGTTGTTTGAATGTAGGGGCTTTGATTCTTGGGTGCTGGCCAATCAGAGTCCTTTATGCAAATAATCCCACAGTGGCAACCAATCCCCTCTGTCTGTTGGAGTTCTGATGCTGGCCAATCAGAGTCCTTTATGCAAATAATCCCACAGTGGCAACCAATCGAAAAGCTGCACCTTTCTCCGCACCTCCGCACCTCCCATCTTTCGCAAACACTGACTTTTATTATATACAATACATAGATAGATAGATTTCTGGCACCTGCTTTTTAAAAAGTTATGGTTCAGAGTAACTCCCAGGTATTTATTAAAAGCAAGAGGCAGTGTTGTGGAGTTGGCCAAAGGAGAAGCCGACACTAGCACGCTGGGCTTTTCAGGAAGTGGCAGCGCCTGCTTCCTGACCTGCGGAGCTTCGGGTCTGAGCTCTCTATTGAAGTGGCAAGACCCTCCGCTCCAAGTCTTCGCCTCACCTTCTCCACAAAGCTGATTAATTCTTTGGGTGATTAAGCTCCAACCAGCCAGCAGGCCAGCCGATGCTGGCGAATTATGACAAACGAGCAAACACGATGCTAAGATCGTTTGATTTACGAGGGGGTCTTGGTCCGCCTCCCGCATCTGTAAGAGGCATCTGTTTGGCTAGATGCTGCTGTGGAATTCCTCCCTTCCCACAACCCTGTATCCAGGCCCAGATTAACACTTTTTTGCGCCCTAGGCCACACTTTGAAATTGCGCCCCCTTTAAGCCAACCTCCCGCCACCTCCAAGGTCCCCATTCCCACTGGCTGGAAAGCTCCGCTGTGCTCTGAAGGTCTCCTCGGGAGTCGGGAGGATTGGGGAGAGCGCAGAGGGTGCAAACTCGCTCCAAAGGCGCGCATGAGAGAGAGAGAGAGAGAGAGTGCGTGAGAGAGAGTGCGTGAGAGAGAGTGCGTGAGAGAGAGCGAGAGAGAGAGAGTGCGTGCGAGAGAGAGTGTGCACGAGAGAGAGAGAGCGAGGGGGGGAGAAAGCGAGAAACAGCACCAGAGAGAGAGCGTGCGTGAGACAGAAAGAGAGCGAGGGGGAGAGGGAGCGCGAGAGAGTGCAAGAGAGAGAGTGCACGAGAGAAAGAGCGAGCGAGGGAGAGAGAGCGAGGGGGAGAGCGGGGGAGAGCGTGGGGAGCGAGTGGGAGAGCACGAGGGGGGGGAGAGAGCGTAAGAGATAATGTGCGTGAGAGAGAGAGAGTGAGGGGCAAGAGAGAGCGTGCGCGCGAGAGAGCGAGAGCAGAGAGCGAGAGAGAGAGAGGCGTGCGATGAGAGAGCAAGAAAGAGAGAGAGCGAGAGAAAGAACGTGCGCGAAAGAGTGAGGGGGAGAGAGCGTGCAAGAGAGAGAGCGTGCATGTGAGAGAGAGAGAGTGAGGGGGAGAGAGAGCACGCGCGAGAGAGTGAGAGCGAGGGGAGAGAGAGAGCGCGTGAGAGAGAGCGAGAGAGAGAGCGAGAGAAAGAACGTGCGCGAGAGAGTGAGGGGGAGAGAGCGTGCAAGAGAGAGAGCGTGCATGTGAGAGAGAGAGAGTGAGAGAGAGCGAGGGAGGAGTGAGGAGAGAGAGAGAGAGAGAAAGAAAGCGAGAGAGAGAGCGAGGGGAAAGAGAGAGAGAGAGAGACGTGAGAGGAGGGGCACACAAGAGAGAGCAGAGACTTTGCCGGGAGAAGGAGCGAGGAGGGGCATGAGAAAGGGGGAAAGAGGGGCGCAGACTTGCTCCCCTAGGCCATGGCCTCATTGGCCTTATGGGTAATCCGGGCATGCCTGTATCTGGTGCCCTCTTTGCCCCTTGCCAGTAGCTTTGCCTGCAGGGTCTCACACAGGGATAAACTCCCCACCTCCGGCCTTTTAATTACCTAACTCTTCCTAATCTAGCTTTTCGGCACACTCCTCCTGCTGTCTTGTTCCTGTGCACACCGGTGGCCTGGGGAGAGCGCCGGGTACAAAGAGACGGCATCTTTCTTCTTTGCCATGTGTGCCTTTGAAAACCAAAGAGCGGAAGTCCGCTAACCTCATCCATATTAGAAAAGTCCTTGTGTCGTGTAGTCCAGTGTTTCCCAACCGCTGTTCCGTGGCACACCAGTGTGCCGTGAGCTATCAGCTGGTATGCCACTGGAAAACCTCTCTTCCCCCCTTTCTTCCCCCTCCTGCCGAACTCCTGCTGCTGCTGCTGCTTGGGGGGGAGGAAGGAGCCGAGGCACTGCCTCCTTCGGCCATTTCCCCAGCCAGCCAGCCTCCAATCGAGGGAGGGCGGGGAACGGAAGCGGAAGTGATGAGCGCAGTCCGAGGCAGGCCCACCGGCTTCTTCTTTCAAACTGCAGGAAAGAAAGAAGGAAGGCAACCGCGGACCGAGTGCGTGCCTTCCCTTCTGGTGTGGAAGAGGGAGAGAGCCATTCAGGAAGGGAGCCACCTGGGGGTTCTGTGTGGGACGTTTGGCCCAGTTCTATCATTGGTGGGGTTCTGAATGATCTTTGATTGTAGGGGAACTATAAATCCCAGCAACTACAACTCCCAAATGGCAAGGTCTATTTCCCCTGAACTCCCATCTGCGTTCATATTTGGGTGTATTGAGTATTCATTTCAAGTGTGGTCCAGATGCATCCTTATTTCAGTCCACAGTGCTCTCTGAGTGTAGGTGAACTCCAACTTCCAAACTCAAGGTCAATTCCCAAGCAAACCCTTTCAGTACTTTCTGTGGGTAATGAGAGTTCAATATGCCACATTTGGTTCAATTCCATCGTTGCAAGAGTTCAGGATGCTCTTTGATTGTGTGTTAAGTATAAATCCCAGAAACTGTTAACTCCCAAATGTCAAGGTCTATTTTCCCTAAACTCCATCTGTGTCCACATTTGGGCATATTGAGTATTCATGCCAAGTTTGGTCCTGATCCAACATTGTTTGAGTCCACAGTGCTCTCTGGATATAGGTGAACTACAACTCCAAAACTCAAGTTCAATGCCCACCAAAGTCTCTTATAGTATTTTCTCTCTTGGTTATGGGAGGTCTGTGTGGGAAGTTTGATTCCATTCCATCATTGGTGGAGTTCAGAATGCTCTTTGATTGCGGGTGAACTATAACTCCCAGCAACTACAACTCCCAAATGACAAAATCAATTTTTTTTGACTGATGGTCCCTCCTTGGGTTAGTATTAGTATGTTTTGTGGCCAAATTTGGCAGCAATTTGTCCAGTGGTTTTTGAGTTATGTTAATCCCACAAATGAACATTACATTATATATATATACTAACTGTACCCGGCATGCATTGCTGTGCCCTATTTTGGAGATGCGAGGAAGTCTGAGTATGTAAGGGTTGGAGTTGTTGTTAGTTATGGTGTTGTTGGGGCCATGGCTGTGTTGTTGTGGGTTGTTTTGATGGGTGGGATGTTGGAGTCCTGGGGAGTTGTTGGTGTGTGGTGTTGCTGGCGTTCTGCATAGCTTGTGGATATACAATGTTTTTTGTCTTTCCGTCTGCTGTGTTGATGTAGAGGTTGATGCGTGTGTGGGTGGGGTACTTTGGAAGTGAGTGGAGGTACTTGAAATCCCATTATCCATGGTGTGTCCTCCTCTAATATGCAGTCGGATGGAGTGTGGGTCATGGGGGGCATTGTTTGCCAAGTTTGGTCTTTATCGGTCTTGGTTCTTGGACACAGTGGTCTGTGGGGAATGATGGGTTTTGAAGTACTACAAATCCCATTATCCATGGAGGTACTTCAAGTCCCATAATCCATGGTCCACCCTCCTCCAAACTGTAGTAGAATGGCGTGGGTCATAGGGGCTCTGTGTGCCAAGGTAGGTTACTGTCAATTCAGGCCATACACAATGTCCCATGAGCTGAGGCCTAGTCAGGAACAGCAAGTTAATGAAGCCTTACTGTCAATTCAGGCCATACACAATGTCCCATGAGCTGAGGCCTAGTCGGGAGAATCAAGTTAATGAAGCCTTACTGTCAATTCAGAGCGTAAACAGCATTTCATTAAGTGAGGCCTAGTCAGGGAAATTAAGTTAATGAAGCCTTACTGTCAATTTTGGGAGTGGTCTGTGATTTGTAGGGGTGTAAATTTTCTGTGGGAAGTAAATTGGGTGTTTGTGTTTGTGCCTCAGCCCTTTGCCTTATCCTCCTCTGACAGTTTATTATGGGTCGGAATGTTCATGTTGGCTGGCCAGTACAGGAGTTATGCAAATCCGCCCTTTTTGGCAGCCAATCATGTTGTCAGACTGTGGAGGCTGGGAGAGTCGTTGGCAGCCCGGAGGATGCTGGGAAATGTAGGTTTTTACTCGTTGTTTTGGGGGCCTTTTAGGTTTTGGGGGGGAAGTTTCTTTGCTACAAACGTACCTTGTCTGAGGCCTATTTCTGTTGGCAAGTTTGGTGTCTGCGTTGTAAGGTTTCTCTGTTTGGGACGGTCTTTCCATGACGACTCTTCCTTTACACACACACATATATATATATAGAGAGAGAGAGAGAGCGCACAACAGTGCAGGCAGAAAAGCAAACATCACAGGGAAGCATGTCTGTGTAGGAGGGTGAACATTAGGAAGAACTTCCTGACTGTGAGAGCTGTTCAGCAGTGGAACTCTCTGCCTCAGATTGTGCTTCCGTCTGGCTGCTCTCTTTCCAGCCGGCTTCCCTGAGGACCGGGTACGTTTTCGTGTTTACGTTTACCAACTATTAGTACATTTGGCATTGGCTGGATGTGATAGCCTTTCTAGTGACTGTGTATCAACTCTCCTGTTCAGCCCCAGGTTTCACACTGAGTGTATACATACATTTAAAAACATATTAACTATATGTATTACTGTGTTAGAGTGTCATTTTGGTTGGTGGTGTGCCCCAGGATTTTGTAAATATAAAAAGTGTGCCATGGCTCAATAAAGGTTGGGAAACACTGTCCATAGGCAGGCTTCCGATGGAAAACGAAACTGCAGCCTTTGATGTCATACCATTGTTGACATTGGAACGAGGTTCAGTGCTGTGAGCTATCAGGGTATCTCTCCGTAGCTGATCTGAAAGAGGGGATTAGACCCATTCATGGCGGAGATGGACAAGTGTTGTCTCCTAATCCTTGGCGGGAGGAACCGCCCTTTAATCTCTGGTTTACAGACCTGTGAAGCGCACATCGACAGATAACTCCCAGACTCTGTCTCTTGCATTTCGACAAGACTAGCTAAGGGCAAGATGGAACCGCGGCCGGGAAGGGAGAGGCATAGTGGCAAACTCGCAGCCGAACGTGTTGTAATAAAGACAGTTTATGAGCCTTGTGGACAGAGGCATCGAGAGAGATGCAGTGAAGCAGATGCCCAATCCGCAAGCCAAGTATTTAGCCCAAAATGTCACTTAGGAACCTGAATGGTTAAAACAGAGATGGGGATCCCGTGGTTCTCCAGATGCTGCAGCGTTGCAGCGCTCCTCGCCATTTGCTAGGTAGCACTGATGGGACACTGATTTCCTACTCTGCTTTATGATAGACTAGCTTGGGGACCCGGCGCTGCCCGGGTTATTTGAGAAAGGCATTGTATGCCAAGGTTGGTCCTTGTCAGTTGTTTATTTGGCTTGCAGTGGTCTCAGGAAGTGAGTGAAGGTACTTCAAATCCCATAATCCATGGTCCATCCTCCTCCAAATTGCAACAGGATGTAGAGTGGATCATGGGGGCTCTGTGTCCCAAGTTTGGTCTTGATCAGTCATTGGATGAGGGTCGCAGCAGTCTCCGAAAATGAGTAAAGGTACTTCAAGTCCCATCATCCGTGGTCCACCGTCCTCCAAACTGCACCAGGATGTAGAGTGGGTCATGGGGGCTCTGTGTGCCAAGTTTGGTCTGCATTGGTCATTGGATGAGGGTCACAGTGGTTTCAGTAAGTGAGTGAAGGTACTGCAAGACCCATCATCCATGGCCCACCCCCCTTAGAACTGCAGCAGGATGTAGAGTGGGTCATGAATACTCTGTGTGTCAAGTTTGGGCCAGGTCTGTGATTTGTAGGGGCTGCAGTGGTCTGTGGGAAGTGAATCGGGTGAAGGTACTGCAAATCCCATCATTTGTGGCCTATCCTGCCTTAAACTGCACCAGAATGTAAAATGGGTCATGGGGGATTTGTGTGCCAAGTTTGGTTCTGATCCGTCATTGGTGTGGGCCACAGTGCTGTAAGGAAGTGAGTTTAAGTACTGCAAGTCCCGTCATCCATGGTCCATCCTCACTCAAACTGCACCAGGATGTAGAGTGGGTCTTGAGGGTTCTGTGTGCCAAGTTTGGTCTTGTTCTCTCATTGTTTGGGGTCGCAAAGGGGTCGCAATGTGTTTTGGCCTGAAACTCCCACCATGCCTGACTGCCTGAGGCCTTTTCCTTACCCCCTCTGCCACTTTAGAGCGTCGGAATGTTCGTGTTGCCGACTGCCTCAGGCCTTTGCCTTATCCTCCTCTGGCAGTTTAGAGGGTTGGAATGTTCGTGTTGGCTGGCCAATAGAGGCGTTATGCAAATACTCCCTCACTGGCAACCAATCATGTTGTCAGAATGTAGAGGCCGGGAGCCAATCAGAACGCTGCCACATACATACAAACACACACACACACACATACAAACATTCAGCTTTATTAAGGTACTAGCTGTACCCGGCACGCGTTGCTGTGCCCTTTTTAGGAGATGCGAGAAAGTCCAATCATCCACGGTGTGCCCTCCTCTAAACTGCAGTTGGATGGAGTGTGGGTCATGGGGGGGCATGGTGTGCCAAGTTGGGTCTTTATTGGTCTTGGTTCTGGGCCACAGTGGTCTGTGGGGAATGATGGGATTTGAAGTACCACAAATCCCATTTTCCATGGTGGTACTTCAAGTCCCATCATGCATGGTCGGGGCTCTGTGTGCCAAGGTAGGTTACTGTAAATTCAGGCCATACACAATGTCCCATGAGCTTAGGCCTAGTTAGGAACAGCAAGTTAATGAAGCCTTACTGTCAATTCAGGCCATACACAGTGTCCAATGAGCTGAGGCCTAGTCGGGAGAATCAAGTTAATGAAGTCTTACTGTCAATTCAGAGCGTAAACAGCTTCCCAGTAAGTGAGGGCTAGTTAGGGAAATCAAGTTAATGAAGTCTTACTGTCAATTTAGAGCGTAAACAGCTTCCCAGTAAGTGAGGGCTAGTTAGGGAAATCAAGTTAATGAAGTCTTACTGTCAATTTAGAGCGTAAACAGCTTCCCAGTAAGTGAGGGCTAGTTAGGGAAATCAAGTTAATGAAGCCTTACTGTCAATTTTGGGCGTGGTCTGTGATTTTTTGGGGTGTAAATTTTCGGTTGGAAGTGATTTGGGTGTTTGTTTTGGGGATTGGCTCAGGCCTTTTCCTTATTCTGTTTTGGCAGTTTATTATGGATCGGAATTTTCATGTTGGCTGGCCAGTGCAGCAGTTATGCAAATCCGCCCTTATTGGCAGCCAATCATGTTGTTTAGAATGTAGAGGCTGGGTGAGTCTTTGGCTGCCCCGGAGGATGCTGGTAAATGTAGTTTTATTTTTACTCGTTGTTTTGGGGGCCTTTTAGGTTTTTTGGGGGGGGAGTTTTTGCTACAAACGTACCTTGCTTGAGGCCTATTTCTGTTGGCAAGTATTGTGTTTCTGCGTTGTAAGGTTTCTTTGTTTGAGGTATACATCACATGACGTGAAGCCATTTATATAATAGATACAGATAGAGAGGGGGCGGGGAGAGATTATGGTCCATATTAAGATGGGAAGCCTTTGCCTTTGTTTATGTAGTATCTGTCTTTGTTAATGGTATAACAGCTTAGAATATTTGCCATATATGTGTTGGTCCGCCCTGAGTCCCCTCGGGGAGATAGGGTGGAATATAAATAAAGTCTATTATTATTATGGTCCGTACATTGCACACCTATGATAACTCACCACACTTGTTATCATTCCACTAAGGTTTTGGAATCGGCCTGGTGGGAGGAATAGATTTTATTTCACTAGGTGATTTTAAACCGTGCATGTCCTCTCTGTCTCTTTGGCATTTCATATAGCCGATTGTAAGCCTGGGAGTAAGGCTAGTGCGACTGACCCGGCTCTCTCAAATCCTGCGTGCCTCGGGCAAAAACGTAGAGTCGTTTCCTAGATTTGTATTCCTGATGAAAGGAGCTGGAACGGACGGAGCCAAATGCCTACCGATTTCACCATGTGCTTAACAAAAGCCAGAACTCTGTTGAATATGGAAAGGAGAGCTAAGTACTCCCGTCCTTCGTTGCCAGCTCTCTGGGAAGTGCGGGGAGCGTTTATATCAACTATTCTGTTTTCTAAATAGTGGCAGATTAATAGCGGTAACCCACCGTGTTCATTTCTCAGTTTAATAAGCAGAGATATAAACATTCCTCGCATGCAGCCTCTTCATTCATCCTTTGCAACACGAACAAACACATCATTTCACCGGAGTCGCTTGACTCAATCGTTCCCAGCTTTGGAACAAGCTGGTTTGAACGGGTTCCCTATATTGGCGACTTCTGAAAAAGGACAACTCGGATCATAGAATCATATAATACACTAGCTGTACCCGGCACGCGTTGCTGTGCCCTATTTAGGAGATGCGAGAAAGTCTGAGTATGTAAGGGTTGGAATTGTTGTTAGTTATGGTGTTTTTGGGGCCATGGCTGTGTCATTGTGGGTTGTTCTGGTGGGTGGGATGTTGAAGTCCTGGGGAGTTGTCGGTGTGTGGTGTTGCTGGCGTTCTGCATAGCTTGTGGATATACAATGTTTTTTGTCTTTCCGTCTGCTGTGTTGATGTAGAGGTTGATGCTTGTGTGGGTGGGGTACTTTGGAAGTGAGTGGAGGTACTTGAAATACCATTATCCATGGTGTGTCCTCCTCTGAACTGCAGTCGGATGGAGTGTGGGTCATGGGGGTCATTGTGTGCCAAGTTTGGTCTTTATCGGTCTTGGTTCTGGGCCACAGTGGTCTGTGGGGAATGATGGGTTTTGAAGTAGTACAAATCCCATTATCCATGGAGGTACTTCAAGTCCCATAATCCATGGTCCACCCTCCTCCAAACTGTAGTAGAATGTAGCGTGGGTCATAGGGGCTCTGTGTGCCAAGGTAGGTTACTGTAAATTCAGGCCATACACAATGTCCCATGAGCTGAGGCCTAGTCAGGAACAGCAAGTTAATGAAGCCTTACTGTCAATTCAGAGCGTAAACAGCATTCCATTAAGTGAGGCCTAGTCAGGGAAATTAAGTTAATGAAGCCTTACTGTCAATTTTGGGCGTGGTCTGTGATTTGTAGGGGTGTAAATTTTCTGTGGGAAGTGAATTGGGTGTTTGTGTTTCTGCCTCTGCCCTTTGCCTTATCCTCCTCTGACAGTTTATTATGGGTCGGATTGTTCATGTTGGCTGGCCAGTACAGGAGTTATGCAAATCCGCCCTTATTGGCAGCCAATCATGTTGTCAGAATGTAGAGGCTGGGAGAGTCGTTGGCAGCCCCGGAGGATGCTGGGAAATGTAGGGGTTTTTTTACTCGTTGTTTTGAGGGCCTTTTAGGTTTTGGGGGCCTTTTAGGTTTTGGGGGGGAAAGTTTCTTTGCTACAAACCTACCTTGCTTGAGGCCTATTTCTGTTGGCAAGTTTGGTGTTTCTGTGTTGTAAGGTTTCTCTGTTTGGGACGGTCGTTCCATGACGGGAACCCCTTTATATAATAGATTTGGATCTTGTTGGCCTTGCTTCTCCCAGGCCTCATTGCCATTGGCTGTTTCAAGGAGTTGGGAATTGCAGTTGCACATCCTCAAGTTTATGGATTCAGAAAGCAGACTATGCTTTGTTCTCGAAGGCTTTGGAGTTCTGAATTGCTGAGTTGCTGTGAGTTTTCGAAGCTGTCTGGCCCGTAGAGCCCCAAGCAGGAAGCAGCCAGGCTTTGAAGCTGCCAAGCCATTCAGTGCTAATCAAGCTGGCCAATAGCAACATTCAGGAGTGCATGCCCGGATTACCCATAAGGGCAACGAGGCCATGGCCTAAGGGCGCAAGCCGAGGTGGGGGCGCAGATCACGGACCAAAAAAAAAATCTGGTCTGCGCCCCTCTTTCCCCCTTTCTCATGCCCCTCCTCGCTCCTTCTCCCGGCAAAGTCTCTGCTCTGTCCCCTACGTCTCTCTCTCTCTCGTGCTCTCTCTCTCTCTCGGGCGCGTGCTCTCTCTCTCTCGGGCGCGTGCTCTCTCTCTCGCTTGCGCTCTCTCTCGCTCTCTCTTACGCGCTCTCTCGTTTGCGCTCTCTCTCTCGCCCTTTGTCTCGCGCTCTCTCACGCTCTCTCTCTCGCACGCTTTCTCTCTTTCTTGCACGCTCTCTCTCTCTCGCGCGCGCTGTCTCTCTCTCATGCGCTTTCTCTCACGTGCTCTCTCACGCGCTCTATCTTTCGCTATCTCGCTCTCTTTTGCGCTGTCTCTCTCGCTCTCTCTCACGCTCTATCGCGCGCGGTCTCTCTCGCACTCTCTCTTGTGCGCTCTCTCTCTCTCGCCCTCTTGTGTGCTCTCTCTCTCGTGCGCTCTCTGTCGCGCGCTCTCTCTCTCTTTCTTGCACTTTCTCTCTCTCTCTCTCTCGTGCGCACCTTTGGAGCACGTTTGCACCCGCTGCGCTCTCCCCAAGCTCTCGACTCCCGAGGAGACCTTCAGAGCACAGCAGAGCTGTCCAGCCGGTGGGAATGGGGACCTTGGAGGTGGCGGGACGTTGGTTTAAAGGGGACGTAATTCCAAAGTGTGGCCTAGGGCGCAAAAAAGTGTTAATCTGGGCCTGCAGGGGTATCCAAAATTTTAAAACCGATGGCCAGTTCATGGTTGCTCAGACTGTTGGTAAGGATCGGTGCAAATGGTAAGGATCGCTGTAACCCTACAGCATCTGGTTGGACCTTTTGGTGTCCCTAAGCAAAATAGCTGCCTGGTCCTAGAGCTGTGAGGCCGGCCCGTCTCGTCAGATTCGGCCAGAGCGCTCAACCAGGCTCCATCGTTGCCCACACAGGCTGATCTCTTGCAGCTGGATCGACCTTTTGGCTCTGGCACAACCACACATGTATTACAACAGTCTGAGAAGGCCCCAAGGAAGGCTTTTGCGGTATTCTCTCTATAAACGTAGGATGCCGATACTCCTCCTGGGACCACCCAAAATTCAGTGTTGGCATCCAGATGATGCTGTGAGACTTTGGAATAATCGCAGGAGCCGGACACCCCGACCGTGTGTTCTTTTCCCCACCTGTCTTTGTTTCCCAAAGGCTCCCACTGTATCTAAATAGGGCGGCCTCCAGCTGTTCCGCCAAAGGAGTCTTTCCCCTTCCGCGCACAAGCCCCGGGTGATATAATTAATATTGATGGCGGGGCGGAGGAGTGACTGTGCGGCGGCTCGAGAGCGTCTCCGTTGGATCTCCGGGCTGACGGAGTCTCCATGGCAACATACACCTCAACCTCATGCAGAATTCATGTTGGCCTTTCCCTTCCTGGCGGCAGCGTGCTTCTCTCGCCTTCCTCTTCATCACTCTCCTCGGCATCCGTGAGCGATGTCTCGTTTGGGCTTCCCATGTCCAAGGTTCTCTCTGGAAGCAATGCTGCCCAAGTGCAAGGTTCCCTCTGGAAGTAAAGCTGCCCAAGTGCAAGGTTCCCTCTGGAAGTAATGCTGCCCAAGTGCAAGGTTCCCTCTGGAAGTAATGCTGCCCAAGTGCAAGGTTCCCTCTGGAAGCAATGCTGCCCAAGTGCAAGGTTCCCTCTGGAAGCAATGCTGCCCAAGTGCAAGGTTCCCTCTGGAAGTAATGCTGCCCAAGTTCAAGGTTCCCTCTGGAAGTAATGCTGCCCAAGTGCAAGGTTCTCTCTGGAAGCAATGCTGCCCAAGTGCAAGGTTCCCTCTGGAAGTAATGCTGCCCAAGTGCAAGGTTCCCTCTGGAAGCAATGCTGCCCAAGTGCAAGGTTCCCTCTGGAAGCAATGCTGCCCAAGTGCAAGGTTCCCTCTGGAAGCAATGCCCAAGTGCAAGGTTCCCTCTGGAAGTAATGCTGCCCAAGTGCAAGGTTCTCTCTGGAAGCAATGCTGCCCATGTGCAAGGTTCTCTCTGGAAGCAATGCTGCCCACGTGCATGGTCCCTCTGGAAGTAATGCTGCCCAAGTGCAAGGTTCCCTCTGGAAGCAATGCTGCCCAAGTGCAAGGTTCCCTCTGGAAGCAATGCTGCCCAAGTGCAAGGTTCCTCTGGAAGCAATGCTGCCCAAGTGCAAGGTTCCCTCTGGAATTAATGCTGCCCAAGTGCAAGGTTCCCTCTGGAAGTAATGCTGGCCAAGTGCAAGGTTCCTCTGGAAGCAATGCTGCCCAAGTGCAAGGTTCCTTCTGGAAGCAATGCTGCCCAAGTGCAAGGTTCCCTCTGGAAGCAATGCTGCCCAAGTGCAAGGTTCCCTCTGGAAGTAACGCTGCCCAAGTGCAAGGTTCCCTCTGGAAGTAATGCTGCCCAAGTGCAAGGTTCCTTCTGGAAGTAATGCTGCCCAAGTGCAAGGTTCCTTCTGGAAGTAATGCTGCCCAAGTGCAAGGTTCCCTCTGGAAGTAACGCTGCCCAAGTGCAAGGTTCCCTCTGGAAGTAACGCTGCCCAAGTGCAAGGTTCCCTCTGGAAGTAAAGCTGCCCAAGTGCAAGGTTCCGTCTGGAAGTAACGCTGCCCAAGTGCAAGGTTCCCTCTGGAAGTAACGCTGCCCAAGTGCAAGGTTCCTCTGGAAGTAACGCTGCCCAAGTGCAAGGTTCCCTCTGGAGTAACGCTGCCCAAGTTCAAGGTTCCCTCTGGAAGTAACGCTGCCCAAGTGCAAGGTTCCCTCTGGAAGTAAAGCTGCCCAAGTGCAAGGTTCCTCTGGAAGTAAAGCTGCCCAAGTGCAAGGTTCCCTCTGGAAGTAACGCTGCCCAAGTGCAAGGTTCCCTCTGGAAGTAAAGCTGCCCAAGTGCAAGGTTCCCTCTGGAAGTAATGCTGCCCAAATGTAAGGTTCCCTCTGGAAGTAACGCTGCCCAAGTGCAAGGTTCCCTCTGGAAGTAACGCTGCCCAAGTGCAAGGTTCCCTCTGGAAGTAAAGCTGCCCAAGTGCAAGGTTCCTTCTGGAAGTAATGCTGCCCAAGTGCAAGGTTCCTTCTGGAAGTAAAGCTGCCCAAGTGCAAGGTTCCTTCTGGAAGTAATGCTGCCCAAGTGCAAGGTTCCTTCTGGAAGTAAAGCTGCCCAAGTGCAAGGTTCCTTCTGGAAGTAAAGCTGCCCAAGTGCAAGGTTCCTTCTGGAAGTAAAGCTGCCCAAGTGCAAGGTTCCTTCTGGAAGTAAAGCTGCCCAAGTGCAAGGTTCCTTCTGGAAGTAATGCTGCCCAAGTGCAAGGTTCCTTCTGGAAGTAATGCTGCCCAAGTGCAAGGTTCCTTCTGGAAGTAAAGCTGCCCAAGTGCAAGGTTCCCTCTGGAAGTAAAGCTGCCCAAGTGCAAGGTTCCTTCTGGAAGTAATGCTGCCCAAATGTAAGGTTCCCTCTGGAAGTAACGCTGGCCAAGTGCAAGGTTCCTTCTGGAAGTAAAGCTGCCCAAGTGCAAGGTTCCCTCTGGAAGTAACGCTGGCCAAGTGCAAGGTTCCTTCTGGAAGTAATGCTGCCCAAATGTAAGGTTCCTTCTGGAAGTAATGCTGCCCAAGTGCAAGGTTCCTTCTGGAAGTAAAGCTGCCCAAGTGCAAGGTTCCTTCTGGAAGTAACGCTGCCCAAGTGCAAGGTTCCCTCTGGAAGTAAAGCTGCCCAAGTGCAAGGTTCCTTCTGGAAGTAATGCTGCCCAAATGTAAGGTTCCATCTGGAAGTAAGGCTGGCCAAGTGCAAGGTTCCCTCTGGAAGTAACGCTGGCCAAGTGCAAGGTCCCTCTGAAGTAACGCTGCCAAGTGCAAGGTTCCTCTGGAAGTAACGCTGCCCAAGTGCAAGGTTCCTTCTGGAAGTAATGCTGCCCAAGTGCAAGGTTCCTTCTGGAAGTAATGCTGCCCAAGTGCAAGGTTCCTTCTGGAAGTAATGCTGCCCAAATGTAAGGTTCCCTCTGGAAGTAAAGCTGCCCAAGTGCAAGGTTCCTTCTGGAAGTAAAGCTGCCCAAGTGCAAGGTTCCTTCTGGAAGTAATGCTGCCCAAATGTAAGGTTCCCTCTGAAGTAATGCTGCCCAAGTGCAAGGTTCCTTCTGGAAGTAAAGCTGCCCAAGTGCAAGGTTCCTTCTGGAAGTAATGCTGCCCAAATGTAAGGTTCCCTCTGGAAGTAATGCTGCCCAAGTGCAAGGTTCCTTCTGGAAGTAATGCTGCCCAAATGTAAGGTTCCCTCTGGAAGTAATGCTGCCCAAGTGCAAGGTTCCTTCTGGAAGTAATGCTGCCCAAATGTAAGGTTCCCTCTGGAAGTAATGCTGCCCAAGTGCAAGGTTCCTTCTGGAAGTAATGCTGCCCAAGTGTAAGGTTCCCTCTGGAAGTAAAGCTGCCCAAGTGCAAGGTTCCTTCTGGAAGTAATGCTGCCCAAATGTAAGGTTCCCTCTGGAAGTAACAGTGCCCAAGTGCAAGTTTCCCTCTGGAAGTATTTATTTATTTATTTATTTCCGGCATTTTACCCCGCTCTTCTCAACCCCCGAGGGGGGACTCAGGGCGGCTTCCAAAAAGGCACAATTCACAGTATAACACATAAAACACAGTATAACCCCCCAAACATTACACATTAAAATACAATTACATCAACATATCATACACATTCATTTAAGTTTTTTAAAAAAACAAAAAAAAAACCAAGAAAACCAACCAACAAACAAACAAACAAACAAACACCACAGTGTTCCGTCCATAAAAGTATTGAGCCCTATTCATAAAACTTTCCATTAAAATCCAGTCTAAAATGCTGCCTTCTGCTAGTGTCCAAACGCCTGGTCCCATAGCCAGGATTTTACTTTTTTCCTGAAAGTAACGTTGCCCAAGTGCAAGGTTCCCTCTGGAAGTAACACAGTAATACATATAGTTAATGTGTTTTTAAATGTATTTATACACTCAGTTTGAAACCTGGGCCTGTTTCGATGAACACAACATAGAGTTATAGTTCACGCGCAATCAAAGAGGACTCTGAACTCCACCAATGATGGAATGGAATCAAACTTCCCACCCAGAACCCCCAGAACCAAGAGAAAATACTATAAGAGTTTGGTGGGCATTGACCTTGAGTTTTGGAGTTGTAGTTCCCGTCCATCCAGAGAGCACTCTGGACTCAAACAATGTTGGATCAGGACCAAACTTGGCCTGAATCCTCAATATGGCCAAATGTGAACACAGATGGAGTTTGGGGAAAATAGACCTTGACATTTGGGAGTTACAGTTTCTGAGATTTATAGTTAACACACAATCAAAGAGCATCCTGAACTCTTGCAACAATGGAATTGAACCAAACTTGGCATATTGAACTCTCATTACCAACAGAAAGTACTGAAACGCAGATGGAGTTCAGGGGAAGTAGAGCTTGACATTTGGGAGGAAGGCTGAGAAAGGCTGGCGAGGGAGTCCCTCGTGGAATCCCGCCTGCCCTTCATTCCTCCGAGCGTCCTCCTGCTAGGCCCCGACCCTTTGCCCCCGTGAAGGAAGGCCTCTTCTCCCCTTTAGGGCCCTTCCTCCTCGAGGGGCTTCGGGGGGGGGGGGACGGGCCGAGGGGAAGGGCGCCCCAGGACCTGTGCTGGGACGCAGCAGAACCGAGCCGTAGTGCCTCCGGAAGCAGCTGGCTCCTTTGCTTCCTTTACCACCGCAGGAGGAAGGTGCATGCGGGACCTAGTGCGCATGCGCCCAGATAAGCACACTTCCACTTCCGCCTCCGTCCCCACTCTCCCTCGATTGGAGGCTGGCTGGGGAAACTGAGGCGGCGCCCTGGCCCTTCCTTCTTTTTCTTCACCGCCGCCCGGCCCTTCCTCCCCCCCCCAAGGAGCAGCAGCCAGGGGCGGTCCTACCGGTAGGCAAAGGACGCGGCCGCGTGGGGCGCCATCTGGGTACAGGGTGCATTCCCCCGCCCACCAGGCGTCCTTTGCCTACTGAGCCTCCTCCTCGGCGGTCTCGAAGGCTCCTTGGCCTTCGAAGGCTTCTCTTTGCGCTTCCTGGTTCCTGGTTCCCGCTGCCGGCTCCTCCCACGGGGCATTGCAGAGGGCGGGGGAGCGCTCTCCCTTGCCCTCTGCAATGCCCCGTGGGAGGAGCCAGCAGTGGGAGCCCGAGAGAGCGAGAGGAGGGGCCTTCGAAGGCTCCTCTTCACGCTTCCTGGTTCCCGCTGCCGGCTCCTCCCACGGGGCTTTGCAGAGGAACGATGGAAGGTTCAGTGCAGCCAAACTGACATGGCTCAATGCTACGGAATCCCAGGAGTTGTAGTTTGCACTCTACGTCAAAGAAGGCTAATGACTTTGTCAAACTATAAGAATTCGAATACTAATATTGTGCTATGCTAATAATTATAATAGATTGTATGGACACATAATATTGATCATCATATTGCCATAGAATATAATAAAAATACAATATAACAATACGATAATGATATATTTTATTACATGTAATATTCCAAACAATATTGCAGTATAGTGGTATTGTACAAAATAGTAATATATAATATGTTATTTTACTTTATTTTGGGTTATTTGAGTTTTATAGGAGTAATGAAAATATTTAGTAGAGGATAATTTTATTTAAATAAATAATTTTATGTATTATTTTATAATAATAATAATATAATAGAATGTTATATTATATTATAATGTCAATGTATTGTAATATAATTATATTGTAATGTAGTATAATATAGTTATGATATAATATAGTATAAGTATGGTATAATATATTGCAGTGTTTCCCAGCCAGTGTGCCATGAGCAATCATCAGGTGTGCCGTGGGAAACTGGAACCCCCAATAACCTTTCTTTCAAACTCAAAGTCAATTCCCAAGCAAACCCTTTCAGTACTTTCTGTTGGTAATGAGAGTTCAAAATGCCAAGTTTGGTTCAATTCCATTGTTGCAAGAGTTCAGGATGCTCTTTGATAGTGTGTTAACTATAAATCCCAGTAACTGTAACTCCCAAATGTCAAGGTCTATTTTCCCCAAACTCCATCTGTGTTCACATTTGGGCATATTGAGTGTTCATGCCAAGTTTGGTCCTGATCCAACATTGTTTCAGTCCACAGTGCTCTCTGGATATAGGTCAGTGTTTCTCAACCTGGGGGTCGGGACCCCTGGAGGGGTCACGAGGGGGTGTCAGAGGGGTCACCAAAGATCATCACAAAACACAGCATTTTCTGTCAATCATGGGGTGTGTGTGTGGGAAGTTTGGCCCATTTCTATCTTTGGTGGAGTTCAGAATGCTCTTTGATTGTAGGTGAACTATAAATCCCAGCAACTACAACTCCCAAATGTCAAGTCTATTTTCCCCAAACTCGACCAGTGTTCACATTTGGGCATATTGATATTCATGCCAAGTTTAGTCCAGATCCATCATTGTTTTGAGTTGACAGTTCTCTCGGGATGTAGGTGAACTACAACTCCAAAATTTAAGGTCAATGCCCACCAAACCCTTCCAGTATTTTCTGTTGGTCATGGGAATTCTGTGTCCCAAGTTTGGTTCAATTCCTCCATTTGTGGGGTTCAGAATGCTCTTTGATTGTAGGTGAACTATAAATCCCGGCCACTACAACTCCCAAATGAATAATCTCTCCCTCCAATCCCACCAGTATTCAAATTTGGGCATATTGGGTATTTGTGCCAAATTTGGTCCAGTGAATGAAAATACATCCTGCATATCAGATATTTACATTACGATTCATAACATTAGCAAAATCACAGTTGTGAAGTAGCATTGAAATAATTATATGATTGGGGGTCACTACAACACGAGGAACTGTATTAAGGGGTCACGGCATTAGGAAGGTTGAGAACCACTGATATAGGTGAACTACAACTCCAAAACCCATGGTCAATGCCCACCAAACTCTTATAGTATTTTCTCTTGGTTATGGGAGTCCTGTGTGGGAAGTTTGTGTCTCTCTGCCATTCCTGCCAGGTTATCTATGTTGTGTTCATCGGAACAGGTCCAGGTTTCAGACTGAGTGTATAAATACATTGAAAAACATATTAACTATATGTATTACTGTGTTCGAGTGTCATTTTGTGTCATTTTGGTTGGTGCTGTGCCCCAGGATTTTGTAAATGTAAAAAGTGTGCCGCGGCTCAAAAAAGGTTGAAAAACACTGATATATTGTATATACATTGATACAATATAATACTACTAATGGTATTGTGATATTATAATTGTATATTTGTTTTACATGGGGGGGGGGGAAATAATGTTTTTGGGGGGCGCCAAAATAATGTTCGCTTACCATTTAAAATTACCTTAGACTGCCCCTGGCAGCATCAGGAGTTCAGCAGAAGGGGGAGACAGGGGGGGGAAGAGAGGTTTTTCCGCGGCACAGCAGGTGATCCGTCACGGAACAATAGTGTGCCGCGGAACAGCGGTTGGGAAGCACTGTCTTAGGTTACCCTGGGAGTTGTCATTTTGGAAGGCACTTAGAGAGACCTAGCCCGCGCCCTTGAAGTACAGCCGAAATGTCTAAGCGGGTCAACAAACCGCAAGTCAAATCAAATGAGTAAATATATCCCTTTTGCGTTTGGTTGGCTTCATTCAGCCTCCCTGAGGGATGTGGGCTTTTGAGAGGTATTAACGAAATCCCTTGTTTTGAGGAAGTGTGTGGGTTTGGGTTGTGTTTTTGTTTTGTTTTGGAGTTTATCTTCGTATTCGTGTAGATTGGCTTCGGCTTGGCGTTTGGATCCGTCTTGCCTTGACGGCCATCAATACCCATTAGAGGTAGAGCGAAGCCTACTCAATTAAGCAGCCCGCTTCCAACCCCCTGCTGTCCTGACTCAATTGCATTCAGCAAAATATTCCCCAGCGCTTCCAGCTGCGCCGCTTTCAGCAGAAGCTTGACCCTCCTTCTTGTCTAAGACGGTTAGCTAGACGGACGTTGTTTGGCTGGAGAACTGACCTCAACTCTCCCCTCCTTCTCACTTTCCTTCAAACATTCAGCCATTGTATCTGTTGACTTTATGCAGCACGTTTTTCCCTGTTTCTTTGTATATTGGGAAAGTCACTGGTGACAATGAACCTAATATATTCCAACTCTGTCACTCCTTCCCACCTGCTACTACGGAGGCTGTTTTGGTCCTGAACCGGTGCTTGGCCGCTGTGTCGGACTGGATGAGGGCGAACAAATTGAAATTGAATCCAGACCAGACAGAGGCACTCCTGGTCACTCGAAAGGCCGAACAGGGCATAGGGTTACAGCCTGTGTTGGACGGGGTTACACTCCCCTGAAACGCAGGTTCGCAGTCTGGGTGTGATCCTGGACTCATCGCTGAGCCTGGAACCCCAGGTTTCGGCGGTGACCAGGGGAGCATTCGCACAGCTAAAACTTGCGCGCCAACTGCGCCCGTACCTTGGGAAGTCTGACTTGGCCACGGTAGTCCACGCTCTGGTTACATCCCGTATAGATTACTGCAACGCCCTCTACGTGGGACTGCCTTTGAAGACTGCTCGGAAGCGTCAACTGGTTCAACGGACAGCAGCCAGGTTGATAACAGGAGCGGCACTCAGGGAGCGCACAACACCTCTGTTGTGCCAGCTCCACTGGCTACCAGTTTGCTACCGGGCACAATTCAAAGTGCTGGCTTTGGCCTTTAAAGGCCTTAACGGTTCTGGTCCAACTTACATGTCCGAACGCATTCTTCGGCGTCGAGTATTTATGTCACAGCGGATAGGCAACAGAAATATAGAAGTTTAATTCCCCATCGGCCCAAAAACTCCAGTCTCTGTTCGAGTGAATAATGAAACTCTCATTCAATTCAAAAGGTAAATATATAACTTTGTATTGAATTGTATTTAACAATAACTGGCAAAACATTGAAAAACAACAGCCATCACAGCTACCTTTCTAAACATCCTTTCCTCACAGATATTAAATCCCAACTGACAAATCCCAACTGTCACTTTGTAACTGACATTTCTCAAGGTTCCATTTAGCAGTCTTGAGACAGCGCCATCTGGTGTCAAACATGTCACACTGCAGGTCATCTCAAACTGCGAAAATATATCTTGTGCTGACTCATGAATTGCTATTCAAAATGCAATAATCTGACACGCATCTCTTCCTATGAACCTTCAAGATGCTTAAGATCATCCGGACAGGCCCTGCTCTCGGTCCCGCCTGCTTCGCAGGCGCGATTGGTGGGGACGAGAGACAGGGCCTTTTCAGTGGTGGCTCCCCAGCTTTGGAACGCCCTTCCTAATGACATCAGATCGGCCCCCTCCCTCCTGACATTTCACAGGAAGGTTAAGACCTGGCTATTTGACCGGGCATTTGCAGATGTAGTATGATTGTCAAATTGAGACCTAAGGGACGACGACGATGCAATTGGAAGTCGATTTAATTAGTGAGACGCTGATATTGTGTTTTTAACGTTGAATGCTAATTTGTATGTGTTGGAATTGTATTGTGTTGATAATTGTTGATATGTTCGTCTTGAGCAGTTTTTGCTGTTGTACACCGCCTCGAGTCGCCTTCGGGCTGAGAGAGGCGGTCTAGAAGCAAAGTAAATAAATAAATAAATAAATAAATAAATAATATTTTTCTTTTTTACGAGAGATACATCGCCCTGTATGATCTTCCTGAGCAGAGTTAAAAACTCGCTCGAGTCAATCTTCTCCTCATTGGTACATATCCACTAGCAAGGCAATTAGGTTTCTCAGCTGTTAGACCAGGGGTGGGCAAACTGCGGCCCTGGGGCCGGATGCGGCCCTTTGGCCGATTCTATCTGGCACTCCTAAGGACCCCTGGCTTGCCTCCCCTGCCTGGCCTCTGCATAAAACTCTCCAGGGAAGGGGACTACAAGGAAGCATTATTTTATTTTATTTATTTTATTTATTTATAAATTCGATTTGGTAGACCGCTCTCTCTGGAGCCCAGAGCGGTTTACAGCATAAAATCAATAAAACATCAATAAACAGATAAAAGACGTATACCCAAAAGCCCCTCCCCACAAATGATCCCGGCAAGCAATAATACGCAGAGGCAATACATGGCAGGACGGTATGTTGGCAGCTGGCCACTAAGGAGGAGGCATCAGTTGGGACCAAATGCCTGCCTATATAGCCAAGTCTTCACAGACTTGCGGAAGGCCAACAAACCCCGTAGTGCTCGTATCTCCTCCGGCAGAGAATTCCAGAGGGTCGGAGCAGCCACTGTAAATGCTCTCTGCCGGGTGCTCGACAGCCTACAGATCTTCATACTAGGGACCTCTAGTAGATTAAGCCCCTCTGAGCGCAGTGATCTTCTGGGTTTGTATGGGGTAAGACGCTCCCTCAAGTACACTGGCCCCAAACCATATAAGGCCTTGAAAGTTAGAACTAACATCTTGAAGGAGACCCGAATTCGATGGGAAGCCAGTGCAGTGCACGCAGGAGTGGGGTCACATGCGCAGATCTTGGGGCTCCCGACAGCAGGGCGCTGCTGCGTTCTGCACCAGCAAGTTTCCGGATCGCCGACAAGGGTAGGCCAATGTACAGCGCATTACAGTAATCAAGCCTCGAGATGACCGTGGCTTGGATCACCGTGGCCAGGTCGCAGCGGGAGAGGTAAGGAGCCAGACGTTTCGCCTGCCGCAGATGGTAGACCGCTGTCTTGCAAGCGCAGGCAATCTGCGCTTCCATCGACAGTTGGGTGTCTAGCTGGACCCCAAGGCTCTTAACTAGGGGCTGTGGGGCGAAGTGCCCACACCATCAAATGTCGGCAACTGGGTCTCTACCCCTCCGGTTTTTTTTTATTATTATTGTATAATAATTTTATAATAATAAAAATAAAATAATATAATAAACAATATAATATAATGTTATATTATATATTATAATTTCAATATGTTATAATGTCTATATATATACTATAATAATTATGATATTAATACTAGTAATATATGCATATTTCTTGATATATTAATATGTTAATATTAATGATGTGTAATATATAGTAAATATAGTAAGTGAATAAATAAATAAATTATGTAGATTAGCATGTAGTTCAGCCTCTAGGTGCGGCCCTCCATAATATTTTTTTGGCTCTCGTGTGGCCCCTTGGAAAAAATAGTTGCCCACCCCTGTGTTAGACTGATATACCTGGACCAGTGTTTCCTAACCGCTGTTTCGCGGCGCACTAGCGTTTCGTGAGCGATCGCCTGGTGTGCCGCGGAAAAACCTCTCTTCCCCCTTTTCTTCCCCCTCCTGCTGCTGCTGTTTGGGGGAGGAGGAGGAGGAAGGGCCGGCGACGGGGCGCGGTGGAGGCGCTTCTTCTCCAGCAGTGAGGGCGAGGTGGGCGGCTTCAGGGGCTCGCCGAAGCTCTCCATGAGAGGAGGAGAAGCAGCACTTGAGGCTCGCCTTGAGCTCTTCCTCCTTTCCTCCCTCCTCCTTTCCTCCTGCCCTCACTTTCCCCTCCGTTGCCCTGAAAGACAACCGGGTCCCTTCCCCCCTTTTCGGCTCCTCTCCAGGCTCAGGCTCTTCTCCTTCCCCTCACAGGCGCATTCCCTTCTCTTAAGGCTCAACTTCGCTTCTCCTGCTCTTCTTCTTCTTCTCTTCGCCTCACGCAACCAAAGCTTCTTCACCTTCTCCCCCTTCACGACGGCCTCTTTCCCCTTCCTTCTTTCCTCCTTTCCTCCCTCCTCACGACCCTCGTCCATTCATTCCCGTCTTGCTCCAGGCTCCTTCTTCTTCTCCTCTTGAGCTCTTGAAAGGGAGAGAACTGCAGGCGCCGGGCTGCTGCGGCTGTGGCTGTTTTCTGGCCTCACCTTTGCCAAGCCATTGTTTTTCCAGGGAGGGGGCAGAACGGACGCTTTTGGGGTGTGTGTGGAAGAGGGAGAGAGCCATTCAGGAAGGGAGCCACCTGGGGGTTCTGTGTGGGAAGTTTGGCCCACCAAACCTTTTCAGTACTTTCTGTTGGTAATGAGAGTTCAATATGACAAGTTTGGTTCAATTCCATTGTTGCAGGAGTTCATGATGCTCTTTGATTGTGAGGGAACTATAAATCCCAGCAACTACAACTCCCAAATGGCAAAGTCTATTTCCCCTGAACTCCATCTGCATTCATATTTGGGCATATTGAGTATTCATGCCAAGTTTGGTCCTGATCCAACATTGTTTGAGTCCACACTGCTCTCTGGATATAGGTGAACTACAACTCCAAAACCCAAGGTCAATGCCCACCAAACTCTTATAGCATTTTTGCTTGGTTATGGGAGTTCTGTGTGGGAAGTTTGTGTCTTTCTGCCATTCCTGCCAGGATATCTGTGTTGTGTTCATCGAAACAGGCCCAGGTTTCACACTGAGTGTATAAATACATTTTAAAAACATATTAACTATATGTATTACTGTGTTTTTGTGTCATTTTGGTTGGTGGTGTGCCCCAGGATTTTTTCAATGTAAAAAATGTGCCTCGGCTCAAAAAAGGTTGGGAAACACTGGGTTAGGGCAGTGTTTCCCAACCGCTGTGACTCGGTAAAGTAGTGTGCCGTGACGGACCTTCTGCTGTGCCACGAGAAAAGCTCTCTGCCCCCCTTCCTTCCCCCCTCCTGCCGAACTCCTGCTGCTTGGGGGAGGAGGAAGAAGGGCCGGGCGGCGGCGAAGAAAAAGAAGAAGGGGCCCCAGCCAGCCTCCAATCCGCCATGACTCTCGACATCCGCCCCTCGCTCACTGAAGCCGCGCAGAGGAGGAGCCCCGCCCACTGAAGGCCGTCCACCGCTCATGCTTCCCCTCCTCCGGGCGGCTTCAGCGAGCGAGGGGCAGGAGTCATAACGGAGAGCGGCGCCGGGGACGGGGGCCATGACTCCCACCCCTCGTTCGCACTGCCCCCTCAAGACTGGAGACGCTGTGGGAGAGCTGAAGCTGGGGGGAGGGGGTGGGACATGGCATGGCCAGGCTCCGCCCCCTCCACCCGGCTTCAGCTCTCCCACAGCTTCTCCAGCCTTGAGGGGGCAGTGCCAAGCCAGCATTGTGCTGGTTCTGCCACCGCTGGCTTGGCACTTCCCCCTCAAGGCTGGAGAAGCTGTGGGAGAGCTGAAGTCAGGGGAGGGGGCGGGACATGGCATGGCCAGGCTCCGCCCCCTCCACCCGGCTTCAGCTCTCCCACAGCTTCTCCAACCTTGAGGGGGCAGTGCCAAGCCAGCATTGTGCTGGCTCTGCCACCGCTGGCTTGGCACTTCCCCCTCACGGCTGGAGACGCTGTGAGAGAGCTGAAGTCTGGGGGGGGGCGGGACTTGGCATGGCCTGGCTCCGCCCCCTCCACCCAGCTTCAGCTCTCCCACAGCTTCTCCAACCTTAAGGGGGCAGTGCCAAGCCAGCATTATGCTGGCTCTGCCACTGCTGGCTTGGCACTGCCCCCTCAAGGCTGGAGAAGCTGTGGGAGAGCTGAAGTCAGGGGGGAGGGGGCGGGGCATGGCACGGCCTGGCTCCTCCCCCGGCTTCGGCACTCCCAGCAGGCCACCATCCCCCAGCCGTTCTTTACTGTGTTAGAGTGTCATTTTGTGTCATTTTGGTTGGTGGTGTGCCCCAGGATTTATTTAATGTTAAAAGTGTGCCGCGGCTCAATAAAGGTTGGGAAACACTGGGTTAGGGTATCCCCAAGCATGTGCAGAATGCACTCTTGGAGAGCTCTGAGTGATTCCCCATCAAACAAAAAAGGATTGATAGTGGGAAGAAGCGTCGGGTTTTGCTCCAAAAGCTCAGACTCACTAATTCAAGGCGGAATGTCCATTTGCCAGCCTGGAAGGGCTCCAGAGTGCGCACACAAGCAACACACACCACCAACACATACAAAACACACCAACTGGTCCCTCTCCACTTCGGCTGCAGGAGAAAAACAATCAGAAAAGCACAGCAGGAAAGGCGATTAAAACGGCCGGGTGGGAGATGCGAGTGTAGGATTTACCTAGTTTCGTGGCTCTTAAAAAGTCTCCGAAGGCAGGAGCAGTGGGGTGGAAAAACGAAGCGTCCTCCCACGTGAACACGAAGGCAGAGCTCCGTCCAGGTCTTTGGAATGAGGAAGAGAGCCAAAGGAAAGGGCCAAATGGATCAGCAAAAGGGTTTGAGCAGGCCCGGCACCAAGAGTGGCTGGGAGCATCCACATCAATGGAGTGACGAATGCACTTTGGGTTCCAGTCTGAACTTTCAAGGCACCATCCTTAAAGTTTGCAAGCCACGGAGGAGAGAGTGGCTTGGAGAATTTACTTAAGCATTCAAAGTTAATTGGAAATAACGAGGAGCTTAATTTAAATGATGGCAGGTCCTGTGTCAGGAGAAATGTGGGCTAGGGAAGGAAGGAAGGAAAGACGGATAGATGGATGGAAGGATGGACAGACAGAAAAATGAACGGGTGAAGGAAGGAAGGAAGGAAAGACGGATGGACAGATGGATGGAAGGAAGGAAGGACAGAAGGAAGGAAAGACGGATGGACAGATGGATGGAAGGAAGGAAGGACAGAAGGAAGGAAAGATGGAAGGAAGGAAAGACAGATAGATGGATGGAATGATGGATGGACAGAAAAATGGACAGGGTGAAAGGAAGGAAGGAAGGAAGGACAGAAGAAAGGAAAGACAGATGGACAGATGAACAGAAGGACAGAAGGAAGGAAAGACAGATGGACAGATGGACGGAAGGAAGGATAGAAGGAAGGAAAGATGGAAGGAAGGGAAGGAAAGATGGAAGGAAGGACAGATAGAACGGAAGGACAGAAGGAAGGAAAGACAGATGGAATGATGGATGGACAGAAAAATGGACAGATGAAAAGCAAGGAAGGAAGGACAGAAGGAAGAAAAGACGACAGAGACTGAAGGACAGAAGGAAAGACAGATGGAAGGAAGGATAGAAGGAAGGAAAGATGGAAGGAAGGACAGATAGATGGATGGAATGATGGATGGACAGAAAAATGGACAGGTGAAAGGAAGGAAGGACAGAAGGAAGGAAAGATGGATGGACAGATGAACAGAAGGAAGGAAGGACAGAAGGAAGGAAAGACAGATGGACAGATGGATGGAAGGAAAGATAGAAGGAAGGAAAGATGGAAGGAAGGAAAGACGGATAGATGGACGGAAGGATGGATGTACAGATAAATGGACAGGAGGAAGGAAGGAAGGAAGGAAGGAAGGAAGGACAGAAGAAAGTAAAGAAGGCCAGACTGAAGGAAGGAAAGACGGATGGACAGAAGGAAGGAAGGAAGGCCAGACTGAAGGAAGGAAAGACAGAAGGAAGGAAAGACAGATGGACGGAAGGAATGAAGGAAGGAAGGAAGGAAGGAAGGGCAGACTGACGGAAGGAAGGAAGGACAGAAGAAAGTAAAGAAGGCCAGACTGAAGGAAGGAAAGACGGATGGACGGAAGGAAGGAAGGAAGGCCAGACTGAAGGAAGGAAAGACAGAAGGAAGGAAAGACGGATGGACGGAAGGAATGAAGGAAGGAAGGAAAGACGGATGGACAGATGGACGGAAGGAAGGACAGAAGAAGGAAGGCCAGACTGAAGGAAGGAAAGACGGATGGACGGAAGGAAGGAAGGACTGAATGAAGGAAAGGAAGGATAGAAAGGAAGGAAGGAAGGAAAGATGGATAGATGGAAGGAATGATGGATGGACAGAAAAATGGACAGGTGAAAGGAAGGAAGGAAGGACAGAAGAAATGAAAGAAGGCCAGACTGAAGGAAGGAAGGACTGAAGGAAGGAAAGACGGCTGGACGGATGAACAGAAGGAAGGAAGGAAGGTGGAAGGAAGGATGGAAGGAAGAATAGATGGAAGAACAGATGGAAAAACGGACAGCTGAAGGGAAGGAAGGAAGGAATTAACCACGCTGTTTTCATAGATGGGCACACTATAAAACCAAAATTACAGGACTCTGAAAAATAATAACACTATTCAGCATCAAGAGAGTCTCATTATGAGAAACAGGGCTGGAATCAGGAAAACCAGTGAGAATCCGACCAGGAAGGCAGCTCAGCCATCTCCCTAAAGTAACTGACGTAGAGTGTCTGAATCCTTACTAAGGTTTTCCTTTTGGCTTCATTAGATAAAGACAGAGAATTTGACGGCTCTGTAAGCAAGGACGAGGATTCCTCAAGCGCATCAGACAAAATGTTGTCATGTTCAAGATATCGACACATGTCGTTTCCAATTTGGGAGGTGTTTGCACTGTTCTTGCTCTTTTATGGTTACCTGCTGTTGTTAAATGCCAATCCTACCAAAGATCCCGTGTTTGCTATATTCATGCCCTACAGAAGCATAGAGAGTGGCGTGTTGATAGGGTTTTTTTTAGTGTGTTTATTTACTCTGTAACTTTTGTTTATATTGGACCTAGTCCCCATGTAAACTGCCCCGAATCCCTTCGGGGAGATGGAGGCGGGATTTAAGAGTAAAGTAGTAGTAGTAGTAGTAGTGTTGTTGTTGTTGTTGTTGTTAAGCAGCTCTGAGTCTGCTCCACCCCTGCCCCCCACCCTGGGGGCTGAGAAGGGCACGGTACAAATATCTGAAATAAATAATTATTATTATTATTATTTTGCATTGGCATCTCTCTGTCCCTAACAGTTCAAAGAGATGTCTAGGTCAGTGTTTCCCAACCTTTTTTGGGAGTGAAGTGGTAGAACGGCTCCCTGCAGGGCCCAGGCCCTGCCTGAGAGCCAAGCTTGCCCGGTTCGTGTCTTCCGGCGAGCCCGGTGGAAGATGCGTGCCGGCCAAATCCGACTTCCCACAGGGCCCAGGCCCTGCTTGGGAGCCAAGCTTCCCGGTTCGTGTCTTCCGGCGAAGCCGGTGGAAGACGCACGCTGGCCAAATCCAACTTCCCACAGGGCCCAGGCCCTGCTTGGGAGCCGAGCTTGCCCGGTTCGTGTCTTCTGGCGAGGCCGGTGGAAGACGCGCGCCGGCCAAATCCAGCTTCCCGCAGGGCCCAGGCCCTGCTTGGGAGCCGAGCTTTCCCAGTTCGCGTCTTCTGGCGAGCCCGGTGGAAGACGCGCACCGGCCAAATCCAGCTTCCCGCAGGGCCCAGGCCCTGCTTGGGAGCTGAGCTTGCCCAGTTCGCGTCTTCCGGCAAGCCCGGTGGAAGACGTGTGTAGGCAGGGGCGGTCCGTCCATGTAAGCAACTTACGCAGCCGCGTCGGGCGCCATCTTGGATGGGCGCCGCCACGCCGGCCGCGCCGCCGTAGCAAACCTCCCTGCTGCCTGCAGCAGCTCCTGAGCATGCGAGAGATTCGTGCATACCCAGAACCTCCGGAGCGCTCTCCCTTGCCCTGTGAAACGCCCCATGGGAGGGGCTGGCAGCGGGCAGCAGGAAGCGCTAGGAGAGGCCTTCGAGGCCCCTCCTCATGCTTCCTGGTTTCCCCTGAGAGCCCCACCCACGGGGCGTGGCTCAGGGCAAGGGAGAGCGCTCCCCGCCTCTGCAATGCCCCGTGGGAGGGGCTGTCAGGGGAGCCTGGGAGAGCGAGAGGAGGGGCCTTCGAAGGCTCCTCTTCGCGCTTCCTGGTTCCCTCTGCCGGCCCCTCCCACAGGCAGGGGGAACCAGGAAGCGCGAAGGCCCTTCCTCGCTCTACAATGCCCCGCGGGAGCAGCGGTGCGCGGGAGCGGCCCGCGGCAGGAGCGCGCGCGCAAGGTACCGCTTTTTTGGGGTGCCAAAGTAATGTTTGGGAGGGGGAAACAATGTTTTGGGAGGGGAGGCGCCAAAGTAATGTTCGCCTACCATTGGAAATTACCTTGGACCGCCCCTGCGTGCAGGCCAAATCCGGCTTCCCGCAGCGCCCCACCTCTCCCTCCTCCCCGGTGCGTGGGAAACCGCTCTCGCCCGCCCTCTGGCTCCCTGCACGCTGCCTTCCTTCCAGCCTGCTTTGCCAGTCCCGAGTCCAGAGTGCTCTCTGGATGTAGGTGAACTAGAACTCCAAAACTCAAGGTAAATTCTTATTACCTATATGTATTACTGGGTTAGAGTGTCATTTTGGTTGGTGGTGTGCCCCGGGATTTTGGCAATTTAAAAACTGTGCCTTGGCTCAAAAAAGGTTGGGAAACACTGCTGTACAATCACACTATGACAGGAGTATGGTATTGCTGCCGAGCTTATTGTGGGGGCAACGCCAATCCCCCAGATTGTTTGAGAAGCACTTTATCAAAATACTCCAGCTCAGCCTTCCTTTCTGAAGTTGTTCTTCAAGGAAATATAGCGAGAATTAATCTCTCTTGGAGACTACGGCAAGAAGACTCAAAGCAGAAAGAAACCGGCAAGCCCACAATCGATTCGGGAGCACTACGTTTTCTCCATTCTCTGCTTCACACGCTGACATTATCAGAAGCTTTTGTGCGTGTGTGTGTGCGGAGAGGTAAATCCAAAACCGCTCCTTCCTCACTCCGTCCGTCTATTGACGAAAACCCAACCCAAAGCTTAACATCAGGCTTACCCCCGCAGATAGGAAGCATATTTGCGGCTTTGTTCGCCCCCGATATGAAAGGACGACGCAAACCCACAGGGAGGCATCGTATCAGCTGCTTTGGTTTCTCGACTTGTTGTGAAAATTTCGCTTCTGAAAAAGAATCACCAACCTCGCTTGCAAAAATCATCACCTTCTGTGCAAACATGTTTGGGTTGCTGAAAAAATGTTTGCATGAAGGGGGGAAAAAAGAAGCAAAATTCCACAAGAATTCTCATTAACTCGCCCAGCAGGTATAAAACTTTTCAAATTTGTTGTGCTCCCGTGCGGGAACGAAATAAGAAGAGACAAGTGCTTGCAAATTTACAATCCCATGCGTCAGCGGATTGGGTTTGGACAGGCCAGGAGGAGCATGGCTTGGAAACATCTTTTCTAGGGAATTCTGGGAGCTGATCCCGGGAGATGGCCAGGAGGAGCAGAGCTTGGGAATGTTACTTTTCCAAGGAATTCCGGCAGGCCGGATCAAGGCTTGGGGCCGCCGAGGCCACACCCGGTAAAGTGCTGCCCCGGGGCACCTGCGGGGGGCGGGGCCGGCGCGAGTGAGGAGGCGGCAGGGGGAAGCCCCTCCCCATGGCGTCTGATAGGGCTTCCCCCCGATGCCTCCTCGCTCGCATGCACGGGCGCCCCTCCCTCCTTCACTGGAAGAAGGAGCGGCGCGCGACCGAGGAGGCGGCGGGGGGAAGCCCCGTCAGACGGCCTACGGGCGGCGGGACTTTCCCCTGGCTCTTTCTCTCGCACGTGGGCGGGCGCCGCGCTCCTTCCCTCACTGAAAGAAGGAGCGTGGCGCCCTCCCACGCGCGAGAGAAGAAGCCGGGAGGAAGTCTCGCCGCCTCCTCGGTCGCGCGCCGCTCCTTCTTCCAGTGAAGGAGGGAGGGGCGCCCGTGCATGCGACCGAGGAGACGGTGGGGAAGCCCCGTCAGACGCCCTACGGCCAGCGGGACTTTCCCCCGGCTTCCTCTCTTGCACGCAGGCGGGCGCCGCTGAAAGAAGGAGCGCGGTGCCCGCGCGCGCACGAGAGAGGGAGCCGGGAGAAAGTCCCGCCGCCTCCTCGGTCGCGTGCCGCTCCTTCTTCCAGTGAAGGAGGTAGGGGCACCCATGCATGTGAGCGCGGAAGAGGGAGGAAGGAGGAAAAAGGCCGGCCTGGAAACCGCCCCCCACACTTTCCTGGCTCCTCACCTCGGCTCCTCCTCCCGCCGCTCCCTCCCTCCTCAACAACTCACTGCAACCTAGAGGCCGGGGCGACCCGAAGGTCCGGTCGCCATTTTGCCGACCCCCCATGGCCGCCGCCCGAGGCCATGGCCTCGTCTGGCCTTATGGGTAATCCGGGCCTGGTTCTGGGAGCTGATCCTGGGAGATAACCAGGAGTTTGGAATTGTTCTATAATCTGTCCTGTCCCCTCGGGGAGATAGAGCAGTATATAAATAAATAAATATATTATTATTATTACTATTATTATCTATCTATGTATATAACAAAAGTCAGTGTTTGCGGCGGGAAGTGTGGAGGTGCGGAGGAATATGTGGAAGCTTTCTGATTGGCTCCCACTGTGGGATTCTTTGCATAAAGGCCAGCCTCAGAACTCCAACATTCTAAGGCACCAGACAGAGGGGATAGGTTGCCACTGAGAGAGTATTTGCATAAAGCAGTGTTTCCCAACCTTTTTTGAGCCGCGGCACACTTTTTACATTTGCAAAATCCTGGGGCACACCACCAACCAAAATGACACAAAATGACACTCTAACACAGTAATACATATCTATATATATAATGGAACAGTCGTCATGTGAAGACTACCTCAAACAGAGAAACCTTACAACGCAGAAACACAAAACTTGCCAACAGAAATAGGCCTCAAGCAAGGTACGTTTGTAGCAAAGAAACTTTCCCCCCCAAAACCTAAAAGGCCCCCAAAACAACGAGTTAAAACCCTACATTTCCCAGCATCCTCTGTGGCTGCCAGCAAATGCCATTGGCCGACATCGGCCCACACAAAATGCAGAGAGGAAGAGTAACCATAGCAACGCTGGCAGGAGCCATCCAAGGCTAGGATAGAATGCTGAGAGATTTCAGTTGTCAGTTGGTGTTTGAGGGTTAAACTGTCAAAACCAAACTCTATGAGGGAGCAATTCTCCAGCAATTCCTACCCACACAACACAACACAACTTCCAATCACAACCCATCCCACCAACCTTACGGGACCCCGTACACACAACACCTACCACCACCACAAACAAAAACCATTCCTTCCACACAGACAGAAACTGACCCAAAAGACAAGCCATGCCTTCTAAAAATAACAGCATTGGACGACACACTCGCAACGCTACATACATCAAACAAAAAAGGGCAGGACAAACGCCAGAACAGAAACACACTGCGCAGCAGAGACACAGACAACAGGTCACTGCACGACGCACAGCTGAGAACCAAATGCAAAGAACTGCACGACAACAAAGACGCAGAAATGCAACACAACAGCAGCGCGCAAGGAGCGCAGAAACACGACGTCGCAACACAGAAAACAAACTTCAAAAACACCACAACCAATTCCACCACCTAGCCTTCAGATACAACGCTGCAGAAGACTACAGCATGGTGCCAGAGGCCGACATTGGCACCCTAACGCACATCTGCACACACTGCAAAGCCCTGAAATACCCAGCAGAAACACCGGGAATGTGCTGCCTAGCCGGTAAAGTCTCTCTGCCACCACTTGCCACTCCTCCACAACCACTACAGACTTTGCTGAGTGGAGACACTCCAGAATCAAAACACTTCCTCCGCTATAGAAGACAATACAACTCATGCTTCCAGATGACATCATTTGGAGCACACATAGAAAGTGCGCCATTCATGCCTACATGACCCCACCAAGACCGTAAGTAACATCATTTCCAACCCTTACATACTCAGACTTTCTCGCATCTCCTAAATAGGGCACAGCAACGCGTGCCGGGTACAGCTAGTAGTTAATATGCTTTTAAAATGTATTTATACACTCAGTGTGAAACCTGGGCCTGTTTCGATGAACACAACATAGATATCCTGGCAGGAATGGCGGAAAGACACAAACTTCCCGCACAGAACTCCCATAACCAAGAGAAAATGCTATAAGAGTTTGGTGGGCATTGACCTTGAGTTTTGGAATTGTAGTTCACCTATATCCAGAGAGCACTGTGGACTGAAACAATGTTGGATCAGGACCAAACTTGGCATGAATACAAAATATGCCCAAATATGAACGCAGATGGAGTTCAGGGGAAATAGACCTTGACATTTGGGAGTTGTAGTTGCTGGGATTTATAGTTCCCCTACAATCAAAGAGCATTCTGAACCCCACCAATGATGGAACTGGGCCAAACTTCCCACACAGAAGCCCCAGGAGGCAAGAGGAGGTCTCTACTTGGGGAAAGGGAGGCGGGCCTTCCGAATGCATGGAGAGGGAGAGACCAAGTAGACAACGGGTGGGGAAAGGTGGTGGTTGTAATTTTGTGCCTTTATCGAGGTAGGTTTCTTAGGGTTTTTATACTTCAACACACTCGACTCTCCCCCCCCCCCCCCTTTGAAGGTTCCAATTTCCCACGGCACACCTGATGATCGCTCACGGCACACTAGTGTGCCCCGGCACACTGGTTGAGAAACACTGGCATAAAGGACTCTGATTGGCCAGTACCCAAGAATCCAAGCCTCTTCATTCAAACAACATGATTGGTTGCCACTGAGGGAGAATTTGCAAAACCGGCTCTGATTGGCCAGCTCCTAGATTCCAACATTCTAAGGTGACGCAGAGGGAAAAGGAAAGGCCTCAGGCAGGCAGGCAGTGCGGCCCACAGCAATGACGGATCAGGACCAAACTTGCCACACAGGGGCCCAATGGCCCACTTCACAACCTGCTGTGGTTTAGGCCTCAGCTCATAGGATATTGTTAGGCTTCCTCAACTTGATTTTCCTGACTAGGCCCCCAACAATGACAGAACAAGGCCAAACTTGGCACACAGACCCCCCCTGCCCCCCCCCAGATGCACTCTACATCCTGGTGCAGTTTGAGGGAGGATGGACCATGGATGATGGGACTTGCAGTACTTTAATTCACTTCCTTAGAGCACTGTGGCCCACACCAATGACGAACCAGGACCAAACTTGGCACACAGAGGCCCAGTGGCCCACTTTACAACCTGGTGCAGTTTACGGCAGGGTGGCCCACAAATGATGGGATTTGCAGTACCTTCACCCAATTCATTTCCCACAGAACATTGTAGCCCCTAAAAATCACAGACCAGGCCCAAACTTGGCACACAGAGCCCCTATGTCCCACTCTACATCCTGGTGCAGTTGTGAGGAGGAAATACCACAGATGATGGGACTTGCAGTACCTTCACTCACTTCCTGAAAACAATGTGATCCTCATCCTATGACCAATACACACCAAACTTGGCACACAGAGCCCCCTTGATCCACTCTACACTCTGGTGCTGTTTCGAGGATGGACCATGGATAATGGGACTTGAAGTACCTTCACTCACTTCCTGAGACGGCTGGAAACCTCATCCAATGAATGATCAAGACCAAACTTGGCACACATAACCGCCATGACCCCCTTTACATCCCGGTGAGGTTTGGGGGAGGACAGACAATGGAGGATGGTATTTGTAGTACTTTTGCACCCTTCGGTTCCCACAGACCTCTGTGGCCCCCAACAAAGACCAAACTTGCCACATAGACCTCCCACGACCCTCTCCACATCCTACTGCAGTTTGGAGGAAGGCGGACCATGGATGGTGGGAGTTGAAGTACCTCTAATCACTTCCTGAGACCGCTGCGACTCTCTTCCAATGACTGATCAAGACCAAAGTTGGCACACAGGGCCCCTATGGCCCACTCTACATCCTGGTGCTGTTTGGAGGAGAATGGACCGTGGACGATGGGACTCACAGTACCATCACTAACTTCCTGAGACCACAGCGAGCCACATAAATACCTGATAGACCAACCTTGGCGCACAATGCCTTTCTCAAATAACCCGGGCAGCGCCGGGTCCCCAAGCTAGTAATAAATAAATTTTGGATTTGAACTGCAAATAACTCCCAGAAATCTCAGCCAGCTTACCAGCTGCAGGGGCGGTCCTACAGGTAGGCCAAGTAAGCAGCCGCATAGGGCGCCATCTGGGAAGGGGGCGCCATCCTGGCCGCATGGGGCGCCATCCTGGCCCTGCCGATGTTCCTCAGGCAGTGCCGCAGCTGCCTGCTTTTGGGCCCTGGCCTTGTGCGCTCCGACGCCGCTTCTGGGCATGTTGGTAATATTACAAACAATATTGCAGTATAGTGGTATTGTACAAAATAGTAATGTATAATATTTTATTTTACTTTATTTTGGGTTATTTGAGTTTTATAGGAGTCATGAAAATATTTAGTAGAGGATAATTTTATTTAAATAAATAATTTTATTTATTATTTTATAATAATAATAGAATAGAATGTTATATTATATTATAATGTCAATATATTATGATATAATTATATTGTAATGTAGTACAATATAATTATGATATAATATAGTATGAGTATGGTATAATATATTGTAGCCTATTTTATATGCTGTTATCCGCCCCGAGCCTGCAGGGAGGAGCGTAATACTAGATGGAATAATAAATAAATATATATATACACATTGATACAATATAATTTATTTATTTATTTATTTATTTATTATTCGGGCTTCTATGCCGCCGACTCCCTGAGGCTCGCGGCGGCTTACAGGAGCCGAAGGGCACAGTAAAATACAGGCAATAAGCAGTTAAAAACAATTAAAAACAACAGCAGTACAGTAATTAATAATACAGTTAACACAATGAACAGCACATCATCCTCAGAAGAACGAATAGATGGCGGGGCATGGGCAGGACTTACTCACCAAAGGCCTGCTTCAACAGGTATGTTTTACAGGCCCGTCTAAACGGGAGCAAGTCCTTCATAGCCCGAGTTCCGGCCGGGAGGGCGTTCCACAGCGTAGGTGCGATGACAGAGAACGCCCTCCGGCGGGTAGCAGTCAGCCTTGCGAGTTTAGCTGAAGGTATCTCCAGGAGATTGGAGTCCTCAGACCGAAGTGATCTCGGAGGGCAATATGGGGTGAGACGGTCCCTCAAGCACGCTGGCCCCAGGCCGTGTAAGGCCTTAAAGGTGAGGACCAACACTTTGAAGGTGATCCGGTGCTCAATTGGCAGCCAGTGCAGATCCTGCAAAACAGGTGTTATGTGGGCGCCAGCTGGCGTGCCAGACAGGAGCCGGGCGGCAGTGTTCTGCACTAGCCTGAGCTTCCGGGTCACCGACAGAGGAAGGCCAACGTAGAGCGCGTTGCAGTAATCCAGCCTTGAGATGACTGTGGCTTGGATCACCGTGGCCAGATCGTTCCGGGAGAGATAGGGGGCCAGCCTCCTTGCCTGTCGCAGATGAAAAGCGATCTTGCTGACCGCAGAGACCTGGGCCTCCATGGTCAGCTGGGAGTCCAAATGGACCCCCAGGCTCTTTACGGAAGGCGATGGGCATAACACCGCACCGTCCAGGCTCGGAAGCTGGACATTAACATCACCCGGGCGACCCAGCCACAAGATCTCCGTCTTCGCGGATTCACCCTCAACCTACTGGCTCGCAGCCATCCAGTAACGGCTTCGAGGCAGTGTTGGAAATTATCGGGGACAGAACCCGGCCTGCCCTCCATCCTCAGAATGAGCTGGGTGTCGTCAGCGTACTGGTGACACTCCAGCCCATAACTCCGCACCAGCTGTGCAAGCGGCTGCATGTAGATGGTGAATAACAGAGGGGTGAGACTGGCCCCCTGGGGGACGCCACCGAGTCGTGGGGAGCCCTCGGAGACCACCTCGCCCCTCCTCACGCGCTGAGACCGCTGGTGGAGGAAGGAGGTCAGCCATTTAAGGGCTGTCCCCCCCTCCAGCCACGGCCAGGCGGTGGATCAATAGATTGTGGTCGACCGTGTCAAACGCTGCCGTGAGGTCCAATAACACGAGCAGCGCAGACCCGCCTTGGTCGAGCTGGCAGCGGAGTTGGTCTGTGATGGAGACCAGAACCGTCTCCGTCCCGTGCCCGAACGGAAGGCGGCCTGGAAGGGGTCTAGCCATGTTGCATCTTCTTAGATGGTCTGCCACTGCTCCGTTACTGCCCTCTCATCTCCGTTCGCGAGGTACGTAAGGTTCGACACTGGTCGGTAGTTGGAGGGAACCGCCGGGTCTAGTGACGGTTTCTTCAGTAATGGAGCTACCACCGCCTCTTTTAAGCACTCTGGAAAGACTCCTAATAATACTACTAATGGTATTGTGATACTATAATTGTATATTTGTTTTACATGGGGGCAAAATAATGGTTTTTGGGGGAAAATAATGTTGCTTACCATTTAAAATTACCTTAGACCGCCCCTGCCAGCTGTTAGGAATTGTGGGAGTTGAAGTCCAAAACAACTAGAGGGCCAAAGTTTGCCCAGGCCTGCTATAGATACTTTATGCACACAGGGGAAATCCCGTTGCCTTTTGCTCCCATCTGCCTTAGGGCATTGGTGAGATTCCAGCCCTTGCGTCCTCTACATACAAGGGTTTTATTTATACCCAACGACACCAGTCAGTTCCTTTCTTCATTCAGTCTCATTCCAGTTCCTTCTAGCCTCAGGGCTGCAGGTGGATTTTCATGGCATTACCCAAAGCTGTCCGCACTCCAGCTGGAAAACGAATCTGCTCATAAACAAAAAATTAGACTTCGGCATCAGTTTTGCATCCAGGTGGATGGCTGTTTTCCTCGCCATCGGGTGTTTCGGGACTGCTTTGGGAGGCAATGGCTGACCTTCTTGGACTTGGATTTTGAACAGTCACGGGCCCGGTATTTGTCTAATTTGTTTCATTCGGAATTTCGTTTCTTACCATCTATTCAGATGACACAAAACGGAAATACAATTTTTGTACAGAGGATGGGGTGAAACGAAAGAGAAAGTGGGGATCGGTTACTGTTGCTTTGTTTGGTTTTCGGGCCGTGTGTCTTCACTCATGTGACCTTCTGCATGATTCAAAGCTTGGGTTGCCACCTGTCCCGTATTACAGTGTTTTTCAACCTTTTTTTACATTTACAAAATCCTGGGGCACACCACCAACCAAAATGACACAAAATGACACTCTAACACAGCAATACATATAGTTAGGATGTTTTTAAATGTATTTATGCACTCAGTGTGAAACCTGGGCCTGTTTCGATGAACGCAACATAGATATCCTGGCAGGAATGGCAGAAAGACACCGACTTCCCACACAGAACTCCCATAACCAAGAGAAAATACGATAAGAGTTTGGTGGGTGTTGACCTTGCGTTTTGGAGTTGTAGTTCACCTATATCCAGAGAGCACTGTGGACTCAAACAATGTTGGATCAGGACCAAACTTGGCATGAATACTCAATATGCCCAAATATGAATGCAGATGGAGTTCAGGGGAAATAGACCTTGACATTTGGGAGTTGTAGTTGCTGGGATTTATAGTTCCCCTACAATCAAAGAGCATTCTGAACCCCACCAATGATGGAATTGAATCAAACTTCCCACACAGAACCCCCAGGAGGCAAGAGGAGGTCTCTACTTGGGGAAAGGGAGGTGGGCCTTCCCAATGCATGGAGAGGGAGAGACCAAGTAGACAACGGGTGGGGAGGGGGTGGTTGTAATTTTGTGCCTTTATTGAGGTAGGTTTCTTAGGGTTTTTATACTTCAACACACTAGACTCCCCCCCCCCCTTTCCTGGAGGTTCCAATTTCCCACGGCACACCTGATGATCGCTCACGGCACACTAGTGTGCCCCGGCACACTGGTTGGGAAACACTGATCTAAGGCACTGATCTAAGGCTTACGAAGGTAAGCGCCGAAAGAACCACACAGACAGCTATCGTATGGCCTCAAACACTTTACTCCGTAGTCAAGCAATACAAAGCTGGAAGTGAGGTAAAGGCGCGCACATTCGGCTTATATTCACTCAGCCTTCTCGCCCTTTTCCCTTCTCGCCAAAACCTTCCCGCCCTTTCTTGTCTCCCTGGGTGTTTGTTAGGCGTTGGCAGGATCTGGATCCCACCGGCTGAAACCGCAGCGGTGGGCATCAGCTCCTGACACTGGGCCTGTTTCGGTCTTGCTCAACAGCTATCAGTCTCTCTCTGTGTTTAGTTTTTATTGCAGTCACCCGGTCCTCAGGGAAGCTGGCTGGAAAGAGAGCAGCCAGACGGAAGCACAGTCTGAGGCAGAGAGTTCCACTGCTGAACAGCTCTCACAGTCAGGAAGTTCTTCCTAATGTTCACCCTCCTATACAGACATGCTTCCCTGTGATGTTTGCTTCTTTGCCTGCACTGTTGTGCTCTCTCTCTCGATATATATATATATATATATATATATATATATATATATATATATATATATATATAAAATATTCAATTGTGGGATTAACATAACTCAAAAACCACTGGACAAATTGCTGCCAAATTCGGCCACAAAACATACTAATACTAACCCAAGGAGGGACCATCAGTCAAAAAATTGATTTTGTCATTTGGGAGTTGTAGTTGCTGGGAGTTATAGTTCACCCGCAATCAAAGAGCATCCTGAACTCCACCAATGATGGAATGGAATCAAACTTCCCACACGGAACTCCCATAACCAAGAGAAAATACTATAAGAGTTTGGTGGGCATTGACTTTGGGTTTTGGAGTTGTAGTTCACCTATATCCAGAGAGCACTGTGGACTCAAACAATGTTGGATCAGGACCAAACTTGGCATGGATACTCAATATGCCCAAATATGAACGCAGATGGAGTTCAGGGGAAATAGACCTTGAAATTTGGGAGTTGTAGTTGCTGGGATTTATAGTTAACACACAATCAAAGAGCATCCTGAACTCCACCAATGATGGAACGGAATCAAACTTCCCACACAGAACTCCCATAAGCAAGAGAAAATACTGGCTTGGCACTGCCCCCTCAAGGTTGGAGAAGCTGTGGGAGAGCTGAAGCCGGGTGGAGGGGGCGGAGCCTGGCCATGCCATGTCCCACCCCCTCCCCAGCTTCAGCTCTCCCACAGCGTCTCAGTCTTGAGGGCAGTGCGAACGGGTGGGAGTCATGGCCCCCCGTCCCCCGGCGCCGCTCTCCGTTATGACTCCTGCCCTCGCTCGCTGAAGCCGCCCGGAGGAGGGGAAGCATGAGCGGTGGACGGGCTTCAGTGGGCGGGGCTCCTCCTCTACGCGGCTTCAGCGAGCGAGGGGTGGATGGCGAGAGTCATGGCGGATTGGAGGCTGTCTGGGGCCCCTTCTTCTTTTTCTTCTTCGCCGCCGCCCGGCCCTTCTTCCTCCTCCCCCAAGCAGCAGGAGTTCGGCAGGAGGGGGGAAGGAAGGGGAGCAGAGAGCTTTCTCTCGCGGCACAGCAGGAGGTCCGTCACGGCACACTACTTTACCGAGTCACAGCGGTTGGGAAACACTGCCCTAACCCAGTGTTTCCCAACCTTTTTTGAGCCGAGGCACATTTTTTACATTGACAAAATCCTGGGGCACACCACCAACCAAAATGACACAAAATGACACTCGAACACAGTCATACATATAGTTAACATGTTTTTAAATGTATTTATACACTCAGTGTGAAACCTGGGCCTGTTTTGACGAACACAACATAGATATCCTGGCAGGAATGGCAGAAAGACACAAACTTCCCACACAGAACTCCCGTAACCAAGAGAAAATACTATAAGAGTTTGGTGGGCATTGAGCTTGGGTTTTGGAGTTGTAGTTCACCTATATCCAGAGAGCACTGTGGACTCAAACAATGTTGGATCAGGACGACACTTGGCATGAATACTCAATATGCCCAAATATGAATGCAGATGGAGTTCAGGGGAAATAGACCTTGCCTCCTCTTCCCTCGGCATACCCGATGATCGGCACAGCGGTTGGGAAACACTGCCGTGTTATATGGGACGTCCTGTAGTTTTGTTCTGAATTTCGTGTCCCGTATTTTCAGCTTCTGTCCCGTAGTGACAGGACAGGACAGGACAGGACAGGTGGCAGCAGGAGGCCCTCTCTCCCTCTCATCCATAATACTGGCTGTCAGGAATTGTGGGAATCCAAAACACCTGGAGGGAAGGCCCAAGGACTGGGCTGTGTGGCTTTCTCTGAGGGGAGGGGGGCCATTTTGGGAGCGGGGCAGGGCACTTCCAGGAAAGGGGAGATATTGCGCATGCGCGGGGGTGGGGCTTCCATCCATCCATCCCTGCTGCCTTCCTTCTTTGGCTGGGCCTCTCCACAATCCCCACACACCCCGCCCCTCCCTTGTGATGTCACCACCCGCTCTCCTTCCCGCCCGCCCTCCGTCCTTGCACATATGCAGTGGGCTCCCAGTGGGGTGGCAGTTGCGGCCTGTGAGGCGGAAAGAAAGTGAAGGGAAGGGAAGCAATGGGTGGCAAGGACAGCAGAGGGGGGGAGGTGTGCCCGGCCATTGAGGCGAAGGGCTTCCCGTCCTCGTCGCTGTCATCTCCGTGGGGTGGGTGCCCCATGAAGGGCATCCTCAAGAACCCCTCTGTTACGGAACAATTAAGAACAGCCTGGCCCATAGGGGGCAAAGGCTCAGAAATACCCCTAAAACAAGGGTTTCAGCAGAACCCTTAGTGAGTTTTTTAAAGCCATCTAAAAATCCCTTTCCCAAATGATCTCACCAAAGGAGTCCGGAAGAAGGTGCCACTGAGGTTTTTATTCTCGTCAGCTGAGGAGAATGACAACTGCAGATTCCTTGTCGCAAAGCAGTCATAAAGTTATATTGAAAACATATGCCATTTTAATACATTTGACAGAACTGTCAGACTTAAACTTTCCCGCCCCTGCATGCTGTAGGCTTCATGATGATTGGTTGGAACCTTGGAAACCAGCTGTAGCGGGAACCAATCGTGAAACAGCGCCGCTTTTGTCCTGGCAAATGGGGAGCGAGGGACAGGAATGTGTTCAAAACAAAGAGCAGCTGGAGTTTTCTTGATTAGATCATGTCCATATGTTAATGAAGATCCGAGGCTTTGACCTTTCAGGCCAAAGCAAGTTCTTTGTTCTTGGTGAAAAACAGGAATTTGTCCTTAACGACCCTTCCTTGTTGACAAAGGGCCATATACAGGTTCCATCCATGAGAAGTTTCAGGATGGTAAATAAATGAAATAACTGTAGCCATGTGCTGGTTTCCGAGGCCAATAGTGACGGCCGGTCATGAAATATGAAATACTTGCTGTACCCCACACACTGGTTGGGAAACATTGAAGTAGACAACGGGTGGGGAGGGGGGGGTGTTTGTAATTGTGTGCCTTTATAGAGGTAGGTTTCTTAGGGTTTTTATGCTTCAACACACTAGACTCTCCCCCCCTCCCAGAGGTTCCAATTTCCCACGGCACACCCGATGATCACTCACGGCACACTTGTGTGCCCCGGCACACTGGTTGGGAAACAGTGCCTCAGAATGTCTTCTGCAGCAATGCAGGCTGTGAGGTTCTGGCAGTTGTGTGTGTATGGAGAAACTTGCCTTCCAAAATTTCCGATCTTAGGAAGTAAACGATCCTGACTGCTGTATTTCTAACCATGGGAAAACTCTTTGTTGCCTCAAACCTCTCTAGCCATCAAAGCTTTCTTCTTGGGAACTTTCATACATTTTACTCGGTGTGTATCTTCTCTTACGCCTGCTTCCCCTCCTCCTTTTTTGCTCTCGTCATCCCTGGAACCCTCTTTTGTTCCTTTCCTTTCTTTTTTCACTCGTATTATACCAGAAAGGAATCTGAAATCCCCCACAACAGTCTCTCCTTTTCCTTTCTTTGGACCTTTTTTATTTATAAGGCTCACAGCTGCTTCATTCCTACCCGTTTGCTCATGTTACCAGGGCTCTGGAGGCCTTGCCAGGGTGTGTTGGGGTCTTGATGTGGGCTTTTCTCCCCCCAACGGGACTGCTTTGGGAAACCTCCGCGTGTTTCCATTGGCCGAGGTCAGGCCTTAGAGAAGGCCGGCGAGGGTGATCTCCCGCCAGCAGATAGCTGACGTCATCAGTCAGACGCCTCCTCGACCGCCAGCATCCTGACCTCGACCTGCCCTGAAATAGACCACCTGAGCGAGCCCGTGACTCAGGGCTTGTCTCGCGACGCAGGCGCACTCTGAGAAGGCGCCTGATGCTGCCTCCTCTTTCTTCTCCCCGTCAAGCTTCCTCCTCAAACCCAGCGCTCCGAAGCTTCCCATTGGCTGCCGGGGGCACGCGCCACGGACGCGCCACGCATTCTCACTTCCCCTTCCTCTCTTACGCCCACCGCTGCCCCGAACCCTATTTTCAAGAAGTGGCTCTTTTTTTTCTCCTCCCTTTCATTTCCAAAATGGCTCCCTTTCGGGTCTTAATAACACACAGCAACAGACTCGCATATGTCGCGTGGGAGCGGGGTGGGGTGGGGTGTCACTCTCCCCTCAAGGACCTATGGCCTCACGAGACTGAGGGGGCAGCTTTGTGTTGCAGGAAAGGCCCTCTTAGTTGGGCTCCTTTCCTAACGTAACGCTGTCTGGCAGGAGGGGCAATGCGCCCTTTACCCAGATGGCGCCCCACGCAGCGGTGTCCTTTGCCTACCGATAGGACCGCCCCTGTTCATACACATTTCACCTCCCCCCATGAAATCACAGAGGGACACTTCACCTCCTTTGTGATAGACAGACAGAAAGGCATTAACTTTTATACCCGGATTAACCCCTTTTGGCGCCCTAGGCCACACTTTGGAATTACGCCCCCAAACCAACCTCTACCGCAACCCCCCCCCCATTCCTTCTTTCCGCCTGCCTCTCCTCACTCACCGAGGGGCGGGATGCATCCCAGCTGGTGCACGCGGGCCCGACTCCCGCCTTCGGTGCAGCAGTTGCCCAGGATGCTGAGGGCGAGGGTGCGGCGGGGCCTGGGGCCGCCGGCCAGGACCCTCCGCAGCGGTGCCATCCCTCCGTGCTCCCAGAAGCGGGCGATGTCGCCAGCCTCCTTGACATGCTGCGCGCGGAAGGCCAGCAAGGCCTCGCCCAGGCCCGGCTCGGTGCCCCTGACCAGCTGGGCCAGGCAGGAGCCCCGGGAGCCACTCCCAGCCCCCTTCCCGGGCCCTGGGCCTTTCGGAGCCGGCACCCAGAAACATTGGGGAAGGAGGCAGAGGTGCTCCCGCCCTCCTGCGCGCGCATGCCCAGCAGCGGCCCCAGGGGTTTCAAGGAAGGAGGGCGCAGCGAGGAGGGGGATGAGGCAGAGGGAAGCCCCGCCCCCAGGGCCACTGCTGGGCATTCGCGCGCGGCAGGAGGGCGCAAGCGCCTCTGCCTCCTTCCCCAATGTTTCTTGGTGCTGCGCATGCCTAGCAGCGGCCCCGGGGGCATCCCTTCGCCTCCTTCTCCTCGCGCCCTCCTTCCTTCACAAGGGTGCGGGGGGCGATGGCAAGGGGGGGCATTCCCTCCTTCCCCACCCCCTCGCAGCGCTCTCCCCCTGCTCTCCCCCGAGAGAGAGAGAGAGAGAGAGAGAGTGATCATGCCGCTCGTTGCGGTTTTGTATCAACATTTTTTTTGGTCCGTGAATTGCGCCCGCCTCGGCTTACGCCCCTAGGCCATGGCTGAAGCCCGTCCACTGCTCATGCTCCTCCTCCTCCGCGCGGTCTCATCGAGTGACGGGCCAGAGTCATGGCGGAGAGCGGGGACGGGGAATTGCCGCCTTCTCCCTCTCCCTCGTCGCCCGTGAGCCGCTACCCGTGGCAATGGGAGCGGCTGAGGCTGCCGGCTGGACCCTGGGTCAGACCCTGGACCTGGTGGCGGCCCTCGGCCTGCTCTACTGCCTGAGGGGACCGCTTGCCAAATTTTGGTCCAGATCCATCATTGTTTGAGTCCACAGTGCTCTCTGGATGTAGGTGAACTCCAAAACCCAAGGTCAATGCCCACCAAACTCTTATAGCATTTTCTCTTGGTTATGGGAGTTCTGTGTGGGAAGTTTGATTCCATTCCATCATTGGTGGAGTTCAGAGTCCTCTTTGATTGCGCGTGAACTATAACTCTATGTTGTGTTCATCGAAAGAGGCCCAGGTTTCGCACTGAGTGTATAAATACATTAAAAAAACATATTAACTATATGTATCACTGTGTTAGAGTGGCATTTTGTGACATTTTGGTTGGTGGTCTGCCCCCGGATTTTTTTTAATGTTAAAAATTGTGCCGCGGCTCGAACAAGGTTGGGAAACACTGGGCTTGCCTGTCCATCTTCCCCAAGTCCACCGTATGTCTTGCCTGCCCTTCTGTTGTCTTATGATCCCCTGGCGTTCTCCCCAAGAAGAAGGGAAAGCAAAGGGGAGGCAAGGGCTTTGGGTGCAGGAAGCTCACGTCGGTGTGGCACATCTGTTTGCATTTGTGATGGATTTGCTTGGTTCACACCCTCCCTCGCTCCTTTCCCTTTGGGGTTTCATGCACAGCTGCCTCCGAGTGTTTTGACAGACCTTTTGCCCCCCTTTTCTGCTTTCTTTTCCCTGTCTCTCCAACAACCCAGGGGGGGGGGGGGACGGACTCGAGGAAAGGTCAGCCAGCCTGCTCCTGTTTTTTTTTCTCTCCATCCATTACAAATACCCTCATCCTGTGAGCCTGCCTGCTACTCCAATCCCATAGAGCGCTCTTCCATTCTCAAAGGCTTGGAGCAAACACGGGAAGCATCAGCCGCGCGGCTCTATCTCCTGTTGCTCTCGTTGCTTCTTTCATCGAACTGGGACGACTGCCAAGTTGCGCTTTCTAAAAAAATGAGATTTGGTTTGAGAATTTGCAACTGATGGAAAGCTGAAGGCTTTGGACTAATCGGAACGGGCTTTCCAAAACCAGGCCTTTCCAACTGAATTGGCTGCATCTTGAGTTGGGTTTATTTTCCTGCCAACTCTTCACAATTCTTCATTCTCATAGAGCTTCTGATCCTCCAGAAATGGATTCCTTTCCCACTAAGCTGCCATCCTTATGATATCGAGCAAGAATTTGGGGGTCTTGGCTGGTCTGAAAGTAGTGGGTTACCACAGAAATTATTACAGCTTGTTTCACTAACCTTTCTAACTTCCACCCCACTGCTAACCCTGACTGGTCTCCACTTAAAGTTTATTTCTTTCTGATTAAAAAAAAATTATTCCCAGGGCGTAGGGGTCCAAGGAGTAAAAGCGAGATAGCAGTTAGTCTTATAATTAGCCTAGAAAAAATATGGCACCAAAATGGAGAAGGTCTGTTGACCCGCGGATACAGGGGCCCGAGGGGTTTCCGTATCCACGGTTCAGAAGAACACAGTTTCCCTCCCCAGGACACTGTAAGAGCATCCTGGGCAAGCTGGTACTGATCTGCAGCTCAGGAAAGGAAATGTTCATGCTTTGAGAGAGTTGGAGACAGTAAAGGACACAATGTATCACTATGGAGAGGGAAAAGTTACAATTAAATGATTCTTTATTGAGGGATTAGTTACAATGTTAGGCTCAGGGCAAGAAAGCAAAGTGAAGAAAGATTGCTTCTTGAAGCAGCTGCTGTAGCCACACTCCCAGCGATGTTGGCCCAACGGGGCATCCAGGAACTGCGGAACTCCCTGCTGCAGATCAGATCACTCGCAGAGCTCAGGCTGTGTTGTATATCAGTGTCAGTGGTGACTTTTGTGGAGAGGTGGTTCCAAGGGAACGGAAATGGTAAACATCTTCTAATGTCACACCATAAGCCAGGGGAGGGCAACCCATGGCCCGCGGGCCGGATCCGGCCCAGCAGCCGATTCTGTCTGGCTCGGGAATAAGGGTGTTGGGGGCGGGGCCAAGAAGAAGGGGTGCCGCTGCCGCCATCCCATCGCGGCGTCTTTGGAGTGCCTGACATCCCTTTGGAGCGGCGGCTTTGGAGTGCCTGGCGATCCGGGCCTGCAGCAGGAGCTCTCGGCGACCTGCGGGGCTGATTGCCCTGGCGACCCGGAAGAATTTATCGTTTTCCGGGTCACCAGGTCAAATAAGCTGCCTCAGATCACAGACTGCTCCCCCTGCAGGCCCGGGGATGGCAGGCACTCCATAGCAGGGCGATCAGCTGGGGAACGGCTGGGGGCGAGAGTGGACGGAGGCCTGCAGCCTCTGATCGCCTGCTGCTCTGCTCTCCTCTGCTGTGGCGGCGGCTGGGTCCGCTTTGCCATCCTCTGGGCTGGGTCCATTGGGCCATTCCATCTTGGTTCGCACCTTTGTCTTCTTGAATTTTATTTTATTTTATTTTAGTGGTTTTTATTATTATTTTATAATAATTTTATTATAATAATATAATAAATAATATTATATTATAATTTCAATATATTATAATGTCTACTAGCTGTACCCGGCACGCGTTGCTGTGCCCTATTTAGGAGATGCGAGATAGTCTGAGTTTGTAAGGGTTGGAATTGATGTTAGTTGTGGTCTTGGTGGGGCCATGGCTGTGTCGTTGCGGGTTGTTCTGGTGGGTGGGATGTTGAATTCCTGTGGAGTTGTCGGTGTGTGGTGTTGCTGGCATTCTGCAGAGCTTGTGGATATACAATGTTTTTTGTCTTTCCGTCTGCTGTGTTGATGTAGAGGTTGATGCTTGTGTGGGTGGGGTATTTGGAAGTGAGTGGAGGTACTTGAAATCCCATCATCCATGGTGTGCCCTCCTCTAAACTGCAGTTGGATGGAGTGTGGGTCATGGGGCACTGTGTGGCAAGTTGGGTCTTTGTCGGTCTTGGTTCTGGGCCACAGTGGTCTGTGGGGAATGAAGGGCTTGAAAGTACTACAAATCCCATAATCCATGGAGGTACATCAAATCCCATCATCCATGGTCCACCCTCCTCCAAACTGCAGTAGAATGTAGCGTGGGTCATAGGGGCTCTGTGTGCCAAGGTAGGTTACTGTAAATTCAGGCCATACACAATGTCCCATGAGCAGAGGCCTAGTCAGGAAAATCAAGTTAATGAAGCCTTACTGTCAATTCAGGCCATACACAATGTCCCATGAGTTGAGGCCTAGTTGGGAAAATCAAGTTAATGAAGCCTTACTGTCAATTCAGGCCATACACAATGTCCCATGAGTTGAGGCCTAGTTGGGAAAATCAAGTTAATGAAGCCTTACTGTCAATTCAGGCCATACACAATGTCCCATGAGTTGAGGCCTAGTTGGGAAAATCAAGTTAATGAAGCCTTACTGTCAATTCAGGCCATACACAATGTCCCATGAGTTGAGGCCTAGTTGGGAAAATCAAGTTAATGAAGCCTTACTGTCAATTCAGGCCATACACAATGTCCCATGAGTTGAGGCCTACTTGGGAAAATCAAGTTAATGAAGCCTTACTGTCAATTCAGAGCTTAAACAGCATCCCATTAAGTGAGGCCTAGTCAGGGAAATCAAGTTAATGAAGCCTTACTGTCAATTTTGGGCGTGGTCTGTGATTTGTAGGGGTTTAAATTTTCTGTGTGAAGTTTAATTGGGTGTTTGCGTTGGCGACTGCCTCAGGCCTTTGCCTTATCCTCCTCTGCCAGTTTATTATGGGTCGGAATGTTCATGTTGGCTGGCCAATAGAGGCGTTATGCAAATACTCCCTCATTGGCAACCAATCATGTTGTCAGAATGCAGAGGCCGGGAGATTCGTTGGCGGTCGCGGAGGATGCTGGGAAATGGAGGTTTTTTTGGTATCGTTGTTTTGGGGGCCTTCTAGGTTTTGGGGGGGAAAGGTTTTTTTGCTAAAAACCTACCTTGCCTGAGGCCTATTTTTGTTGCCAAGTTTGGTGTCTCTGCCTTGTAAGGTTTCTCTGCCTAGGACGGTCGTTCCATGACGGGACCTCCTTTATATAATAGATATATATACTATAATAATTATGATATTAATACTAATATATTAATATTTCTTGATATATTATGTTTAATGATGTGTAATATATAGTAAATAAATAAATACTGTAGATTAGAATGTAGTTCCGCCTTCAGGTGTGGCCCTCCATAATATTTTTTGGCTCTCGTGTGGCCCCTTGGAAAAAATAATTGCCCACCCCTGCCATAAGCTGTATTTCTGGCATTGGAGAGGGATTGGCTGGTGACTGCTGTAATAGCACTTTGGTTTTCTCGATGTTCAGTGAGAGGCCAAGCTTCTCATATAATTCTGCGAAGGTGTTTAGAGTGGCTTGTAGGTCTTCTTCTGAATGTGCATAGACGACATTGTCACCAGCATATTGGAGTTCTATAACAGATGTTGTTGTGACCTTGGTTTTGGCTTTCAGTCTGATTAGGGTTCGGCTGGTGACTGCTGGAAGAGCACTTTGGTTTTCTTGATGTTCAATGATAAACCAAGCTTCTCGTATACTTCTGCATAGGTGTTTAGAGTGGTTCGTAGGTCTTCTTATGAATGTGCACAGACAACGTCGTCATCAGCATATTGGCGTTCTATAACAGATGTTGTTGTAACCTTGGTTTTGGCTTTCAGTTTGCTGAGGTTAAAGAGCTTGCCATCCGCAATGGTGCCAACTCCACACAAAGAAAAGTACTGATTCAGATCTTGGGGAACTTAATTGGACTAGAACTCCCACAATCCCCAGCTTGCATAGCTGTTGGTCAGGTTGAATTCCAAGGTAGTCGCTTTTAAGGAAACTTGGAGGGATGGGGTCAGAAAAACGTCCTTCTTGCGTCCTACTCGTTGCCTGGTCTTATTCGTTGGCTATGCTAGATGTGGATTCTGGGAGTCCAAGTCCAAGAAACTAAATCCCCCCATCTGTGTACTCTGGATCCATCTAGTTCACCATTTTGTTGCCCACCCAATCAGGGACGGTCTTTCCATTAGGCGAACTACGCGGCTGCGTAGGATGCCATCTTGGAGGTGACAGCGTGGGGCGCCGCACCGCCGTATCTCCATGCTGCTGCCGCGCTGCACCCGCGCTGCACCTCCGGACGCTTCTGGGCATGCACGGAGGGTTTGCGCGCATGCCCAGTGCCTACGGAGCTCCACTTGAACTCCGTAGGCACTGCGCATGCGTGCGAAAATCTCAGCGCACATGCGTTGTGTCTACAGAGCTCAAGTGAACTCCGTAGACACAGCGTATGTGCACGAAAATCTCCGCACACATGCGCTGTGTCTACAGAGCTCAAGTGAACTCCGTAGACACAGCGCATGCGCACGCACATGCGCTGTGTCTACAGAGCTCAGGAACTCCGTGAGACACAGCGCAAAATCTCCGCACATGCGCTGTGTCTACAGAGCTCAAGTGAACTCCGTAGACACAGCGCATGCGCACGAAAATCTCCGCGCACATGCGCTGTGTCTACAGAGCTCAAGTGAACTCCATAGACATTGCGCATGCATGCAAAACCTCCGTGCGCATGCGCTGTGTCTACAGAGCTCAAGTGAACTCCGTAGACACAGCGCATGCGCGCGAAAAATCTCCGCACACATGTGCTGTGTCTACAGAGCTCAAGTGAACTCGTAGACACGCACGAAAATCTCCACACACATGCGCTGTGTTTACAGAGCTCAAGTGAACTCCGTAGACACAGCGCATGCGCACGAAAATCTCCGCACACATGCGCTGTGTCTACAGAGCTCAAGTGAACTCCGTAGGCACAGCACATGCGCGCGAAAAACTCCGCGCGCATGCACTGTGCCTACAGAGCTCTAGTGAGCTCCGTAGGCACAGCCCATGCGCATTTCCGCATGCATGCGCAAAAGCTCACTTGAGCTCCGTAGGCACATGCTCTGCAAAAATCTCCATGCGCTGTGTCTACAGAGCTCAAGTGAGCTCCGTAGGCATTGCGCATGCACGCGAAAATCTCCACACACATGCGCTGTGTCTACAGAGCTCAAGTGAACTCCGTAGACACAGCGCATGCGCACGAAAATCTCCGCACACATGCGCTGTGTCTACAGAGCTCAAGTGAACTCCGAAGACACAGCGCGCATGTGCACGAAAATTTCCGCACACATGCGCTGTGTCTACAGAGCTCAAGTGAACTCCGTAGACACAGCGCATGCGCACGAAAATCTCCGCACACATGCGCTGTGTCTACAGAGCTCAAGTGAACTCCGTAGACACAGCGCATGCGCACGAAAATCTCCGCACACATGCGCTGTGTCTACAGAGCTCAAGTGAACTCCGTAGACACAGGGCACAGCGCATGCACATGCGCTGTGTTTACAGAGCTCAAGTGAACTCCGTAGACACAGCGCATGCTTGAAAATGCACACATGCGCTGTCTACAGAGCTCAAGTGAACTCCGTAGACACAGCATGCATGCCTGCGAAAATCTCCGCACATGCGTTGTGTCTACAGAGCTCAAGTGAACTCTGTAGCGCACAGATTTCGCATGCATGCGCAATGCCTACGGAGCTCACTTGAGCTCCGTAGGCAGCACTCTGCACGCGAAAATCTCCGCGCACATGCGTTGCAGTCTGCTCAAGTGAACTCTGTAGGCAGCGCAAGTGGAACTCCACAGGCACTGGGCTCATGGAACTCCGTAGGCACTGGGCATGAAAAAACCTCAGCGCATGCCCAGAAGCGCCTGTAGGGCGCAGCAGCAGCAGCACGGAGATATGGGCGGCACGCTTGGGAGCCGCGGGGGGACGCCAAAATAATGTTCGCTTACCCCCCCCCCCGGGAGAGCTCGGACCGCCCCTGCACCCAATGCAACCCGGATGGGCGCAAAGTGGATATGAGGTCTTCCTCCAGCAATGGGTCCTTGGATGCCTCCGTATGCCACAATTCGTTTAGCGTTCCTGGCTGATAAACATTGACAGATGGATCGTCTGTATTTTTGCTTAATCTCATTGTAAAAACTGTCTAAACAGGCCGCCCCTTTGTGCCAGGAAATTCTATAATTTCCCATTCTTTTGGGTTGCTGTGGATCCGTCGCATTGGCTGCGTTGGCATGTCACCTCAAACCCAGAATCCTGGCTTTGTCGGCCGCCAGGAACACGAAGAACCATCCATATTTTGGTCTAGCATTAACATGGGTTTGCAATTCCAAAACCTGGGATCCAGGGCCGGACTAAGGTAATTTTAAATGGTAAGCGAACATTATTTTGCCCCCCACCCCACCCCACCAATCACTGAAAAATAAATGGTTGGGGCGCATCCGGCTGCCAGGCGCTCATCCTCAGTCTCCGGCCTCGTGGAGGGTGCGCATGCGCAGGGCCAGCGATATTATTTTATATTATTATTGTTGTTGCAGTTTTCAAGGGCCTGACTTCTTACTGCCTGGGGGAATCCTTTGTTGGGAGGTGCCGTTCTTTATTTACTGGCTACCAGTATTACAAAACTCTAAAATCAGGACAGTAAATAAAGAGCAACACTCAAAAACAGGTGAAGGTACTGCAAATCCCATCATCCGTTGCCCATCCTGCCCTAGACCACAGCAGGTTGTGAAATGGGCCATTGGTCCCCTGTGTGCCAAGTTTGGTCCTGATCCGTCATTGCTTTGGGCCGCAGTGACTGACTGCCTGAGGCAGGGCCGTAGCCAGGATTTTGTTTCGGGGGGGGGGGGCGGAGTTTGGTTCGGGGGGGGGGGCTGAGACTGGGTGGAAGAGGTTCTACCCTAGCAAACCTTTTGTATTGTTATCCCAATAACCCCATGAATGTGGGATATAATGAGCATGGTGATCAGATCATGATATAAATGCACATAACAGTTTAAATAATGTACCAGTAAGGCCTTCTCGCGGACCACCCTGAGAATTTCGAGGGGGGGGGCTGAAGCCCCCTTAGCCCCCCCCCCGGCTACATGCCTGGCCTGAGGCATTTCCTTTTCCTGCTGCGTCGCCTTAGAATGTTGGAATCTAGAAGTTGGCCAATCAGAGCCGGTTTTGCAAATTCTCCCTCAGTGGCAATCAATCATGTTGTTTGAATGAAGTGGCTTGGATTCTTGGATGCTGGCCAATCAGAGTCCTCTGTGTGCCAAGTTTAGTATGAGCCACAGTGCTCTAAGGAAGTGAACTAAAGTACTAGAAGTCCCATCATCCATGGTCCATCCTCCCTCAAACTGCACCAGGATGTAGGGTGCATCTGGGGGGGTCTGTATGCCAAGTTTGGTCTTGTTCTGTCATTGTTGGGGGCCCAAAAGTGTTTTGGCCGTAAACTCCCACGTGTTTTGGCCTTTTCAACCCCCCACCATGCCTGACTGCCTCAGGCCTTTTACACGGGGATCTTACCCCCTCTGGCACTTTAGAGAGTCGGAATGTTGGTGGTGCTGGCCAATCAAGAGTCCTTTATGCAAATAATCCCACAGTGGGAGCCAATCAGAAAGCTGCCACATATCCGCCCTTCCACCGCACACATACATACAAACATTATCTTTTATTATGTAGATAGATAGGTTATTATTGAGTAGCCTTGCAGTTTTCAAGGTCTGACTTCTTACTGCCTGGCGGAATCCTTTGTTGGGAGGTGCTGTTCTTTCTTGAGTTTTATGCTTGTGGAGAAGCCCTTTTCATGGTTTCCTCCAAAACTCAAATACAGGGGAATTCCAGACAAGAAAAAAAAAAAATAGGAGAGCTAACCACCTCCCAACAAAGGATTCCCTCAGGCGGCAAGAAATCAAAAAGCAGTCTATTCCTTCCCTAAAAACACTTGCAGTAAATATCAGGGAAAGATGAGGGAAATGGTGTTGCCTCTGCTTGTCTTTTCTGATCTCTCCTTGCCCGCACCCGCAGTTTGGATATTTAATCAGAAACCGACTCTGGCGTTTATTACAGTGGGAATCCCAAGATCATTTCCCGCCCGGCTCCGTTTGGAGGACTTCCCCGCCTCCTCCTCGCATCCCTTTCCCACCCAGGCGCATTTGGGCCTAAATGGGACAACCCCCCAGTGCCTTAATTTAATTTAAGTGTGTGCTTAAATGAGCTCCTCGGTCCACGCCTCCGATGCTTATCCTGCCTTTATTTTCCCGGCTAAGTTTTCCCCTTTGATTATTCTCCTCCCTTTGTGAGCATAATTTCTGCCAGGACGCCGGAAAGTTGGATTGCATATAAAGCAGGCTCATTTTCGGAACGGGGACTCCCGCTGACTCGGAGGCGGCTGTCTCCCTACCGAACCGCTTTTGGTGAGTGTGTGTGTGCGCGCACCAACGTGTGCGCCAATTACCATAAACCCATTTCGTGTTTGTAACATTCGGAGGAGAGGTTATTTTTGTGTGTGTGTGTGTGTTTTAAATAAAGAAAACCTTGTGTTGTTGAAGGTTTTCGTGGCCGGGATCACTGGGTTGCTGTGAATTTTCTGAGCTGTCTGGCCCAGGACCGGATTAACCCCTTTTGACGCCCTAGCCCAGTGTTTCTCAACCAGTGTGCCGTGGCACACTAGTGTGCCATGAGCGATCATCAGGTGTGCCGCGAGAAAAGCTCTCTGCCCCCCCTTCCTTATTTATTTATTTATTTATTTATTTATTTACTTACTTCATTTCTATTCCGCTCTTCTCACCCCGAAGGGGACTCAGAGCAGATTACAGTACATATACATTGCAGACAATCCCTGCAGTTTTTAACATATATACTAGGCATGAGAAAAAAGTTATGAAAATGATTCGTTTCGTAAGAAATTCGTAAGAAATGCTACTTTCGAGTATTTCCGCACCTGGAACGCCAACCAGGAAGTGGACTTCCTTTTTCGAACTTCGGGGCCAGGATTTTCTTAAGTGTCGTTATTAGGTCGTAAGGGGGCGTGGGGGCACCCTCCTTCTCTCTCACCACCTCCCGCCTCCCTTGCCAATAAGTATTATGGCAAGGCAAGCCCTAAACTCGCTCCTTCTTTCGGCTGGAAGGAAGCCTGGAAAAAATGTAAACAGAGAGGATTACTCAGAAGTAAATCTGCAAAGGAGAGCACTTTGGGCACTTTGGATGAAGGGCCCTCCCTTGTGGATTTACTTCTGAGGAAACCTCTCTGTTTACATTTTTTCCAGGCTTCCCTGCCTCTCCTGCCTGCCAGGATCATTCTAAAGCATCAAAGAGTATTGGGGTGAATAAGGGAAGCCTTGTCCCCGGTGCCAGCAGCGGCCCCGGGGGTGGGGCTTCTCTCCACCTCCTCCTCTTTGCAGCGTGCCCTCCTTCCTTGACAAGGGGGCAGGGGGCGATGGTGAGGCGCCATTCCCTCCTCCCCACCCCTCGCAGCACTCTCCCCCCCCCCCCCGAGAGAGAGAGAGAGAGAGGGAGTTGCGTTGTGGTTTTGTTTCAACATTTTTTGGGGGTCCGTCTGAATTGCGCCCCCCCTTGGCTTGCGCCCCTAGGCTATGGCCTAGGGTGGCCTTACGGGTAATCCGGGCCTGGTCTGGCCATGTTCCAGAAGCATTCTCTCCTGATGTTTCGCCTGCATCTATGGCAGGCAACCTCGGAAGTTGTGAGGTGTGTTCGAAACTAAGAAAATTGGATTTATCTATCTGTGGAATGTCCAGGATGGGAGAAAGAACTCTTATCTGTCGGAGGAAAGTGTGAATGTTGCCATTTCCCACCTTGATTAGCATTTAACGGCCTTGCAGCTTCAAAGCCTGGCTGCCTCCAGCGTGGGGGAATACTCAACCGTCGAGGGGTCTGTTGGAAACTAGGCAAGTGGGGTTTATATATCTGTGGAATAATGTCCAGAGTGGGAGAAAGAACTCTTGTCATGTGAATGTTGCAATTGGCCACCTTGATTAGCATTTAATGGCCTTGCAGCTTCAAAGCCTGGCTGCTTCCTGCGTGGGGGGAATCCTCAGAGGTCGAATGGGTCTGTTGGAAACTAGGCAAGTGGGGTTTATATATCTGTGGAATAATGTCCAGAGTGGGAGAAAGAACTCTTGTCATGTGAATGTTGCAATTGATCACCTTGATTAGCACTTAATTGATTAGCACTTAATTGATTAGCTGGCCGTTAGCTCCAACTTCTGCCAACGTAGCAGTTTGAAAACATGCAAATGTGAGTAGATGAATAGGTGGGAAGGTAATGGCGCTCCATGCAGTCATGCTGGCCACATGACCTTGGAGGTGTCTATGGACAATGCTGGCTCTTCAGTTTAGAAATGGAGGTAAGGATCACCTCCCAGAGTCGGATGCAACTGGACTTAATGTTGAGGGGAAACCTTTACCTTTACCTCTTCAATAGAAATATGGAAAACGTTCCTTTATCTCGCGGTCTTTCTTTGAATCCTATCCGTATTCTTTTCCTCTCCTCGTTTTTTATTGGCTAGAGCTTTCTGCATGAGAATCCATCCTCATTTGTATTCATTTATTCATTTTTTTCCCGTTCCATGCTCATTTATTTATGCATTTTACCTGAAATAATATATGTTTTTCTCCCGTTGAGGAAAGACTAGCTTTGTATATTTTTTCCCACCTGGAATTGTGTGCATGCTTAATCGTTCCTCTCTTTGTGGTGTGTGCTTTACTTTGGGTGTACTTTTTGTTGAGTTCCTCCAAGTCGTTTCCAAGCTCAGAATGCTTTTTGATACTCCGTGAACTACAAATCCCAGCAAATACATCTCCCAAATGTCGAGGTCTATTTTCTCCAAATTCAACCAGTGTTCACATTTGGGCATATTGAGTATTTATGAGGAGTTTGGTCCAGATCCATCATTGCTTGAGTCCACAGTGCGCTCTGGATGCAGGTGAACTGCAACTCCAAAACTCAAGGTCAAGGCCCACCCAACCCTCCCAGTATTTTCTGTTGCTCACGGGAGTTCCGTGTGCCAAGTTTGGTTCAATTCCATTGTTGGTGGAGTTCAGAATGCTCTTTGATTGTAGGTAGGTCAACTACAAATCCCAGCAATTACAACACCCAAATGTCAAGTTCTATTTTCACCAGACATCACCAGTTTTCACATTTGGGCATACTGAATATTCAGCATTGTGCTGGCTCTGCCACCGCTGGCTTGGCATTGCCCCCTCAAGGCTGGAGAAACTGTGGGAGACCTGAAGCTGGGGGAGGGGGAGGCATGGTGTGGCCTGGCTCCGCCCCTCCCCGGCTTCAGCTCTCCCAGCTGCTCCAGCCTTGAGGGACAGTGCCAAGCCAGCATTGTGCTGGCTCTGCCACCGCTGGCTTGGCATTGCCACCTCAAGGCTGGACAAGCTGTGGGAGAGCTGAAGCCGGGGGGAGGGGACGGGGCATGGAACGACCTGGCTCCCCTCCCCCTGGCTTCAGCTCTCCCACAACTTCTCCAGCCTTGAGGGGACAGTGCCAAGCCAGCATTGTGCTGGCTCTGCCACCGCTGGCTTGGCACTGCCACCTCAAGGTTGGAGAAGCTGTGGGAGAGCTGAAGCTGGGGGGAGGGGGAGGGGCATGGTGTGGCCTGGCTCTGCCCCCTCCCCCTGGCTTCAGCTCTCCCACAGCTTCTCCAGCCTTGAGGGGACAGTGCCAAGCCAGCATTGTACTGGCTCTGCCACCGCTGGCTTGACACTGCCTCCTCAAGGCTGGAAAAGCTGTGGGAGAGCTGACGCTGGGGGGAGGGGTGGGGCATGGCACGACCTGGCTCCGCCCCCTCCCCCTGGCTTCAGCTCTCCCACAGCTCCTCCAGCCTTGGGATCAAGCCAGCATTGTGCTGGCTCTGCCACCGCTGGCTTGGCACTACCACCTCAAGGCTGGAGAAGCTGTGGGAGCGCTGAAGCCGGGGGGGAGGCATGGCGTGGCCTGGCTCTGCCCCCTCCCCTGGCTTCAGCTCTCCCACAGCTGCTCCAGCCTTGAGGGGACAGTGCCAAGCCAGCATTGTGCTCGCTCTGCCACCGCTGGCTTGGCACTGCCACCTCAAGGTTGGAGAAGCTGTGGGAGAGCTGAAGCTGGGGGAGGGGGCGGGGCATGGTGCGGCCTGGCTCCGCCCCCTCCCCCTGGCTTCAGCTCTCCCACAGCTGCTCCAGCCTTGAGGGGACAGTGCCAAGCCAGCATTGTGCTCGCTCTGCCACCGCTGGCTTGGCACTGTCCCCTCAAGGCTGGAGAAGCTGTGGGAGAGCTGACGCTGGGGGAGGGGTGGAGCATGGCACGACCTGGCTCTGCCCCTCCCCTGGCTTCAGCTCTCCCACAGCTTCTCCAGCCTTGAGGGACAGTGCCAAGCCAGCATTGTGCTGGCTCTGCCACCGCTGGCTTGGCACTACCACCTCAAGGCTGGAGCAGCTGCTGGGAGGCTGAAGCCGGGGAAGGGAGGAGCCAGGCTGCACCATGCCCCCGCCCCTCCCGGCTTCAGCTCTCCCACAGCTTCTCCAGCCTTGAGGGGCAATGCCAAGCTGGGGTGGCAGAGCCAGCACAATGCTGGCTTGACACTGTCTCCTCAAGGCTGGAAAAGCTGTGGGAGAGCTGACGCTGGGGGGGAGGGGTGGGGCATGGCATGACCTGGCTCCGCCCCCCTCCCCCTGGCTTCAGCTCTCCCACAGCTTCTCCAGCCGTGAAGGGACAGTGCCAAGCCAGCATTGTGCTGGCTCTGCCACCGCTGGCTTGGCACTACCACCTCAAGGCTGGAGAAGCTGTGGGAGAGCTGAAGCCGGGGGAGGGGAGGGCATGGCGTGGCCTGGCCCCCTCCCCGGCTTCAGCTCTCCCACAGCTTCTGCAGCTTGAGGGGCAATGCCAAGCCAGCATTGTGCTGGCTCTGCCACCCTAGCTTGTGATTGCCCCCTCAAGGCTGGAGAAGCTGTGGGAGAGCTGAAGCCGGGGGAGGGGGCGGGGCATGGTGCAGCCTGGCTCCTCCCCTTCCCCCGGCTTCAGCTCTCCACCATCCCCCAGCCGTTCCTTTACTGTGTTGGAGTGTCATTTTGTGTCATTTTGGTTGGTGGTGTGCCCCCCCGGATTTTTTTTTAACGTCAAAAGTGTGTCGCGGCTCAAAAAAAGGTTGGGAAAACACTGATTTAGAGCAAGGGAAGAGCCAACGGAGTAGCCCTTTCGTAACCCCCCTGGCTCAAAATCCAATTAAATCAATTACAGGTTTGGAAGGACTTGGTCTTTCCTTTGTTTCTTGGCTTTGGAGGCCTGGCGAGGAACGGATCTTCCTTTGTTTGCTCAGCGGATTGGACCCCCGACCGAGCCGGCGAGATATAATGGCCGATAATAAGCACCTTTCGCAAAGAGCCAGGCATCTCTCTAATCGGAAAGAAAGGCTCCGAGGATGGGAGCTAAGTGTTCCTTGGCCTTTCGGGGAGAAGAGCACCCACTTAAGCCCACTCCCCACCACCGCCACCCCTTCACTTCAAATAGAAGGTTTAATCATACGTTCCCGCCCTTCTGTCTCCGGAGGTCAAGAGCGGCCCGGCTTTGATTAATTGACCCTGACATTTAAAATAATTTTCTCTTTGTTTAGAACGGAGTATTATTATTGTCTCGCTCCGTCATCGTCGTCGTCCCCCCAAACCACCCAATTGTTCTCCCCCCGGCAAGCCCGTTCTTGTCTCCTGCGCAGATGTGGCACGCCATTCTCTTAATGGCGCGACCCGAGGAAGCATTAGCTTATTGATTTGGAATTAGCCCTGAGTGGAAGGGGAATACACACGGGACAACCTCCACCAGTCTCCTTCCCTCTCTCTTAGGGCCAAAATATGCTTTTCTTTCCCTCCCATGAGCATGCTGGCCTTTTCGCCATTTTCCTAGCACTGATTGTCTATTCCTTGCATCGGATCTGTTTTGAGCACTTAGAATGCCTTTAAACCAGGTATGGGCAAAATCCGGCCCGCGGGCCAGATGTGGCCACTTGAGCTCTTTTCTCCAGCCCTTCTCGCTCACCATCCTATCCTTTCCTTCCTTCCTTTTCTTTCCCTTCTCCTTCCCTCACTCTTTCTCCTTCCCTTTATTTTTCAATTTTGATTCTTTATTAAAAAGCTTAGGGGGGCGTAGGGAAGGGGCTGGGGGGCCGTATACGCCCCCCGGGCCACCAGTTGGACAGCCCTGATTTAAAACACAAGCCTCCTCATAAACCCCTCATATCTGGTGACAATAAGAATATCTTTATGGTGGCAGCAAGATTGTAAAAAGATCCTCACGTGAAGACGCACGCTGTCAGCTGCGTTCTTTACAATCGTAAATTAGTTAAATTAGCCTCCCCGCATAAGCGGTATCTAAATTTCCTACTTGACAGATGCAACTGTTTTTTCAGGCTAATTGACAAATGGTCGGGAGCTTACTCCAACCTGGGCTGGCTTCGAACTCATGACCTTTTGGTCAGTAGTGGGTTTTTTTAATGCAGCCAACTCCCAACCAGCTGCGCTACAACCCGGTCCATTTTTCTCATAACAACCCTAGTGTTCGCCAAAGTGTACGTGTGCACATCTAGTCCAAGGTCACCCAGTAGGATTTTATTGTTTCGGTGAGAGCCGAAAGCCCACCATTGGGCCATGCTGCCCTTCCCATCTTGGCTCTCCAAGGTGATTTTCCATGACACCCCTGCCCATGTCACTTTGGGGAAAGAGCATCAGCGCTGCCGCATGTCTCTTCGAGCTCCCCTTTTCCTTCTGTCAGGGCCAAGGCCTAGTAAATAATTCAGCGCCAGATCGGCAAGGGCCGGGCGCTTCTGTCTCCCTGAGTCAAGCCATAAGCATGCAACGAGGCAGCTGGGTTAGAAGGCCATAAAAGATGTATGAGTGTCAAGCAGATGGAATATGGTGAAGTCATCCTTCAGGTCTTCTGACTCCTTGTTTGCCCATTGCTCCGTCTACCCATCCCTTGTAGGACCTCAGTAGGGATGTAGGCAGAAGTCATAACTTCTTCGTTTGGTGGGACTTTCCAACCAGCCAACAAGCTATTGAATCCTGTTTTTACTCCTCCGTGTCAAAATAATGAAGATAGGAAGGAGCTATGGCCATGCCAAGAGACTAAGGATGGACCCCAAGAACCCCAACTACACCTACAAATTGATGGGGTCAAAGCTTTCCGAGACAAACCAGGAAAGGGATCTTGGGGTTTTGGTGGACAGCTCAATGAAGATGTCAACCCAGTGCGCAGCAGCAGTGAACAAAGCAAATTCTATGCTTGGCATGATCAAGAAGGGAATCGAAAAATAGGTCAGCAAATGTTGTATTACCTCTCTACAAATCGATGGTAAGGCCACATCTGGAGTACTGTGTACAATTCTGGTCTCCGCACCTTAAGAAGGATATAACGGAACTGGAAAAGGTACAGAAAAGGGCAACAAGAATGGTCCAAGGGATGGAGCGGCTCCCTTATGAAACCAGGTTGAAACGCCTTGGTCTTTTCAGCCTTGAAAGACGGCGTCTAAGAGGTGACTTGATCGAAGTGTATAAAATCATGCATGGGATAGAAAAGGTGAATAAAGAAAACTATTTTCTTTGTCACAAAACACTAGGATTAGAGGGCACTCCCTGAAGCTCCAAGGTAGGAAAATTAGGACTAATAAAGGGAAATATTTCTTCACCCAGAGGGTCGTTGGGTTATGGAACTCACTTCCAGAGGAGGTTGTGACAGCGGTCAGCCTGGACAGCTTCAAGGCAGGATTAGACAGATTCATGGATACCAAGTGTATCGGTAGTTACTGAAAAGGACATTCAAGTGCCACCGGAGTTGGTTGAGGTAGGCAGGATGTCCCTGGGTACTGGTTGTGGGGGGTCGGGAGCAGGTCAGGGTTTTGCCTTCCCTTCTGCTCGAGATCCCCGTGTACAACTGGTGGGCCACTGTGTGATACAGAATGCTGGACTAGATGGGCTGAGGCCCGATTCAGCATGGCTCTTCTTATGTTCTTATGTTCTTATCACTGTATAAACCAGTGTTTCTCAACCAGTGTGCCGGGGCACACTAGTGTGCCGTGAGCGATCATCAGGTGTGCCGTGGGAAATTGGAACCTCCAGGAAGTGGGGGGGGGAGGGTCTAGTGTGTTGAAGTATAAAAATCCTAAGAAACCTACCTCGATAAACACCCCCCCCTCCCCACCCGTTGTCTACTTGGTCTCTCCCTCTCCATGCATTGGGAAGGCCCGCCTCCCTTTCCCCAAGTAGAGACCTCCTCTTGCCTCCTGGGGGCTCTGTGTGGGAAGTTTGGCCCAGTTCTATTGGTGGGGTTCAGAATGCTCTCTGATTGTAGTGGAACTATAAATCTGCCTCTGAGGAAGTCCTATTGCTTTAAAGGACGAAACGGCTCGCCGCCGGCTGTACACAGAGCTCTTCGCCGTCAGGCTTCATCCCCACACCTCTCGTCCCCAGTGACACTTGGTGGTGGGGTCTGAGTTCTTCTCTCTGCGCCGCTCGCTATTCTCGAGCCTGGGCGTCTGTTGCCATAGTGTGGACTACCACTCCCGCCATCCCGTGCGAACACAGCGAAGGCGGGGCCGACGCAGGGGCGGTCCTACAAGATAGGCCAAGTAGGCGGCCGCCTAGGGCGCCATCTCGGAAGGGGGCGCCATCCTGGCCGCATGGGGCGCCATCCTGGCCCTGCTGATGTTCCTCAGACAGCGCCGCAGCTGCCTGCTTTTGGGCCCCAGCCTTGTGTGCTCCGACGCCGCTTCTGGGCATGCGCGGAGGTTTTCACGCAGGTGCAGTTGCTCCAGAGCTGAAGTTGAGCGCAGGAGCAACTGCACATCCGCGAAAACCTCCGCGCATGCCTAGTAGCTCCCTTGCGCAGAAGCCTGTAAGCAAAGCACTCCCTATCAGGCAGGTAGGGAGTGCTTCCCTCTCCTTTTGTCTCCGCACGCTCATCGTTTGCAGGGAAGGAGAAAAGAATCAGTGAAGGAAGTGTAAGTGAAGGAATGAATGAAGGGCTTTCCTCCTCCTCCTCCTCTGTGACCTCTTCTCTCCCTCCTTCCTTTCTTCGGCACTATTTCTGTCTAGACCTGAGGGGCCTGAGGCTATGAGGAGTTGTGGGAGTTGGAGTCCAAAACACCTAGAGGGAGGGAGGGCGGGCCCAAGTTTGCCCAGGCCGCGCTGCCTGTATTCGACCTCACTTGAACATTTTGGCTGCTTTTCTATTTACATTGGGATCCTAATTTTGGACTTATGGGAGACTCCTATGAATTATGAGACGGGTGATAGGTAATATATTCTGATTTTGATGCATTGACATGGCATTTCTTGTGGATTGTTATACAGTTCTGCTTAATATTGTCATACAATATAATACAAATACAATATAACAATAGAATAATGATATATTTTATATTACATGTAATATTACAAACAATATTGCAGTATAGTGGTATTGTACAAAATAGTAATATATAATATTTTATTTTAGTTTATTTTGGGTTATTTGAGTTTTATAGGAGTAATGAAAATATTTAGTAGAGGGTAATTTTATTTAACTAAATAATTTTATTTATTATTTTATAATAATAATAATAATAATAGAATAGAATGTTATATTATATTATAATGTCAATATATTATAATATAATTATATTGTAATGTAGTATAATATAATTATGATATAATATAGTATGAGTATGGTATAATATATTGTATATACATTGATACAATATAATACTACTAATGGTATTGTGATATTATAATTGTATATTTGTTTTACATGGGGGGGAATAATGTTTTGGGGGCGCCAAAATAATGTTCGCTTACCATTTAAAATTACCTTAGACCGCCCCTGGGCCGACGTCTCCAACCAGGAAGACGCTCTCCGGCCTGGCCAGAACCCGTTTGACGTTATCCGCTTTCGCCACCCGATTTACGGGTCCCTTTTGGGGCTTAACTGCCCCAGGGCACATTCCTCCTACAGAGAGGTTTTGTCTCACTATAGTAGTGTTTATTTATAAGAGACACACCTCGTCAGCGTTCTTACAGCCCTTCTATGACCACATGGTATTGTATTTACTTATGCTTGTTGTGGCTTGTTGAACTGTATACTTCATTGTTTATTTGCATTTTGCTGTATGTATAACTGAATGATTATGATATCAATGAATTTTCATGTTTCATGTATATGTTTCACTGCTTTTCTCACACTGTGAGTTTTTTGAGAGATATGTAAAGCTATTTTGATTATATACTGCCTTAGTAGTTTTTTGCTTGAACTATAAATCCCAGCAACTACAACTCCCAAATGTCAAGGTTTATTTCCACTGAACTCCATCTGTGTTCATATTTGGGCATATTTTGTATTCATGCCAAGTTTGGTCCTGATCCAACATAGTTTCAGTCCACAGTTCTCTCTGGATATTGGTGAACTACAACTCCAAAGCCCAAGGTCAATGCCCACCGAACTCTTATAGCATTTTCTCTTGGTTATGGGAGTACTGTGTGGGAAGTTTGTGTCTTTCTGCCATTCCTGCCAGGAGATCTATGTTGTGTTCATCGAAACAGGCCCAGATTTCACACTAGGTGTATACATACATTTTAAAAACATATTAACTATATGTATTACTGTGTTAGAGTGTCATTTTGTGTCATTTTGGTTGGCGGTGTGCCCCAGGATTTTGCAATGTAAAAAGTGTGCCGCGGCTCAAAAAAGGTTGGGAAACACTGGTATAAACGAGGGCTGTCCAACTGGCGGCCCTGGGGCCGTACACGGCCCCCCAGCCTGTTGGCTCCGGCCCCAGCTATGCCCCCGGCCGCCATTTTTTTTAAAAAAAAATTTAAATGGCGGGGGGAGAGGCGGGCAGGGAGGAGGAAGTGAGCCAGCTCCTCCTCCCTGCACCGCCTCTTTTTTCTCTCTTCGGCGCCGATGCAAACCGGTTGGCATCGTCGCCGGCGAGAGAAGGACAAGGGGCGGTGCAGGGAGGAGAAAGAGAGCTAGCTCCTCCCTGCACCACCCTCTTCTTTCCTCTCTCTCGGAGCCGATGCCTTGAAGGGAGGGGGTCCCCGCGGCGCCTCCCTCCCTTCCAAGGCATCACGACAGCGGCTTAAACTCCCCGCCAGCCTGATGGCTGGCGGGGGAAGCGAGAAAGCGCCGCTTCCCCCGAGCCTTCCAGGTTTGGGTGAGCCACCTGGCACCGAGACGCGAGTGCCGGGCTAAAACCTTTTCTGGGGTTCTGGAAGGCTGGCGGGGAAAGCCAGCGGGCGCTCGCCCCCCCGCCAGCCATCCAGGCTTGCGGGAGTTTTTCGCCAGCTCCGTGTCCCTCTGCTCAGAGAGCCACAGAGCCGGGCGAAAACCCTTCCGACGCTTGAAGGCTGGCGGGGAAAGCGAGCGGCGCTTCTCTCGCTCCCCCACCAGCCATCCAGGCTTAGTGGGAGCCGCCAGCTCCTGTCCCTCTGCTCAGAGAGCCACAGGAGCCGGCTTAAAACTCTTCTCGAAAGCCTCTGAAGGCTGGCGGGGAAAGCGAGCGGCCCCCCGCTCCCTGATCACCTGCGGCCCCCCAGGTGATCAGTGACACTTCTTCCGGCCCTTGGGCCGAAGAAGTTGGACAGCACTGGTATAAACAGTGCTGTTGTGTCCACAAAGAAAAAGCTGGTAGAAGGTTCTTCACCAGAAACAGTGCAAAAGTCAGCGTTTGTCACATCTCATAACAAAGAATCATTTCATCTCTCCCAGACGAAAATGAACCTTCTAGTGCAGTGTTTCCCAACCACTGTTCCGTGGCACACCAGTGTGCCATCAGCGATCACCTGGTGTGCCGCGGTAAAACCTCTCTTCGCCGCTTTCTTCCCCCTCCTGCCGAACTACTGCTGCTGCTGCTTGGGGGAGGAGGAGGATGGGCCTGCCGGTGGCGGCGGAGAAGAAGGGGACGGGGCGCCGCCTCCTTCAGCCGTTTCCCCAGCCAGCCTTCAATCGAGGGAGGGTGGGGAACGGAAGGAAGTGAGGAGCGCAGTCCGAGGCAGGCTCACTGGCTTCTTCTTTCAAACCACAGGAAAGAAGGAGGAGGGCAGGCAACCGCGGGACCGAGGGAGTGGAAGAGGAGAGAGCCATTCAGGAAGGGAGCCACCTGGGGTTCTGTGTGAAGTTTGGCCCAGTTCTATCATTGTGGGGTTCAGAATGCTTTTTGATTATAGGGGAACTATAAATCCCAGCAACTACAAACCCTAATAGCAAAGTCTTATTTCCCCTGAACGCCATCTCATGCTCATATATTTGGGCATATTGAGTATTCATTTCAGTGTGGTCCAGATCCATCATTATTCCCATTCTGATGAAAAAAAAACAACATAACATAACATAGGAGTGCGGAAAAGAAAGTCCACTTCCGGGATTGCCACTGCGATGCGTATAAACTTGAAAGTCCCATACATACGAATCCCTTCCGATTTCTTTTAATTTTCATAACTTTTTTCTCATGCCTAGTAGATAGATAGGAAGCCTATTGAGGCCGAATATCTGTAATATTGTTATTCTGTGTGTGAAGAAGTTACAATTTAACGTTTTGTTGAGAAACAAACAAACACTGCATATTGTAACTAAGTAATCATAAGACATGTGCCTCTCAGTAAGTGTAACCACCTAAGCTCTGTACACATTGAAACCTGCACGCTGTTGTTAACAAATAAACTGTTCAAGTTCTTGTTCCACAAAAGTCTCTCAGCGACTTCATTTAAAACACAAGCCTCCTCATATCTGGTGGCAGTAAGAATATTTTTATGGTGGCAGCAAGGTTGTAAAAAGATCCTCACGTGAAGACGCACGCTGTCAGCTGCGTTCTTTACAATCGTAAATTAGTTAAATTAGCCTCCCTGCATAAGTGGTACCTAAATTTCCTACTTGACAGATGCAACTGTCTTTCAGGCTAATTGGCAAATGGTCAGGAGCTTATTCCAACTTGGGCTGGCTTCGAACTCATGACCTTTTGGTCAGTAGTGATTTTTTTAATGCAGCTAACTCCCAACCAGCTGCGCTACAACCCGGTCCATTTTTCTCATAGCAACCCTAGTGTTCGCCAAAGTGTACGTGTGCACACCTGGTCCAAGGTCACCCAGTAGAATTTTATTGTTTCGGTGAGAGCTGAAAGCCCACCATTGGGCCATGCTGCCTTTCCCATCTTGGCTCTCCGAGGTGATTTTCCATGACACCCCTGCCTATGTCACTTTGGGAAAAGAGCATCAGCGCTGCCGCATGTCTCTTCGAGCTCCCCTTTTCCTTCTGTCAGGGCCAAGGCCTAGTAAATAATTCAGCGCCGGATCGGCAAGGGCCGGGCGCTTCTGTCTCCCTGAGTCAAGCCATAAGCATGCAACGAGGCAGCTGGGTTAGAAGGCCATAAAAGATGTATGAGTGTCAAGCAGATGGAATATGGTGAAGTCATCCTTCAGGTCTTCTGACTCCTTGTTTGCCCATTTCCAAATGCTCCGTCTACCCATCCCTTGTAGGACCTCAGTAGGGATGTAGGCAGAAGTCATAACTTCTTCGTTTCGTGGGACTTTCCAACCAGCCAACAAGCTATTGTTGAAGGGATTACGAGACCCTCTGTTGAATATAATTAATACTTCCCTAGCCCAGGGAGTATTTCCAGAGGGCTTAAAAGGCGGTGGTCTCTCCATTGTTGAAGAAGCCGGGATTAGATCCAACGGTCCCCTCCAACTACCGCCCGGTTTCAAATTTATCGTTCCTGGGCAAGGTAATTGAGAAGGCGGCAATGGAGCAGTTGCAGTCCTTCCTAGATGACGCAGCTTGGCTAGACCCCTTCCAGTCCGGCTTCCGTCCGGGGCATGGGACGGAGACGGTCCTGGTCTCCATCTCGGATGAGTTGCGCTGCCAGCTGGGTCAGAGCGGATCGGCGCTGCTCGTGTTATTGGACCTCACAGCGGCGTTTGATACAGTCGATTATGATCTAATGACTCACCGCCTTGCCAGGGCCGGAGTTAGGGGGACAGCCCCTAATTGGGTGACCTCCTTCCTCCAGGACCGGCTACAACGAGTGAGGAGGGGCAAGGATGTCTCCGGGGGTTCCCCGCTTCTTTGCGGGGTTCCTCAGGGGCTATTCTCTCCCCCTCTTATTTAACATCTATATGCGACCACTTGCCCAGCTGGTGCGTAGTTTTGGGCTGGTGTGCCATCAGTACGCTGATGACACCCAGCTTATCTTGAAGATGGAGGGCAGCCTCGAATCCATACCCGATAATTTCCATCGTTGCCTCGAGGCCGTCACTGGATGGCTGCGAGACAGTAGGTTGAAGGTGAACCCGGCAAAGACGGAGATCCTGTGGCTGGGTCCTCCGGGCTGTAGGGATGTTCAGCTTCCAACCCTGGACGGCGTGACATTATGTCCGTCGCCCTCTGTTAAGAGCTTAGGAGTAACCTTGGGCCCCCTGTTGTCGATGGAGGGCCCACGTCTCCAGCGTCAGCAGGGTAGCATTTTTCCATCTTCGCCAGGCGAGGAAGCTGGCCCCTATTTGTCCCGGCGCGACTTAGCCACAGTGGTCCAAGCCACGGTCATCTCGAGGCTGGACTACTGTAACGCTCTTTACATTGGCCTTCCTCTGTCGGTAGTCTGGAGACTCAAGCTGGTGCAGAACGCTGCAGCGCGACTCCTGGCGGGGGTCCCGATTGGCCACCACATCACGCCAATCCTGAGCGAACTGCACTGGCTCCCAATTGAATGCCGGATTGCCTTCAAAGTGTTAGTCCTGACTTTTAAGGCCTTACATGGTCTGGGGCCAGTGTACCTGCAGGACCGCCTTGTCCCATATCATCCCACCAGATCACTGCGCTCCGAAGAGCTAAACCTCCTGGTCATCCCAAATGTGAAGACCTACCATTTGTCCGCAACCCGCCGCCCTGCTTTCTCTGTTGCAGCCCCTACCATGTGGAACGCACTGCCCGCCGGCATCCGTGCCACCCAGGGCCTCCTCCCGTTCAGGAGAGCAGTTAAGACATTGCTGTTCCAACAAGCCTTCGGAGTTAGCTAGACTGTAGCTCACACCGCCTAGCTGTCAGCCCACTGCGACTCCATTTGTTGCTTCAACTGTTCTAATTGTAATTCCATCTTAATGGTATTACTGTGGTTTATGAGTTATCTGACAATTGTATTTTACGAACTGTTGTAAGTCGCCCCGAGCCTTTTGGGAGGGGGGGGGGGGACGGCAGACAAATGCGAAATAATTAAATAAATAAATAAATAAATAAATATTGAATCCTGTTTTTACTCCTCCGTGTCAAAATAATGAAGATAGGAAGGAGCTATGGCCATGCCAAGAGACTAAGGATGGACCCCAAGAACATCACTGTATAAACCAGTGTTTCTCAACCAGTGTGCCGGGGCACACTAGTGTGCCGTGAGCGATCATCAGGTGTGCCGTGGGAAATTGGAACCTCCAGGAAGTGGGGGGGGGGGGGGAGTCTAGTGTGTTGAAGTATAAAAATCCTAAGAAACCTACCTCGATAAACACACCCACCCCGTTGTCTACGTGGCCGCTCCCTCTCCATGCATTGGGAAGGCCCGCCTCCCTTTCCCCAAGTAGAGACCTCCTATTGCCTCCTGGGGGCTCTGTGTGGGAAGTTTGGCCCAGTTCTATTGGTGGGGTTCAGAATGCTCTCTGATTGTAGGGGAACTATAAATCCCAGCAACTACAACTCCCAAATGGCAAAGTCTATTTCTCCTGAACTCAATCTGCGTTCATATTTGGGCATATTGAGTATTCATGCCAAGTTTGGTCCTGATCCAACATTGTTTCAGTCCACAGTGCTCTCTGGATATAGGTGAACTACAACTCCAAAACCCAAGGTCAATGCCCACCAAACTCTTATAGTATTTTCTCTTGGTTATGGGAGTTCTTTGTGGGAAGTTTGGCCCAGTTCTATCATTGGTGGGGTTCAGAATGCTCTTTGATTATAGGGGAACTATAAATCCCAGCAACTACAACTCCCGAATAGCAAAGTCTTATTTCCCCTGAACGCCATCTGCGTTCATATTTGGGCCTATTGAGTATTCATTTCAAGTGTGGTCCAGATCCATCATTATTTCATTCTGGATAGAAAACAAACAACAACATAACATAACATTCCAAACTCAAGGTCAATTCCCAAGCAAACCCTTTCAGTACTTTCTGTTGGTAATGAGAGTTCAATATGCCAAGTTTGGTTCAATTCCATTGTTGCAAGAGTTCAGGATGCTCTTTGATTGTGTGTTAACTATAAATCCCAGAAACTGTAACTCCCAAATGTCAAGGCCTATTTTCCTCAAACTCCATCTGTGTTCACATTTGGGCATATTGAGTATTCATGCCAAGTTTGGTCCTGATCCAACATTGTTTGAGTCCACAGTGCTCTCTGGATATAGGTGAACTACAACTCCAAAACTCAAGGTCAATGCCCACCAAACTCTTATAGTATTTTCTCTTGGTTATGGGAGTTCTGTGTGGGAAGTTTGTGTTTTTCTGCCATTCCTGCCAGGATATCTATGTTGTGTTCATCGAAACAGGCCCAGGTTTCACACTGAGTGTATAAATACATTTAAAAACATATCAACTATATGTATTACTGTGTTAGAGTGTCATTTGGTGTCATTTTGGTTGGTGGCGTGCCCCAGGATTTGGTCAATGTAAAAAAGTGCCATGGCTCAAAAAAGGTTGAAAGACACTGGTCTATCCATCAGCTGCTTTGGGGATTGTGATGAACGGAGAGGTGAGGTGAAATTGCTTCTAAATACAAAGAATTAGCATGTATGTGTGTAGATAGATATAAATATATAGATACTAGCTGTACGCGGCACGCGTTGCTGTGCCCTATTTAGGAGATGCGAGAACGTCTGAGTATGTAAGGGTTGGAATTGATGTTACTAATGGTCTTGGTGGGGTCATGGCTGTGTCGTTGTGGGTTGTTTTGGTGGGTGGGATGTTGAAGTCCTGTGGAGTTGTCGGTGTGTGGTGTTGAAGGAAGGAATGGCATACAAATGGGTTGAGCAGTAGACACAATGTTTTGTTATGTGTGTATTGTGTTGTGTGTAGGTATTACTTTTTTGGTGAGTTAGTGGGTGTGTGGTGGCATTGTGGGTGGTAGTATGTTGTGGAATGCTTGTGTGGGTGGGGTGTTTTGGGTGTTTGTGTGTGTTTGTAGAGTATAGGTGGAGTTGGTTTTTGTTTGTGGTGGTGGTAGGTGTTGTGTGTGCAGGGTCCCGTAAGGTTGGGGGGATGGGTTGTGATAGGAAGTTGTGTTGTGTTGTGTGGGTAGGAATTGCTGAAGTATTGTGCCTGGGACGTGTGTGTATTTGGAGGTGTGTGTGTGGTGAGTAGTAAGTGCAGTCCTGGGTTTTGTGTTGGGGAAGTTGTCAGGTATTTGTGGGGTGTATTTTGTGTGTGTTGTGGTGACATAGTTGTCTTAGTCTGGCTGTGTGCTGGTTGTGATGTGGAGGGGTGTTGCTTTTGCCAGTGGTGTTTGTTGTGAATTTTGGTTGGGGTGGGTTTTTGTGTTGCAGGATTGTTTTTTTGGGTTTTTTTGCAAGTTTGTGTTATTCCGGTGGTATGTGTTTGTCAGTGGTGCCTGTGTCCCTGGTGCCCTATTTGTGTTAGTGTTATGTCCTCCTGGGAGTTGTTATGTCCTCCTGTGTTAGTTGGTTGTACTGTGTAGGTTTCTGTTTAGCAGTGGTATGTATGCGTTGTGTGTGTTGTGTGTCTGTTGTGTTGTGGGTCTGTAGAGGTAGGCATCGCGAGTTGTGTGGCTGTCATGTTTGGTATTTTGTGCTGGCTTGGTCTTTTGGATTGTGTTTCTCGAGCTTGGCCTTGACAGTTTAACCCACAAACACCAGCTGACTAAACTCAAATCACTCAGCATTCTAACCTAGCCTTGGCTGGCTCTGCCCACCGTTACTATGGGAACTCAACCTCCCTGCATTTTGTGTGGGCCGATGTTGGCCAATGAGATTCGCTGGCGGCCGCAGAGGACGCTGGGAAATGTAGGTTTTTTTATTGTAGTTTTGGGGGGGAAAGTTTCTTTGCTAAAAACCTTCCTTGCCTGAGGCCTATTTTTGTTGCCAAGTTTGGTGTCTCTGCCTTGGAAGGTTTCTCTGCCTCTGACAGTCGTTCGATGACGGGTCTTCCTTTATATATATAGATATGCACGGAGAACGGAATGAGTGCCCCGCGCTTATTGTGTACTCATTCCCAGTCGCTGATTGGATCAGATTAGATCCATTGAAATTATTCGATAGGACATCACAACCGCCCACACGTATCTTCTATGGACACATCGAAGGAGAAGAGGAGAAAGGACTGGCCTACATAATAGCAGGAGAGGCATAAAAGTAAAAAAAAATGGAAAAAGAGAAATCATAAAAAGGAGGTGGAAAAAAATAATAATAAAATCGCTTTGCCAGTGGTTCATTTACACTTCAATACGCGGGCGCTTGGCTTCAGCTGCCTGGAGAGTTTAAGCTCATATGCGTGGCAACAATGCGCCGCTAAAAGACTAATATCGTCAAATAAAAAAGGGGGAGAGAGAGAGAAAGAGAGAAGTCTTTCTCTCCTGGCCGGTATCTAAAGCAATTTATCATTCTTATGAAGCTCTGTGGATCCTCTCGTTCTCGGCCCTGCTCTTCCCCCGATTCCTCCCCCCCCCCCCACAAATAATAAATAAATATGTGAATAAAATGCAAGACAACTCTTTCTCTTTCTCTCTCTCTGTATTTCTTTTTCCCCACAGCGAGATAAGGGGGTGGAGAAAGGAGGCGAGAAACACGCAAGGCATGTCTAAAAATGCAGAGAGTTGATGATTATTTTCCCACTTCTCTCCCGAGCCAAAGCCTGAAGAGTTAGTAGTGCATTACCAGGCTGTCATTCAGAGAGAGAGGGAAAGGCGCGGAGACAAGAGGCAGCTCCAAGGTGGGGCCTTGGCAGGACAGTAGATATTGGGGCTTATCTGCCTAGATCAGGGGTGCTCACACTTTTTCAGCATGGGAGCTACTGATTAAAAAACCAAGTCCCAAAGATCACCTACCCAGAAATGTAAAACGTATAACTATTTTCTTATTTATTTATATTTATTATTCATTTTTATGTACCACTCCTTCCAGCAGGCTCGGGCAGTTTACATAAAAGGAAGTTATAAAACATCAACATTTCAATTTAATAACAACAATATAAAACAGAGAATAAAAATACATCCAACCACCCCATTTCTCCCACACTGCCATATTACCACACTGCCATATTACCACACATATTATCAGCCAGAAAGTAAGAAGAGAGGCTTTTGAACTGCAAGGCCATTTAATAGTCAGCAAGGTAAACAAAGGGGCATGCAAAAAATACATCCAACCACCCCATTTCTCCCACACTGCCATATTACCACACATATTATCAGCCAGAAAGTAAGAAGAGAGGCTTTTGAACTGCAAGGCCATTTAATAGTCAGCAAGGTAAACAAAGGGGCATGCAAAAATACATCCAACCACCCCATTTCTCCCACACTGCCATATTACCACACATATTATCAGCCAGAAAGTAAGAAGAGAGGCTGTTGAACTGCAAGGCCATTTAATAGTCAGCAAGGTAAACAAAGGGGCATGCAAAAATACATCCAACCACCCCATTTCTGCCACACTGCCATATTACCACACATATTATCAGCCAGAAAGTAAGAAGAGAGGCTTTTGAACTGCAAGGCCATTTAATAGTCAGCAAGGTAAACAAAGGGGCATGGAAAAATACATCCAACCACCCCATTTCTCCCACATTTCCATATTCCCCAACATATATTTCTCAAGGAACAAAGCAAGCAGAGAGGCTTTGGAGCTAAAAGGCCATTTTTAAACATTAAAAGTAAACAAAGAGACATGCCACAGAACAATCAAGCACCCACCCCAAAGTAAAAAGACCGACCTTTGAGATGCGGTAAGGAAATGACCCCAAAGCGTCCTCCTCCTCCTCCTCCGTTGTTGCTCCTATTTCCATGCCGCCAGCATGCGTGCCGCCTCCAAGAGCTCACGAGAAGTCCGAGAGGCAGAATGGGCACTTCTGCGCATGCGAGCGGGGCCAGCCATGCATCGCATCATCCAGGCCCTGCCCCCTTTGGTCTCCTACGACTCTGAGTGGCTGGAGAAGAACGGAGGGAGGAGGAGGAATCCAAAAGAGGGGGCCCATTCTGCCTCTTGGACTCTGGAGCTTTTGGAGGTGGCGCGCGAGCAGGGAGCGGGGAGGAGCAACGACGGAGGACTTCTTTGCAGTGTGCAGGGACGCGTGAAGAGGACCAACAGCAAAAAACCTGGTCAGGGGCCTGAAAATCACCAGGATGAGGCCTGAAGATCACCCTGGTGATCGAGATCACCATTCTGAGCACCCCTGGCCTAGATATTTTGGGTTATATGACTGTGTGGAATGACCCAGAGGAAGAGATTATGCAGAATATAAATCTATCTATGTATATCAGTGTTTCCCAACCTTTTTTGAGCCGCGGCACACTTTTAACATTAAAAAAAATCCGGGGGCACACCACCAACCAAAATGACACAAAATGACACTCTAACACAGTAAAGAACGGCTGGGGGATGGTGGCTTGCTGGGAGCAGCTGCTGGGAGAGCTGAAGCCGGAGGAAGGGGAGGAGCCAGGCTGCACCATGCCCCGCCCCCTCCCCCGGCTTCAGCTCTCCCACAGCTTCTCCAGCCTTGAGGGGGCAATGCCAAGCTAGGGTGGCAGAGCCAGCACAATGCTGGCTTGGCATTGTCCCCTAAAGGCTGGAGAAGCTGTGGGAGAGCTGAAGCCCGGGGGAGGGGGTGGAGCCCCGCCGCGCCATGCCAAGCCCCCTTCCCCAGCTTCATCTCTCCCACAGCTTCTCCCAGCCTTGAGGGGCAATGCCAAGCCAGCGGTGGCAGAGCCAGCACAATGCTGGCTTGGCATTGTCCCCTAAAGGCTGGAGAAGCTGTGGGAGAGCTGAAGCCAGGGGGAGGGGGCAGAGCCAGGTCGTGCCATGCCCCTCCCCCTCCCCCCGGCTTCAGATCTCCCACAGCTTCTCCAGCCTTGAGGGGGCAGTCACAAGCTAGGGTGGCAGAGCCAGCACCATGCTGGCTTGGCACTGTCCCCTCAAGGCTGGAGAAGCTGTGGGAGAGCTGAAGCCAGGGGGAGGGGGTGGAGCCAGGCCGCGCCATGCCAAGCCCCCTTTCCCCAGCTTCATCTCTCCCACAGCTTCTCCAGCCTTGAGGGGGCAGTGCCAAGCCTGCGGTGGCAGAGCCAGCACAATGCTGGCTTGGCATTGCCCCCTCAAGGCTGAAGAAGCTGTGGGAGAGCTGAAGCCAGGGGAGGGGGCGGAGCCAGGCTGTGCCATGCCCCACCCCATCTCCCCCGGCTTCACCTCTCCCAGCAGCTTCTCCAGTCTTAAAGTTTGCCCGTGCCGGCTTTTGATAGAGACCTCTTCCTCCCCTCCCCCTTCGCGCCCTTTCTTCCCCTTCCTGCCAAACACTTTTTCTTCTACACTGCCGCTTCTGCCGCCATTTTGATCCGAGGGGGCAACGTGAGCATGTTCAGGAGGGGAGGGGGGAGGGAGGAAGGCGTGACCTGTGCGGGCGCTACTGCGCAGACTCGCCCCAGAGGAAAGCTAGGCAAAGTGAGCAGAGACACGCTGGGAAGAAGGGAGCCCGAGGGGAGAAGAAAAAGTGTTCGGCAGGAGGGGGAAGAAAGGGGATTGGAGGTTCCCATTTCCCATGGCACACCTGATGATCGCTCACGGCACACTGGTTGGGAAACACTGGTTTAACTCAGGGCTGTCCAACTTCTACCAGTCCAGGGGCCTGAATTCCTGTCACTGATGACCTGGGGGGCCGTAGGGTCTGCCCCTGCCCCTGGCTCCGCCCCTGGCTCCGCCCCCTCCCACCCCAGCTCCGCCCTCTCCCCCGGCGCCCTCTCCCCTTATTTTTATTTAATATTAAATATATTTAATTCCATCCTCCCCTCTCCCCTTATTTTAATGTATCCCATCTCCCCTTATTTCATCTTTAAATATATTTAATTTTATATTTAATACATGAGGGGAGATGGGGGGAGGGAATGAGGAGCCCCCTGAGGAGCCCCCTGCTTCGGCCTACTTTTTCCAAACGTGCAGGATCCAGGAGTACCCGGACGATGAGAGAGGTGCCAACCGACTGAGTCGAAGAAGGTCCTAATCGCGTCTGTGGGCCTCAGCGATCCAGTAGTAGAGTAGCCGAAGAGTATCGTGAGAAAACGCAATCCACACGGGATTTCACTGTCAACGCCGGCGTGATCTCATGTTGACAGCGAAATCACGTGTGGATTGCGTATTCTCGCGATATTTGCTCCGAACCCGGAAGTAGGGTGTTTTTTATTATTTATTTTATTTTTCAATTTTTATTTTTTATTAAAAAGTTTAGGGAGCCGTAGGGAAGGGGCTGGGGGCCGTATATGGCCCCCGGGCCACCAGTTGGGCGGCCCTGGTTTAACACATTGTGCCGCTGCGACCCATACCCTTTCCCCAAACCTAATCCAGTACATTGGATAGCTCCTCGGAAGCCCAGACTAAAGCCAGAGATGGAGCCACAGGAGGCACTTCTAGAACCAAGTTTTGGAAGGGCAAAACTCTTACAACTTCTGAAAGGTTGCAGTTACACCTCAAACATGACCACATCCATCCCTTGTTGAGGTATAGCGTGATGTAGTTACTAGGCATGAGAAAAAAGTTATGACAATGAAAAGAAATCGGAAGGGATTCGTATGTATGGGACTTTCAAGTTTATACGGATCGCAAGGCCAATCCCGGAAGTGGACTTTCTTTTTCACACTCCCTGGGCCCAAAATTTCGTTAGATTTTTAAATATTTCGGATGCCCCCCCAACAGGAAAATTTCCCCCTCCAAAATAGCTTTGCAGACATAACTCACAGTCAAATCAGGGCCTTTCCATGCTTGAAGCCTAATTAGAGTGAAAGGCCTCTTCCAGGAAGTGAAAAAGGAGCCGGAAACCATAGAGAGATCCAGATCGGCACTCCTAGAGGACTGACGAAAAAAGCGATTTAAACACCCAGGAAGGGGGTTTAGATAGAAGGACAGAGTAGAAGGACATAAGAACTGCTGAGAGAAGGGCAGCAGGAGTGAAAAGAGCACGGAGAGGAGAAGGAAGAGTTCAGAATCAAGAAAAGCCATAGAGTTCAAACGGAGGTCCTAGACTGCTATGGTAAAACTGAATGGGAAAAAGCTGGAGTGAGGAGAACTCTACAGATTAGCAAGGCCTGCACCAGAGGTATTTAATAATATTAATAATAATATATTAATGCATTATATCTCCCTGCAAGGAAACCAAGGGAAATGTTGCCCCTTGATTTGCCTGTGCTTAAAACAGTATCAGTCCTGTTTCCCTGCTTTGCCTACTTTAGAACTACTAACGACTTTCGTTAGTAATTATGTTACATTTAGAAATTTTTGGACTTTTTTAAGTCTTTCTATTACTAATAAAAAATCCCCCCCATTAGCTTGTCGATTCCCTCTTTTTGGGTTCGAAACCATGCCTAGTAGTTACAGCTTTGTGGCTAGGGAAGGAAACTCGTGGCAAGAAAGTGACTGGCCGTTTGCACCTTTGTAGCATGTTCCCGGCTGCTTCAAAGCTCTGGCTGGGAAGAATGCAAATTTCGAAAGGTGTGGGGACTTCTCTCTTTGCATAGAGAGTGCGACGAGTTGAGTTAAAACTCTGCAGGAATGGGCTGCGTAGTCCCGAAAGAGTTCGTGTGTGTGTCTGGTGTGAAGGATGAACGGCAAAGAGGACATTGCCCAAGGCGGTGAGGATTTCGTTCCCAGCATCTGAGATATAAGGTCTATGCTCTGGGTTGTACCTCCTCGATTTGGGAAGCCAGACAGCTCTCCCTCGGCTTCTCATCGTACCTGGCAGCTCTCCCGCCTCCCCACCCGCCTCCAAAATTAAAAAAAAGAACAGCCAGTACCTCTGTTGCATTTGCAATTTAGATGGGAAACTGGTCTGCGCTGGCTTCTCTGATTAGCATGCTTGATAAAGAGAATGCTGCATCTCTTATTAGGAAGCCGGCCTCCGCCTCGTTGCTTTCCCCACTATTGATACCAATAATATCCTCTTATCTGCTTTGCAATCTGTAATGTTTTTTTTTTTTGCGTGTCTGTGAAATCCGTGGAACTAGAACCAAACCGGTGATTTGAGACCTGAATCACGAAAACCGTAAGCGTGTGCTGCCGACACGGGGATGGGCCGTAGAATTTGAATTTGGCCCGCGTGTCTCCTGCGAGTAGGAGAGAGATGTCGGCCAAGCCGAACCCTGGCTCTCCCCTTGTGCGTTGTTTTAGGCCAGTGTATCCCAACCTGTGTGCCGCGGCACACTAGTGTGCCGTGAGCGATCATCGGGTGTGCCGTGGGAAATGGGAACCTCCGATCCCCTTTCTTCCCCCTCCTGCCGAACACTTTTCCTTCTCCACTCGGGCTGCCTTCTTCCCAGCCTGCCTCGCTCTGCTCAGCGTTTGCCTCGTTTTGCTCACGCTGTCCTCCCTCCCCCTCCCGCCATTTTGATCCGAGGGGCAGCGTGAGTGTGTTCCCACTAAGGCAGGGAGGGGCACATTAGTGTGCCGTGAGCAATCAAGATGTGTGGTGAAGTCTGCCCAGTTCCCCCCCCTGCCAAACACTTTTTCTTCTCCCATCGGGCTCTTCCTCCCAGCCTCGCTCCCCTTTGCCCCTCCTGAACCTTGCGGGTCACGCTTCCTCCCTCCCTCCCCCCTCGGATCAAAATGGCGGATCAAAATGGCGGCGGGAGTGGAGAAGGAAAAGTAAGTGTTCAGCAGGAGGGGGAAGAAAGGGCGCGAAGGGGGAGGAAGAGGTCTTTGTCGAAAGCTGGCATGAACAAACTTGGACCTTCCAGGTGCTTTGGACTCCAACTCCCACCATTCCTAGCAGCCTCAGGCCCTTTTCCTTTCCCCCCCTCAGCCACTGAAGCATGAAAGGGCCTCAGGCTGTTAGGAATGGTGGGAGTTGATGTCCAAAGCACCCAGAGGGCCGAAGTTTTCCCATGCCTCTTTTCGGGACATTAAAGTGGTGAGCCTCCTTCCAACATTGTGATTCTGGATAGAAAACCAACAACAACATAGCATAACAGGTGCTATGTTGCTCTCTGGGTGTAGGGGAACTACAACTTCCAAACTCAAGGTCAATTCCCAAGCAAACCCTTTCAGTACTTTCTGTTGGTAATGAGAGTTCAATGTGCCAAGTTTGGTTCAATGCCATTGTTGCAAGAGTTCAGGATGCTCTTTGAGTGTGTGAAAACTATAAATCCCAGAAACTGTAACTCCCAAATGTCAAGGTCTGTTTTCCCCAAACTCCATCTGTTTTCACATTTGGGCATATTGAGTATTCATGCCAAATTTGGTCCTGATCCAAATTGTTTGAGTCCACAGTACTCTCTGGATGTCGGTGAACTACAACTCCAAAACTCAAGGTCAATGCCCACCAAACCCAGTATTTTCTGTTGGTCTATTTTGACATTGCTCCTGTTTTCAACCACATATCTGTGTGAGATGAGCTTCTCTAGCTTGACTGCGATAAAAACTAAACACAGAGAGAGACTGACAGCTTTTGAGCAAGGCCTTTGTGTGTGTCTTTCTGCCATTCCTGCCAGGATATCTATGTTGTGTTCATCGAAACAGGCCCAGGTTTCACACTGAGTGTATAAATACATTTAAAAACATATTGACTATATGTATTACTGTGTTAGAGTGTCATTTTGTGTCCTTTTGGTTGGTGGTGTGCCCCAGGATTTTGTAAATGTAAAAAATGTACCGCGGCTCAAAAAAGGTTGAAAAACACTGTTTTAGGCAACCCAGCTGAATCGTCTGGGAAAGAATCTTCTGGTGAGCACTGTGATTGGGAAGGGTCATTGCTCAGTAGCTCCGGCTTTGCATGCAGAAACAACCTAAATTCCGTCCGTGACGTCTTCAAGTTATTTTGGGTATGGCCCATTCTGTTGCACTCTAGGCCAGGAACACCTTTCCACCCAGCACCACAGAGTCCTGCTAACTACAGCAATTTATTTATGAAGGTTATTGATGGAATATTTCCTGCAAATGCTGATGATGGGATGCCTAGTGAGATCTCTGAGATGCAAAGTGACCTTTCAGATGATGCTTGCTTTCCTGGGAACAGTTCCCTTCCCAGGGCCTCAGTAGATAAGAATTCTTGTGTTCAGGACTCTGAAAGTTTTGATGTTGATAACGGAACACCTAGGAATTTTAACGAGCTTACATTTGACCGGCGAGATAACATTTGGCAATCTAGGCAGGCTGCCAGCCTGCGACGTAGCAGTCGGTTTGCAAAACGAAACTGATTTGTCTTTATATTAGTTGGCTCTAGGAATTGTCTTCAGATTCCAGGCTTCGTTTAGAATACCATGCCAGATCTTGTCTTGTCTCCAAACTCCTGATTTTGTCTAGGCCAGGGCTGTGGCAACAGGTGGCCCGCGGGCCGTACACGGCCTCTGAGCCCCTTTCCTCCGTAAAAAAAAACCCAATAAAAAAAATCCCCCAAAAAATTCAAAAAAAAATTCCTGAAAAAATTCACAAAAAAAGTGTTTTGCCTGCTTCTGACGCTGGCGTGACACTTTGGGAGGGAGGGCGGAGCCATGGGGAGCCCCCAGTGGCTCCTCCCTCTCTCCCAAAGCGTTACGCCAGCTGCGGAAGCCGGCGAAAAACGCCAGCTTCCACGGCTGCCATGATGCCTTGGAAGGGGTCCCGCCGCGCCTCCCTCTCTCCCAAAGTGTCATGGCAGCCGCTCAAGCCGGCGAAAATGCCAGCTTCTGCGGCTGCTGTGATGCCTTGGAAGGGAGGGGGTCCCCCGTGGCGCCTCCCTCTTTCTCAAAGCGGCACGGCAGCCGCTGAAGCCGGCGAAACCGCTGGCTTCCGCGGCTGCCGTGATGCCTTGGAAGGGTGGAGGGTCCCCCGCGGCGTCTCCCTCTCTCCTAAAGCGTCAGAACAGCTGTTCTGATGCTTTGGGAGAGGGGGCGGAGCCACGTGGCCAGGGGCATGGCCGGGTGGCCCCCCAGGTGATCACTCACCGGAAGTCCAGCCCCTGAGCTGGCAGAAGTTGGACTGCCCTGGTCTAGGTCTTTGTGCACGTTATGCTCCTATAGCTGCCTTGTATTATTCATGGGATTTTCATCAAGCATTTTACCTTTGCCTATTTATTTTGGGATTATATCTTTGCCTTTGGATTTTGGGACTATTTGAACTGTGTGTTTTACCTTGGATATATTCTACTATTGATCTTCTTTAACCCTTTTGTTGGACACTATATTTGATTCAATAAAAGCCTATTTATTCAGAGACTGTCTGTTGTGTGCGTGACTAGGTGGGGTGCTCCTTGTCTGAAGTGCAACAGTTATCTGGAAAGTAAGGCTACAAGGGACGTAGCTCTCATGGGGAATTTTCTCGGGGGAAGTTGGTATCACTGCCATGTAGAAGGAAACCAGCAGAAGCAAACGAGCAGTGCCAGTCGTTAGTAGCTCATCGACTGGCGTTGTGGTGAAGGTTAGAGTTGAGCGTCCTCATTTCATTTCCCTCCAAGTATGAAGTTTGTGCTGTATGAGGGATATTCGGAAAGTAAGATTACAAGGCCCTTAGCTCTCACAGGGAATTTTCGTTGTTGTTTTTCTCTGTGCCGGCAGGGGGGGTAGGGCGGAGAGCATGCAGGCAGTATCTCTGTGCATGCGCAGTGCTGTTCTGGCGCGGGGGATGCTAGGAAGTGTAGTTTCCCATGTTTATAGCAGTTTTAGTGTTCTGTTTACATTTTTGGGGACTTTTCCGGGTGCTAAACATACCTTGTTCGGTTGTGGGTTTTGTGGCCTGATTTGGTGCTTGTGAGTTCAGCAGTTTTGCTGTCTATAAGCCCCTAAACATTCCACTTCTCTCTCTCTCTCTCTCTCTCTCTCTCTCTCTCTATATATATATATATATATATATATATAGACTAGCTTGTACTTGGCACGCGTTGCTGTGCCCTATTTAGGAGATGCGAGAAAGTCTGAGTATGTAAGGGTGGGAATTGATGTTACTTATGGTCTTGGTGGGGCCATGGCTGTGTTGTTGTGGGTTGTTCTGGTGGGTGGGATGTTGAAGTCCTGGGGAGTTGTTGGTGTGTGGTGTTGCTGGCGTTCTGCAGAGCTTGTGGATATACAATGTTTTTTGTCTTTCCGTCTGCTGTCTTGATGGAGAGGTTCTGTGGTTTCCCAACTCTGGATTTGAAAAAAAGAATCTGTCTTTCTGTTCTGGTGTTTGTTCTGCCCTTTTTTTGTTTGATGTATGTAGCGTTACGAGTGTGTCGTCCGATGCTGTTCTTTTTAGAAGGCATGGCTTGTCTTTTGGGTCAGCTTATGCCTGTGTGGAAGGAAGGAATGGCATACAAATGGGTTGAGCAGTAGACGCAAGGTTGTGTTATGTGCATATTGTGTTGTGTGTAGGTATTACTTTTTTGGTGAGTTAGTGGGTGTGTGGTGGCATTGTGGGTGGTAGTATATTGTGGAATGCTTGTGTGGGTGGGGTGTTTTGGGTGTTTTGTGTGTTTGTATAGTATCAGTGCAGTGTTGTGTTGTGTTGTGGTTGGAGTATAGGTGGAGTTGGTTTTTGTTTGTGGTGGTAGTAGGTGTTGTGTGTGCGGGGTCCTGTAAAATTGGGGGGATGGGTTATGATAGGAAGTTGTGTTGTGTTGTGTGGGTAGGAATTGCTGGAGAATTGCTCCCTCATAGAGTTTGGTTTTGTCAGTTTAACCGTCAAACACCAACTGACTGAACTCAAATCACTCAGCATTCTAGCCTAGACTTGGCTGGCTGTGCCCAGCGTTACTATGCTTACTCTGCCTCCCTGCATTTTGTGTGGGCCGATGTTGGCCAATGGGTTTCGCTGGCTGCCGCAGAGGATGCTGGGAAATGTAGGGTTTTTTTGTATCGTTGTTTTGGGGGCCTTCCAGGTTTTGGGGGGGAAAGTTTCTTTGCTAAAAACCTTCCTTGCCTGAGGTCTATTTGTGTTGGCAAGTTTGGTGTCTCTGCCTTGGAAGGTTTCTCTGTCTCTGTCAGTCGTTCGACGACGGGACCTCCTTTATATAATAGATTGTATTTACTCTTTACTTGTAAGCCGCTCTGAGTCCCCTTTGGGGTGAGAAGGGCACCATATAAATGTTGTAAATAAATAAATCTGGTTGGGGGACATGTTAGTGCACTTGTGGGAGAGATGCCAATCCCATGTCGACATCAAGTAATACCATTGCAGCCCTACTCAAAACTGCTTTGGATGCCAGACCGTTTTGGCCACTGGCCTAGAGCTATCTCCAGCTTCGGCCAGTCTAGATCTCAACCCAGTGCATTGGTTTGCCCATCACATCCTGTCCCACCATCATTTGGTTTGCAAAACTACCTGTGATGAGGAAGCTATGTGTGATCAATGCTAATTATGGCTTTTATTGAGCTGCGTCTGTGGACTTGGGGGGAATGCTAATTGAGTGCATTATTGATTATAGAAAAGCACCGTAATGCGCTTGCTTACATTTATCTTGTCATTAAGTGCCTCGGGCTTATATAGGAAAGGCAGGGCATCCATTCTGAAGTAGGTAAACAACAAGGACAACATTGGCGAAGGAAACAGATAATCCTTTGAAGGAGGAGATAGGTGTGATATTAATGGCTCGTCATTTTTCTTAAAACCTGAAACAGGGAATTAGTTGATGTGCAGAACACAGCTGATATTCAGTGGCCAAGGTAAAGCTTAGGTGGAGACCATATCCAGTCTCTGTCTTCTACCATTTCGACAAAGAGGAGCAGACCTCTCCGATCTTTCAATGGGCAAAGCTAGAACTCATGGATGACAATTGCGGAGAGAACAAATTTCCTCTTAACGTAACAATCCCTTCCTCGGCTTCAGCTCTCCCAGCAGCTTCTCCGGCCTTGAGGGGACAGTGCCAAGCCAGCGGTGGCAGACCCAGCACAATGCTGGCTTGGCACTGTCCCGTCAAGGCTGGAGAAGCTGCTGGGAGTGCCGAAGCCAAGGGAGGGGGCAGAGCCAGGCCGCACCATGCCCCGCCCCCTCCCGCTCACTTCAGCTCTCCCAGCAGCTTCTCCAGCCTTGAGGGGGCAATGCCAAGCCAGCGGTGGCGGAGCCAGCACAATGCTGGCTTGGCACTGTCCCCTCAAGCCTGGAGCAGCTGCTAGGAATGCCAAAGCTGGGGAGAGGGGGCGGAGCCAGACCGCGCCATGCCCCGCCTCCTCCCTTGACTTCAGCTCTCCCACAGAGGAGGAGCATGAGCGGGGCTCCTCCTCCACGTGGCTTCAGCGAGCGAGGGGCAAGAATAATGGCAAATTGGATGCTGGCTGGGAAACGGCCGAAGGAGGCAGCGCCCGGCCCCTTCTATTTCTTCGCCGCTGCCCGGCCCTTCCTCCTCCTCAGGCTAGAGAAGCTGCTGGGAGTGCCGAAGCCAAGAGAGGAGCCAGGCCGCGCCATTCCCCGCCCCCTCCCCCGGCTTCAGCTCTTCAAGCAGCTTCTCCAGCCTTGAGGGGACAGTGCCAAGCTAACGGTGGCAGAGCCAGCACAATGCTGGCTTGGCACTGTCTCGTCAAGGCTAGAGAAGCTGCTGGGAGTGCCGAAGCCTGGGGAGGGGGCGGAACCATGCCGCACCATGCCCCTCCCCTCCCCCCAGCTTCAGCTCTCCCACAGCTTCTCCAGCCTTGAGGGGACATTGCGAGCGAGGGGCGGGAGTCATGGACCCCCCGTCCCCGGCGCTGCTCTCCGCCATGACTCCCGCCCCTCGTTCGCTGAAGCAGCGCAGAGGAGGAGGAGCATGAGTGGTGGACGGGCTTCAGTGGATGGGGCTCCTCCTCCGCGCGGCTTCAGCGAGCGAGGGGCGAGAGTCATGGCAGATTGGAGGCTGGCTGGGGAAACGGCCGAAGGAGGCGGCGCCCCGGTCCCTTCTTCTTTTTCTTCACCACCGCCCGGCCTTCCTCCTCCTCCCCCAAGCAGCAGAAGTTCGGCAAGAGGAGGGGGGAAGGAAGGGGGGCAGAGAGCTTTTCTTGCAGCACAGCAAGAGGTCTGTCATGGCACAGCGGTTGGGAAACACTGACTTAGGCGATCCGTCATAGCCCAAGGATGATGGTCCTCCAAGTGTAGTGTCATTGCGTTGGGTCCGTATATAGTAGGCCTGTTTAGGTTCTTAAATCCAAAACCAAGGCTTGACTTGAATCAAGAACCAGCGAACTCAGGTTTAGCTTCTCACTCTTAATGCTACGTTGCCTGAACTGACCTTAACAACTAGTTATTTAATAGACACCCATGAAATCATTCCGTTTGCCATGAAATTTCTCCACAACTTTCCCACGTAAAGTCTCTGAATGATACAATCTATATTCGGCTCTGATTTGTAAACAAAGACTTTTGTTGATCTCCGTGGCTACTGGTGGTTTGTCCTGGGAATCCTCCTTATCACCCGGCTCTTCACTCAATTCCTTACCTGCTGTTGCTACTTCTGACTCCCCTGAATGCCCTTGAGACCCTGCACTTCCTGAGCTGGTTTTTTTCACAGAGTGAACCATCATTCCCCAAACTTGAGTTTCCTAGACTTGAGAGCCCATCACTTGGTGCCAGATGAAAGCTCACAAATCTCTCTAAATCAAGGGTGCTCACACTTTTTCAGCATGTGAGCTACTTATAATAAACTCAAGTCAGAAAGATCTACCTTCAGCGCACACACCTCCCGTGTGGCGCACTGTCCATGTTTGGTTCCGGACGAGAGAGAAGCAGGGTGCCGGAGGGGAGGAGGCGGGGCTTGGCACGGCCTGGCTCTGCCCCCACTGGCTTCAGCTCTAGCAGCAGCTGCTCCAGCCTTGAGGAGAGCAGGGCCAAGTCAATGGTGGCATAGCTAGCACAAGGCTGGCTTGGCCCTGCCCTCCTCAAGGCTGGAGCAGCTGCTGGGAGTGCCGAAGCCGGGGAGGGGGTGGGGCTTGGGGCAGACAGGCTCTGCCCCCTATGGCTTCAGCTCTAGCAGCAGCTGCTCCAGTCTTGAGGAGGGCAGGGCCAAGCCAGTGGTGGCATAGCTAGCACAAGGCTGGCTTGGCCCTGCCCTCCGCAAGGCTGGAGCAGCTGCTGGGAGTGCCGAAGCCGGGGAAGGGGTGGGGCTTGGCATGTTCTGGCTCCGCCCCCCTCTGGCTTCAGCTCTAGCAGCAGCTGCTCCAGCCTTGAGGAGGGCAAGGCCAAGCCAGTGGTGGGATAGCTAGCACAAGGCTGGCTTGGCCGGCCCTCAGCACGGCTGGAGCAGCTGCTGGGAGTGCCAAAGCTGGGGGAGGGGGCGGGGCTTGGCGCGGCCTGGCTCTGCCCCCTGGTTTCAGCTCTAGCAGCAGCTGCTCCAGCCTTGAGGAGGGCAGGGCCAAGCCAGTGGTGGCATAGCTAGCACAAGGGTGGCTTGGCCCTGCCCTCATCAAGGCTGGAGCAGCTGCTGGGAGTGCCAAAGCTGGGGGAGGGGCGGGGCTTGGCGCGGCCTGGCTCTGACCCCAGGGTTTCAGCTCTAGCAGCAGCTGCTCCAGCCTTGAGGAGGGAAGTGCCAAGCCAGTGGTGGGAGAGCCAGCACAATGCTGGCTTGGCCCTGCCCTCCTCAAGGCTGGAGCAGCTGCTGGGAGTGCCAGAGCTGGGGGAGGGGCAGGGCATGGCGCGGCCTGGCCTCATCCCCCTCTGGTTTCAGCTCTAGCAGCAGCTGCTCCAGTCTTGAGGAGGGCAGGGCCAAGCCAGTGGTGGCATAGCTAGCACAAGGCTGGCTTGGCCCTGCCCTCTGCAAGGCTGGAGCAGCTGGGAGTGCCAAAGCTGGGGAAGGGGGCAGGGCTTGTCATGGCCTGGCTCCGCCCCCTCTGGCTTCAGCTCTAGCAGCAGCTGCTCCAGCCTTGAGGAGGGCAAGGCCAAGCGAGTAGTGGCATAGCTAGCACAAGGGTGGCTTGGCCCTGCCCTCATCAAGGCTGGAGCAGCTGCTGGGAGTGCCAAAGCTGGGGGAGGGGGCGGGGCTTGGCGCAGTCTGGTTCCACCCCCCTCTGGCTTCAGCTCTAGCAGCAGCTGCTCCAGCCTTGAGGAGGGCAGGGCCAAGCCAATGGTGGCATAGCTAGCACAAGGCTGGCTTGGCCCTGCCCTTCTCAAGGCTGGAGCAGCTGCTGGGAGTGCCGAAGACGGGGGCGGAGCCTAGCGCGGCCTGGCTCCGCTCCCCTCTGAGAAGCGCCCCATCCAGCTGAGATCGATCTCCTTCGGTCCCGATCGCGATCAATTTCCTGGGCAGCCCTGCTCTAAATCACCAGTTGTTAAACCATCAGCCTCAAGCTCTGACTGATCTACCACAGAGTGTATGACTTTCAGGATATGTTCCTTTACGAGTCATCCCAACTGTCAAGAGACCCATGGGAAACAAATATTAAAGAATATTCTTCACACCTCCCAAAATATTCTGTGATTGCTCTGACTGGCAATAATTTTTCGGGCTTCTTATTCCTAGCCGTCTTCCTTGAGAATATTACGCCTGGGTTGTTTGACATGCAAAGCGAGTGCGCGTTAATGAGTATCGACTTCTCCTCCCCGGTGAAATTGCCTTGAACGGAGTTGGACCGTTGTTCCGTTGATTCCAATATGGCGGGCGTTGATTGCCAGCCGTTCTCCGGCCTTTTGTCTTTTGCATTCAGAGCAACCTTCACAGCAACCCTACATGGAAACCCATTGCTCCCATTTCACAGACACTGAGAGTTGATCCCTGAGCAGGAGAAGTTGGGTTTGGTTTTCTCAGGTCTGGGTTCAATGTCTGTATGGGTTTAATGGCCTTTCTTTTCTACGGAGACATAAACATTGGGAACTACACCTTTGCGCAGGCCCAGATTACCCATAAGGCCACTCTAGGCCATGGCCTATGGGCGTAAGCCGCGGGAGCGGCAGCCAATGGGGGGCGCCTGCTTAGCTTCTAAGCACTGCCTCAGGCGCCCCCGATTGGCCGCCGCCGCGGCGCTACCTTTTCCTGCTTATGCTATGCCTTAGTAGAAGCAGGAGGAATGGTGCGGCGGCAGCCAATGGCAGTTGCCCGGGGCGGCGCTTAGAAGCTAAGCACTGCCTCATGCACCTCCGATTGGCTGCCGCCACCGGACTACCTTTTCCTGCTTCTGCTAAGGCATATTGTGTTTTACTGCCGCTGTTGTCATATTGTGTTTTACTGCCGTGTTTTAAATTGTTAATATGTTGTTTTATTTCGTTTTATCCGGCGCTTGTGAGCCGCCCCGAGCCTCCTGGGAGTGGCGGCATAGAAGCCCAATAATTAATAAATAAATAAATAAATATCAGAAGCAGGAAAAGGTAGCGTGGCGGCGGCAGCCACTGGGGGTGTGGCCGGGACGGCGCTTAGCAGCTAAGCATCGCCTCAGGTGCCCCCCATTGGCTTCCGCTGCCGTGCTACCTTTTCCTGCTTCTGATATGCCTTAGCAGAAGCAGGAGGACTGGCGCAGTGGCAGCAGCCAATGGCGGTTGCCCGGGGCGGCGCTTAGCAGCTAAGCACCGCCTCAGGCACCCCCGATTGCCTGCCACCGCCGCGCTGCCTTTTCCTGCTTCTGCTATGCCTTACCAGAAGCAGGAGGAAGGTGCGCGGCGGCAGCAGCCAATGGCGGTTGCCCGGGCACCTCCGATTGGCTGCAGCTAAGCACCACCTTTTCCTGCTTCTGCTTGGCATATCCAAGCAGGAAGCTACCTTTTCCTGCTTCTGCGGCGGCAGCAGAAGCAGGAGGGTTGCCTGGAGCAGCACCACCGCCTCAGGTGCCCCCCCATTGACTGCCGCTGCCATGCTACCTTTTCCTGCTTCTGATATGCCTTAGCAACTGTGGCCTAGGGTGGCAAAGGGTAATGATCTGGGCCTGCCTTTGCGTTTCCTCTTTTAGCACAAGCCATCTTGGTAGTTTATTGAACTCTCTCTTCACTCGATTCCTTATCTGCTGTTTCTACTTCTGACTCCCCCGAATGCCCTTGAGACCCTTTTCCTCTTGGCTGGTTTTAACACCTTGTTTTTCTGTGTACCCACAGTGTGTCGAGGAGTGCTATGCGGGTTTGGTGCTGTGTGCGAAAGGAGCCCCACAGACTCCTCCCAGGGCGTGTGTGTATGCAAGAAGACCACCTGTCCTTCGGTGGTGGCTCCCGTCTGCGGCTCGGATTATTCGACCTACAGCAACGAATGTGAGCTGGAGAAGGCTCAGTGCAACCAACAGCGCAGGATCAAGGTCATCAGTAAAGGAGCTTGCGGTAAGTGGCGGCACCAGGCCTGGATCAGGCCCTTTTGCCGCCCAAGGCCAAAGGGTCTGCCTCCGCCCCTCCCCCGTCTACTCCCCTCCCCGCCCCTCCCCACCCCCGCCTGGCTCCGCCCCTCCCCGCCCCCAGCTCCTCGCCAGATTGAAGGAAGGAGGGCGGGGCGAGGAGAAAGAGGCACCCTCCCGCCGCGCGTCCTGCGTGCCGCCCACTCCTTTTCGGCGGGGCTGGCGCGACGCAAGGGAGGAGGGGCGGCGGCACGGCTTCTCCCTGCCTGGCGACGCCAAGCCAGGGAGGAGGCAGAGAGGAGTCCCGCCGCCGCCCCTCCTCCCTTGCGTGGCATGACGACGGAAGAGAGGAGGGGCGGCGGCGCGGCTTCTCTCCGCCTCCCTGGCTTGGCGTTGCCAGGCAGGGAGGAGGAGGCGGAGAGAATTTGCGCCACCGCCCCTCCTCCCTTGCGTTGTCACGCCCTTTTCAGGCCGGCTTTAGGAGGGAGGGCAGATCGGCTCCATGCCGGCGAGGAGGGGCGGAGTCAGGGGCTATCCTCCCTCCCTCCTAAAGCAGAGCCGAGGGGAGCAGAGCAAAGGGAGGGGTGGCTGCGCATGGCCCTTATTTTTAAAAAATTGAATTTTAAAAAAAATTGGGGGGGGGGGGCGGATCTGCTCCCCCCCCAAAGTGCAGCCCGAGGCCATGGCCTAGTGTGGCCTTATGGGTAATCCGGGCCTGGGCGGCACGTAGCTTTTTGTGTCCCCCCTTCTTGACCCACAGTTCTGTCATCTCCTGGGCTGGAAAAGAGACTCTAGGCCAGAGCCTTCCAAACGTTTCATGTTAGTGGCACACTTTGTAGACACACATCATTTCACGACACAGTAATTGAGTTTTCTTAGCAAACCGGAACTTAAGCCAGTCCCTTATAAGAGATACAGAAAAATATATAAATACTAGCTTGGGGACCCGGCGGTGCCGGGGTTATTTGAGAAAGGCATTGTGTGCCAAGATTGGTCTTTGGTACATCAAGTTCCATCATACACGGTCCACCCTCCTTTAGACTGCAGTAGAAGATAGAGTGGGTCATGGGGGCTCTTGATCATTCATTGGATGAGGGTTGCAGCAGTCTCAGAAGGTGAGTGAAGGTACTTCAAGTCCCATCATCTGTGGTCCATCCTCCTTATAACTCCCAAATGTCAAGGTCTATTTCCCCCAAACTCCATCTGTGTCCACATTTGGGCATATTGAGTATTCATGCCAAGTTTGGTCCTGATCCAACATGGTTTGAGTCCACAGTGCTCTCTGGATATAGGTGAACTACAACTCCAAAACTCAAGGTCAATGCCCACCAAACTCTTATAGCATTTTCTCTTGGTTATGGGAGTTCTGTGTGGGAAGTTTGATTCCATTCCATCATTGGTGGAGTTCAGAATGCTCTTTGATTGCGGGTGAACTATAACTCCCAGCAACTGTCAAGGTCTATTTCCCCTGAACTCCATCTGCGTTTCAATACTTTCTGTTGGTAATGAGAGTTCAATATGCCAAGTTTGGTTCAATGCCATTGTTGCAAGAGTTCAGGATGCTCTTTGTTTATATGTTAACTATGAATCTCAGAAACTGTAACTCCCAAGTGTCAAGGTCTTATTTTCCCAAACTCCATCTGTGTTCACATTTGGGCATATTGAGTATTCATGCCAAGTTTGGTCCTGATCCAACATTGTCCACAGTGCTCTCTGGATGGAGGTGAACTACAACTCCAAAACTCAAGGTCAATGCCCACCAAACTCTTATAGTATTTTCTATTGGTTATGGGAGTTCTGTGTGGGAAGTTTGATTCCATTCCATTATTGGTGGAGTTCCGAATGCTTCTTTCCTCCCTTTTTTGCTCTTTGGTTCCATTCTTCCTTCTCTCTTCCCTCCCTCCCTTCCTTCCTTATTGATGGATAAGAACACAGAGAGAGACTGACAGCTGTTGAGCAAGACCTTCGTGTGTGTCTTTCTGCCATTCCTGCCAGGATATCTATGTTGTGTTCATTGAAACAGGCCCAGGTTTCACACTGAGTGTATACATACATTAAAAAACATATTAACTATATCAGGGCTGTCCAACTTCTGCCAGCCCAAGGGCCGGACTTCTGGTGAGTGATCACCTGGGGGCCACTTGGCCACGCCCCCGGCCACGCAGCTCCGCCCCCTCTCCCAAAGCGTCCCAAGAGCCTTGGAAGTGGGCGATTTCGCCCGCTTCCGAGGCTGTTGTGACGCTTTGGGAGAGAAGGAGGAGCCACGGGGAGGCTTCCGCGGCTCCGCCCCCTCACCCAAAGCATCCCAACAGCTGTTGTGATGCTTTCCGTGGCTCGTGGCTCCGCCCCTCACCCAAAGCATCCCAACAGCTGTTGTGATGCTTTGGGGGAGAGGGCGAAGCCGCGAGGAGGCTCCCCGTGGCTCCGCCCCTCACCCAAAGCATCCCAACAGCTGTTCTGACGCTTTGGGGGAGAGGGCGAAGCTGCGAGGAGGCTTCCGTGGCTCCGCCCCCTCACCCAAAGCATCCCAACAGCTGTTGTGATGCTTTGGGGGAGAGGGCGAAGCCACGAGGAGGCTTCCGCCGCTCCGCCCCTTCGCCCAAAGCATCACAACGGCTGTTGTGACGCTTTGGGAGAAGCATCCCAACAGCTGCGGCTCCGCCCCTCGCCCAAAGCATCCCAACGGCTGTTGTGACGCTTGGGGAGAGAGGGCAAGCGCGAGGAGGCTTCCGTGGCTCCGCCCCCCCTCGCCCAAAGCATCCCAACGGCTGTTGTGACGCTTTGGGGGAGAGGCGGCCGCGAGGAGGCTTCCGTGGCTCCGCCCCTCACCCCAAAGCATCCCAACGGCTGTTGTGACGCTTTGGGGGAGAGGGCGGCGCAGAGGAGGCTTCACGGCTCGCCCCTCACCCAAAGCATCACAACGGCTGTTGTGACGCTTTGGGGGAGAGGGCCCCGCGAGGAGGCTTCGTGGCTCCTCCCCTCACCCAAAGCATCACAACAGTTGTTGTGACGCTTTGCGGGAGAGGACGAAGCCGTGAGGAGCCTTCCGTGGCTCCGCCCCCTCACCCAAAGCATCACAACAGCTGTTGTGACGCTTTGGGGGAGAGGGCGAAGCCGCAAGGAGCCTTCCGTGGCTCCGCCCCCTCCCCCACAGCATCACAACAGCTGTTGTGACGGCTTTGGGGGAGAAAGCGGCCGCAAGGAGCCTTCAGCGGCTCGGCCCAAAGCTTCCGAGGCTGGCGTGACGCTTTGGGAGAGAGGGAGGAGCCACAGGGGGGGGGGCAAAACCGCGCACATGCGCACTTTTTTTTTGGATTTTTTTTAAAACAAAAATTATATTTTTTTCTATTTTTATTTTTTATTTAAAAGCTTAGGGGGCCGCAGGGAAGGGGCTGGGGGGCCGTATGCGGGTCGCCGGTTGGGCAACCCTGCTATATGTATTACTGTGTTAGAGTGTCATTTTGTGTCATTTTGCTTGGTGGTGTGCCCCAGGGTTTTGTCAATGTAAAAAATGTGCCGCGGCTCAAAAAAGGTTGGGAAACACTGCTCTAAAGAGTTCCTGGATGAGGAATCAGGAATCCGTCTCCCTGCTGGCGCCACTCCCTCTTCCTTCACAACAATGGGGTCCATCAGGACCTGCCTTCAATCGACTCCAAAACAGAGCCTTTGCACAACACGCACGCCTCACACCCGGACATCGATGCGCCGAACCCGAAGTAGGTCATTTTCCGGAGAGGCCCGGCGAAGGAGACTAATGAACCCTCCCTGGCAGCGCGGCACGCACCAGCTGCAAGCGAAGAGCGCCGCAAATGAAACTTCCCCGCGCGGCATCTCTCTGAGTAAATTAACGTGACCTTTTTTCCCTCCCTCCCCTGAAGAGGCGGCTCCGAGGCTCACAATAAATCTGAGCTTCCCTCCTCTTGCTTGGGGCTGAAGATGGGGAGAGGAAGGGAGATGGGGGGTGCCAACGTGATTTATATAACATAATAATAGGGGAATGGAGGGATGGGGGAAAGTGACAAATGAAAGAGGGGGGAAACAATTAAATGAAAGATAGGCGAACCAATAATGCGCGCACTGGCCCATCCTGGTTGAATGGCGAGCAGCTTCTTGACGTCTCTCTCTCTCTCTCTAATTGCATTATCCTTGCAGAGCGTTGAGCATCTTGTTGACCGGGCACTTCGAATCTTGGGGCAAATATTTTAGCTTTCTAAAAATGCGCTACAACCGTGGAAGTCTCTGTTTCCATGGCAAAACAAATGCACTCGGTTTTCAAAGAGTTGGGTTCTCACCAGGGGTGGTCTAAGGTAATTTTATATGGTAAGCGAACATTATTTTGCCCCCCCCCCCCCCAAAACATTATTTTGGCGCCCCACCATGTAAAACAAATATACAATTATAATATCACAATACCATTAGTAGTATTATATTGCATCTATGTATATCTATTATATAAAGGGGTTCCCGTCATGGAACGACTGCCACAGACAGAGAAACCTTCCAAGGCAGAGACATCAAATCAGCCCACATACACACAAAACCCCACTTGGTATGTTTACCACCCCCCAAAAAACAAAAAATTAAACAACACGACAAAAAAAAACCACTGGACTACAACTCCCATGATCCCTCACACCACACCCTTCTGGTAGTTTAGAATGTTGGAATGTTGGTGGTAGGGAGGGAAGGAGAAGAGGCAGGAGGAGAGAGAGAAGAGAAAAGCTGAGGGATGAGCAGTGCCGGCCTTTGCCATTCCGGCGAGTAAGCGGCCGCGTAGGACGACGGGTCCTGGGAGGGGCGTCGCCGCCTGGGAGGGGCGCCGCCACGCTGGCCGCCCCACCCCTCCGCCCGCGCCTCCTACCCGGGAGCCAGTGCTGCCCGCGCCGCCGGCGCAGCCAGCGGTGCAGCCAGCGTCGCGGACACTTTCGCGCAGCTGCGCGTGACGTCACCACACATGCGCAGCCACGCGTGACGCAGCTGCACGTGATGTCACCACGCAGGCGCACGTGGCGCAACCAGCGCAGCTGCGTGTGACGTCACCACGCGTGGCCGCGGCGGCGTCCAGCAGCCATGGGGGGCGCAAAAATAAGGCTCGCCTACCCCCCCCGGGAGAGGTGAGACCGCCCCTGGGGATGAGGGGGAGAGGGAAGAAAGGAGGTATAAAAGGCAGGAAGCGATGTTACTGATGGTCTTCGCCACATGCACACACGTATGTACATATAGACATGCACACATACACATATACAGTATATACATGCACTGAAATATACACATGAACACATGCATACACATCTGTACTTACACACATATACACGCATATACATATATAAAAACACACATATACATAAGTACACACATATACACACATATACATATACACATATACATAAGTACACACACACATATGTACACATAGGCACAAATCCATATATATATATACATACATACAATACTCCCCACACAACACAACTTCCTATCACAACCCATCCCCCCAACCTTACGGGACCCCGCACACACAACACCTAACACCACCACAAACAAAAACCAACTCCACCTATACTCCAACCACAACACAACACAACACTGCACTGATACTCTACAAACACACACAAACACCCAAAACACCCCACCCACACAAGCATTCCACAACATACTACCATCCACAATGCCACCACACACCCACTAACTCACCAAAAAAGTAATACCTACACACAACACAATACGCACATAACACAACCTTGCGTCTACTGCTCAACCCATTTGTATGCCATTCCTTCCTTCCACACAGGCATAAGCTGACCCAAAAGACAAGCCATGCCTCCTAAAAAGAACAGCATCGGACGACACACTCGCAACGCTACATACATCACACAAAAAAGGGCAGAACAAACGCCAGAACAGAAAGACACACCAACAACTCCACAGGACTTCAACATCCCACCCACCAGAACAACCCACCACGACACAGCCATGACCCCACCAGGACCATAAGTAACATCAATTCCAACCCTTACATACTCAGACTTTCTCGCATCTCCTAAATAGGGCACAGCAACACGTGCCGGGTACAGCTAGTACAATATATTATTGTACATAATCATACTACTGTATATTATATCATAATTATATTATACTACATTACAATATAATTATATTATAATATATTGACATTATAATATAATACAACGTTCTATTATATATTATTATTATTATAATAAAATAATAAATAAAATTATTTATTTAAATAAAATTATCCTCTACTAAATATTTTCATTACTCCTATAAAACTCAAATAACCCAAAATAAAGTAAAATAAAATATGATATATTACTATTTGCCTGCGCAGTTGCCCCTGTCTGTCCTTGATGCTCCCGGCCAGCGCGGGGAGGTGGGCGGTTGTGGTAGGGTTCACACGTGATTGGGCCTGGCGAGGGAGTTCACCTCAGCGCACGGCGGCTACTTCCGGTGGTGGCTGTCAGGAGGCACTACGCTGCCAATACCCCTTTGGCTCCCCTCCCTCTCCCTTTGTCTCCGCCCCCTGCCTGTCCAATAGGGTCACTGTATTCGGCGGCAGGGCAGAAACAAAGGGAGAGGGGAAGCACTCCCTGGCTGCCCGATAGGGAGTGCTTTGCTTACAGGCTTCTGCGCACAGGAGCTACTGGGCATTCGCGGAGGTTTTCGCGCATGCGCAGTTGCTCCTGCACTCAACTTCAGCTCGAGCAACTGTGCCTGCGCGAAAACCTCTGCGCATGCCCAGAAGCGGCGTCGGAGCGCACAAGGCCGGGGCCCAAAAGCAGGCAGCGGCGGCACTGCCTGAGGAACATCGGCAGGGCCAGGACGCTGTCTGGCGCTGGCGCCCGGCGGGCGGGGGAATTCGCCCCTTTCCCAGATGGCGCCCCATGCAGCCGCTTCCTTGGCCTACCTGTAGGACCGCCCCTGGTTCTCACTGCCACAAACATGGGAGTAGTGGCTGGTATCTCAGTTTCAAAACAACCCAAGTGTTGGAAATGGCAACCTTCTTGTAATGTGTTTGTATATGATTCGGAGAGTTTACTGCAGTGTTTTTCAATCTTTTTTGAGCCGCGGCACATTTTTTACATTGACAAAATCCTGGGGCACACCACCAACCAAAATGACACAAAATGACACTCTAACACAGTAATACATATAGTTAATATGTTTTTAATGTATTTATACTCTCAGTGTGAAACCTGGGCCTGTTTCGATGAACACAACTAGATATCCTGGCAGGAATGGCAGAAACACAGTAGATGCAGAGCAAGGGTTAACATAAATGTGAAAATACTACACAATTAGGCACTATCCGTTATAAAAATATATCTACCGTGTTTCGAAAGTAAGACAGCGTCTTACTTTCTTTGTCCCCCAAAATCCCCACTATGTCTTACTTTCGGGTACGACTTACATTAGCCGAGGGTACCCGAAAGTAAGATGAAAGCAAGAGTTACCTCGGGCGGCAGGCATGGCGTGGCTTCCTGGCCGGGCGAAGAGGCTTTCAGAGGGCTCAAAGGGGCCCGGAATCCTCCTCCTCTTGCTCTTCTTTCTTCCAGCGGCGCCTTCCATCCTCCTCCTCTTCCTCCCAGCAGCGCCTTTCCCTCTCGCCGGTTCCGCCCCTCTCTTCAGTGAAGGGAGGGGGCGGAGTCGCCGGGCGGCGAGAGGGAAGAGCGCGGTGGAAGTCCCGCCGGCACGGCGGCTCAGGCGTCTTTCCCCCGCCGCGCTGCCCGCGCGCTCCAAACGGGAGCCGGGCGGCGAGAAAAGCACCTGAGTCGTCCTGGAGGCGGGACTTCCGCCGGCGCTTCTCCCTCTCGCTGCCGGCTCGCTTTCCCTTGCAACCGGTCTTCAGAGAAGGGAAGGCAGGCAGGCACAAAAGGGCAGCCCTCTTGTGTTTACCTGCCTTCCCTTCTCTGAGGACCCGGTTGCCATGGGATCTCGCCGGCGCCTTCTCCCTTTCGCCGCCCGGCTCGCGCTTTCCCATGGCAACCGGGTCCTCAGAGAAGGAAGGCAGGTAAACACAAGAGGGCTGCCCTTGCGCCTGCCTGCTTTCCCCTTCTCTGAGGACCCGGTTGCCTATGGGGAAAGCGCGAGCCGGCGGCGAAAGGGAGAAGGCGCCGCGAGATCCCATGGCAACCGGGTCCTCAGAGAAGGGAAGGCAGGTAAACACAAGAGGGCTGCCCTTGCGCCTGCCTGCTTTCCCTTCTCTGAGGACCCGGTTGCCATGGGAAAGCGCGAGCCCAGCGCGAAAGGGAGAAGGCGCGGCGAGATCCCATGGCAACCGGGTCCTCAGAGAAGGGAAGGCAGGTAAACACAAGAGGGCTGCCCTTGCGCCTGCCTGCTTTCCCTTCTCTGAGGACCCGGTTGCCATGGGAAAGCGAGCCGGCGGCGAAAGGGAGAAGGCGCCGGCGAGATCCCATGGCAACCGGGTCCTCAGAGAAGGGAAGGCAGGTAAACACAAGAGGGCTGCCCTTTTTGTGCCTGCCTGCCTTCCCTTCTCTGAAGACCCGGTTGCAAGGGAAAGCGCGAGCCGGCAGCGAGAGGGGAGAAGGCGCCGGCGGAAGTCCCGCCTCCAGGACGACTCCGGTGCTTTTCTCCGCCGCCCGGCTCCCGGTTGGAGCGCGGGCAGCGGGGCGGCGGGGGGGCAAGACGCCTGAGCCGCCGTGCCGGCGGGACTTCCCCCGGCGCTCTCTCCCTCTCGCGCCGGGGCTCCGCCCCTCCCTTCACTGAAGAGAGGGGCGGAACCGGCGAGAGGGAAAGGCGCTGCTGGGAGGAAGAGGAGGAGGATGGAAGGCGCCGCTGGAAGAAAGAAGAGCAAGAGGAGGAGGATTCGGGCCCCTTTTGAGCCCCTCTGAAAGCCTCTTCGCCCGGCCAGGAAGCCACGCCATGCCTGCCGCCCGAGGTACGCCTTACTTTCGGGTATGGCTTATATAAGCCGACCCTCTGACACCCCCGATACGTCTTACAATCGGGGGGTGTCATACTTTCGGGGAAACACGGTATTATGACATTATCAGAACTAGAGAAGTGAAATATGGTATAAAGTACATACTATACCCAACATGGGATACAGGTGAGTAGCGTCGCAGAGTATCAAAGGGTACGATGTCTGCAATGAAAATACTTTGGATACAATATCCACAAATAAAGTCAGCAACGCAGTCCATAAACAATTCAAAGTCTCTAGTCCATAGATTTGGCGAAATAATCCAAATGATAAAGGACCAAGTAGGAGACTGGTATAAGCTCCTAAATGAGGTGTTTAAAGTGAGGCCAACGGGATGGCGATGCCAGCGATATTCGGGCCGCTTGTTCTCCGTTTCGCCCCCGGGAGGGGCTTTATCAAGGCCTCTATGGTCACCTCACTCCACCAGTGAGGTTAGGCTCCAGATTCCCAAGTAGATGATAAGGACAACGGTTATAAACTGTACAGGAAAGACAGGAGAGGGAAAAACGGTGGCGGTGTGGCCTTGTACATAAATGAAGAGCTAGAATCTCATGAATTAGAACTTCAAGAAAATTCAAACTCACCTACAGAAACATTGTGGGTAAAAATCCCAGGACAAAAAACTAATCTAGCATTAGGGATCTGCTATCGCCCTCCCAACCAAACTCCAGAGGCAGACTGCTATCTGGAAAATGAAATTAAACAGGCCTCAAAAAGCAATAAATTAGTCATAATGGGGGACTTCAACTATCCCCGAATAGATTGGCTAAATTCTTGTTCTACGCATGAAAGAGAGACAAGGTTCCTCGACATGCTAGCTGATTATTCCCTTGAGCAGATGGTCATGGAACCAACCAGGGGAAAGGGGATCCTGGACTTGGTGCTAACTAATGAACAAGATCTCGTTCAAGATGTCCTTGTAACTGAGCCCATAGGTACCAGTGACCACAACACAATAACCTTCAACTCAAGTTTGGATAGCAAACTGTCAGTGAAAACTAATACAGAGACCTTAAATTTTCAAAAAGGGAATTTCACCAAAATGAGAAAAATTGTAAAGAACAAACTAAAAGGAACAGTAAAAAAAATCAAATCCCTCCAAAATGCTTGGAAACTGTTTAAAAATACTTTAAAACAAGCCGAACTAAAATGCATTCCTAAAATAAGAAAGAGGCCGGGAAAGTCCAAGAGGACATCGGTATGGCTTACAAATGAAGTAAAATATGTGATTGGAAAGAAGAAAAACTCATTTAAGAAATGGAAGGCTCTTCCTACCGAGGAGAACAGAAAGGAACACAAGCTCTGGCAAACTAAATGCAAAGCAACTGTCAGGAAAGCCAAGAGAGATTTTGAGGCACACTTAGCAAAGAATATTTAAAAAAATAACAAAAACTTCTTTAAGTACATCAGAAGTAGAAACCCAACTAAAAAAGCAGTTGGGCCACTTGACGAAAATGATAAGAAAGGGACAATAAGTGAAGACAAGGAGATTGCCGAGCGGCTAAAGCGACTTCTTTGCCTCCGTTTTCACACAGGAGGACAGACAACATATGCCTGCAGCTGAGTCAGTTTTTTTCAGGGAGGGAATTAAATGAATTAAACCAGATAGAGATAAACAAGGAAGATGTTCTCACATGCCTTACTAAACTAAATGTCAACAAATCACCAGGGCCAGATGGCATCCACCCCAGAGTTCTTAAGGAACTCAAGTGTGAAATTGCTGAAATTCTAGCCAAAATATATAACCTTTCTCTAAGATCAGGCACTGTACCCGAGGACTGGAGGGAGGCAAATGTAACTCCGATCTTCAAGAAAGGATCCAGGGTGATCCAGGAAATTATAGGCCAGTTAGTCTAACCTCAGTTCCAGGCAAAGTGATGGAAACCATTATTAAAGAAAAAATTACTAAGCACATAGAAGAACAGGCATTGCTGAAGGAAAATCAACATGGTTTCTGCAAAGGCAAATCATGTCTTACTAACTTGTTAGAATTCTTTGAGGGTGTAAATAAACACATAGATAAAGGGGACCCAGTCGATATTGTTTACCTTGACTTTCAAAAGGCTTTTGACAAAGTCCCTCACCAAAGGCTCCTAAATAAGCTCTTCAGCCATGGAATCAGGGGACAGGTCTTGTCCTGGATTGGAACCTGGCTAAACTGTAGGAAACAAAGGGTGGTAATAAAAGGACATTTCTCTGGGTGGAAAGAGGTGAGAAGTGGCGTACCCCAAGGTTCAGTTTTGGGTCCGTTACTTTTTAATTTATTCATTAATGACCTGGATGTAGGAGTAAATACTGAGGTAGCAAAGTTGCAGACGACACTAAATTGTTCAGGGGCAAAGAACCCCAACTACACCTACCAATTGATGGGGTCAAAGCTTTCTGAGACAAACCAGGAAAGGGATCTCGGGGTTTTGGTGGACAGCTCAATGAAGATGTCAACCCAGTGCGCAGCAGCAGTAAAAAAAGCAAATTCTATGCTTGGCATGATCAGGAAGGGAATCGAAAATAGGTCGGTCAAATGTTGTATTGCCTCTCTACAAATCTATGGTAAGGCCACATTTGGAGTACTGTGTACAATTCTGGTCACCGCACCTCAAGAAGGATATAACGGAACTGGAAAAGGTACAGAAAAGGGCAACAAGAATGATCCAAGGGATGGAGCAGCTCCCTTATGAAATCAGGTTGCAACGCCTTGGTCTTTTCAGCCTTGAAAGACGGCGTTTAAGAGGTGACTTGATCGAAGTGTATAAAATCATGCATGGGATAGAAAAGGTGAATAGAGAAAAAATATTTTCTTCTGTCACAACAACACTAGGACTAGGGGCACTCCTGAAGCTCCAAGGTAGGAAAGTTAGGACTAATAAAGGGAAATATTTCTTCACCCAGAGGGTCATTGGGTTATGGAACTCACTTCCAGAGGAGGTTGTGACAGCGGTCAGCCTGGACAGCTTCAAGGCAGGATTAGACAGATTCGTGGATACCAAGGGAATCAGTAGTTATTGAAATGGACATCCAAGTGCCACCTCTGTGTTGATGGAGGCAGGCAGGATTTCCCCGGGTACTGGTTGTGGGGGGTCGGGAGCAGGTGAGGGTTTTGCCCTCCTTTCTGCTAGAGATCCCTGTGTACAACTAGTGGGCCACTGTGTGACACAGAATGCTGGACTAGATGGGCTGAGGCCCGATTCAGCATGGCTCTTCTTATGTTCTTATGTTCTTATGGTATAGCCATGGAGGCCTTTTGAGGCCGAGGCCAATCAGCGCCCAAGCCACACGCTCATGTCATTGTCCTCCGCGGCGGTGGCCAATCGGTACCCGAGCCCAATGCAGTCATCAAAAGAGCCACATCTGGCTCGCGAGCCATAGGTTCCCAACCCCTGCTTTAGAGACTCTGCTAAGACTCTTGGAACAGAGGAGATGCATTTAAACCAATGGTGTCCAACGTTTGGTCCTCCAGGTATTTTTCTTTGGTGTTGACCAGTTTTGGGACTATTCAGACTCAGACTCCATTTTAGAATTTAGTAAAAACAGAATGCTTTAGAGCAGGGCTGCCCAACAGGTGGCCCGCGGGCCGTACACGCCCCCCCCCAGCCAGTTGGACATGGCCCCCGCTACCCTCCTGAAATATTTTTTTAAAAAATATCTTTTAAAAAAAAATGGCGGCCGGGGGGGGGGGAGGCGGGGCAGGGAGAAGGAAGGGAGCCAGCTCCTCCTCCCTGCACCGCCCCCTCCATCCCTCTCTCCATGCCGCCCTTCCTAGGGAGGGGGAACCGCCGAAAAAGAGCAGTAGGCGGTGCCAAGGGCGGCGCATCAGAGGCCAGAGGCCTTGGCGCCGCCTACTGCTCCTTTCGGCGGCTAGGAAGGGCGGGGGAGCCACCAAAAAGAAGCAGTAGGTGGCGCCAAGGGCGGCGTGTCAGAGGCCTAGCATGATGCGCCGCCCTTGGTGCCGCCTACTGCTAGGAAGGGCGGGGGAACCGGCTGCCCTCTTCCTCTGTAGCCCCTTCTCCTTCTCCCCGCTCGCGCCACCGCTCGGGATCCGGGGGCCATAGGTGATCAGTGAGCGGGGCGGGGCCGCTTGCGAGGCGGGGCCGCTCGCTCACGTAGCCCCTCCTCCTTCTCCCCGGGCGCGCCACTGCTTGGATCCCGAGCGGCGGCGCGAGCGGGGAGAAGGAGGAGGGGCTACGGAGGAAGAAGGCAGCCGGCTGCCTCCTTCTTCCGAAGCCTCTCCTCTTTTCCCCGCGCGCCGCCGCTCGGAATCCGAGCAGCGGCGTGCCCGGGGAGAAGGAGGAGGGGCTACGTGAGCTTTAGAGATTGTTAGACTCTCAGAACAGAGGAGATGCATTTAAACCAATGGTGTCCAACGTTTGGTCCTCCAGGTTTTTTTCTGGGACTATTCAGACTCAGACTCCATTTTAGAAACGGTATACTTTTAGAAGTCTGCAGAAACAGAATTCTTTAGAGCAGCGTTTCTCAACCTGGGGGGTCGGGACCCCCTGGGGAACCTCTTTGGCAGAGAAGGTTAGAGATCTCTCAGCCTGTCCTTCTCTTCCTTTTCGGAAACAGCTGGTGAATTCTCCCACAAAGAGCCCTCCTCCGCCATGATTGGCCGGCCTCTCAGCCAAGAGGGGCTGTTTCTGAGCAAGTGGGGAGGGAGAGCAGGCGTGCTTGGTGCATGGCAGTGTGGTGTGCATGTACGGGCAAGGGAGAGTGCACAAGGCTGGAGGGAGGCTCATGCCACCAAGTCCCTTCAAGGCAGTGTTTCCCAACCACTGTGACGCGGCACAGTAGTGTGCCGTGACGGACCTCCTGCTGTGCCGCGAGAAAAGCTCTCTGTCCCCCTTCTTCCCCTCCCCTCCTGCCGAACCCCTGCTGCATGGGGGAGGAGGAGGAAGGGCAGGGCGGCGGCGAAGAAAAAGAAGAAGGGGCCGGGCCCGCCTCCTTCAGCTGTTTCCCCAGCCAGCCTCCAATCCGCCATGACTTCCGCCCCTTGCTCGCTGAAACTGTGGAAGAGGAGCCCCGCCCACTGAAGCCTGTCCACCACTCATGCTCCTCCTCCTCCGCATGGCTTCAGCTTCAGCTATGGGAGAGCTGAAGCCGAGGGGAGGGGGCGGGGCATGGTGCGGCCTGGCTCCGCCCCCTCCCCCGGCTTCAGCTCTCCCACAGCTTCTCCAGCCTTGAGGGGACAGTGTCAAGCCAGCATTGTGCTGGCTCTGCCACCGCTGGCTTGGCATTGCCCCTCAAGGCTGGAGAAGCTGTGGAGAGCTGAAGCCGAGGGAGGGGGCAGGGCATGGCGTGGCCTGTCTCCGCCCCTCCCCCGGCTTCAGCTCTCCCACAGCTTCTCCAGCCTTGAGGGGACAGTGCCAAGCCAGCATTGTGCTGGCTCTGCCACCGCTGGCTTGGCATTGCCCCCTCAAGGCTGGAGAAGCTTTGGGAGAGCAGAAGCCGGGGAGGGGGGGCATGGCACAGCCTGGCTCCTCCCCCCTCCCCAGCTTCAGCTCTCCCACAGCTTCTCCAGCCTTGAGGGGACAGTGCCAAGCCAGCATTGTGCTGGCTCGGCCACCGCTGGCTTGGCATTGCCCCCTCAAGGCTGGAGAAGCTGTGGGAGAGCTGAAGCCGGGGGGAGGGGGGGGAGGGGCATGGCGCAGCCTGGCTCCTCCCCCTCCCCCAGCTTCAGCTCTCCCACAGCTTCTCCAGCCTTGAGGGGACAGTGCCAAGCCAGCATTGTGCTGGCTCTGCCACCGCTGGCTTGGCATTGCCCCCTCAAGGCTGGAGAAGCTGTGGGAGAGCTGAAGCCGGGGGGAGGGGGCAGGGCATGGCGCAGCCTGGCTCCTCCCCCGGCTTCGGCAATCCCAGCAGTTGCTCCCAGCAGGCCACCATCCCCCAGCTGTTCTTTACTGTGTTAAAGTGTGTCATTTTGGTTGGTGGTGTGCCCCCAGGTTGGACCTCACAGCAGCTTTTGATACGGTTGATTACAATCTTTTGGCCCACCGCCTTGCCGTTGCTGGAGTTAGGGGAACAGCCCTGAAATGGCTGTTGTCCTTTCTCCACAACCGGGGACAGCGAGTGGAAAGGGGCAGTTTGGTTTCCCTCAAGGTGCCATTCTCTCCCCTTTATTATTTAACATCTATATGCGACCACTTGCTGGTCTGGTCCGAAGCTTTGGGCTGGAATGTTATCAGTACGCTGACGACACCCAGCTCGTTCTGAAGATGGAAGGCCGACCGGACTCCATACCCTCTTGTTTCCAACAATGCCTTGAAGCCGTTACTGGTTGGCTGCGTCCCAGTAGATTGAGGGTGAATCCAGCAAAGACAGAGATACTGTGGCTGGGCTGCCCGGTGGGTGGGGAGGCCCGACTGCCTAGCTTGGATGGCGAGGCGTTATGCCCGACATCCTCCGTTAAGAGCCTTGGGGTCGCTTTTGACCCGTTGCTGTCGATGGAGGCCCAGGTCTCCAACGTCAGCAAAACCGCCTTTTTCCATCTGCGACAAGCTAGGCGTCTGGCCCCCTACCTATCCAGACACGACCTGGCCACGGTGCTCCAAGCCACGGTCATCTCGAGACTGGACTACTGTAACGCCCTTTACATCAGCCTGCCCTTGTCAGTGATCCGGAAACTTAAGCTCGTCCAGAATGCCGCTGCACGACTTCTCACTGGAGCCCCAGTGAGATGTCACATGACACCTATCCTCAGCGGCGGTCCTACCAGTAGGCAAAGGACGCCGCTGCGTGGGGCACCATCTGGGTAAAGGGCGCATTCCCCTGCCCGCCAGATAGTGTCCGGCCGATGTTCCGCTTTTGGGCCTTGTGCACTCCGACGCCGCGCCGTAGCAAACCTCCCTGCGTGCCGAATAGGGAGTGCTGTGTTTACAGGCTTCTGTGCCTGCGCACAGGAGCTTCTGGGCATGCGCGGAGGCAGGGGCGCATGCCAAATAGGGAGTGCTGTGTTTACAGGTTTCTGCACCTGCGCACAGGAGCTTCTGGGCATGCGCGGAGGCAGGGGCGCATGCCAAATAGGGAGTGCTGTGTTTACAGGTTTCTGCACCTGCGCATAGGAGCTTCTGGGCATGCGCGGAGGCAGGGGTGCATGCCACATAGGGAGTGCTGTGTTTACAGGCTTCTGCGCCTGCGCACAGGAGCTTCTGGGCATGCGCGGGGGGGGTGCGCCAAAATAATGTTCGCTTACCATTTAAAATCACCTTAGACCGCCCCTGCCTATCCTCCAGCAGCTTCATTGGCTTCCGGTCGAGCACCGGATCACCTTCAAGGTGATGGTGATGGTGTTAACCTTCAAGGCCTTGCATGATCTGGGGCCGCTGTATCTGAGGGACCGTCTTTTCCCCTACCAACCCCAAAGATCACTTCGTTCCGAACAAATGAACCTCCTTGAAGTACCGACCTTCAAAGCAATCCGTCTCACATCGACCCGGTGCAGAGCCTTTTCTGTAGTGGCGCCATCAATATGGAACACTCTTCCTAGATGTACGGGCCATGCAGGGCCTTCTCTCCTTCCGCAAGGCCTGCAAGACTCACCTTTTCTGGCTAGCCTTTGATTGCTAGGCCAGAAATCTTTCTTTAAGCTAGTTTAATATGTTTGCTTTTACCTCTGTGTGTTTTTACTTGACTGTAAGCCGCTCCGAGCCCTCGGGGAGTGGCGGCGTACAAGTCCAAATAAATAATAATAAATAAATAAATATGTAGTATTCGTGTCAAGTTTGGTCCAGATCCAAACTTGGCACGAGTCCACAGTGCTCTCTGGGTGTAGGTGAACTACAACTCCCAAACTCAAGATCAATCCCTTCCAGTATTTTCTGTTGGTCATGGGAGTTCGGTGTGCCAGGTTATTTCTGAGATTATTTACCTGCGAGAGCTGGACTACTTTCCTCCTTTCCCCTCGTTGTGTTTTATTTCTCAGAGACAAAGGAATCCCTGGGTGACACCGATAGCCTTCCTCCCGGCTCCCATCCTCACGTCACACCTCGTTGCATGACCTAGTAACCTACAAAATCCCCATTAAGAAATCTGTGTCTTTTGCAAGAATGCAGGCAGTCGAGAAGGGAAATGGGGAAACGCACTCCCTTGAGCTGTAGAAACACGGATTAGTACTAAAGATGGCAGGACTGACGTCTGAATCCCAAGGGCTGGAGGTAGAAAGCGGTCGCCAAATGCATGTTAGAATGCAGCCAACCTGGAGAGGAGGTCGCTTGGCTTCTTCATTTTGGAAGCTGCGCCTTACAGCAGTGCTTCCTAACCCTTTTTGAGCCGCGGCACACTTTTAACATTAAAAAAAATCCGGGGGCACACCATAAACCAAAATGACACAAAATGACACTCTAACACAGTAAAGAACGGCTGGGGGATGGTGGCCTGCTGGGAGCAGCTGCTGGGTGTGCCGAAGCCGGGGAGGGGGAGGAGCCAGGCCGCGCCATGCCCCTCCCCCAGGGCTTCAGCTCTTGAGGGTGCAGTGCCAAGCCAGCGGTGGCAGAGCCAGCACAATGCTGGCTTGGCACAGTCCCCTCAAGGCTGGAGAAGCTGTGGGAGAGCTGAAGCTGGAGAGAAGGGTCGAGGCCAGGCCGCGCCATGCCCCTCCCTGTGGCTTCAGCTCTCCCACAGCTTCTCCAGCCTTGAGGGGGCAGTGCCAAGCCAGCGGTGGCAGAGCCAGCACAATGCTGGCTTGGCACAGTCCCCTCAAGGCTGAGAAGCTGTGGGAGAGCTGAAGCCAGAGAGAAGGGTCGAGGCCAGGCCGCGCCATGCCTCCCTGTGGCTTCAGCTCTCCCACAGCTTCTCCAGCCTTGAGGGGCAGTGCCAAGCCAGCGGTGGCAGAGCCAGCTCGATGCTGGCTTGGCACTGCCCCCTCAAGGCTGGAGAAGCCGTGGGAGAGCTGAAGCCGGGGGGAGGGGGGGGGCCAGGCCACGCCATGCCCCTCCCCTGGCTTCAGCTCTCCCACAGCCTCTCCAGCCTTGAGGGGGCAGTGCCAAGCCAGTGAGGACAGAGCCAGCACAATGTTGGCTTGGCACTGTCCCCTCAAGGCTGGAGAAGCTGTGGGAGAGCAGAAGCCGGGGGAGGGGGCAGAGCCAGGCCGTGGCATTCCCCCTCCCCCCCAGCTTCAGCTCACCCACAGCGTCTCCAGCCTTGAGGGGGCAGTGTGAGCGAGGGGTGGGAGTCATGGCCCCCGTCCCCGGCGCCGCTCTCCGCCATGACTTGCTGAAGCCGCGCGGAGGAGGAGGAGCATGAGCAGTGGACGGGCTTCAGTCAATCACGGGACCGGAGGTCGATCGCAGCCGGATGGGGCTCTTCTCAGAGGGGGCATAGCTAGCACAAGGCTGGTTTGGCATTGCTATCCTCAAGCCTGGAGAAGCTGCTGGTAGAGCTGAAGTCAGAGGGAAGTGGAGCCAGGCCGTGCCAAGCCCTGCCCCCACCCCTCCCCTCTCCAGCCTTGAGGAGGTAGGTAGATCTTTCTGACTTGATTTTATTGTAAGTAGCTCGCATGCTGAAAAAGTGTGGGCACCCCTGGCATAGATGAACCTCTCTGTCCCTTCTGGCAGTGGCTGATCATTCGTGTAAATGTTAAACATTGATAGAGCAAGTTGGCTTTCCCTGTAATAGGCAGTAAGAGCACCTAAAGCTTCAGGGAGCTTCTGTTCAGCCATTTCAAAGCTCCCTGCTTGGGTGGTGATGGCATAATCGTCAACATAGATGAAACTCTCTGTCCCTTCTAGCAGTGGCTGGTCATTAATTTCCCCTGCTTTATCTGAAGCACCTTTGTTCCTAAATTCCTTTTGTCTATCATGCAATTTCCTCATCTTTCTGGGTTGTCTTCCTGCTCCAGGTTCAAAGGACCCTTGTGCCGACGTGACATGCAGCTTTGGCAGCACCTGCGCCCGCTCCACGGACGGCCAGTCGGCCAAATGCATCTGCCCATCCTCCTGCAGCAGCGTTCCCGAGAACACGGTGTGCGGCAGTGACGGCAAGGATTACCGCAGCGAGTGCCACCTTAACCGGCACGCCTGCGACAAGCAGGAAAACATCTTCAAGAAGTTTGACGGCCCTTGCGGTTAGTTCACCTTATTGTTTTCTGTTTGGCGAATGCGAGCATGGTGTGTGGGAGCATGGGTTTTAGACCGAGATGGTGGTAATAATAATAATAATACACTGTATTTATATTCCGTTGTATCTCCCAGAGAGGTCTCAAGAGTGGATCTCAGTATACATATATTGTTGTAACTCAGACGCCAATAGAGCCAAGCCCAGAAGTAAAAGGGGGTAACAAAAGGTTTATTTTACAAGGAATGGGAATGGGACTAACAAAAACATAGCCAAACTAGCAAAAACCCAAGGAAAGCCCAAAAAAAGCACTGCAGGAGAAGCCAAAACAAACACAGGGACGTCTTCGTGGGATGATCCAAAATGCGAAGTCTGTAACCGGTCCGAAGTCAGAGGGCAGGAGAATGATGGAGGAAAACGAGGAGACAGTCTAAGGTCCGACAGGAGAGAAGATCCAACCGAGTCAAACCCCACCACTAGGAACACAGGGCTGTAGGAGTAGTCAGGAACAGGATACCAGGTAACAGGATGCCAAGATAAACAAGATGCCAAGGTAACAGGACACCAGACACAACTCCTTGCCTGCCGCAAGGATTCCATCCTCAAGCTCATAATTTATACTCTAAAGCAGGGGTGCTCATTAGGTAGATCGCGATCGACTGGTCGATCCCAGGACCGAAGGAGGTCGATCCCAGCTAGATGGGGCACTTCTGAGGGGGCAGAGCTAGGCACGACTAGCCCCGCCCCTTCCTCGGCTTTAGCGATTCCACAGCTTCTGGAGGGAAGAGGGGGGGAATGCCAAGGCAGTAGTGGCATAGATAGCCACTACTGGCTTGGCATTCCCTCTTCCTCCAGAAGCTGTGGAAACGCTAAAGCCAGAGGGGGGGGCAGAGCCAGGCCGCACGAAGCGCCTGCCCCTTCCCCAGCTTTGCGCTTCCGCAGCTTCTGGAGGGAAGAGGGGAATGCCAAGGCAGTAGTGGCATAGATCACCACTAATGACTTGGCCTTCCCCCCCTCTTGCCTCCAGAAGCTGTGGAAACGCTAAAGCCCGAGGAAAAGGGGGCGGAGCCAGGACGCACGAAGCCCCGCCCCCTTCTCCCTGCTCCACCCTGGTAGATCTTTCAGACTTGGTTTTATTAGAAGTAGCTTGCTTGCTGAAAAAGTGTGGGCACTCCTGCTCTAAAGATCTGACTCATCTGAGTCACACGCTTCCAGCTCAGGCGAAACTGCTGCATTCCTCTCAGCAGCTGACACCTTTTCAGTGTCTCTCCAGGTCTCCCAACGTCTCTCAAAACTTAGTGTTTCCCAGTCATTCCCAGCAGTTTCAGAGGGCCAATCTTTGTCACTGTCAAACCCCATAAACGTGTCACTACTGGAGTCAGCATTACATACATCCTGAACTTCTTGTACTAGACTCCAATCTAGATCAGTAGCACTCTCTTCTGACTCCAGTTCCACTTCTCCAGGGACACCCTTAAATGACTCTGAATCTGTAGAAGTAAATACCTGCCGAATTATTTTCCTCTGTTCTAATTCATCAGTGCTAGAATCACTTGCAGTTCTCTTTCTGCTGACTCCAGCCACTGAAATCTCATCCCGCCCCCACCCCACCCCCAACTGCACGCCATTCCTAGCTGGAGATAACTCAGCTTCTACTACAACACTGCTATCAGGCAACGCCGAAGGCTGACTTATAACATATATGCCTTTCCCACTGAAGCAGTACCTATTTATCTACTCACATTCCATGTTTTCAAAGTGCTAGGTTGGCAGGAGCTAGGGCTGACAGCAGGAGCTCACCCTGACCTGCGGCTTCCGGTCAGCAAGTTTTTCTGCAGCTAGCGCTTTAACCCATGGTGCTACCATGGCACCATGGATTGCTGCGACTTTTTCAGACTGTGTGGCCGTGTTCCAGAAGCATTGTCTCCTGAGATTTCACCTATGTCTATGGCAGGCATCCACAGAGGTTGTGAGGTCTGTTGGAAACTCGGAGAAGGGGTTTATGTATCTGTGGGATAATATCCAGGGTGGGAGAAAAACTCTCTTGTCTGTTGGACGCAAGTGTGAATGTTGCAATTGGCCAGCTTGATTGGCATTGAATAGCCTTGCAGCTTCAAAGCCTGGCCTCTTCCTGCCTGGTGGAATCCTTTGTTGGGAGGTGTTAGCTGGCCTCTTCCTGCCTGGTGGAATCCTATGTTGGGAGGTGTTATCTGGCCTCTTCCTGCCTGGTGGAATCCTTTGTTGGGAGGTGTTAGCTGGCCTCTTCCTGCCTGGTGGAATCCTTTGTTGGGAGGTGTTAGCTGGCCTCTTCCTGAATGGTGGAATCCTTTGTTGAGAGGTGTTATCTGGCCTCTTCCTGCCTGGTGGAATCCTTTGTTGGGAGGTGTTAGCTGGCCTCTTCCTGCCTGGTGGAATCTTTTGTTGGGAGGTGTTAGCTGGCCTCTTCCTGCCTGGTGGAATCCTTTGTTGGGAGGTGTTAGCTGGCCTCTTCCTGCCTGGTGGAATCCTATTTTGGGAGGTGTTAGCTGGCCTCTTCCTGCCTGGTGGAATCCTTTGTTGGGAGGTGTTAGCTGGCCTCTTCCTGCCTGGTGGAATCCTTTGTTGGGAGGTGTTAGCTGGCCTCTTCCTGAATGGTGGAATCGTTTGTTGAGAGGTGTTATCTGGCCTCTTCCTGCCTGGTGGAATCCTTTGTTGGGAGGTGTTAGCTGGCCTCTTCCTGCCTGGTGGAATCCTTTGTTGGGAGGTGTTTGCTGGCCTCTTCCTGCCTGGTGAAACCTTTGTTGGGAGGTGTTAGCTGGCCTCTTCCTGCCTGGTGGAATCCTTTGTTGGGAGGTGTTAGCTGGCCTCTTCCTGCCTGGTGGAATCCTTTGTTGGGAGGTGTTAGCTAGCCACTTCCTGCTTGGTGGAATCCTTTGTTGGGAGGTGTTAGCTGGCCTCTTCCTGCCTGGTGGAATCCTTTGTTGGGAGGTGTTAGCTAGCCACTTCCTGCTTGGTGGAATCCTTTGTTGGGAGGTGTTAGCTGGCCTCTTCCTGCCTGGTGGAATCTTTTGTTGGGAGGTGTTAGCTGGCCTCTTCCTGCCTGGTGGAATCCTTTGTTGGGAGGTGTTAGCTGGGCCTACCTGTTTCCCGTTTTCAGAGTGTCGTTCTTTATTTACTGTCCTGATTTTAGAGTTTCTTTCCAATTCCCAAGGATTTTAGGAACTACGATTCTTCTTCATCCTTTAACTTTAGGATATTTTTGGAATTTTCCCCCCCTCACAATGACAAAAAAGTGCAATTTTTTTCCATACAAAGTTGCACAGCTTGCCTAGAAATGTGTAGTTTCCCCAAAATTACACAACCGAGGACAAAATTGCGTAACATTGGAAGAGTTCAAAGGCTGCCGCTTCAAGTCGGCCTAAGCTGCTTTCCCATATGTTTTGCCAAACGTTCAAGCTGGCAAAGGCCATGACATCGAACACTTCAGCAGAATGTCTAAGTATATAGCAAGAGACATTTGAAGCTGTTTGGGGTATTGGAGCAAGATGGCGCCGGTTGAGGAACTCCCGAAAGATCTCCTCCCGAGGCTGCCAGATTCTGCTGGATGGACTCGTCAAAGGGACAATTTCAACCTGGATGCTGTTGAGTTAGATCTGCAATTGAGAGATTCAGTTGATTGCGGGAGCGGCGGTTGACCGATGGTGGAGCCCATGGGAGGCCCTGGGGCGCCGGGCCCCCCCAGTCCCGACGGTAAGGGCGTTGGCTGGCCGCCCCAACATGGCGCTGGCCTCGTCCAGCCCGGCGTCCCTGGTCCCGCCCCCTCTGCCTCCCCCAACGACCAAGTCCACGCCCCTGGTGACGCCCCTGGCGACCCCTCCCACGGAGCGGCCGCCGCCGCCGGCCATGCCACTGGGAGCTGCGAGCTCCCCCCCGCCAATGTTCGGGCAGCCCTTGATGGGTGCAGTAGACATTGAGAGGGCTCTGGCGAGGGTCCCTGAGGAGCGGCCCCGACGACGGGCAGGACGGCTGCCGGCGATTCCTTTGACCGCGACTAGCTCAGGTCCTCTGCCAACATCAGATGGTGCCTGGCCGGCCCCCGATGACAGCTATGGGGCCAGGAACGCCGTTAGTGTGGGAGGTCCCACGATTGATCCCCCCCCTGTGCCCCGATGGGCTGCCCAGACCCGAGAGACATCCGCCGAAGCGGAGGCGGGGTCGAGGGCGGGGCAGGGGACGGGGCCGGAGGACGTCCCTCCCCCGCTCTGCAATACCCCCTCCCATGGCGGTTGTCCCCCGGAAGGCGCCCCCCCGGAGGGCCCCGTTCCAGGACCTTCAGGAACGCTACCCGTAGGCGCGGGACGCCTCCACCGACAAGCCCCAATTTGGGAGGGTGGGCAAGCCGCAGACAGCAGGCACGGCCCACTGACTGACAACAACCGACATCGCAGTGGCTGTCACTGCTCTGACTTGGAGTCTTTGAGGACGCTCCTCGATTTGTGGGTCCCCCCCCCCGGCTCCCCTCATTTGATGGACGTGCTTGATAGCTCTATCGGGTGGCTCTGCCCCTGGTTTTTCAACCTTTTTTGAGCCGTGGCACATTTTTTACATTTACAAAATCCTGGGGCACACCATTAATCAAAATGACACAAAATGACACTCTAACACAGTCATACATATAGTTAATATGCTTTTAAATGTATTTATACACTCAGTGTGAAACCTGGACCTGTTTCGATGAACACAACATATCCTTACAGGAATGGCAGAAAGACACAAACTTCCCACACAGAACTCCCATAACCAAGAGAAAATGCTATAAGAGTTTGGTGGGCATTGACCTTGGGTTTTGGAGTTGTAGTTCACCTATATCCAGAGAGCACTGTGGACTCAAACAATCTTGGATCAGGACCAAACTTGGCATGAATACTCAATATGCCCAAATGTGAACACAGATGGAGGTTGGGGAAAATAGACCTTGACATTTGGGAGTTGCAGTTTGTGGGATTTATAGTTAACACACAATCAAAGAGCATCCTGAACTCTTGCAACAATGGAATTGAACCAAACTTGGCACATTGAACTCTCATTACCAACAGAAAGTACTGAAAGGGTTTGCTTGGGAATTGACCTTGAGTTTGGAAGTTGTAGTTCACCTACCCCTAGAGAGCACTGTGGACTCAAACAATGTTATGTTATGCTGTTGTTTGTTTTCTATCCAGAATCACAATGTTGGGAGGAGGCTCACCACTTTAAGGTCCCTCAAACAGGGATGGGAAAACTTCGGCCCTCTGGGTGCTTTGGACTCCAACTCCCACCATTCCTAACAGCCTGAGGCCCTTTCCTGCGTAAGTGGCTGTGGAGGGGAAAGGAAGAGGGCCTGAGGCTGCTAGGAATGGTGGGAGTTGGAGTCCAAATCACCTGGAAGGTCCAAGTTTGCCCATGCCAGCTTTCGACAGAGACCTCTTCCTCCCCCTTCCCCTTCGCGCCCTTTCTTCCCCCTCCTGCCCAACACTTACTTTTCCTTCTACACTGCCGCTTCTGCCACTATTTTGTTCCGAGGGGGCAGCGTGAGTGTGTTCAGGAGGGGAGGGGGAGGGAGGAAGACGTGACCGGTGTGGGCGCTACCCGTGGGCGCTACAAAGCGAGCAGAGCGAGGCTGGGAAGAAGGGAGCCCGAGGGGAGAAGAAAAGTGCAGGAGGGGGAGGGGGGGAGGGGCACAGGAAGCAGACGCGCCCCAGAGCAAAGCGAGGCAAAGCGAGCAGAGCGAGGCTGGGAAGAAGGGAGCCCGAGGGGAGAAGAAAAAGTGTTCGGCAGGAGGGGGAAAGAATTGGGGGATTGAGGTTCCCATTTCCCACGGCACACCTGATGATTGCTCACGGCACACTAATGTGCCACGGCACACTGGTTGGGAAACACTGCCTTAGTGGGAAGAAGAGCCAGGCCCGGATTAACGGCTTTTGGCGCCCTAGGCTACACTTCGAAATTACGCCCCACCCCAAACCAACCTTTATCACACACCCCCCACCTCCTCCTCCCAGCGGTATTAATGCATTATATCCCTGCAAGGAAACCAAGGGAAATGTTGCTTGATTTGCCTGTGCTTAAAACAGTATCACCCTCCTTCCTTGAGTCAAGGAAGGAGGTTTTCCCTATCTACATATGTAACTCTTCCCAGTCTCCATGGTGATGCACTAATCCTTTGTCCCTTTTCTCTTTCCCCCATCCAGCATCACTTTAGGAAGGGCTAGGTAGGAAAGTATGGATTTCGGAGCACTAAGGATTAAAACGCAAACACGAGGATAACCGGGGCGGTCTCGCTTCCCCCTACCTGCCCAAATTGTGTGTCTTTCTGTTGATAATGGGATGGAAGCGAACTAATTCTTCCCAGGTGTTACCTGCCAGGGTTCTGGAAACGCCCCAGCAGAGAGACGGGGATTATCCAATAAGCAGCCCGGTATCTTTCGCATTCTGATAAGAGCGCCCAAGCGGTGAATGGAAGGTGATCCGGATAAACCCGGATTAGACCGGCAGGAGCCGGAACCCTGCTGATCCCCACCTGCTCACTGGTTGGATTTGGGAGTTTTGTCACAGTGCCACATGTGCATCGGTCCCAGGACCAGAATCGCTTCCTTCTTACCAGGACCCACGTATTTCTAACACATCAGCTGTGAATCAAGAGAATTGCTTTCATCTCTGAAATAAATGAAAATCTGTATAATCGCGAGGGTCTCGCTTCCGGCCAATGAGCTGGCAACCTGCGGAAAAGACAGTGTTTAAAGGGGCAGTGTCAAAGGAATACCAAGACATACCGTGTTTCCCCGAAAGTATGACACCCCCGATTGTAAGACGTATCGGGGGTGTCAGGGGGGTCGGCTAATGTAAGCCGTACCCCGAAAATAAACGTACCCCCGCCGCGTCACTCAGTCCCGCCTCCTCCTCGGTCCCGCCTCCTCCGCCCGCCTCCTCCTCCTCCGCTTCCCCCGCCGCCGCCTCCCCCGCCGCTGCGCCTCCCCACGCCCGCCGCTTGCCACCACGCCGCCGCTTGCCGCCGCCGCTTGCCGCCGCCGCTTCCGCCGCCTACCTCCGCGCACAGCCGCCCCACGCCTGCGCCAGGAGCACCTACGTCAGCGTGCCAGCGCGCCCTATGTCAGCGCGCCAGGCGCCTCGTCAGCGCGCCAGAGCGCCCTCGTCAGGCGCTCGGGTCCTACTGCCCATGTGCATGGGCAGTAGGACCCAGGCGCGCTGGCGTGGCGCTCCTGGCGCTCCTGGCGCGCCTGGCGAGGCGCTTCTGGCGCACCTGGACCTGGGCGCCCTGGGCGCCTGGCTAAAGCGCTTCCTGGCGCGCCTGACGTAGGCGCTCTGGCACGCCTGACGTAGGCGCTCCTGGCGCAGGCGTGGGGCGGCTGCGGCGGAGGTAGGCGGCGCGGAAACGGTGGCGGTAAGCGGCAAGCGGCGGTAAGCGGCGTGTGGCGGCAGCAAGCGGCGGCAGCAGGAGGCGGCAGCAAGCGGCGGAGAGGAGGCGGGGCGGAGGAGGGAGGCGGAGGGAGGGGTAAGGCAGGTACCGACCTAATGGAGGTGGCCAAGTAAGGGAAAGGGTTATTTTCGCACGGTCAAAAGAAGGTACCTGTCTTACTTTCGGGAAGCCGTATATATAGGTAAAAACCACTATATTGTATGGGAGTTTGGGGGGTCAATAAGAACAATATTACAAACAGTACAATGTCAAATAATCAATCGTGAATACACAGTATGAGCATGAATCAAAAACCACATGGTTATATTCCACTTGGCACTGAGTAACCCTTAGTGAAGTCCTTAGTGAGTGACCCATGGCGACTGAGTCAATAGGGAACCTTGGTAGGTGGCAGGGCTGGTGGCTGCTATGGTGGGCAGGCGCCAACGGCTGGAGGTAAGCTGACGACGCCAAGATGGCCGTTTCGCGTAACCGCTTCCTCAGGGCGCTGATCACTTCTGACCGCTCCTCCCCAGTATTGTAGTAGACCAATTTAGACTCAAAGTCGAAACGAGAGATTTCGCTTTTCCGCGTTTCAATACAGATCGCTCTTGTGAGTTATCTCCCGGGCTGCAATCAATACTCCTTCGCCCAACCATGTACATGGGCTTGTGATTCATGCTCATACTGTGTATTAATCACATGATTGATTATTTGCATTACATTGTACTGTTTGTAATATTGTTCTGCTATTGAGCATATACTGCCATACAATATAGTGGTTTTTACCTATATATGCTATGTCTTGGTATTCCTTTGACACTGCCCCTTTAAACATTGTGGTTTAGCAGTGTGTATAGAAGTTGCAATAGTGATTACTTTGTCGTGTATTGAAACCTGCGGAAAAGACCCAGGATAACTAAGGCAAGAGGGGGAGAGTGGCAGAAAGGCCGAGGTCTGAATCGAGACAAAAATATTGTAATGTGAAAAATATAATACTAACTAGCTGAGGACCCGGCGGTGCCCGGGTTATTTGAGGAAGGCATTGTGTGCCAAGGTTGGTTCCTATTAGATGTGTATGTGGCTTGCAGTGGTCTCAGGAACTTAGTGAAGGTACTGCAAGTCCCATTGGCCATGGTCCATCCCCCTCCAAACAGCACCAGGATGTAGAGTGGGTCATGGGGGCTGTGTGTGTCACATTTGGTCTTGATCATTCTGTGGATGAGGGTCGCAGCGGTCTCTGGAAGTGAGGGAACTTAGTGGAAGTCCCATCATCCATGGTACCCCGTTCTCCAAACGGCACCAGGATGTAGAGTGGGTCATGGGGCTCTGTGTGCCAAGTGTGGTCTTGATCAGTCATTGGATGAGGGTGGCAGCGGTCTCAGAAAGTGAGGGAAGGTACTTCAACTCCCATTATCCGTGGTCCGTCCCACTCAAAACTGCACCAGGATGTAGAGAGGGTCATGGGTACTCTGTGTGCCAGGTTTGGGCCTGGTCTCTGATTTGTAGGGGCTGCAATGTACTGTGGGAAATGAATTGGGTGAAGGTACTGCAAATCCCATCATTTGTGAGCCATCCTGCCATAAACAGCAGCAGGTTTGTAAAGTGGGCCATTGGGCCTCTGTGTGCCAAGTTTGGTCCTGATTCGTCATTGGTGTGGGCCACAGTGCTCTAAGGAAGTGAATTAAAGTACTGCGAGTCCCATCATCCATGGTCCATCCTCCTTCAAACTGCACCAGGATGTTCGATGCATCTTGGGGGGGTCTGTGTGCCAAGTTTGGTCTTGTTCTGTCATTGTTGGGGGCCTAGTCAGGAAAATCAAGTTACGGAAGCCTAACAATATCCCAGGAGCTGAGGCCTAGTCAGGAAAATCAAGTTGAGGAAGCCTTGCTGTCAATTTTGGGCCTGGTCTGTGATTTGTAGGGGCTCCAGTGTTGTTTAGGAAATGAATGATGCGAAGGTACTTCAAATCCCATCATTCGTGGCCCCTCCTGCCCTAAACCACACCAGGTTGTGAAGTGGGCCATTGGTCCCTTGTTTGCCAAGTGTGTTCCTGATCCGTCATTGCTGTGGGCCGCAGTGGCTGACTGCCTGAGGCCTTTCCTTTCCCCTCTGAGTCACTTTGGAATGTTGGAATGTGGTTGGCCAATCGGAGTCGTTTATGCAAATACCATTTCACTGGCAACCAATTCCCTCTGTCTGGGGCCGTAAAATGTTGGAATTCTGAGGCTGGCCAATCAGAGTCCTTCATGCAAATAATCCCATAGTGGCAACCTATCAAAACGCTGTCACATATTCCTTGGCACCTCCGCACCTCCCAGAAAATGAACATTCCATTTCCAAGGGAAAAAAACTGTCATTTGGCTAACTCAAGCATTCAGTTGCAATCTGTTTTGCCGGCCAATCAGAGTCCTTTATGCAAATAGTTCCTCAGTGGCAACCAATGCCCTCTGTCTGGTGCCTTAGATTGTTGGAGTTCTGAGGCTGGCCAATCTGAGTTCTTTATGCAAATAATCTGGTGCCTTAGAGTGTCAGAGTTCTGAGGCTGGCCAATCAGTGTCCTTTATGCAAATAATCCCACAGTGGCAACCAATCGAAACGCTGGCACATATTCCTCCGCACCTCCCGCCCTCCGCACCGCTGCAAACACTGACTTTTATTATATACACTAGCTTGGGGACCCGGCCCTGCCCGGGTTATTTGTGAAGCGCAGCAGGATGTAGAGTGGGTCATGGGGGCTCTGTGTGCCAAGTTTGGTCTTGATCCATCATTATTGGGAGTTGCAGTGGTATCATGAAATTACTGAAGGTAGTGCAAGTCCCATCATCTCTGTCCCCCCCCCAAACGTGTAGTAGGATGTAGATTGGGTCATGGGGGCTCTGTGTGCTAAGTTTGGTCTGTATTGGTGAATGGATGAGGGATGCATTCTTTTTCGGACGTGAGTGAAGGTACTTCAAGTCCCATCATCCGTGGTCCGTCTCACAGTAAACTGCACCAGGCTGTAGAGTGGGTCATGAGGGCTCTGTGTGCCAGATTTGGTGTTGATCAGTCATTGGATTAGGTTTGTAGCAGGATTGGGAAGTGAAGGTACTGCAAGTCCCATCATCCATGTTCTCTCCCCCTCCAAACTTCCGTAGGATGTAGAGTGGGTCACTGGGGCTCTGTGTGCCAAGTGTGGACTTTCTCGGTGTTTTTTGGGGGCCACAGTGGTCTGTGGGAACAGAGGGGTGTGAAAATACTACAAATTCCATCATCCATTGTCAGTCCTCCCCTGAACCTCACCAGGACGTGAAGGCAGTCATGGGGGTTATGTGGTCCAAGTTTGGTTTCGATCAGTGATTGGATGAGGGTTGCAGCGGACTTGGGAAGTGAGTAGAGGCACTTCAAGTCCCATCATCCATGGTCCACCCTCCTCCGAACTGCACCAGGACGTAGAGTGGGTCATGGGGGCTGTGTGTGCTGAGTGTGGTCTGTATTGGTCCTTTTTGGTGGCCTCAGTGGTCTGTGGGAACCAAAGTGTTGGAAAGTACTACAAATCCCATAATCCGTGGGTCATGTCCCCCGACCCGCGCCAGGACGTAAAGGGGGTTAGGGGGGTTATGTGTACCAAGTTTGGTGCAGGTCCATCACCCGCGTTGGTCGCTGTGGCCTGTGAAAGTGGCTGCCACATATCCGCCCTGGCCTGTGAAAGTGGCTGCTTCCGCCCTTCTGCCCTCCCGCCCTCCGCATACACACATACAAACATTCTGTTTTATAAAGGTATACAGATAGATAGATAGATAGATAGATAGATAGATAGATAGATAGAAGATAATAGTAATAATAATAATATATTTATTTATATTCTGCTGTATCTCCCCGAGGGGACAGGACGGATTATAGAACACATATACGGCAAACATTCAATGCTGTTATACAATTAACAAGGACAGACAATACATAAGCAGAGGTAAAGGCTTTCGGTTCAGTTCTGTTTTTGAACGTTTCGTGGCCCCTTTGAGCATTCAGATACCTCTTTCTTGAATATGAGTGGTAGTGTTTCTAACATAGCAACGAGAAGTGATATTGTGTCACTTCCAGTTGTTATTTTGACAAGGTCTCTGGCAAAACTCCAGGCCTCTGGGGGGAGTGCTGAAGTTTTGAAGGGCTTCCTGTATGAGATTGAGTTCATTTTAGTGCCTTTGGGAGTTGTTTTCTGCACAGTTCAGGTGAAAAGCTCTTGAAAATCAGCCTGAAGTGTCTGCTGTTCAAAACAAGTGGAAATCTGCATGCCATTCTTTCCTCTGACCTGGAGCTCGGGTCGAAAAAACTGAAAAATGTGCACCGTCGTCTCTTACCTGGAGGTGACCCATCAGAACTGGAGTATCAGGACCAACCTTGAGATCTAACAATCCTAACGATAGTAGTAGTTGTCATTTCCATGGTTATTGTGTGGTTGTCGTAGCACAGAGACCAAGGAAGCCAAGCCCAGATGTAAAAGGGGGTAACAAAAAGTTTATTGAACAAACAAATGGAAAGGGGGCGAACAAAAAAGCAGCCAACTGGGCTAAAAACCCTCAAAAATCCCAGGAAACCTAACAAAAACCCCGAAGCACGATGCAAAACAAACTCAAGACGTCCGTCTACGACAGGGTTTCCCAACCTTTTTTGAGCCGCGGCACACTTTTAACATTAAAAAAATCCGGGGGCACACCACCAACCAAAATGACACAAAATGACACTGTAACACAGTAAAGAATGGCTGGGGGATGGTGAGCTGCTGGGAGCAGCTGCTGGGAGTGCCGAAGCCGAGGGGAGGAGCCAGGCCATGCCATGCCCCGCCCCCTCCCCCGGCTTCAGTTCTCCCACAGCTTCGCCAGCCTTGAGGGGGCACTGCCAAGCCAGCATTGTGTTGGCTCTGCCACCGCTGGCTTGGCACTGCCTCCTCAAGGGTGGCAAAGCTGTGGGAGCGCTGAAGCTGGGGAGGGGGCGGAGCCAGGCCGCTTCATGCCCCGCCCCTCTCCTGGCTTCAGTTCTCCCACAGCTTCGCCAGCTTTGAGGGGGCAGTGCCAAGCCAGCATTGTGCTGGCTCTGCCACTGCTGGCTTGGCACTGCCCCCTCAAGGCTGGAGAAGCTGTGGGAGTGCTGAAGCCAGAGGGAGGGGGCAGAGCCAGGCTGCGTCATCCCCCCCCCGGCTTCAGCTCTCTCACAGAGGAGGAGCATGAGCGGTGGATGGGCTTCAGTAGGCGGGGCTCCTCCTCCGCGTGGCTTCAACAAGCAAGGGGCAGGAGTCATGGCGGATTGGAGGCTGGTTGGGAAACAGCTGAAGGAGGCGCCCGGCCCTTCCTCCTCCTCTCCCAAGCATCAGGAGTTTGGCAGGAGGACGGGGGAAGGAAGGGAGGCAGAGAGCTTTTCTCGCGGCACACCTGATGATCGCTCACGGCACACTAGTGTGCCACGGCACACTGGTTGAGAAACACTGGTCTAAGATATCCGATGTGGGATGATCCAGAAGAGTAGTTGAAAGCCGGTCCGAAGGTCAAGGGCAGGAGAATGATGGATGAAAGGAGGATACAGTCCAAGGTAATCAGGAGCTGAATGTACAGGAATAACACAAATCATAGTCCCCATAAAACACAGTGTCAGCCTTCCTCCATGTCATACAATACCAAACTCTGTAGCAGGAACTCACGGTAGACTCAGCGGAGAACACGCCCCGCCACAGGGATACACAGCAGCAACTAAACAGAAAAGCAGATATTGAATCCCAAACCCCCCCACCTTTTCCCAAACATCAGCTAGAGCTGCCACAGCAGCTCACCCCAAGAACAAGGTGGAGAAATAGCCCATAACTCACGAATAACTGGAACCAGGAACAAGGCACACGATATCAGGATCACAGGAATGCCAGAGACAAGAACCAGACATCAACTCTTTGACTGCTGCAAGTGCAGCCCCATAAACCCATTCCTTATATAGCACATAAACATCACTGTCGTCTGAAGACCCTCCTTGATCATGAGCACCAGCTGCTTCATCTACTGCAGCTGCTGTGCTCTGTGCAGACCTCCAATCTTGCCAACGCTGTTGGAAGCTTAAAGTATCCCAATCTGTCCCTGAAGCCTCCGAAGGCCAGTCTAAATCACTGTCGAAGCCGAGGAAAGTATCAGAATTAGACTCTTCATTACACACACCCCTTACTTCCTGAACCAATGTTGATTCTAGATCAGTATCACTTTCCTCTGACCACATTTCTTCTTCCCCAGGAAAACCTTCAAAGGTTTCTGAATCAGAAGGAGCTCTAAGTATCTGCTGGATCTTTTTTCTCTTTTCCAACCCTTCAAGACTAGAATCACTAGCAGCCCTTTTCCTCCCAGCTGCAGAGTCTTGATTACACAGAGCCTCACCCCATTCCATACTATTGCTTGATGCTACTGACCCAGCGCCTTCCCTATCACTACTAGCAGTAGAAGTCAAAGGCTCAATTACAACAGTGGTGTAATGTAAAATAAACTATGTGCAATTCACATTTGATAAGCCCGCACACTTGCCTTGCCAGAGAAAGAAAATATGCCACACAGTGAACAGTAAAAAACAAGTACCGTATATACTCGAATATAAGCCGACCCAAATATAAGCCGAGGCATCTAATTTTACCACAATAAACTGAGAAAATGGATTGACTCGAGTATAAGCCGAGGGTGGGAAATGCAGAAGCTATGGGTCAATTTCAAAATAAAAATAGATACCAATAAAATAAAATTGAGGCATCAGTAGGTTAAATATTTTGGAATATTTACATAAAACTATAATTTAGGAGAAGACTGCCCAATTCTGAGTAAACCATTCTGACCTTCTTCAATGTAAATGTATTTATTTATTTATTATTTATTACTTCAAATTTCTAGACTGCTACTCCCCGAGGGCTCAGAGCGGTTTACAGTAATTGAAGATCAATACACAATATAATTACGCAAGATTAACATAAAACAGAATACAGTACAATTTGTACTAAAATGGCTGACCTCCTTCCTCCACCAGCGGTCTCAGCGTGTGAGGAGGGGCGGGGTTGTCTCCGAGGGCTCCTCATTAGTTTGTGGAGTTCCGTAGGGGGCCATCCTCTCCCCTCTGTTATTTAACATCTACATGCAGCCGCTTGCACAGCTGGTGCGGAGTTATGGGCTGGAGTGTCACCAATATGCGGATGATACCCAGCTCATCCTGAGGATGGAGGGCAGGCCGGGATCCGTCCCCGATAATTTCCAACATTGCCTCGAAGCCGTTACTGGATGGCTGCGAGCCAGTAGGTTGAGGGTGAATCCGGCGAAGACGGAGATCTTGTGGCTGGGCCGCCCGGGTGGGGTAGATGTCCAGCTTCCGACCCTGGACGGTGTGGCGCTATGCCCATCGTCTTCCGTGAAGAGCCTGGGAGTCCATCTGGACTCCCAGCTGACCATAGAGGCCCAGGTCTCTGCGGTCAGCAAGGTGGCCTTTTTCCATCTCCGACAGGCAAGGAGGCTGGCCCCCTATCTCTCCCGGAACGACCTCGCCAGGGTGATCCAAGCCACGGTCATCTCAAGGCTGGATTACTGCAACGCGCTCTACGTTGGCCTTCCTTTGTTGGCGACCCGGAAGCTCAAGCTGGTGCAGAACACTGCCGCCCGGCTCCTGTCTGGCACCCCAGCAGGTTGCCATATAACACCTGTCTTGCAGGATCTGCACTGGCTGCCAATTGAGCACCGGATCTCCTTCAAGGTGTTGGTTCTTACCTTTAAGGCCTTACACGGTCTGGGGCCAGCGTATCTGAGGGACCGTCTCACTCCATATTGCCCTTTGAGATCACTACAGTTCGAGGATGCCAACTTCTTGGAGGTACCTTCAGAGAAGCTGGCATGATTGACATCCACCCGCCGGAGGGCGTTCTCGGTCATAGCTCCCACGCTGTGGAACGCCCTCCCAGCCGAAACCCGGGCAATGAAGGACCTGCTCCCATTCAGACGGGCATGTAAAACCTACTTGTTTAAGCAGGCCTTCGACGGGTAGGCCCGCGCGTTCTTAATTGTGCCACTGCTTCAATTGTCTACTGTTTTATTGTGTTGCTCTGCTTTTAACTGTTTTTATCGTTTTGTATTTTATTGTGCCTTCGGCTCTTGTAAGCCGCCGCGAGCCTCCGGGAGTCGGCGGCATAGAAACCCGAATAAATAAATAAATAAAAATAAAATAAATTTAACCACACAACAATTTGCCATTAAACATAGTGATGCAGAATAGCAGCGCTATGCCTTTCCCAGTTAACTAAGGGAGGGATCGGTCATAGCTAGGAGGGAATTTCTCTCGCTAGTTTCAGTGACAACTGGGTGTTTTGAGGTTTTTTTTAGTTTTAGTTGTGGGGCTATGGGAACCTGATCTGGCCAGCTCCCGAAGCCCAAACCCCAGAAAGTCCTGGATTTATATTTCCTATGCTTGCTCCTCCCCAGTACACTGTCAGGATCGGTTCTAGGACTGTCCTTGTTTCCATCGCTCACACCAGAGCTTATGGGGGCAGCCCAATATCCTTGGTGGCCTTCTGGGTTGCCTCTGTTCAGTGAGTGAGACTTCGTCTCCTTAGGAATGCCAGTCTCTTGGGTATTTGTTAGCTCCGGACTCTCCCCTGGCGGGCCGGAGTCCAGTGTTTCTTCGTTTTTTTCTTCCGGCTTCTCTTCCGGCACCTGCGCACCTGTCCCTTCCAATCCAGGTTCAAGGAGGAGGAGGAGGACCGCCTCCACCAAGGCCATTCGCCATTTTGCTCCCGACTTGCTATCAAAAGTCCACGACGTTGGGGATTTGCCCGCAGGTCTCTGGCTGGCCTGACCTCCTGGCTCCCGGGGAAGCCATCTCCATGGCGACTCGCCCGGTTTCCGCGGTGGTAGACTGTAAATTCGTGCAGCCAGAGCCAAGCGGCAGAGTCCGGGAGAGGGCTATGGGAGGGAGGGGAGAAGGAGGAGAAGGAGGCAACTAGGAGGAAAGAAAGCAAGTCAAGGAGGAAGAGAGGGAGGGAGGAAGAGGAGAGAGAAAGGGCGTTGCTTGGGTGGACCTCTCCCAGGTCCCCAGCACGAGACCACACCAACCCGGGCTCGCTCCTGTGCTCTCGGACCAAACCGGGGCGGGCTGCTTGGCCAAAGGAATAAATTAAAAAGTAACGGACCCAAAACTGACCCCAAGGTTCAGTTTTGGGTCCGTTACTTTTTAATTTATTCATTAATGATCTGGACGTAGGAGTGAATTCTGAGGTAGCAAAGTTTGCAGACGACACTAAATTGTTCAGGGTAGTTAAAAATGAAACTGACTGTAAAGAGCTCCAGAAAGATCTCTCGAAATTGAGTGAATGGGCAACAAAGTGGCAAATGCATTTTAACCTAAACAAGTGTAAAGTCATGCACATTGGGGCAAAGAACCCCAACTACACCTACCAATTGATGGGGTCAAAGCTTTCCGAGACAAACCAGGAAAGGGATCTTGGGGTCTTGGTGGACAGCTCAATGAAGATGTCAACCCAGTGCGCAGCAGCAGTGAAAAAGCAAATTCTATGCTAGGCATGATCAGGAAGGGAATCGAAAATAGGTCGGCAAATGTTGTATTGCCTCTCTACAAATCTATGGTAAGGCCACATTTGGAGTACTGTATACAATTCTGGTCTCCGCACCTTAAGAAGGATATAACGGAACTGGAAAAGGAAGGTACAGAAAAGGGCAACAAGAATGATCCAAGGGATGGAGCGGCTCCTTATGAAACCAGGTTGCAACGCCTTGGTCTTTTCAGCCTTGAAAGACGGCGTTTAAGAGGTGACTTGATCGAAGTGTATAAAATCATGCATGGGATAGAAAAGGTGAATAAAGAAAAAATATTTTCTCTGTCACACAACACTAGGACTAGGGGGCACTCCCTGAAGCTCCAAGGTAGGAAAGTTAGGACTAATAAAGGGAAATATTTCTTCACCCAGAGGGTCATTGGGTTATGGAACTCACTTCCAGAGGAGGTTGTGACAGCGGTCAGCCTGGACAGCTTCAAGGCAGGATTAGACAGATTCATGGATACCAAGTGTATCGGTAGTTACTGAAAAGGACAGTCAAGTGCCACCTCAGAGTTGGTTGAGGTAGGCAGGTTTTTCCCCGGGTCCTGGTTGTGGGGGTCGGGAGCAGGTCAGGGTTTTGCCCTCCCTTCTGCTCGAGATCCCCGTGTACAACTGGTGGGCCACTGTGTGATACAGAATGCTGGACTAGATGGGCTGAGGTCCGATTCAGCATGGCTCTTCTTATGTTCTTATGTTCTTAAAGGGAGCCGCGGGAGGGAGGGAAGGATCAAGGCCAGGGTCTGGCTCTCCTGCCTTTGGGAGCAGCTGAACAAAAGCCCCACAAACCCCAACCTGAATCCTCCCTCGGTCTGCGGGAGCGCACGCCAAGCGGACATCTCTCTCTCTCTCTCTCTCTCTCTCTCTTGCTCTCTCTCTCTCTCTCTCTCTCTCTCTCTCTCTCTCTCTCTTGTGCGTGCCTTTGGAGTGAGTTTGCACCCGCTGCGCTCTCCCCAAGCCTCCCGACTCCCGAGGAGACCTTCAGAGCACAGCGGAGCTTTCCAGCCGGCGGGGATGCATGGGGACCTTGGAGGTGGCGGGATGGTGCCTACTCGCCTTTCTCTTCTGCTCCGGAGGCACCATGGCGGAAGCCAGCCAAGTGGGGTCTGAGTGGTGTGTGTGTGTGTGAGGGAGGGGGGAGAGAGGTTGGCTTAAAGGGGCCGTAATTCCAAAGTGTGGCCTAGGGCGCGAAAAGGTGATAATCCGGGCCTGATGAAAATACATCCTGCATATTAGATATTTGCATTAGAATTTATAAGAGTAGCAAAATTATTTATGAAGTAGCAACGAAAATATGGATGGGGTCACCACAACATGAGGAACCTTATTTAGGGCTCACGGTATTAGAAAGGTTGAGGACCACTGCATTAATACATATATCTTTCTGTTTAATAGCTACCGTGTTTCCCCGAAAGTAAGACAGCGTCTTACTTTCTTTTGACCCCCAAAATCCCCACTTCGGCTTACTTTCGGGGTACGTCTTATATTGGGCGACGGTACCCCGAAAGTAAGAGCTAAAAGTAAGACTTACTCGCGGGCGGCATGGCGTGGCTTCCTGGCTGGGCGGCGAGAGGCTCCCAGAGGGCTCAAAGGGGCCCGGAATCCTCCTCCTCTTCCTTCCAGCGGCGCCTTCCATCCTCCCTCTTCCTCCCAGCGGCGCCTTTCCCTCTCGCCGGTTCGCCCCCTCCCTTCACTGAAGGGAGGAGGGGCGAGCCGCCGCCGGCGCGGAGAGGGAAGAAAGCGCTGGCGGAAGTCCCGCCCGCAGGGCGACTCAGGCGTCTTTCCCGCCGCCCGCCCGCGCCGCGCTCCAAACACGGGGGCGGGCGGCGAAAGCGCCTGAGTCGCCCTGGGGCGGGACTTCGCCGGCGCTTTCTCCCTCTCGCCGGATCCGCTCCCTTCACTGAAGGGAGGAGGGGCGGAGCCGCCGCCAGCGAGAGGTAAGAAGGCGCCGGCCGAAGTCCCGCCCGCACGGAGACTCAGCCGCTTTCGCCACCGCAGCGCTCGTGTTTGGAGCGTGGGCGGCGGGCGGCGGCGGGAAAGACGCCTGAGTCGCGGGCGGGCGGGACTTCCGCCGGCGCTTTCTTCCTCTCGCCGGCGGCGGCTCGCCCCTCCTCCCTTCACTGAGGGGGGGGCGGAACCGCGAGAGGGAAAGGCGCCGCTGGGAGGAAGAGGAGGAGGATGGAAGGCGCCGCTGGAAGGAAGAGGAGGAGGATTCGGGCCTCTTTTGTGCCCCTCTGGGAGCCTCTCGTCGCCCAGCCAGGAAGCCACGCCATGCCGCCCGCAGTAAGTCTTACTTTCAGGGTACGGCTTATATAAGCCGACCCCTCTGACACCCCCGATACGTCTTACAATCGGGGGTGTCATACTTTCGGGGAAACACGGTATTACATTTTAAAAAAAAATTCTAAGAGGGCGGTAAGTAAAACATTTTCTGGAAAGGGGGCGGTAGGCCAAAAAAGTTTGGGGACCACTGCTCTAACATATTGTTACTGGGTGGATGTGAGAAAACGATTCCTGGTTTGCCATTAAAGGATCTTAAATAGTTGAGGTAAAGCAAAGGAGGGAGTCAATCCAAATCTAGATGCACAAAAATATTTGGTTTGGTCGTCACATCTCTTTCCTTCCTTCCTTTTTGTGAAGACCCCTGCAAAAGCACCCACAATGACATGAATCGCGTTTGCCGGGTCAACCCTCGCACACGGCGCGCCGAGCTCCTCTCCCGACCCGAGAGCTGCCCCTTAAAGTGGGAACCGGTGTGCGGCGACGATGGGGTGACCTATGACAACGACTGCGTCATGGTGAGGTCTGGTGCCATTCGGGGGATCGAGATCCAGAAGGTGCGCTCCGGACAGTGCCTGTTTCAGGGTAAGTGAAACTTGACTTAATAATAAATAGAGAAAAATAATACATGAATTTTCTCCCCAACTTTCCCATATTTATAATTTTACTCTATTATTGTTATTATTACATGTATTATTTTACTCTATTTATTATTATTATCACATTTATTATTTTACTCTATTCATCATTGTTATTACATTTATTATTTACTCTATTTATTATTGTTATTATCACATGCATTATTTTTATCTATTTATCATTATTCCTTTTTTATTTTACTCTATTCATTATTGTTGTTATTACATGTATTATTGACTCTATTATTATTATGTTTATTATTTACTCTATTTATTGTTGTTATTATTACATGTATTTTAACTCTATTATTATTACATTTATTATATTGCTCTCTTTATTATTGTTATTATTACATGTATTATTTACTCTGTTATTGTTATTATTACGTTTATTATTTACTCTATTTATTTTTGAAATATACACATGCACACATACATACGCACATCTGCACTTACACACATCTACACATATACACGCATGTACATATACAAAAATACACATATACATAAGTACACACATATACATGCATATACATATAAACATATACATAAGTACACACATATACACACACATATGTACACATAGACACAAATCCATATATATACATACATACACACACAAAACATTATTCCTTTTTTATTTTACCCTATTCATTATTGTTGTTATTACATGTATTATTGACTCTATTATTATTATGTTTATTATTTACTCTATTTATTGTTGTTATTATTACATGTATTTTAACTCTATTATTATTACATTTATTATATTGCTCTCTTTATTATTGTTATTATTACATGTATTATTTACTCTGTTATTGTTATTATTACGTTTATTATTTACTCTATTTATTATTGAAATATACACATGCACACATACATACGCACATCTGTACTTACACACATCTACACATATACACGCATGTACATGTACAAAAATACACATATACATAACACATATACATGCATATACATATAAACATATACATAAGTACACACATATACACACACACACATATGTACACATAGACACAAATCCATATATATACATACATACACACACAAAACACATATATATATAGACTGGGACACAGGAAAGAGAAAAAGCCACAGCAGCGCATGGCCGGGTTCAGCTAGTTTATAATAAATATTATTATAATTATATATTATTTATTTATTTATATTATTTATAATAAATATATTATTTATAATAAATAAATATTTGAGTTAATACGTTTTCCCATTTTTTTGTAGTAAAATTAAGTGCTTCCGCTTATATTTGGGTCGGCTGATACTCGAGTATATGGGGTATTTCTTCCTTTCCTGTTTTCAGACAAGTGCAAGGATGAGTGCCGCTTCAACGGGGTGTGCCTCAACCGCCGCGGGGCTCCTCGCTGCTCCTGCGAGCGCATTGCCTGCGACGGCTCTTACCGCCCTCTCTGCGGCAGGGACAGCCGGACCTACGCTAACGACTGTGAACGCCAGAAGGCTGAGTGCCAGCAGAGAGCCGCCATCCCGATCAAACACCAGGGCCCTTGTGGTAAGTGGCATGGCCGCCGTTCAAGGTGATAGCACCTTCTCTCGGAAAAATATGTGTGCATTTGATACAAGTAGAAGACCTAAATTGGCGCTCGCAGTCGTCTCCTCTAGTTCTCCGGCTGTGATGTTATACGGGTCGTTGTCCTTCCTGCCATCTTTGTCAAAGGGGAATGTTTGAATAACAGTGTCCGGAGTGTTCAGTCTGTTACACTTTGTGCATCTTCTATATACTCTCTCCATTCCTTCATCCATTTCGTCCTCGGCTATCTGATCGCCATACCCTCCAATAACAGCTCTCTGTTTGGTTTGTTGTCGATCCATTCATGGCCACCAAGCCCCATATTCCCCTGCTTGCTTTCTCCCATTTCGTTTCCTCCTCGCAGAACGTTTTTCAGTTTACAGGTGTGTATCTGTAAGCCGCGATTCCTGACGGTCTCTTTTCTTGTCTGTCTCAAACTTGCGGAGGAAAAAAACCCCACAAAGCCGGTATTGATTTCCCTAGAGAGGACTCAAGTCTTGTCAGCCTTGGAACCAATTTTTAGCACCAAAGCCTCGGCGCTGAAATGGGAAAAAACAGGCAAAAAGGGTTCGTTCATTCGTTTATTTGTTCGTTCGTTCTACCCATTTATATGCTGCTGTTCCGTATGATAGCCAAAGTGGTTTACAATATAGTAAACGAACCCTTGGGATTATTGTTCAAAACCTAATGAGCAACCTAGACCAATGTTTCCCAACCTTTCCCAAATCTATTATATAAAGGAGGACCCGTCATCGAACGACTGCCAGAGACAGAGAAACCTTCCAAGGCAGAGACACCAAACTTGCCAACAAAAATAGGCCTCAGGCAAGGAAGGTTTTTAGTAAAGAAACTTCCCCCCCAAAACCTAGAAGGCCCCCAAAACAACGATTAAAAAAACTACATTTCCCAGCACCCTCTGCGGCAGCCAGCGAAACCCATTGGCCAACATCAGCCCACACAAAATGCAGGGAGGCTGAGTAACCATAGTAATGCTGGGCACAGCCAGCCAAGGCTAGGCTAGAATGCTGAGTGATTTGAGTTCAGTCAGTTGGTGTTTGAAGGTTAAACTGTCAAGACCAAGATCTAGGAGGGAGACAAATAGGGCACCAGGGACACAGGCACCACTGACAAACACATAACCCCAGAATAACACAAACTTGCAAAACCCACAAAAAAATCATGCAACACAAAAACCCATCCCCCCCCAAAAAATACACAACGAACACACTGGCAAAAGCAACACCCCCTCCACATCACCAGCACACAGCCAGACTAACACAACTATGTCACCACAACACACACAAAATACACCCCACAAATACCTGACAACTTCCCCAACACAAAACCCAGGACTGCACTCACTACTCACCACCACACACACCTCCAAATACACACACGTCCCAGGCACAATACTCCAGCAATTCCTACCCACACAACACAACACAACTTCCTATCACAACCCATCCCCCAACCTTACGGGACCCCGCACACACAACACCTACCACCACCACAACCAAAAACCAACTCCACCTATACTCCAACCACAACACAACACAACACTGCACTGATATTCTACAAACACACACAAACACCCAAAACACCACACCCACACAAGCATTCCACAACATACTACCACCCACAATGCCACCACACACCCACTAACTCACCAAAAAAGTAATATCTACACACAACTCAATACGCACATAACACAACCTTGCGTCTACTGCTCAACCCATTTGTATGCCATTCCTTCCTTCCACACAGGCATAAGCTGACCCAAAAGACAAGCCATGCCTCCTAAAAAGAACAGCATCGGACGGCACACTCGCAACGCTACATACATCACACAAAAAAGGGCAGAACAAACACCAGAACAGAAAGACACTGCACTACACTAGCTTTTGCCATCACCATAAACAAGGCTCAAGGACAAACACTACAAATCTGTGGCATAGACCTTGACACAGAATGCTTCTCCCACGGACAACTCTACGTAGCGTGCTCCAGAGTTGGGAAACCACAGAACCTCTATATCAACACAGCAGACGGAAAGACAAAAAACATTGTATATCCACAAGCTCTGCAGAACGCCAGCAAGGAACAGACTTTTCAGCCATCCCACTAAACCAGGGCACAGCATACTCAGACTTTCTTGCATGCCTAAATAGGGTACAAGCTAGTAATAAATAAGTGGCGTTGGGTATTCTCCACACTGACTTCTCCAATGTTTCAGTCATTTCCCCCAGTCTTAATGTTATGGCTTGAACTTACGTCCTTCTGGATGCAGAACATACGTTTTATCATGAAGTTACATCTCCCTTTTTTGTAAACAGTGACAGATATCGGCAACAGAGACTAGGATCCTGCTTAGGTATTGGGTAATATGTTAGTAGTTGAACTTCCTTTTGTGGGAGGCAGTGACAGGAGAAGAAAGGTGCTGGCTCCAGGCTAGCTCAAGGCCTCCCTTGAATGCCTTCGGAGGGATTCGCAGAAGTGAGGCATTATGTCGCTTGGACAATTGCTTGGACGCAGATGTCCTAGACGGCACGCATTTGAGAAATTGGCATCTTGGGGCTGTGAGCTTTCTGCAGATTCGTTTTCTCCTTATCATTTCCTTCTTGCCACTGCCTTTGAGATCAACATTACGCTGGCAAAGCATATAGCAGGCCTGTCGAACTGGAGGCCCGCGGGCCATACACGGCCCGCCAGCCCCTTGGACACGGCCCCCTACCCTCCTGCAATAAATTAAAAAAAAATTCCGGAAAAAAATTCCAAAAAATTCCAAAAACCTAAAAAGTGTGCATGCGCGCGGCGGCGCAAGCGCCATCCACGCCCGCCGCGAGGGAGGAGCCAAGGGGAGCATCCCTTGGCTTCGCCCTCCCTTTCAGCGTCACGGCCGGGCGCCAGAAGCAGCGAAATCGCCCGCTTCTGGCGCCCGAGAGTGACGCTGTAGAAGGGAGGGAGGAGCTAAGGGGAGCTTCCCTTGGCTTCGCCCTGCCTTACAGCGTCACTCTCGGGCGCCAGAAGCGGGTGATTTCGCCGCTTCTGGCGCCCGAGAGTGACGCTGTAGAAAGGAGGGTAGCTATTGGGGAGCTTCCATTTGGCCGCCCTGCCTTAGCCAGCGTCACTCTCGGGCTGCAGAAGCGGCGATTTCGCCGCTTCTGGCGCCCGAGAGTGACGCTGTAGAAGGGAGGGAGGAGCTAAGGGGAGCTTCCCTTGGCTTCGCCCTGCCTTACAGCATCACGGCCGGGCGCCAGAAGCGGCAAAATCGCCCCGTGCAATCGGCCCCGCCCCGTGAACGGACCCGCGCCCGCCACAGCCCCCAGGTCATAAGTCACCGAATTCCGGCCCCTGGGCTGGTAGAAGTTGGACAGCCCTGGCATATAGGATTCCAGCCTGAGTCAATGAATAATAACTGTTATTAGTACCTCTCAATATTGCTTTGGTCGGCGGCTTCCTAGTTTTGCCTTCTTTCTAAATGGAATCGTTAGTTCATTTCAGACCCTGACCAGGCCCGGATCAACACTTTTTTGCGCCCTAGGCCACACCTTGGAATTACGCCTCCTTTCACGCGCCAAGTGCCCATGCGCGGGCCGGGCGTCCGCCCCCTCTTTTGCCCCATTCGCACAGCTGCCGCTGCCTCTGGGACAACTCGGCATGGCCTCAGAAGGAGGGAGGGAGGAGGATTGCAGCCCGAGCAACGTCACTCCCCCCGGGGGCAGGGCCCAAGCGACATCACTTGGGCCCTGCCCCCGGGGCGAGTGACGTCGCTCGGGCCCCCGCCCCCAAAGGGAGTGACATCGCTCAGGCCCCGCCCCCGGAGGGCTGCACTCCTCCCTCCCTCCTTCTGAGGCCACGCCGAGTTGTCCCAGAGGCAGCGGCAGATGCGCGGCGCCCCTTCCATGCGGCGCACTATTCACGCAGCGCAGAAGGAGGGAGGAGGAGTGCAGCCCGAGCGATGTCACTCCCCCCCGGTGTGGGGCCCGAGTGATGTCGCTCGGGCCCCACCCCTGGAGGGAGTGACGGTGCTTGGGCCCCGTCCCCATAAGGAGTGATGTCACTCGGGTCCCGCCCCCAGAGGGAGTGACATCGCTCGGGCCCCGCCCCCGGAGGGAGTGACGTTGCTTGGGCCCCGTCCCTATAAGGAGTGATGTCATTCAGGCCCCGCCCCCAGAGGGAGTGACATCGCTTGGGCCCCGCCCCCGGAGGGAGTGACGTTGCTTGGGCCCCGTCCCCATAAGGAGTGATGTCACTCGGGCCCCGCCCCTAGAGGGAGTGATATCGCTCAGGCCCCGCCCCCGGAGGGAGTGACATTGCTTGGGCCCCGTCCCCATAAGGAGTGATGTCACTCGGGCCCCGCCCCTAGAGGGAGTGACATCGCTCAGGCCCCGCCCCCGGAGGGAGTGACATTGCTTGGGCCCCGTTCCCATAAGGAGTGATGTCACTCGGGCCCCGCCCCCAGAGGGAGTGACATCGTTCGGGCCCCGTCCCGGAGGGAGTGACATTGCTTGGGCCCCATTCCCATAAGGAGTGATGTCACTCAGGCCCCGCCCCAGAGGAGTGACATCGCTCCGGCCCCGCCCCCGGAGGGAGTGACATTGCTTGGGCCCCGTTCCCATAAGGAGTGATGTCACTCGGGCCCCGCCCCCAGAGGGAGTGACATCGCTCGGGCCCCGCCCCCGGAGGGAGTGACATTGCTTGGGCCCCGTTCCCATAAGGAGTGATGTCACTCGGGCCCCGAGGGAGTGACATCGCTCCGGCACCGCCCCCGGAGGGAGTGACATTGCTTGGGCCCCGTTCCCATAAGGAGTGATGTCACTCGGGCCCCGCCCCCAGAGGGAGTGACATCGCTCGGGCCCCGCCCCCAGAGGGAGTGACATCGCTCGGGCCCCACCCCCAGAGGGAGTGATGTTGCTTGGGCCCCGTCCCCATAAGGAGTGATGTCACTCGGGCCCCACCCCCGAAGGAGTGACATCGCTCGGGCCCCGCCCCCGGAGGGAATGACGTCGCTCGGGCTGCACTCCTCCCTCCCTCCTTCTGAGGCAACGCCGAGTTGTTTCAGAGGCAGCGGCAGCTGCGCGGCGGCCCTCCACGCGGTGCCCCATTCATGCAGCACAGCTGCTGCTGCCTCTGGGACAACTTGGCGTGGCCTCAGAAGGAGGAGGGAGGAGTGCAGTCCGAGCGACGTCACTCCCTCCGGGGGCGGGGTCTAAGTGATCTCACTCAGGCCACGACCACTGGAGGGAGTGATGTCGCCCGGTCCCCACCCCAGAGGGAGTGATGTCGCTCAGGCTGCACTCCTCCGTCCTCTCTCCTTCTGAGGCCACCCTGAGTGAGTCGTTCCAGAGGCAATGGAAAGTGCGCTGCCTAAATAGGGCGCCGCGCAGCTGCCGCTGCCTCAGGAACGACTCAATCAGCGTGGCCTCAGAAAGAGGGAGGGAGGAGAAGAGGACTGGCGGTGAGTCATCGCCATTTTTTTTGGCCATGATCTGGCGCCCCCTTCCATTTGCGCCCATAGGCCACGGCCTATGTTGGCCTAATGGATAATCCGGGCCTGACCCAAGTTCTGAGAGATGTGCCGCTACAGTTTGGTGCGACGTCTCAATGGATGACACCAGGGCTTGCAATGAACAAGCAATTCCAGAACGGAGTTGAGAAGCGGGCTTTGCGGGCTGGATTTGTATTTTCTCTGATTTACTGTGATGTTTAATTTGGCAACAAACGGGGATGTTAAGCAGGCAGAAAATGAAAGCAACGTAAGCCTCTCAGAACCGTCGCTTACCATTGGTAGCCCAAATCTGATCGTGGGTTCACAACTATGGTTAGCTTAAGGCAGGATGAGTAAAATGCAACCCTGGAGCTCTTAATGGTTTCCTCAGAGGATTCGTTTTGGTTATTTGGAGTGCTGATTCAGAAAATTGCATTGGATAGACCAGTGTTTCCAACCTTTTTTTTGAGCCGTGGCACACTTTTTACATTGACAAAATCCTGGGGCACACCACCAACCGAAATGACACGAAATGACACTCTAACACAGTAATACTTCACAGCGGCGTTTGATACAGTCGATTATGATCTATTGACTCACCGCCTTGCCAGGGCCGGAGTTAGGGGGACAGCCCTTAATTGGGTGACCTCCTTCCTCCGGAACCGGCTACAACGAGTGAGGAGGGGCAAGGATGCCTCCGGGGGTTCTTTGCGGGGTTCCTCAGGGGGCTATTCTCTCCCCCTCTTATTTAACATCTATATGCGACCACTTGCCCAGCTGGTGCGTAGTTTTGGGCTGGTGTGCCATCAGTACGCTGATGACACCCAGCTTATCTTGAAGATGGAGGGCAGCCTCGAATCCGTACCCGATAATTTCCATCGTTGCCTTGAGGCCGTCACTGGATGGCTGCGAGCCAGTAGGTTGAAGGTGAATCCGGCAAAGACGGAGATCCTGTGGCTGGGTCCTCCGGGCTGTAGGGATGTTCAGCTTCCAACCCTGGACGGCGTGACATTATGTCCGTCGCCCTCTGTTAGGAGCTTAGGAGTAACCTTGGACCCCCTGTTGTCGATGGAGGCCCACGTCTCCAGCGTCAGCAGGGTAGCATTTTTCCATCTCCGCCAGGCGAGGAAGCTGGCCCCCTACTTGTCCCGGCGCGACTTAGCCACAGTGATCCAAGCCACGGTCATCTCGAGGCTGGACTACTGTAACGCTCTTTACATTGGCCTTCCTCTGTCGGTAATCCGGAGACTCAAGCTGGTGCAGAACGTTGCAGTGACTCCTGGCAGGGGTCCCGATTGGCCACCACATCACGCCAATCCTGCGCGAACTGCACTGGCTCCCAATTGAATCCCGGATTGCCTTCAAAGTGTTAGTCCTGACTTTTAAGGCCTTACATGGTCTGGGGCCAGTGTACCTGCGGGACCGCCTTGTCCCATATCATCCCACCAGATCACTGCGCTCCGAAGAGCTAAACCTCCTGGTCATCCCAAATGTGAGGACCTACCATCTGTCCGCAACCCGCCGCCGGGCTTTCTCTGTTGCAGCCCCAACCCTGTGGAACGCACTGCCCGCCGGCATCCGTGCCACCCAGGGCCTCCTCCCGTTCAGGAGAGCAGTTAAGACACTGCTGTTCCAACAAGCCTTCGGAGTTAGCTAGACTGTAGCTCGCACCGCCTAGCTGTCAGCCCACTGCCACTCCATTTGTTGCTTCAACTGTTCTAATTGTAATTCCATCTTAATGGTATTACTGTGGCTTATGAGTTATCTGACAATTGTATTTTACGAACTGTTGTAAGTCGCCCCGAGCCGTTGGGGGGGGGGGGAGGGGGCGACAGACAAATGCGAATAAATAAATAAATAAATAATACATATAGTTAATATGTTTTTAAATGTATTTATACCCTCAGTATGAAACCTGGGCCTGTTTCGATTAACACAACATAGAGTTATAGTTCACCCGCGAACAAAGAGGACTCTGAACTCCACCAATGATGGAATTGAATCAAACTTCCCACACAGAACTCCCATAACCAAGAGAAAATGCTATAAGAGTTTGGTGGGCATTGACCTTGAGTTTTGGAGTTGTAGTTCACCTCCATCCAGAGAGCACTGTGGACAATGTTGGATCAGGACCAAACTTGACATGAATACTCAATATGCCCAAATGTGAACACAGATGGAGTTTGGGAAAATAAGACCTTGACACTTGGGAGTTACAGTTTCTGAGATTCATAGTTAACACACAAACAAAGAGCATCCTGAACTCTTGCAACAATGGAATTGAACCAAACTTGGCATATTGAACTCTCATTCCCAACAGAAAGTATTGAAACGCAGATGGGGTTCAGGGGAAATAGACCTTGACATTTGGGAGGAAGGCTGGCGAGGGAGTCCCTCACAGAATCCCGCCTGCCTTTCCTTCCTCCGAGGGTCCTCCTGACAGACCCCGACTCTTCCCCCCACGAAGGAAGGCCTCTTTTCCCCTTTGGGGCCCTTCCTCCCCGAGGGGCTTTGGGGGGGCTGGGCCGAGGGGAAGGGCGCCCTGGGGCCTCACCTGGGATGCAGCAGGGCCGAGCCAGGGCGCCTCTGGGAGCAGCTGGCTCTTTCGCTTCCTTCACCGCCGCAGGAGGAAGGTGCATGCGTCTGCCACCCCCGGGACCTAGTGCGCATGCGCCCAGACAAGCACACTTCCGCCTCCGTTTCCCACTCTCCCTTAATTGGAGGCTGGCTAGCTGGGGAAACGGCTGAAGGAAGCAGCACCCCGGCCCCTTCTTCTTTTTCTTCGCCGCCGCCCCGCCCTTCCTCTTCCTTCTCCCCCAAGCAGCAGCAGCAGGAGTTCAGCAGGAGGGGGAAGAAAGGGGGGAAGAGAGGTTTTCCGCAGCACAGCAGGAGATCCCTCACGGAACAGCAGTGTGCCGCGGAACAGCGGTTGGGAAACACTGGGATAGACCACATAAAAGAACAACAACAGCAGCTAGCATTGTGATCTTGTTTGCTGTGTACTAATCTTGTTGTATTTTAAACCAGTGTTTCTCAACCAGTGTGCCGGGGCACACTAGTGTGCCGTGAGCAATCATCAGGTGTGCCGTGGGAAATTGGAACCTCCAGGAGGGGGGGGGGAGAGTATAGTGTGTTGAGTATAAAAACCCTAAGAAACCTACCTCGATAAAGGCACAAAATTACACACACCCCTCCCCACCCGTTGTCTACTTGGTCTCTCCCTCTCCATGCATTGGGAAGGCCCGCCTCCCTTTTCCCAAGTAGAGACCTCCTCTTGCCTCCTGGGGGTTCTGTGTGGGAAATTTGGCCCAGTTCTATCATTGGTGGGGTTCAGAATGCTCTTTGATTGTAGGGGAACTATAAATCCCAGCAACTACAGCTCCCAAATGTCAAGGTCTATTTCCCCTGAACTCCATCTGCGTTCATATTTGGGCATATTGAGTATTCATGCCAAGTTTGGTCCTGATCCAACATTGTTTGAGTCCACAGTGCTCTCTGGATATAGGTGAACTACAACTCCAAAACTCAAGGTCAATGCCCACCAAACTCTTATAGCATTTTCTCTTGGTTATGGGAGTTCTGTGTGGGAAGTTTGTGTCTTTCTGCCATTCGATCTATGTTGTGTTCATCAAATGCTGGTTCTTACCTTTAAGGCCATTCACGGCCTGGGGCCAGCGTACCTGAGGGACCATCTCACTCCATATTGCCCATCGAGATCACTACGGTCCGAGGAGGCCAACCTCCTGGTAATTCCATCTGTAAAGTTGGCTCATTTAACATCTACCCGCCGGAGGGCGTTTTCCGTGATAGCCCCCACGCTATGGAACGCCCTCCCGACCGAAGCCAGAGCCCTGAGGGACCTACTCCCGTTTAGAAGGGCCTGCAAAACCTATTTGTTTAGGCAGGCCTTCGGTGAGTAGGCTCGTGTGTACACCCACTGGGCTGCTGTATCTGCTGCTGCTCTATTGTTTTAGCTGTATTGCATTGTTTTAATTGTGTTTTTTATGTGTTTTATGTTTTTAACCCTCTGGCGCTGTGCCATTGGCTTTTGTGAGCCGCCGCGAGCCCCCGGGAGTCGGCGGTGCAGAAATCCCAATAAATAAATAAAATAAATAAAATAGGCCCAGGTTTCACACTGAGTGTATAAATACATTTAAAAACATGTTAACTATATGTATTACTGTGCTAGAGTGTCATTTTCTGTCATTTTGGTTGGTGGCGTGCCCCAGGATTTTGCAAATGTAAAAAGTGTGCCGCGGCTCAAAAAAGGTTGGGAAACACTGTTTTAAACAACAATAATAACAACAACAGTAATATACTTTATGTATATTCCTCTCTATCTCCCCAAGGGGACTCACTTAGCCCTTCGTATCACTTAGCTCTTCGCCTAACTCCTTATCTAATGTTGCAATTTCTGGCTCCTCTGGCTGACGTTGAAGCCCTGTAAAGAGTGGATTACAGCATAGAAACACGTAGAGGCAAACATTTGATGACTTGTTTCAATGAAATACAATGCTATACAAAGACACGGGCAAAGGCTTCCCCTTTCATTTCCGGCTCTAGAGGCAATACTCAACTTTGGCTCTGGGGGAAATGTTCATCTACATTTCCAAGCCGAGGAGCTTACCTCGTCTGTAGACATCTCTTGGTCGTGTGGCCAGGATGACTGCCTGGGGGGTCTTTTGCCTTTCACACCAAAGCAGTACCTATTGATCTACTCACATTTGCATGTTTTTGAACTGTTAGGTGAGCTGGAGCTAACAGCGGGAGCTCATCCCATCTCAACCTTCCAGTCAGCCGCTCAGCAGCACAAGCAGCATAGTGAATATAAGATTGAATAAATAAATAAATAAATAAAATTTTATTTCTTGCGGACCACTGGCGGTCTACAGACCACAGGTTGGGAAATACTGAACTAGAGTGTGAGCCACCTTATTTATTTTTATTTATTTATTTATTTATTTATTTATTGGGGCTTCTTCGCCGCCGACTCCCGGGGGCTCGCGGCGGCTCACAGAGCCAGTGGCACAGCGCCAAAGGGTTAAAAGCATAAAACAGTTAAAAAACAGTTAAAACAACAAAATACAATATACCAATTGAACAGCAGCAAATATCACAGCCCAGAGAGTATAGACGAGGCCTACTCGCCGAAGGCCTGCCTAAACAGATGAGTTTTGCAGGCCCGTCTAAATGGCAGCAGATCTCTCAGGGCTCTGGCTTCGGCCGGGAGGGCGTTACAGAGCGTGGGAGCTATAACAGAGAACGCCCTCCGGCGGGTCGATGTTAAATGTGCCGACTTTGCAGATGGTACTACCAACAGGTTGGCCTCTTCGGACCGAAGTGATCTTGCTGGGCAATATGGAGTGAGACGGTCCCTCAGATACGCTGGCCCCAGGCCGTGTGTGGCCTTAAAGGTAAGAACCAGCACTTTGAAGGCGACCCGGTGCTCAATGGGCAGCCAGTGCAGATCCTGCAAAATTGGTGTTATACGGCAACCTGCTGGTGCCCCAGACAGGAGCCGGGCGGCAGTGTTCTGCACCAGCTTGAGCTTCCGGATCGACGACATAGGCAGGCCAACGTAGAACGCGTTACAGTAATCTAGCCTTGAGATGACCGTGGCTTGGATCACCGTGGCTAGGTCGCTCCGGGAGAGGTAGGGGCCAGCCTCCTTGCCTGGCGGAGATGGAAAAAAGCAGCCTTGCTGGCCATGGAGACCTGGGTCTCCATGGTCAGCTGGGAGTCCAACTGGACACCCAGGCTCTTCACGGACGGCGCTGGATGCAGCGCCGCACCGTCCAGGGTCGGAAGCCGGGCACCCACCTCGCCCTGGCCGCCCAGCCACAAGATCTCCGTCTTCGCCGGATTCACCCTCAACCTACTGGCTCGCAGCCATCCAGTAACGGCTTCGAGGCAATGTTGGAAATTATCGGGGACGGATCCCGGCCTGCCCTCCATCCTCAGAATGAGCTGGGTGTCATCGGCGTACTGATGGCAGACCAGCCCATAACTCCGCACCAGCTGTGCAGCGGCTGCATGTAGATGTTAAATAATAGAGGGGGAGAGAATGGCCCCTGAGGGACTCCACCCACTTATGGGGAGCCCTCGGAGACCTCCCCGCCCCTCCTCACACGCTGAGACCACTGGCGGAGGAAGGAGGACAGCCATTTAAGGACAGTCCCCTCACTCGGCCATGGCCAGGCGGTGGATCAAAAGATTGTGGTTGACCGTGTCAAACGCTGCCGTGAGGTCCAATAACACGAGCAGCGCAGACCCGCCTTGGTCAAGCTGGCAGCGGAGTTGGTCTGTGATGGAGACCAGGACCGTCTCCGTCCCGTGCCCCGAGCGGAAGCCGGACTGGAAGGGGTCTAGCCATGTTGTATCATCTAAGAAGGACCTTGAGTCCCCAAGAGACAGGTGGGATATAAATAAAGAGCGTTGGGGAATTTCAGCTTTTGGGCTCAAAATAACCCTCACTTGGGGTGATTCCACCATAAATACTGTATAGCCAGGCATGTAGCCAGGGGGGGGGCTAAAGGGGCTTCAGCCCCGAAATTCTCAGGGTGGTCCGCGAAAAGGCCTTACTGGTACATTATTTAAACTGTTATGTTTATTCATATCATGATCTGATCACCATGCTCATTATATCCCACATTAATGGGGTTATTGGGCTAACAATACAAAAGGTTTGCTAGGGTAGACCCTCTTCCACCCAGTCTCAGCCCCCCTCCCCAACCAAACTCAGCCCCCCTGAATCAAAATCCTGGCTACGGCCCTGTGTATAGCAGAGTGTCAACAGTAAACTTCATCAGAAACGTACATTGTGATAAACTGGGATAAGCTTCTATTCTTTCGGATGGATCCAGGATTGCAGAGTCAGAACTTTAGGTTCCAAAAAGTAGAATAAATACATTTGTGATAGAAAAGGCCTTGGAGCTCACTAGCCTACTAAATATCAACTTCTAAAAAGGCAAAAGGGTAAAAAGTCCATGCAGCTACATTTTGCCTAGAGAGAGGCAAAATGCGCCTCCTCGTGGGTAGAAAGAAAAGCAGAAGAGAGTGAAAAATGGCGAAAGGCCACAGGACTTGGGAGGATGGCGAGGGAGTCCAAAGCTATGTCTGTCTTCTCCTTCCCTCCTCCTGTCTTTCTTCTTCTTCTCCTTCTCTCCGTCCTGTCCCTTTCTTTTCTTTCTTTCCGTTGTGTGTCTTGTGTCTTCCAGCGTTGCCTGTTTGGAGAAAGGACGTCCGCCCACACAGCACCGCGCCGTACCCTACCGGGATGTTTCTGCTCCGAGGTCGGCTTTCTACCCTTCCTCTCCCCACACCTTAAGCTTTGCCCCAGGCACTTCATCCTCTTCTCTATCTCTCTCAGCCCCTCCATTAGTAGCAGAACGTGGAAAGAAAGCAAACTCTAGCACAGTGTTCCCCAACCTTTTTTGAGCCGCGGCACACTTTTAACATTTAAAAAATCGGGGGGCACACCACCAGCCAAAATGACACAAAATGACACTCTAACACACTAATACATATAGTTATTATGTTTTTAAATGTATTTATACACTCAGTGTGAAACTTAGGCCTGTTTTGATGAACACCGGGGGATGGTGGCCTGCTGGGAGCAGCTGCTGGGAGTACCAAAGCCGGGGAAGGGGGCGGAACAAGGCCACGCCATGCCCCGCCCCCTCCTACAGCTTCAGCTCTCCCAGCAGCTGCTCCAGCCTTGAGGAGGCAGTGCCAAGCCAGCCGTGGCAGAGCCAGCACAATGCTGACTTGGCACTGCTCCCTCAAGGCTGGAGCAGCTGCTGGGAGTGCCAAAGCTGGGAAAAGGGGGTGGACCCAGGCCCCGCTATGCCCCTCCCCCAGCTTCAGCTCTCCCAGCAGCTGCTCCAGCCTTGAAGGGGCAGTGCCAAGCCAGCGGTGGCAGAGCCAGCACAATGCTGGCTTGGCACTGTCCCCTCAAGGCTGGGGCAGCTGCTGGAGTGCCAAAGCCGGGGGGAGGGGGCGGAGCCAGGCCATGCCATGCCTCGCCCCCTCCTACAGCTTCAGCTCTCCCAGCAGCTGCTCCAGCCTTGAGGGGGCAGTGCCAAGCCAGCGGTGGCAGATCCACCACAATGCTGGCTTGGCACTGTCCCCTCAAGGCTGGGGCAGCTGCTGGAGTGCCAAAGCCGGGGGAGGGGGCGGAGCCAGGCCACGCCATGCCTCACCCCCTCCTACAGCTTCAGCTCTCCCAGCAGCCGATCCAGCCTTGAGGGGGCAGTGCCAAGCCAGCGGTGGCAGAGCCAGCACAGAGGAGGAGCATGAGCAGTGGACAGGCTTCAGTGGGTGGGGCTCCTCCTCCGCGCCGCTTCAGCGAGAGAGGGGCGAGAGTCAAGGTGGGAGTCATGGTGGAGTGGAGGCTGGCTGGGGAAACGGCCAAAGGAGGTGGCGCCCCGGTCCCTTCCTCCTCCCCCAAGCAGCAGAAGTTCGGCAGGAGGAGGGGGGAAGAAAGGGGGGCAGAGAGGCTTTTCTCGTGGCACAGCAGGAGGTTCGTCATGGCACACTAGTGTCCCACGTCACAGCGGTTGGGAAACACTGCTCTAGTGGAATGCACCTTTTTGAGCATTGATAATGCTTTGCACTACTCCACCCCACCCAGGAGTTCATGAAGATTGATTTTCCTCTTTCCCCCCCCTCCTCAACCCTGCAAGCTCCCATTAACAACCTCCTCGTGTCAACAACTCCATCAGGACATATACTTGGGCTGCTCCTCGTTGGTTTATCATCTGTCACCCTGCTTGGCTTTCCTGGAGCTGTCATGCTGTCCTCCATTGTTTAACATGTTTGTACATCTCTGTCCGTGTGGATGCATGCATGAAAAACGCAATGGCTACTGATTCTCTGGGACTTTGGAGAAGGAATGCTCTGTGTGCTCTCAACGTTCTCTTCTGCCACAGAACGGAGTCATGGCATGCGGCATTGCTTCCTGTGACAGACAAGAAGGAAGACGCTTTTGGGTTGGTTGGGCATTGTATTTTTGACAAAGGGTGCCATGTGCTAGGTCCCTGTGCCAGTTTTTGAGAGCATTGTTGAAGACCTAAGGGATATGGGTCCCAATCTCCTGTAGAAGATCTAAGAGATATGGATTCCAATCTCTTGTAGAACACCTAAGAGATATGGGTCCTAATCTCTTGTAGAAGACCCAAGAGATATGGGTCCCAATCTCTTGTAGAAGACCCAAGTTATATGGGTTCCAATCTCTTGTAGAAGACCCAAGTTATATGGGTCCCAATCTCTTGTAGAAGACCCAAGTTATATGGGTTCCAATCTCTTGTACAACACCTAAGAGATATGGGTCCTAATCTCTTGATGAAGACCCCAGAGATATGGATCTAAATCTCTTGTAGAAGACCCAAGAGATATGGGTCCCAATCTCTTGTAGAAGACCCAAGTTATATGGGTTCCAATCTCTTGTACAACACCCAAGAGATATACCAGACCTAAGAGGGTCCCAATCTCTTGATGAAGACCCTAAGAGATATGGATCTAAAACTCTTGTAGAAGACCTAAGAGATATGGGTTCCAAGCTCTTGTAGAAGACCTCAGAGATATGGGTTCCAATCTCTTGTAGAAGACCTAAGAGATATGGGTCTAAATCTCTTGTAGAAGAACTAAGAGATATGGTTTCCAATCTCTTGTAGACGATCTCAGATATATGGGTCCCAATTTCTTTTAGAAGACCTAAGAGATACGGGTTCCAATCTCTTGTAGAAGAACTAAGAGATATGGGTCCCAATCTCTTGTAGAAGATCTAAGAGATATGGGTTCCAATCTCTTGTAGAAGACCTAAGAGATATGTATCCCGATCTCTTGTACCAGACCTAAGAGATATGGTTTCCAATGTCTTGTAGAAGATCTCAGATATATGGGTCCCAATTTCTTTTAGAAGACCTAAGAGATATGGGTTCCAATCTCTCGTAGAAGAACTAAGAGATATGGGTCCCAATCTCTTGTAGAAGATCTCGGAGATATGGTCCCAAACTCTTGTACCACACCTAAGAGATATGGGTCCCACTCTCTTGTAAAAGACCTAAGAGATATGGGTTTCAATCTCTTGTAGAAGATCTAAGAGATATGGGTTCCAATCTCTTGTAAAAGACCTAAGAGATATGTGTTCCAATCTCTTGTAGAAGACCTAAGAGGTATGGGTTCCAATCTCTTGTAGAAGAACTAAGAGATATGGATCCCAATATCTTGTAGAAGATCTAAAAGATATAGGTTCCAATCTCTTGTAGAAGACCTCAGAGATATGGGTCCCACTCTCTTGTAAATGACCTAAGAGATATGGGTCCCAATCTCTTGTAAAAGACCTAAGAGATATGGGTTTCAATCTCTTGTAGAAGATCTAAGAGATATGGGTTCCAATCTCTTGTACCAGACCTAAGAGATATGTGTTCCAATCTCTTGTAGAAGACCTAAGAGGTATGGGTTCCAATCTCTTGTAGAAGACCTAAGAGGTATGGGTTCCAATCTCTTGTAGAAGAACTAAGAGATATGGATCCCAATATCTTGTAGAAGATCTAAAAGATATAGGTTCCAATCTCTTGTAGAAGACCTCAGAGATATAGGTCCCACTCTCTTGTAAATGACCTAAGAGATATGGGTCCCAATCTCTTGTAGGAGACCTCAGAGATATGGGTCCCAATCTCTTGTAGAAGACCTAAGAGATATGGGTTCCAATCTCTTGTAGAAGACCTAAGAGATATGGGTTGCAAACTCTTGTAGAAGACCTAAGATATATGGGTTGCAAACTTGTAGAAGACCTAAGAGATATGGATCCCAATCTCTTTGGATCTAAGAGATATGGGTTCCAATCTCTTGTAGAATACCTAAGAGTGATGAATTCCAATCTCTTGTAGAAGACCTAAAAGATATGGTCCCAGTCTCTTGTAGAAGACCTCAGAGATACGGGTTCCAATCTCTTGTAGAAGAACTAAGAGATATGGGTCCCAATCTCTTGGAGAAGACCTCAGAGATATGGGTCCCAATCTCTTGTACCAGACCTAAGAGATATGGGTTCCAATCTCTTGTAGAAGATCTAAGAGATATGGATTCCAATCTCTTGTAGAAGACCTCAGAGATATGGGTTCCAAACTCTTGTAGAAGACCTAAGAGATATGGGTTCCAAACTCTTTGAAGATCTCAGAGAAAGGGGTTCCAAACTTGTAGAATACCTAAGAGTGATGGGTTCCAATCTCTTGTAGAAGATCTCAGGTATATGGGTTCCAATCTCTTGTAGAAGAACTAAGAGATATGGGTTCCAATCTCTTGTAGAAGACCTAAGAGATATGGGTCTAAATCTCTTGTAGAAGAACTAAGAGATATGGGTTCCAATCTCTTGTAGAAGACCTAAGAGATATGGGTTCCAAACTCTTGTAGAAGATCTCAGAGAAAGGGGTTCCAAACTTGTAGAAGACCTCAGAGATATGGGTTCCAAACTCTTGTAGAAGACCTAAGAGATATGGGTTCCAAACTCTTGTAGAAGACCTAAGAGATATGGGTTCCAAACTCTTGTAGAAGACCTAAGAGATATGGGTCCCACTCTCTTGTAAATGACCTAAGAGATATGGGTCCCAATCTCTTGTAGGAGACCTCAGAGATATGGGTCCCAATCTCTTGTACCAGACCTAAGAGATATGGGTTCCAAACTCTTGTAGAAGACCTAAGAGATATGGGTTCCAAACTCTTGTAGAAGACCTAAGAGATATGGGTTCCAAACTCTTGTAGAAGACCTAAGAGATATGGGGCCCACTCTCTTGTAAATGACCTAAGAGATATGGGTCCCAATCTTTTGTAAGAGACCTCAGAGATATGGGTCTCAATCTCTTGTACCAGACCTAAGAGATATGGGTCTAAATCTCTTGTAGAAGACCTCAGAGATATGGGTCCCAAACTCTTGTACCAGACCTAAGAGATATGGGTCTAAATCTCTTGTAGAAGACCTCAGAGATATGGGTCCCAATCTCTTGTAGAAGACCTTGGGGATATTGGTCATTCAGCCCGGAAATCCATGAAAGCCTTTGACATGGTAGCCTTACTGTGATCTTGACCCAGACGCTGCAAATCTCTCCCCCCCCCCCTCTCCCCCTATCTATCTATCTATCTTGCAGCTCACGCATCATGACCACCTGTCTTGCCTTTCTATCTGATTGTCTTCTTCCCTGTGTTTTGACCGTTGTCTTTTCTTCCTCTGTTTCTCTCCCTTACTCTTACTCGCCCCTGGCTGTTGCTTGATCCTGATTGAATGTGGTTTCGCCGGCCCCTACTTTCAGCTTTCCTCTTTTGGCCTGTGAGCAAATTCAGACTCCGCAATGCTAGCTTTCTGCCCATGGTAGAAGAAGCACTGCCTTTCCCTGCACCTTTGATCCTTTTGCCTGCAGGTTGCATGAAGAAGATGGATTCCGTTGGTTTTTTTTTTCTCCCTTTGAGCAAGAGAGACTGGTTTAAGAGATGGATCTATATCCTACTTGCTTTAGGGTGATTTCGAGACGGACAGGGGAGGAAAAAGTATACCCTAAGGGGAGTCTATCACCTCCTGCAATGTTGTGGATAGAGTTCTCCTTCATGGTGATTCATGCAAGCGCAAAACTTGGCGCCATCCTGAGAATCACGGTTTCGTGCTGTTATTTAATCAAATTACCAGCCATCATGAAACAGGAGAGACAGGCCGATCATATTACAGAACATAAGCGTGAGAAGGAGCAAGATTTCAGGGGGGAACCAGAAACAAAGGCCTGTGCAGACATTATTATTATTATTAATAATAATAATAATAATGGTGGTCCCAATGGTGATCGGCACACTGGATGCAATGCCTAAAGAAGGGGTGCCCACACCTTTTCAGCATGCGAGCTACTTATAATAAAACCAAGTTAGAAAGATCTACCTACCTCCTCAAGGCTGGAGAGGGGCAGGGGCGGGGCTTGGTGCAGCCTGGCTCCGCCCCCCTCTGGCTTCAGCTCTACCAGCAGCTTCTCCAGGCTTGAGGATGGCAGTACCAAGCCAGCCTTGTGCTAGCTATGCCACCACTGGCTTGGCATTGCCATCCTCTACCCTGGAGAAGCTGCTAGTAGAGCGGAAGCCAGAGAGGAGGGTGGAGCCATGCCATGCCAAGCCCCACCCCCTCCCCTCTGGCTTTGGAGCTCCCAGCAGCTTCTCCAGGCTTGACGATGGCAGTGCCAAGCCAGCCTTGTGCTAGCTATGCCACCACTGGCTTGGCATTGCCATCCTCAAGCCTGGAGAAGTTGCTGGTAGAGAGGATGCCAGAGTGGGGCGGAGCCAGGCCGCGCCAGGCCCTGCCTTCTCTTCGCTGGTTTTGGAGCTCCCAGCAGCTTCTCCAGGCTTGAGGATGGCAGTGCCAAGCCAGTTTGGGCATAGCTAGCACAAGGCTGGCTTGGCACTGCCATCCTCAAGCCTGGAGAAGCTGCTGGTAGAGCTGAAGCCACAGGGGGTGGAGCCAGGCCACGCCAAGCCCTACCCCCTCCCCACTGGCTTTGGAGCTCCCAGCAGCTTCTCCAGGCTTGAGGATGGCAATGACAAGCCAGTGGTGACATGGCTAGCACAAGGCTGGCTTGGCCCTGCCCTCCTCAAGCCTGGACGAGCTGCTGGTAGAGCGGAAGTCAGAGGGGGGCAGAGCCAGGCCCCTCCAAGCCCCCCCTCTGGCTTTGGAGCTCCCAGCAGCTTCTCCAGGCTTGAAGATGGCAATGCCAAGCCAGTTCTGGCATAGCTAGCACAAGGCTGGCTTGGCCCTGCCTTCCTCAAGCCTGGATAAGCTGCTGGTAGAGCAGAAGTCAGAGGGGGGCGGAGCCAGGCCCCTCCAAGCCCCCCCCCCTCTGGCTTTGGAGCTCCCAGCAGCTTCTCCAGGCTTGAGAATGGCAATGCCAAGCCATTGGTGACATAGCTAGCACAAGGCGGGCTTGGCACTGCCATCCTCAAGCCTGGAGAAGCTGTTGGTAAAGTGGAAGCCAGAGGGGGGGGTGGAGCCAGGCTTCTCCAAGCCCCACCTCCTCCCCTCTGGCTTTGGAACTTCCAGCAGCTTCTCCAGGCTTGAGGATGGCAGTGCCAAGCTAGTGGTGACATAGCTAGCACAAGGCTGGCTTGGCATTGCCATCCTCAAGCCTGGAGAAGCTGCTGGTAGAGCAGAAGTCAGAGGGGGATGGAGCCAGGCCATGCCAAGCCACGCCCCCTCCCCACTGGCTTTGGAGCTCCCAGCAGCTTCCCCAGGCTTGTGGATGGGAGTGCCAACCCAGGCTTGTGCTAGCTATGCCACCACTGGCTTGGCATTGCCACCCTCAAGCCTGGAGAAGCTGCTGGGAGCTCAAAAGCCAGAGGGGAGGGGGCGGGGAAGGAGAGAAGGAAAGAGGGAGTGCAGCGTCCTATGATGATGATGATGATCCTCCTGCTCTCGCCACTTTCCCATCTTTGCATTGCCTGGCATGGCCCCCCTCCCCCCCTCACCTGCGGAAGGAAGAATGGAAGGAAGGAAGGAAGGCAGGAAGGCAAGAGGCCTCGGCTTCGGCTTCTTCCCTGTTCCGCGAAGAGGAGGAGGAGGGCGGCAGCAGCAGGGAAGGCAGGAAGGAAGGAAGGAGGAGGCAAGGTGGCGGGCGGGCGGGAAGGAGGGAACAAATTGTCTAAAGGCTTCTGTGCACAGGAGCTACTGGGCATGCGCGGAGGTTTTTGCACATGCGCAGTTGCTTCTGCACTCAACTTCAGCTCCAGAGCAACTGCGCCTGCGCGAAAACCTCCGCACATGCCCAGAAGTGGCGTCGGAGCGCACAAGGCCGGGGCCCAAAAGCAGGCAGCCGCGGCGCTGCCTGAAAAACATTGGCAGGGCCAGGACGCTGTCTGGCGCCGGCACCCGGCGGGTGGGGGTATTCGCCCCTTCCCAGATGGCGCCCCACGCGGCCGCATCCTTGGCCTACCCGTAGGACCGCCCCTGGGTCTCCATGCCCTTTACTGGGTATTGGAGAATATTAATAGGCAAAACATGGGAAATAAATCTCTTTGGGCTGCAAAAACCGTCCTGGGGACCACACTTTCTCCATCTCTGCTTTAATGTCTGCAACACAAGATAATTGTCTCACTCTCCTGACTGTTAGAAGCAATTGTAATTTAGTCATAGTTCCAAACCAAGGCACACCAACCTTTGGCACATTGGGTTCGATGACAGAAGTGCACATCTGTAAGTTTTCAGGGTTCATTCCGCTTGTTTAATTCTCACCGTTGGAAGGTAAACGGACTGGAGATGGAGAGGCACACCTGCTGCGGATAAACAACAGTCTGGCTGAACACTGAAGGCTCTCCTCTCTCCCGATTCAGATCTTGGCACCCCAAGCCCCTGTTTGAGTGTCGAGTGCACATTTGGGTCGACCTGCGTGGTGAAGAACCAAGAGGCGGTGTGCGAGTGCCAGCAGGCGTGCCAAAGTCTCTACGATCCGGTCTGCGGCAGCAACAACCTCACGTACGGCAACCCCTGCGAGCTGGAAGCCATGGCCTGCGCCCTCAGGAAAGAGATCCGAGTGAAGCACAAAGGTCCTTGTGGTGAGTTATTTCTTTCTTTCCAGTATTTATATCCCGCCCCTCTCTTCCTTTGGGCATCTTTTCAGATGTTTAAACATCGCTCTCATGTTTTATTTATTTATTTACTAGCTTGGGGACCCGGCGGTGCCCGGGTTATTTGAGAAAGGCATCATGTGCCCTCCTCTAAACTGCAGTAGGATGGAGAGTGGGTCATGGGGGCACTGTGTGCCATGTTTAGTCGTTATCGGTCCTTGTTCTGGGCCGCAGTGGTCTATGGGAAATTAAGGGTTTGAAAGTAGTACAGATCCCATATTCTGTGGAGTTACTGCAAGTCCCATTATCTGTGGTCCACCCTCCTCCAAACTGCAGCAGGATGTAGAGTGGGTCATGGGGGCTCTGTGTGCCAAGTTTGGTATTTATTGGTGAGTGGATGAGGGTCACATTGTTTTCAGGAAGTGAGTGAAGGTACTGCAAGTTCCATCATCCATGGTCCATCCTCCGTCAAACTGCAGCAGGATGTAGAGTGGGTCATGGGGGCTCTGTGTGCCAAGTTTGGTCTGCATTGGTAATTTGATGAGGGTCGCAGTGGTTTCAGTAAGTGAGTGAAGGTACTGCAAGTCCCATCATCCATGGTCCATCCACCTTAGAACTGCAGCAGGCTGTAGAGTGGTCATGAGTAGTCTGTGTGGCAAGTTTGGGCCTGGTCTGTGATTTGTAGGGGCTACAATGTTCTGAGGAAATTGAATCGGGTGACGGTACTGCAAATCCCATCATTTGTGGCCCATCCTGCCCTAAATTGCTCCAGGTTGTAAAGTGGGCCATAGGGCCTCTGTGTGCCAAGTTTGGTCCTGATCCATCATTGGTGTGGGCCACAGTGCTCTAAGCACTGCACGTCCCGTCATCCATGGTCCATCCTCCCTCAAACTGCACCAGGATGTAGAGTGGGTCTTGGGGGTTCTGTGTGCCAAGTTTGGTCCTGTTCTGTCATTGTTGTGGGCCGCAAAGTGTTTTGGCCTTAAACTCCCACCATGCCTGACTGCCTCAGGCCTTTTCCTTAACCCCCCCCCCCCCCCCGCCGCCGCCTCTGTAGAGTGTCGGAATGTTGGTGGTGCTGGCCAATCAGAGGCGTTATGCAAATACTCCCTCAGTGGCAACCAATTCCCTCTGTCTGGGGCCGTAGAATGTTGGAGTTCTGAGGCTGGCCAATCAGTGTCCTTTATGCAAATAATCCCACAGGGGCAACCAACAAAATGCCCTAACAAAAGACGAATCTCTAGTCTAGAAGGAGAGTAGTCATCTCTACCCTCTGGTCCCAGTGTCTCAAAGACAAGTCTCCTGCCTGTTGAAATGACCTGTTTTCAGGGCTGGGGACTCACCGGAGAGTGCTCCCAGCACCTGGAGTTTGTGTTCCAGAAAGTCCTGGAATGGAACGTCCTCCGTGTCCTTGATTTGAACACTCTAGGCCAGGGCTGCCCAACAGGCGGCCCGCGGGCCGTACACGGCCCCCCAGCCTGTTGGACACGGCCCCCGCTACCCTCCTGAAAAAATTTTTAAAAATATATATTACATTTTAAAAAAATTTTAAAAATGGCGGCCGGGGGGGGGGAGGCGGGTCAGGGAGAAGGAAGGGAGCCAGCTCCTCCTCCCTGCACTGCCCCCTCCGTCCCTCTCTCCGCGCCGCCCTTCCTAGGGAGGGGGAGCTGCCGAAAAGGAGCAGTAGGTGGCACCAAGGGCGGCGCGTCAGAGGCCTAGCGTGACGCGCCGCCCTTGGCGCCACCTACTGCTAGGGAAGGGCGGGGGAGCCGGCTGCCTTCTTCCTCCGTAGCCCCTCCGTCTTCTCCACGCTCGCGCCGCCGCCCAGGGAACCGAGCAGCGGCGCGCCCAGGGGGGAAAGAGGAGAGGCTTCGGAGAAAGGAGGCGGCCGGCTGCCTTCTTCCTCCGTAGCCCCTCCTCCTTCTCCCCGCTCGCGCCAAGGAGGAGGGGCTATGTGAGCAAGCGGCCCCGCCCCCACCTCGCCCCCCACAAGCGGCCCCGCCCCCCGCTCACTGATCACCTACGGCCCCCCAGGTGATCAGTGACACTTCTTCCGGCCCTTGGACAGCCCTGCTCTAGGCTTCTTCCACCCTAGAGGTCCAACGGAGGTCTCTACAATCCTAGGGGTTCTATAGTCACGAAGGATCACTGGCCTGCTCTGATGCTGGATGGCCTGGGAGGTTTTCCGGTGCTCCTTGGAGGGGCTGGAAGTTAGATCTTGGGCACTCCTCTTCTTTTGGCGCCGTTTCCGCCTCCTGGGTCGGTCACGTGGATTCCAATCTTCAAGGGGTGAAGACATCCGGATTGTTCCAGCGTCTTCAAGGTCGATCGCCATCTTCGGTAGACCCTCGCACATCCACACACGCACACACACCCCGCAAAGCCTCGGCAGCGGGGGGGGGGGGGAGGGTCTAGAGCGGAAGCCAGGATCTCCAGGATATTCAATGTTGGCCCCGAGCCATGGGAGTCGGGCCGGTCAGAGCCACCTCCCGGTGGCAGGCATCCGGGCGCTGGGTCAGAGCCTGAGCCCAGGCACGGTCCAACTACAGCAGGTAGGTGCCTGGGTAGCGGCTCACCGGTCTTTCCCGTGCTCCGAGAAGGTCTCTGCACAGAGCCGCCTCCCTCAGCCATCTTCTCAGTGCTGCCATGGGAAGCGGTCGGTCCAATCTCCACTCTGACCTCCGGGCTCTCCTCCTTGCCTCCAAGGTCCCCAGTTGGGAAATGTTTCCTCTCAATCTTCTGCAGATTAAACAAGATCAGAATCAACCCATAAATAATAATAATAATAATTTATTTACATTCCACTCTGTGGGGACTCAAGAGTGGTTGACAGTGTAAACAGATACCGGCAAAATTCAATGCCTTGTTATAATACAATGAGACACACAAAAACAAACAAAGGCAAAGTCTTCTCCTTTCATTTCCGGCTTTGGGGGTGGTACTCATCTCTGGCTCCGGGGGAGGTGATGTACTTCATTTCCAAGCTGAGGATCCTGTGTTGTCACCTCTTGGTTGTGTGACTGGCATGATTGTTTGGAGCGTCTTATGCCTTTCCTGTCAAAGCAGTAGCTATTAATCTACTCACATTTGCATGTTTTCGAACTGGTAGGTTGGCAGGAGCTAGGGCTGTACTACAACAAAGGGGACTCGCCTAGCCCTTCGTATCACTTAGCTCTTCACCCAACTCATCTAATATTGCAGTTTCTGGCTCCCAGGCCCGAATTAGCAGATTATGCCGCCCAAGGCCACCTGTCTAAATGCCGCCCCCGGGGGACGGGGCCTCTTGCGGGGGCGGGGCCTCTTGCAGGGGCGGTGAGAGGGAGAAGGCGCCACCGGACGTCCCGCCCCTAGGGCGACTCGCGCGGCTTCCCCCGCTGCCGCGACGCTCGCATTGGCACCCCTCCTGCCTTCTCTTTCTCGCCGGCAGCGCCTCCGCACCACCTCCCTTCGTGCCCCAAACACGAGCAGGGCGGCGGCGGCAAAAACCGCGTGAGTCACCGTAGGGGCGGGACTTCTAGCGGCGCCTTCTCCCCTCACGCCGGTTCCGCCCCCTCCCTTCACTGAAGGGAGGAGGGGCAGAGCCGCTGGCGGCATGAGGGGAGAAGGCACCGCCGGAAGTCCTGCCCCTAGGGCGACTCACGCGGCTTCCCCCGCCACCGCCCCGCTCGTGTTTGGGGCACGGGCGAGCGGAGCGGCGGCGGCGAAAGCCGCGTGAGTTGCCCTAGGGGCGGGACTTCCAGCGGCGCCTTCTCCCCTCACGCCAGTTCCGCCTCCTCCCTGAAGGGAGGAGGTGCGGAGGCGCTGCCGGCGAGAAAGAGAAGTGTGCCGGAGTCCCGCCCCTAGGGCGACTCGTGCGGCTTCCCCCACCGCCGCCACGCTTGTACCGCCGCCCCTCCTCCCTTCACTGAAGGAAGAAGTGGCGCCCACCCGAGCGAGGCGGCGGCGGGGGAAGCCGCGTTAATCGCCCTAGGGGCGGCGGGACTTCCCCTCACCCCTTCCTTCAGGCCCGGAAATGCCACCCCCCAAAATCTGCCACCCGAGGCCAGGGCCTCGGATGGCCTTATGGGTAATCCAGGCCTGCTGGCTCCTCTGACTGACCTTGATATTCCCAGAGAGAACCATCATTCTGACTTGAAGCTTCATCACTTTGTGCCCCAGGAAGACCCACGGGAAATCCCACAATCCCCTCTAAATCATCCCATCAGCCTCAGGCTGTACTACAACAACGTTTTCAGATTGCATTCCCAAAAGTTTTGATTTAAATAGCCAGCTTTCAGGTCAGCAGTTCAGCAGCACAAAGGTTTAACCATTGCGCCACTGTGACCCCTTAAAGCTATGCCCATTTATGTTTTGTAAGAGATGCTCAGACTTCCTTTCGGTCCCAGTTTATTATATCTTTGTAAACAGAGGATAGAGTCATTAAGTCCAAAATGCCATACAAGACTATGCAAAATACCATCAGCATGGACGGCAGTTTACTGCAGTGTTTCCCAACCGCTGTGATGCGGCACAGTAGTGAGCGTTGACGGACCTCCTGCTTTGCTGCAAGAAAAGCTCTCTGCCCCCCTTCGTTCTCCCTCCTCCTGCCGAACTCTCGCTGCTTGGGGCAGGAGGAGGAAGGGCCAGGCGGTGGCGAAGAAAAAGAAGAAAGGGCCGGGGTGCCGTTTCCTTCGGCTGTTTCCTCAGCCAGCCTCCAATCCGCCATGACTCGCTGAAGCCGCGCGGAGGAGGAGCCCTGCCCACTGAAGCCCGTCCACCGCTCATGCTCCTCCTCCTCCGCGCGGTTTCAGCGAGCGAAGATCAGGAGTCATGGCGGAGAGCGGCGCGGGGGAGGGGGGCCATGACTCCCGCCCCTCGCTCGCATTGCCCCCTCTAGGCTGGAGAAACTGTGGGAGAGCTGAAGCCGGGGGAGAAGGCGGGGCATGGTGCGGCCTGGCTCTGCACCCTCTCCCCAGCTTCAGCTCTCCCACAGCTTCTCCAGCCTTGAGGGGACAGTGCCACGCCAGCATTGTGCTGGCTCTGCCACCGCTGGATTGGCACTGCTTCCCCCTGCCAAGCCAAGGCTGGCCCTGCCAATTGGCTGTGGAGAGCTGTGGGAGAGCCGGAGGGGGAGGGGTGGGGCATGGCACGGCCTGGCTCGGCCCCCTCCCCCTGGCTTCAGCTCTCCCACAGCTTCTCCAGCCTTGAGGGGACAGTGCCAAGCCGGAATTGTGCTGGCTCTGCCACCGCTGGCTTGGAACTGCCCCTTCCACCGCTGGCATGGCATGGCACTGCCCCTTCAAGGCTGGCCAGCATTGTGCTGGCTCTGCCACCACTGGATTGGCACTGCCCCCAAGGGGAGAAGCTGAAGCCGGGGAGCAGGCGGGGCATGGCACGGCCTGGCTCCTCCTCCCCTGGCTTCAGCTCTCCCACAGGCATGGCATGGCCTGGCTGCCCCCTCCCCTGGAAACCAGGGGGAGCCATGGCATGGCTTCGGCACTCCAGCCTTGAGGAGCAGGCCACCACCCCTGGCAGCCCCTTCCGTTCTTTACTGTGTTAGAGTGTCATTTTGTGTCTTTTGGTTGGTGGTGTGCCCCGGATTTTTTTAATGTTAAAAGTGTGCCGCTGCTCAAAAAAGGTTGGGAAACACTGTTTTAGTGTACAGAGTGACAAGAATATAGGTAGGCCTGTTTGATTCATTAAAAATGGTTCAAAACCCGTTCCGGATGTTAGGGGTCGCTGGCGCTTCAAATTTTCATGACCTCCGAAATTTTCCGGGAAAATTTCGAAATTTATTCGGAAAAATTCCGACATTTTGGAATGGCTTCGTTAATGGCGTCCACAATTGCGCAACCTGCAAAAAACCTCAGTCCGATGTGGAAGGGAAGAAATCCACTTGCAAACTAATTTTAACACGGCTCCTGCCCCACTTCCGTCTCACGGGAGAGAAGGAAAAAACACCCGGTTCCTTCCTTTTGTGCCTATCACGGGAGAAAAGCACCTGGGAAGGGAAGGGAAACCCACCGATTCCTTTCCGAAAACGGCAGCGGTGGCTTCGAAATGGCAAATTCACTTCCAGGTTGCTTACGTCGCTTCAAAATCTCTTCAAAAGTGATTTTAATCTGAATTTATTCCGATTTTAGGATCATTCCGACGGACCTAACCAGGCCAAAATACGGGGGAAACCTGCCTCCAGAAACTTACAGTGTCAAATTCAATCCTGGATGGTGAGAGTAAGAGCGAGTGACTCATTCGCCGAAATAGTTTGGCTGCCAAGAGAGGAGTAGGGCGGAGAAATTCTACGCCTATCTTGGCAGAAACCTTTCTTTCTTGGCTTAACTGTTTGCATTTGCAGCCTCTTGCATTCAGTAAACAAACAGCATGAAATCTTCAGGTGACAAGAAACACGGGAGTGGAACAAAGGCCGGCCGGCTTGAGCCCTGGCCATGGAGCAGCTTGCTTCTGGCTGCCGGTCAAAGCGGCCATGGTTACTTAACAGCCAAGCCGGATTTCAGGTGACTCCAAATCCCTGCCCGATGCTTTCCCTGCCCCTTCCGATGTCCTGGCAACAGAGTGTGACTGGCTTTGGCATCGATGAATTGGCATCGCAACAGGGAACTATCTTGTGGGGATACAGATGGGGAGACTATGGTGGGAAGAGGGGGTTTCCATGCCAGAGCACACATTACCAAAATACCCTTGTACAGTGGGGTGTGTACAGCAACTGACTGTGCCGTGCCAATTCCCAGCTGTAATTAAATTGGCAGGCGACATGGAGAAGGTAGGTTGAGGCTTCGGGCAGAGTTTTCCCAAGGCGTTTCTTGTGCACTCTGTGAATACTGGATCTTTGTCAACACAGGAGGACAGAAGGCTGACTTCTCCTACGCCCGGCCAGTCATCCATATATAGAGAGGATGTAACTCCTTGTTTTCAAAGAGATCTGCCTTGTGACACAGAGGAGAGATACATCCCTTAGATCTGAGCAGGGGTGGACCTACCTGTACCCGGGGGGTACGCGAAAACATTTTTGCGCCCCCCCCCAGTTGCTCCCGAGGGGAGCCCAGTGCGCATGCGCCAATCTGTGCGCACGTGCACTGACTCCAGAGCGGGAGGTGCACTGTGCAAAGCGGGAGTGCGCAGTCAGTGTAACGCATGCGCAGAGCTTTCGCGCATGTGCAGAAGCTCCTACAGGCACTGTAGCACCTGTAGAAGCTTCTGCGCATGCGGAGGCGCGGACGGTCTAACAAAGGCCCAGGCGGTGCAGCGGCACGGCGCAGGCCGAACTGGCTGCGGAGGCCTGGCCGGCGCAACGGCGGGGTGGGGCAGCGCAGCGTGGGCGGTGGGGCGGAGCCAGTGCCGCGGAGCCCCTCCCAGGTGGTGACGCCCCTCCCGGGTGACGTCGCCCTATGTGCCTGCGTAGTCCGCCTAATGGACGAACCGGCCCTGGATCTGAGTGACATTAACTGATTCCAAACTGTTTGGAAACACTGGTAATCCACAAACTAGGCCTGGTTAGGTTCGCTCCGACGAATGAATTCGGATTAAATTCACTTTTGAAGCCGTTTTGAAGCAATGTAAGCAACCTGGAAGTGATTTTGCCATTTTGAGGCCGCCGCTGCCATTTTCGGGAAAGGAATCAGCAGGTTTCCCTTCCGTGTGGAGTTCTGGCGTGGAGGGAAGACATCTGCGTCCACAGCTGTCGCCCCAGTTCTAACGCGGAGGGAAGGCATCCGCATCCAAACTGGGTTAAACATGTGTGTCGGCCATTAACGAAGCCATTCCGAAATTTCGGAATTAATTCGGGGAATTCTGAAATTTTCCCAGAAAATTTCCCCGGCACCGGGGGCAGGGCTTCCCTTTCTTCCTCCTCCTCGCGCCCTCGGCCCTCCTTCCTTGACTCAAGAAAGGAGGGCGCACGGCGCCACGAACAGGCTTCCCTCCACTTCCTCCTCTTCGCGGCACTCGCACCCTCCTTTCTTGAGTCAAGGAAGGAGGGCCGAGGGCGCGAGGAGGAGAGAAGGAAGCCCCTGCCCCGATGCCGGCATCAGCCTCGGGGTGGGGCTTCCCTCCGCCTCCTCCTCTTTGCTGCGCGCCTCGCGGCCTCCTTCCTTGATGGCGGGGGGGGCATTCCCTCCTCCCCCGCCCCCTCACGGCACTCTCCCCCCGCCCTCCCCCGAGAGAGAGTTGCGTTGCGGTTTTGTCAAAGCCACAACGCAACACCGTTTTGTTTCAAAAATTTTTGGGGGTCCGTGTGAATTGCGCCCCCCTTGGCTTGCGCCCGTAGGGTGGCCTTATGGATAATCCAGGCCTGACGGAAATCCTCTCAAATCTACTCCAAACTCCGAAGGAAGAATCTGAGAGAGAGTTAGATAGAATTTACCGTTTAACAACAATTTTTCAAGAAGAAATAAGGCAATAAGGGACGTCCTGGTGTGTTTTAAAAGGAAGAAGGTGAGGGACGACATATTAAGAGAAGGCTCGACCAAAACAGTGACCTACAATAGAAGGAAAATTATGATACAGAATACAGAACTTGATTATGTTTTTATTCTGATCCAGCACCCACTTTGGTTAGATTCAAGATCAAGTGGTTCAAGAAGACCACCTTGAAAGAGTCCGGGTCAGACTGACTTCTGGGACAGACAGGCCCGGATCAGGCCCTTTTGCCGCCCAAGGCCAAAGGGTCTGCCTCCCCCCCCTCCCCCGGCTCCGCCCCTCCCCGCCTCCTCGCCGGATTGAAGGAAGGAGGGCGGGGCGAGGAGAAAGAGGTGCCCTCCCGCCGCGCGTCCTGTGCACCGCCCACCCCTTTTTGGCGGGGCTGGCGCGACGCAAGGGAGGAGGGGTGGCGGCGTGGCTTCTCTCCGCCTCCCTGGCTTGGTGTCACCAGGCAGGGAGAAGCCGCACCGCCGCGCCGCTGCCCCTCCACCCTTGCGTGGCGTGATGATGCAAGGGAGGAGGGGCACGTGCTTCTCTCCCACGCCAGGAGGGAGGGGCGGCGTCACGCAAGGGGAGGAGGGGCAGCTTCTTTCCACCTCCCTGGCTTGGCGTCGCCAGTCAGGGAGGAGGAGGCGGAGAGAATTCGTGCTGCTGGCACTCCTCCCTTGAGTCGTCACGCCCTTTTCAGGCCGGCTTTAGGAGGGAGGGAGGATCGGCTCTGCGCCGATGAGGGCAGAGTCAGGGATGGAGCTGATCCTCCTCCTAAAGCAGAGCCCAGGGAGCAGAGCAAAGGGAGGGGCGGTCGCGCATGCGCCCTTTTAAAAAAAAATTTTTGATTTTTTTTTAAATTGGGGGATTTAAAAAAAAATGGGGGTCCGGATTTGCTGCCCCCCCCAAAAGTGCCGCCTGAGGCCATGGCCTAGGGTGGCCTTATGGGTAATCCGGGCCTGGGGACAGAGCGCAGCTAAAGGCAGCCTGTCCGCACCAGGCCTATTAAAGCTACTCTAGAGGGGCGAAGGACACTCTGTGTCTCTCTCTTCCGAACCCTACAGAGCTTTCTCCGGATTTTTAATGGCTTCCCTTTCCTGGGAGCGGATGTATTTACAACGTGACACCAATAACTCACATCTCCTGCCACTTCCTTCTTTCCCATCTCCTGGAGCCAATGTGTGCTCACAGTGTGAGGTGGATGGAGAAGAAGGGGAAAGGAGGCGGCGGCAGGAGAGACGTTCATCTTCATCCTTCATTCCCCAAATCGCTGTTCTTTTCGCAGCCCAGAGAAAGGGAACGGCACCGATCGCCCATCCTTTGTGACGTCCCTGAATAGAGCAGGGCTCTGTGGGTTTGGGAATGAGGCACTGCCAACTAAAGCTCTGGCTCTTGAGTTCAAGGAAGTTATTTATCGTATCAGAAGTGAATTGAGGGTACAGTTGTAATGCATTAAAAAACCCCCCACAAAGTTACCAAAAACTTGGCATGATACTTAAATGTCCTTTGACCAGAAGCTGGCCACTTGGAGTGCCCCTGGTGTCGCTGTGAGAAGGTCCTCCATCATGCATTTGGCAGGGCTCAGTTTGCATCCTAGTAGGTGATCGGTGGCTTGCTCTTCTCCACACTCGCATGTCGTGAACATTGGATGAGCGAAGGTTGGATGTTTTGGTGCTATATTCGTAAACACATACTCTCCAAGGAAGGAAACAAGTTCTGACTTTGATTCTTACTCTAGAGCAGTGCTGTCCAACTTCTACTGGACCTAGGGCCGGACTTCCAGTCACTGATGACCTGGGGGGGCGCTCCGCCCCGGCCCCGCCCGCCCGGCCACGCCCTCGGCCACGCCCCTAAAGTCACGCCAACCTCAAGCGCGATTTCGCTTCTGAGGTTGGCATGACCCAGGAGGAGAGCAAAGCCAAGGGAGCCCTCCATGGCTTCGCCCTCCCTCCTAAAGTGTCACACCAGCCTCCTCCTCTGTCTATTTATTTTATTTATTTATTATTTCGCATTTGTCTGTCGCCCCCCCCCCCCAACGGCTCGGGGCGACTTACAACAGTTCGTAAAATACAATTGTCAGATAACTCATAAACCACAGTAATACCATTAAGATGGAATTACAATTAGAACAGTTGAAGCAACAAATGGAGTGGCAGTGGGCTGACAGCTAGGCGGTGTGAGCTACAGTCTAGCTAACTCCGAAGGCTTGTTGGAACAGCAATGTCTTGACTGCTCTCCTGAACGGGAGGAGGCCCTGGGTGGCATGGATGCCGGCGGGCAGTGCGTTCCACATGGTTGGGGCTGCAACAGAGAAAGCCCGGCGGCGGGTTGCGGACAGATGGTAGGTCCTCACATTTGGGATGACCAGGAGGTTTAGCTCTTATATAATAGATATATCGAGAGAGAGCGCACAACAGTGCAGGCAAAAAAGCAAACATCACAGGGAAGCATGTCTGTGTAGGAGGGTGAACATTAGGAAGAACTTCCTGACTGTGAGAGCTGTTCAGCAGTGGAACTCTCTGCCTCAGACTGTGCTTCCGTCTGGCTGCTCTCTTTCCAGCCAGCTTCCCTGAGGACCGGGTGACTGCAATAAAAACTAAACACAGAGAGAGACTGATAGCTGTTGAGCAAGACCGAAACAGGCCCAGGTTTCACACTGAGTGCATAAATACATTTAAAAACATATTAACTATATGTATTACTGTGTTAGAGTGTCATTTGGTGTCATTTTGGTTGGTGGTGTGACCCAGGATTTTGCAAATGTAAAAAGTGTGCCATGGGTCAAAAAAGGTTGGGAAACACTGGATTAGAATGTAGTTCCGCCTTTAGGTGCGGCCCTCCATAATATTTTTTGGCTCTCGTGTGGCCCCTCGGAAAAAATAATTGCGCACCCCTGAACTAGATAGAGGTATGCAGCACACCTATTTCTCCTTAGTATCAGCATGCGGCAGAGGATTGTTCAATGCTATGTCTTTCCCCCTGCGTGGGGGGACTCTGACCACCCGGATCCTCCTGTCAGGGCCGAGCTTTGCAAAGTGGTGAAACTGTTGCATATTTATTGATTGGATTTATCTCTTTGTCTTTCTCCCAGAGGGGAGAGAAATATTAAATAAAGGAAAAAGCCGTTCAGAGTACGAGACAAGATCAACCGTTAAATTGCGTTAGATTAGGTTAATAACACAATTTGACAACGTGACCCTTAGAAAAGCACAGCAGCAGCTGTTAACAAGCCCCGGCTCCAGCATCGGGTCAATTGTCTTCCTTTTTAATAAAATCTTTACCTGCTTAGCGGAAGGAGAAGAAAAGAATCGGGCGGTCTAGCCTCTCTTGACAATGAGTTCCAAAGTCGGGGTCACCACTAAGCCAACTCCCGTTTGCATCCCTAGCGATTTTGCTTGTGAAAATGATACAGATAGAAAGAGGACGGGTTAGACCAGTGTTTTTCAGCCTTTTTTGAGCACACTTTTTACATTGACAAAATCCTGGGGCACACCACCAACCGAAATGACACAAAATGACACTCTAACACAGTCATACGTATAGTTAATATGCTTTTAAATGTATTTATACACTCAGTGTGAAACCTGGGCCTCTTTCGATGAACACAACATAGATATCCTGGCACAAAACATACTAATATGTTTTGGACTAATATGTTTTGAACGTCCATGTTGGACGTTCCGATTCCGCCCGACCCGGCACACCCGCCATCACTGGGCGCCCGGCCGGCGACACCAGGGGACCTCGACATCTCCCGGGTTCTGGCAAGGGCCCCGCCGCCGGGCTCGCTGTTTGTTGCCGGCGCCTCCGAGATCCACACTGGGACCGCCGTCTGTCCCGTCACCGACCCGTGACCAGGGTAATACCGGCGGCCCAGCCCGTGGAGAGACGGCCTGGAGGACAGCCAGCCTATAGGATGGCACAGTGAGCAGTCACCTGAAGCGGAGGTCGCATCGTCGTCGTCGGAGCGCCGTCGCAGGCCAGGGACCATTGGCCCCTCTTCCTCCGACCCCCAAAGACTTCCAGCGCCCGGGGCTACCCGACCCCGGATCCTCCACACGCTCGGCTAGCCATCAGGAAGGGAGGAAGCCCCCGTCCCTGAGCCCAGGCCTAGGCGATTTTTTCGCTCTAGGACCTTTTGGGGCTCAAGCGCTGAGCGTAGCTACTGGCCACACCAGAAGCCGCTGAACAATGCCGATGCACTGTGCCTGTCATCTTCTGCCGGGCTACGGGACGGAGGAGGCTGGCCCACACTCTTCTCCTCGGCCAGCGGGGAGCCTCTTCTCGAGCCCCCCACCCTGCCACCCTTTGATGGTCTGATGGGTCTAGCCTAGGCCGAGGACCATCCTTGTTTGCCCGAACCCTGACTCTGCTCCCCTTCCCCATTCCTTGTATTGTGTATTGTCTGTCTTTTTATTCTGTATTGTTGTTTCTTGGCTTTGTAAGCCGCTGCGAGCCGTATGGAGTTAGCGGCATATAAGTCCAAAGAAATAAATAAATAAATAAATAAATAAATAAATAATACTAACCCAAGGAGGGACCATCAGTCAAAAAATCGATTTTGTCATTTGGGAGTTGTAGTTGCTGGGAGTTATAGTTCACCCGCAATCAAAGAGCACTCTGAACTCCACCGATGATGGAATGGAATCAAACTTCCCACACAGAACTCCCATAACCACGAGAAAACGCTATAAGAGTTTGGTGGGCATTGGCCTTGAGTTTTGGAGTTGTAGTTCACCTATATCCAGAGAGCACTGTGGACTCGAACAATGTTGGATCAGGACCAAACTTGGCATGGATACTCAATATGCCCAAATGTGAACACAGATGGAGTTTGGGGAAAATAGACCTTGACATTTGGGAGTTACACTTTCTGGGATTTATAGTTAACACACAATCAAAGAGCATCCTGAACTCTTGCAACAATGGAATTGAACCAAACTTGGCATATTGAACTCTCATTACCAACAGAAAGTACTGAAAAGGTTTGCTTGGGAATTGACCTTGAGTTTGGAAGTTGTAGTTCACCTACACCCAGAGAGCACTGTGGACTCAAATAATGATGGATCTGGACCACACTTGGCATGAATACTCAATATGCCCAACTATGAACACACATGGAGTTTGGGGGAAATAGACCTTGATGTTTGGGAGTTGTAGTTCACCTACATCCAGAGAGCACTGTAGATTCAAATAATGATGGGTGGGCCTCTTCCTCATGGGGAGGGGGACACTCCACCCCTTTCCGGCCCTCCCTCCGCTCACCTCAGCCTCTTTGCCGGCCTTTCCTCCTCCTCAAATGGCGACTGCTGGGAAGGGGGCTGGAGGGCACTTGGACGTCTCTTCTAGCTCTAAGATTCAATATCAGGAGCAGGCAATATGGTGTCTCATGGATACACCTTTTCTCTCTCGTCTACCATGTCATCCTGACCGCACGGCTAACCTTTTTGGGATCCGTGCACACCTTCTCACACTCTGAGGCCTACTAAACTCTGAGGCCTCCCTCTCACTGACGCCTACTAAACTCTGATGCATCCCTCACACTGAGACCTCCCTCACACTGAGGCATTCCTCACACTGAGGCCTCCCTCACACTGACGCCTACTAAACACTGAGGCATCCCTCATACTGAGGCATCCCTCGCACTGAGGCATCCCTCATATAGAGGCCTCCCTCACACAGAGGCCTACTAAACTCTGAGGCATCCCTCACACTGAGGCCTTCCTCACACTGAGGCCTACTCAACTCTGAGGCCTCCCTCTCACTGACGCCTACTAAACTCTTATGTATCCCTCACACTGAGGCCTCCCTCACACTGAGGCATCCCTTACACAGAGGCCTACTAAACTCTGAGGCATCCCTCACACTGAGGCCTCCCTCACACTGACGCCTACTAAACTCTGAGGCATCCCTCACACTGAGGCCTACTAAACTCTGAGGGCTCCCTCACACTGAGGCCTACTAAACTCTGAGGCATCCCTCACACTGAGGCCTACTAAACTCTGAGGCATCCCTCACACTGGGGCCTCCCTCACACTGACGCCTACTAAACTCTGAGGCCTCCCTCACACTGAGGCCTCCCTCACACTGACGCCTACTAAACTCTGAGGCCTACCTCACACTGAGGCCTCCCTCACACTGACGCCTACTAAACTCTGAGGCATCCCTCACTGAGGCCTCCCTCACATTGACGCCTACTAAACTCTGAGGCTTCACTCACACTGAGGCCTACTAAACTCTGAGGCCTACCTCACACTGAGGCCTCCCTCACACTGACGCCTACTAAACACTGAGGCATCCCTCATACTGAGGCATCCCTCGCACTGAGGCATCCCTCATATAGAGGCCTCCCTCACACAGAGGCCTACTAAACTCTGAGGCATCCCTCACACTGAGGCCTTCCTCACACTGAGGCCTACTCAACTCTGAGGCCTCCCTCTCACTGACGCCTACTAAACTCTTATGTATCCCTCACACTGAGGCCTCCCTCACACTGAGGCCTCCCTCACACTGAGGCATCCCTCACACTGAGGCATCCCTTACACAGAGGCCTACTAAACTCTGAGGCATCCCTCACACTGAGGCCTTCCTCACACTGAGGCCTACTAAACTCTGCGGCATCCCTCACACTGAGGCCTACTAAACTCTGAGGCATCCCTCATCCCTGACACCTGCTAAACTCTGAGGCATCCCTCACACTGAGGCCTACTAAACTCTGAGGGCTCCCTCACACTGAGGCCTACTAAACTCTGAGGCATCCCTCACACTGAGGCCTACTAAACTCTGAGGCATCCCTCACACTGGGGCCTCCCTCACACTGACGCCTACTAAACTCTGAGGCATCCCTCACACTGAGGCCTCCCTCACACTGACGCCTACTAAACTCTGAGGCCTACCTCACACTGAGGCCTCCCTCACACTGACGCCTACTAAACTCTGAGGCATCCCTCACTGAGGCCTCCCTCACATTGACGCCTACTAAACTCTGAGGCTTCACTCACACTGAGGCCTACTAAACTCTGAGGCCTACCTCACACTGAGGCCTCCCTCACACTGACGCCTACTAAACTCTGAGGAATCCCTCACTGAGGCCTCCCTCACATTGACGCCTACTAAACTCTGAGGCTTCACTCACACTGAGGCCTACTAAACTCTGAGGCATCCCTCACATTGAGGCCTCTCTCACACTGAGGCCTACTAAACTCTGAGGCATCCCTCACACTGAGGCCTACTAAACTCTGAGGCATCCCTCACACTGAGGCCTACTAAACTCTGAGGCATCCCTCACACTGAGGCCTACTAAACTCTGAGGCATCCCTCACACTGAGGCCTGCGTCACACTAAGGCCTACTAAACTCTGAGGGCTCCCTCACATGGATAGACTTTTCTCTCCCGACCTCCATCTCATCCTGAGCAAAGCCAACCCTTTTGGGATCCAAACCTTTACCGTCTTTCCTCCACTTTTTGCCTCCGAAAGAGAAGAGGAAGAGGAGGAAAGGGCAGCAAGGGGTCTTGGGGAGAACCCCCTCCCTCCCGGCCCACCATGCCCCCCCCAAAGTTAGAAAGCCTGCCCACGCCTGGTTTGGACAGATTGCAGAGCCCCAGGGAATCAACCAGAAGAGCCGAAGAGAAACAAGAGCTTGCCGATCCCTTGCTTCTCTTTAGCAACTCCTGAAGTGTCCCTTGGAACGCTGATTTGCAGCAGCGCTTCCCTGCTGATGCAAGCGTGCGACTGATATTGCTTTATAATTGCAGCACTTCTGTCTCGTTCGCTTCTCTCGTTTAGAGGCTTCGCGCAGCAAAAAAAGCTCAAGGGACATGTTTGTTGTCGAAATTCTCGGCTTTGGCAGATTTAATGGTCAGTCGCCAACGCTTTGTCTTGGACCTTGCCCCTTCCCTCTGCGACTTGGGAGTCTGCCTCTGTGCTGATGCATCCCTATGAGTGTGTGTGTGCGCGCGCGTGTGCGACTTTGCAACAGAGAGATTGTAACTGGGGGATTTATACTAGGGCCCTGACACTTCATTAAAGATAGAGAATACAAAGAGACCGCTTGCCGCACCATCTCATTACCATTTCCCGTCCCCAGCCAAAACAGTACTCAGGGTCAACTGGAGGAAATGAAAGTTGTGTTGTCAAAAGCTGTCATGGTCAGAATCATTGGGTTGCGGTGAGTTTTCCGAGGTGTATAGCCATGTCCCGGAAGCATTCTCTCCTGACGTTTCGTCCACATCTACCGTATTTTTCGCACCATAAGACACGCCGGATGATAAGACGCACCTAGATTTTAGAGGAGGAAAATAGGAAAAAAAATATTTTCGCTCCCCCTCTAAAATCTAGGTTAGTCTTATCAGCAGGTGCGTCTTCTCAGAGGGCTCGCTGGTTCGCTCGCCCTCTGCCTCCTTTTCCTTCCCCTCACCCTTTCCTTGAGGGAAGAAAAAGTGGGGGGAAGGAAAAAGAGGCAGAGGGCGGAGCGAACCGCGTCGCGTCAGCTTTGACGCGACGCGGTTCGTTCCGCCTGCTTTTGCTTCCCTCCGCCCTTTCCTTGAGGGCGGGAGAAGCAAAAGGAGGTGGAGGGAGAGCGAACCGCGTCGCATCAGCTGTGACGCGAGCGGTTCGCTCCGCCTCCGCCTGCTTTGCTTCCCTCCGCCCTTTCCTTGAGGGCGGGAGAAGCAAAAGGAGGCGGAGGGAGAGCGGCCGCGTCGCGTCAGCTGTGACGCGAGCGGTTCGCTCGCCTCGCCTCCTTTTGCTTCCCTCCGCCCTTTCCTTGAGGGCGGGAGAAGCAAAAGGAGGCGGAGGGAGAGCGAACCGCGGCCGCGTCAGCTGTGACGCGAGCGGTTCGCTCTGCCTTCGCCTCCTTTTGCTTCCCTCTGCCCTTTCCTTGAGGGCGGGAGAAGCAAAAGGAGGCGGAGGGAGAGCGAACCGCGTCGCGTCAGTTGTGACGCGAGCGGTTCGCTCCGCCTTTGCCTCCTTTGCTTCCCTCCGCCCTTTCCTTGAGGGCGGAGAAGCAAAAGGAGGCGGAGGGAGAGCGAACCGCGTCGCGTCAGCTGTGACGCGCGGTTCGCTCCGCCTTCGCGCCTCCTTTTGCTTCCCTCCGTCCTTTCCTTGAGGGCGGGGAAGCAAAAGGAGGCGGAGGGAGAGCGAATCGCGTCGCGCCTCCCAGCTGTGACGCGACGCGGTTCGCTCCGCCCTCCGCCTCCTTTTGCTTCCCTCCGCCCTTTCCTTGAGGGAAGCAAAGGTGGGGGGAAGCAAAAGGAGGCAGATGGCGAGCGAACCAGCGTCCCTCCGCCGCCGCAACGGACCAGAGAAGAGGAGAGGCGGCGACAGGGTGAGTATATCGCCGCCCTCCCTCTGCTCCAGCGCCCCCGCCCCCCGCCTGCATATTCGCACCATAAGACGCGGCTGATTTTTCCTCCCACTTGGGGAGGAAAAAAGTGCATCTTATGGTGCGAAAAATACGGTATTTATTTATTTATTTATTTATTTACTAGTGTTTCTGTGGCGTGGTAGAAAAGCACAATCACATGACCTGCAACCTCTAAAAGCCATCCAATCCAGCTGTGTTCCTAAGTATCAGTCGTTTCTAAGTGGGATGTTTGTAACTTGGGGACTGCCTGTGTTTGTGTGTAGATATATGAATGATACATCTATATATATAAAGAGAGAGCTGTCATCCTAAGTAGCCTATAGACAGCAAAACCACACAGGGCAGACACACCAAAATCAGCCCACATACACACAAAACCCCACAAGGTATGTTTACCACCCAATTTTTTTTAAAAAAAACACAACACGACCAAAAATACAAAAAACAATTGGACTACAACTCCCATGATCCTCCACGCCACCCTCTCTGGCAGTTTAGAGTGTCGGAATGTTGGTGGTGTTGGCCAATTAGAGGCATTATGCAAATACTCCCTCAGTTAGAATGTAGAGGCTGGGAGCCACCCCCCTCTGGCAGTTTAGAGCAGTGTTTCCTAACCTTTTTTGAGCCGCGGCACACTTTTAACATTAAAAAAATCCGGGGCACACCACCAACCAAAATGACACTCTAACACAGTAAAGAACGGTTGGGGGATGGTGACCTGCTGGGAACAGCTGCTGGGAGTGCCGAAGCCGGGGAGGGGAGGAGCCAGGCCACGCCATGCCCCGCCCCTTCCAAGCGGCTTCAGTTCTCCCACAGCTTTGCCAGCCTTGAGGGGGCAGTGCCAAGCCAGCGGTGGCAGAGCCAGCACAATGCTGGCTTGGCACTGCCCCTCAAGGCTGGCGGCTGCTGGGAGCGCTGAAGCCGGGGGGGGGCGGAACCAGGCTGCGCCATGCCCCACCCCGGCTTCAGTTCTCCAACAGAGGAGAAGCATGAGCGGTGGACGGGCTTCAGTAGGCGGGGCTCCTCCTCCGCGTGGCTTCAGCGAGCGAGGGGTGCGAGTCGTGGCGGGAGTCATGGCGGGAGTCATGACGGATTGGAGGCTGGCTGGGGAAACGGCCGAAGGAGGCGGCGCCCCGGCCCCTTCTTCTTTTTCTTCGCCGCCGCTCGGCCCTTCCTCCTCCTCTCCCAAGCAGCAGGAGTTCGGCAGAAGGAGGGGGGAAGGAAGGGGGGCAGAGAGCTTTTCTCGCGGCACACCTGATGATCACTCACGGCACACTAGTGTGCCATGGCACACTGGTTGAGAAACACTGATTTAGAGTGTCGGAATGTTGGTGGTGCTGGCCAATTAGAGGCATTATACAAATACTCCCTCAGTTAGAATGTAGAGGCTGGGAGCCACCCCACTCTGTCAGTTTAGAGTGTCGGAATGTTGGTGGTGTTGGCCAATTAGAGGCATTATACAAATACTCCCTCAGTTAGAATGTAGAGGCTGGGAGCCACCCCACTCTGTCAGTTTAGAGTGTCGGAATGTTGGTGGTGCTGGCCAATTAGAGGCATTATGCAAATACTCCCTCAGTTAGAATGTAGAGGCTGGGAGCCACCCCACTCTGTCAGTTTAGAGTGTCCGAATGTTGGTGGTGCTGGCCAAGTAGAGGCATTATGCAAATACTCCCTCAGTTAGAATGTAGAGGCTGGGAGCCACCCACTCTGTCAGTTTAGAGTGTCGGAATGTTGGTGGTGCTGGCCAAGTAAAGGCATTATGCAAATACTCCCTCAGTTAGAATGTAGAGGCTGGGAGCCGCCCCACTCTGTCAGTTTAGAGTGTCGGAATGTTGGTGGTGCTGGCCAAGTAGAGGCATTATGCAAATACTCCCTCAGTTAGAATGTAGAGGCTGGGAGCCACCCCACTCTGTCAGTTTAGAGTGTCGGAATGTTGGTGGTGCTGGCCAAGTAGAGGCATTATGCAAATACTCCCTCAGTTAGAATGTAGAGGCTGGGAGCCACCCCACTCTGTCAGTTTAGAGTATCGGAATGTTGGTGGTGCTGGCCAAGTAGAGGCATTATGCAAATACTCCCTCAGTTAGAATGTAGAGGCTGGGAGCCACCCCACTCTGTCAGTTTAGAGTGTCGGAATGTTGGTGGTGCTGGCCAAGTAGAGGCATTATGCAAATACTCCCTCAGTTAGAATGTAGAGGCTGGGAGCCACCCCACTCTGTCAGTTTAGAGTGTCGGAATGTTGGTGGTGCTGGCCAAGTAGAGGCATTATGCAAATACTCCTCAGTTAGAATGTAGAGGCTGGGAGCCGCCCCACTCTGTCAGTTTAGAGTGTCGGAATGTTGGTGGTGCTGGCCAAGTAGAGGCATTATGCAAATACTCCCTCAGTTAGAATGTAGAGGCTGGGAGCCACCCCACTCTGTCAGTTTAGAGTGTCGGAATGTTGGTGGTGCTGGCCAAGTAGAGGCATTATGCAAATACTCCTCAGTTAGAATGTAGAGGCTGGGAGCCACCCCACTCTGTCAGTTTAGAGTGTCGGAATGTTGGTGGTGCTGGCCAAGTAGAGGCATTATGCAAATACTCCCTCAGTTAGAATGTAGAGGCTGGGAGCCGCCCACTCTGTCAGTTTAGAGTGTCGGAATGTTGGTGGTGCTGGCCAAGTAGAGGCATTATGCAAATACTCCTCAGTTAGAATGTAGAGGCTGGGAGCCACCCCACTCTGTCAGTTTAGAGTGTCGGAATGTTGGTGGTGCTGGCCAAGTAGAGGCATTATGCAAATACTTCCTCAGTTAGAATGTAGAGGCTTGGGAGCCACCCCACTCTGTCAGTTTAGAGTGTCGGAATGTTGGTGGTGCTGGCCAATTAGAGGCATTATGCAAATACTCCCTCAGTTAGAATGTAGAGGCTGGGAGCCACCCCACTCTGGCAGTTTAGAGTGTCGGAATGTTGGTGGTGCTGGGCCGCCACACCAAGCGAGGCCACGGCTTTGCTGAAGACAGCGGGCCTTCCTCCTCCTTTTAGCTCTTCATCAGCCAGCACCGCCGCAGGGAAATGGCGCTGGCTGAGGAAGACCAAAAAGGAGGAAGGGGGCCCGCTGTCTTCGGCGAAGCCGTGGCCTCTGGAGGCCTCTGCTGCAGCAAATGAGGACAGCGCCCCTCCCACCTCCTCCCGGCCTCCTCCTTAACCCCCCCCCAAAGGAAAGGAATGAAAGAAGGAAGGAAGGAAAGACCCAAGGAAGGATGAAGACAATAAGACAATACCTTCCATCCATCCGACCTTCCTTCCTTCCTTCTATCGTTCCCCCCCCCCCACCGCCAGGTCTGTTTTTGAGGCTGGCGGAGGCAAGAGGGCGGCCGGGCCGCGCCACCAATCGGGACCCCGGCTTTGCCGAAGTTGGCGGGACCTCCTGATTTGTCATTGGTGTGGGACACTGTGCTCTAAGGAAGTGAATTAAAGTACTGCAAGTCCCATCATCCATTGTCCACCCCCCCCCTCAAACTGCACCAGGATGTAGGGTGCATCTTGGGGGGGTCTGTGTGCCAAGTTTGGTCTTGTTCTGTCATTGTTGGGGGCCTAGTCGGGAAAATCAAGTTGAGAAAGCCTTACAATATCCCATGACCTGAGGCCTAGTCAGGAAAATCAAGTTAAGGAAGCCTTGCTGTCAATTTTGGGCCTGGTCTGTGATTTATAGGGGCTACAGTGTTGTTTGGGAAGTGAATCAGGTGAAGGTACTGCAAATCCTATCGTTCGTGGCCCATCCTGCCCTAAAACACACCAGGTTGTGAAGTGGGCCATTGGGCCCCTGGGTGCCAAGTTTGGTCCTGATCCATCATTCCTGTGGGCTGCAGTGACTGACTGCCTGAGTCCTTTCCTTTTCCCTCTGCGTCACCTTAGAATGTTGGGATGTAGATGGCCAATCAGAGTCCTTTATGCAAATACTCCCTCAGTGGCAACCAATCCCCTCTGTCTGGTGCCTTAAAATGTTGGAGTTCTGAGGCTGGACAATCAGATTCCTTTATGCAAATAGTTCCTCAGTGGCAACCAATGCCCTGTGTCTGGTGTCTTAGATTGTTGGAGTTCTGAGGCTGGCCAATCTGAGTCCTTTATGCAAATAGTTCCTCAGTGGCAACCAGTGCCCTCTGTCTGGTGTCTTAGATTGTTGGAGTTCTGAGGCTGGCCAATCTGAGTCTTTTATGCAAATAGTTCCTCAGTGGCAACCAATGCCCTCTGTCTGGTGTCTTAGATTGTTGGAGTTCTGAGGCTGGCCAATCTGAGTCCTTTATGCAAATAGTTCCTCAGTGGCAACCAATGCCCTCTGTCTGGTGTCTTAGATTGTTGGAGTTCTGAGGTTGGCCAATCTGAGTCCTTTATGCAAATAGTTCCTCAGTGGCAACCAGTGCTCTCTGTCTGGTGTCTTAGATTGTTGGAGTTCTGAGGCTGGCCAATCTGAGTCCTTTATGCAAATAGTTCCTCAGTGGCAACCAGTGCTCTCTGTCTGGTGTCTTAGATTGTTGGAGTTCTGAGGTTGGCCAATCTGAGTCCTTTATGCAAATAGTTCCTCAGTGGCAACCAGTGCCCTCTGTCTGGTGTCTTAGATTGTTGGAGTTCTGAGGCTGGCCAATCTGAGTCCTTTATGTAAATAATCCCACAGTGGCAACCAATTGAAACGCTGCCACATATTCCTCTGCACCTCTGCCTGCAAACACTGACTTTTATTATATACATAGATAGATAGGTACCACTTAGTGGGGAGGCTAAATTTAACTAATTTACGAGGCCATTAAAAAAAAGATCTCCAGGAAACATGCTGAGGAATGAAGGAGTATGATAGCTCCCCCTAGCGGCCAGATGTTAAATTGCCTCTGTCTGTCTTGTGTGTTTGTGTGTCTAAATGTAATATGTACATTGTAATCCGCCCTGAGTCCTCTGCGGGGTGAGAAGGGCGGAATAGAAATGAAGTAAATAAATAAATGAATTTATTAATTAATTAAAGTTCTGGTGGTGAAAATTTCAGAACTCTAACAACACTTTCAAAATTTCATTATTATTTCGTTATTGGCAATTTTTATGACAGAACCAATTAGGAACTGCCATTTATAACGAAATTTTGAATGTTTTGTTAGAGTTCTAAAATTTTCGCCACCACCAGAATTCTAGCAGCATTTTAGACGCAAAGCAACAGGGCTCCCTAGTTTTGTAAGTACTTTAAACCAGTGTTTCCCAACCGCCGTGCCGCGGCACACTAGTGTGCCGTGAGCGATCATCAGGTGTGCCGTGGAAGAACCGACGACCCCGCCAGGAGTCATCTGGGCAGCCTGCCTCTCGCTCTGTCTCTCCGTCTCTCTCTCTGGGGCACCAGCAGGCAGGGGCGGTCTAAGGCAGTGTTTCTCAACCTGGGGGTCGGGACCCCTGGAGGGGTCACGAGGGGGTGTCAGAAGGGTCACCAAAGACCATCGGAAAACACAGTATTTTCTATTGTGGGTTCTGTGTGGGAAGTTTGGCCCAATTATATAGTTGGTGCGGTTCAGAATACTCTTTGTAGGTGAACTATGAATCCCAACAAGGCAACTCCCAAATCCCCCAACCTCCACCAGTGTTCACATTTGGGCATATGGAGTCTTTGTGCCATAGTTTGGTCCAGATCCATCATTGTGTGAGTCCTCAATGCTCTCTGGATGTAGGTGAACTATAACTCCCAAACTCAAGCTCAATGCCCACTAAACCCTTCCAGTATTTTCTGTTGGTCATGAGAGTTCTGTGTGCAAGTTTGGTTCAATTCCATCGTTGGTGAGGTTAAGAATGCTCCTCGGTTGTAAGTTAAGAATAAATCCCAGCTACTCCAACTCCCGAATGACAAAATCAATCCCCCGCAACCCCACCAGTATTCCAATTTGGGTGTATTGGGTATTTGTGCCAAATTTGGGGCAGTGAATGAAAATACATCCTGCATCTCAGATATTTACATGACGATTCATAACAGGAGCAAAATGACAAGTTGTGAAGTAGCAATTAAAATAATGTTATGGTTAGGGGTCACCACAACATGGAAAAATGTCTTAAGGGGTCGCGGCACCAGGAAGGTTGAGAACCACTGGTCTAAGGTAATTTCGCATGGTAGGCGAAAATTATTTCGGCGCCCCCCCCCCCAAACATTATTTTTGCGCCCCCTCCCCACATATTTTTCTTGGTACCTTGTGCGCGCTCCTTCCGTTCCTCCCACGTGCCGCCGCTCTTGCCCTGTGCAATTGAAGGCTCTCCGCCCTCTGCAACGCCCGTGGGTGGGGCCGGCAGCGGGCACCAGGAAGCGATAGGAGAGGCCTTATCTCCGCAGATGCGCTGTGCCTACGGAGCTCTCTAGAGCTCCGTTGGAGCGCTCATGCACGGAGGGCGACGCCGTCCGCGCTGCTGCTGCTGCGTCGCCCTCTGCGCGCATGCGCTGTGCCTACGGAACTCAGAGAGCTCCGTAGGCACAGCGCATGCGTGCCGGAGGGCGACACGTGCGAGCGCTGTCCCTACGGAGCTCTCTTGAGCTCCGTGAGACAGCACACACAGCGCGCTGCCCTCCGCGCACATGCGCTGTGCCTACGGAACTCAAGAGAGCTCCATAGGGACAGCGCATGCGCGGGGAGGCGGCTGGCGCAGCGTGCGCTGTCCCTACGGAGCTCTCTTGAGCTCCGTAGACACAGCGCACACGCGCGTCGCCGTCCGCGCACATGCGCTGTGCCTACGGAACTCAAGAGAGCTCCATAGGGACAGCGCATGCGCGCAGCAGTGCTGTCCCTACGGAGCTCTCTTGAGCTCCGTAGACACAGCGCGCGTGCTTGGCGTCACCCCAGCAAGATGCGCTGTGCCTACGGAACTCAAGAGAACTCCGTAGACACAGCGCATGCGCGCGAAAGGGCGACGCAGCAGCACGGACGGTGACGCGGCGGCGTCCCACGATGGCGCCCCACCCCGCCGCGTCCAAGATGGCGCCCTACGCGGTTGCGTAGGCCGCGTAATTGCTAGGACCGCCCCTGCCAGCAGGGCCACGCCCCTCTAAGCCACACCCCTCTAAGGGTCTCTCTTGAGCTCCGTAGACACAGCGCACACACGCGTCGCCCTCCGCGCACATGCGCTGTGCCTCCGAAACTCACGAGAGCTCCATAGGGACAGCGCATGCGCGCGGAGGGCGACGCAGCAACAGCAGCACGGACGGCGACGCGGCGGCGTCCCACGATGGCGCCCCACCCTGCCACGTCCAAGATGGCGCCCTACGCGGTTGCGTAGGCCGCGTAATTGCTAGGACCGCCCCTGCCAGCAGGGCCAATCAACGCCGGCCAAGAAACAAGCCACGCCCCTCTAAGGGTCTCCCAACCGGCACCACCATGTTTGTTCAGGGCGGAAGTACCGAGAGAAGGGAGGGGAGGAGGCGGGGAGGGGCCGGGTGGTGCCTTTCCCTGTGCGGTCACTTCCGGAGGAGGCGGAGAGCTTCCGGAGAGGAGCGTTGGGCTTTGTTTTCCTCTCAGCTGCCTGTTTTCCCCTTCTAGCTCAGGATTCCTTCAGGCTTTGGGGCCGAGGCGGTTCCGGGGCATCCTTCCTTCTTCCTCTCCTGGCCTAGGCTCTGCCTCAGCCTCTCCTGCTCTCAGGCCTTCCTTCCTTCCTTCCTTCGCGGCTGCCCCTGCGTCTCCCTCCCTGCCTGCCTGAGGGAAACCCAGGTGAGCAGCTTCCTTGAAGCACCGGGTGGTGATGATAGGGCAGCGTCGGCCCAGGCAACCCAGTCCGAATCACACAAAGCGGGATATCTATGTTGTGTTCATCGAAACAGGCCCAGGTTCCACATTTAAAAACATATTAACTATATGTATGACTGTGTTAGAGTGTCATTTTGTGTCATTTTGGTTGGTGGTGTGCCCCAGGATTTTGGAAATGTAAAAAGTGTGCCGTGGCTCAAAAAAGGTTGAAAAACACTGCTTTAAACCATTTACAACCATGCCTAAATACCTACCCTAATCCCAGCCTTTCCCTCTGTCTTTGCTTTCAGACCGTTGTGGGAAATGTCAGTTCGGTGCCATCTGCGAGGCAGAGACAGGAAGGTGCGTGTGCCCCACCGAATGCATCCCGTCCTCTCAGCCAGTCTGCGGCACGGATGGGAACACCTACCAGAATGAGTGCGAGCTCCATGTACGGGCCTGCACCCAGCAGACAAACATCGAGGTGGCGTCCCAAGGGGACTGCAGTGAGTTTCTGCCTCTTCTTCCAGCCTTCTTCTGCCGAGGGGTTATGACCTCACGTCACGGGATGCTCTTCTGTTTCAAAGAGAATCAGTGGTAGTTGACCATTAAGTTGACAATGGTAGTTGACACTAGGCCCCCTCCTCCTCTTCCTCGGAGGTCCCTTGGACGCCGTTAATGCCTCAGAATTTAGTAAGGATCAGTGTGAGGGATGCCTCAGAGTTTAGTAGGCATCAGTGTGAGGGAGCCCTCAGAGTTTAGTAGGCCTCAGTGTGAGGAAGGCCTCAGAGTTTAGTAGGTGTCAGTGTGAGGGATGCCTCAGTGTTAGGGATGCCTCAGAGTTTAGTAGGCGTCAGTTTGAGGGATGCCTCAGAGTTTAGTAGGTGTCAGTGTGAGGGAGCCCTCAGAGTTTAGTAGGCCTCAGTGAGAGGGAGGCCTCAGAGTTTAGTAGGCGTCAGTGTGAGGGAGGCCTCAGTGTGAGGGATGTCTCAGAGTTTAGTAGGCCTCTGTGTGAGGGAGCCTTCAGAGTTTAGTAGGTGTCAGTGTGAGGGAGGCCTCAGTGTGAGGGATGCCTCAGAGTTTAGTAGGCCTCAGTGAGAGGGAGCCTTCAGAGTTTAGTAGGCGTCAGTGTGAGGGAGGCCTCAGTGTGAGGGAGGCCTCAGAGTTTAGTAGGCCTCTGTGTGAGGGAGCCTTCAGAGTTTAGTAGGCGTCAGTGTGAGGGAGGCCTCAGTGTGAGGGATGCCTCAGAGTTTAGTAGGCCTCAGTGTGAGGGATGCCTCAGAGTTTAGTAGGCCTCTGTGTGAGGGAGCCTTCAAAGTTTAGTAGGCGTCAGTGTGAGGGAGGCCTCAGTGTGAGGGATGTCTCAGAGTTTAGTAGGCCTCTGTGTGAGGGAGCCTTCAGAGTTTAGTAGGCGTCAGTGTGAGGGAGGCCTCAGTGTGAGGGATGCCTCAGAGTTTAGTAGGCCTCAGTCTGAGGAGATGCCTCAGAGTTTAGTAGGCCTCTGTGTGAGGGAGCCTTCAAAGTTTAGTAGGCGTCAGTGTGAGGGAGGCCTCAGTGTGAGGGATGCCTCAGAGTTTAGTAGGTGTCAGTGTGAGGGAGGCCTCAGTGTAAGGGATGCCTCAGAGTTTAGTAGGCCTCAGTGTGAGGGATACCTCAGAGTTTAGTAGGCCTCTGTGTGAGGGAGCCTTCAGAGTTACAACAGAATTGAGTGAATCAGTTTCAGTATCAAAAATATTATATATTCCGATCAACAAAAGTAGTTAGTTCAACACATTAAGTATAGTTCTACACATTGTGTTCAACACATTGAGGTCTACACATTTTAGTTCAACACATTGAGTACAATATAATGGTGTCTACTAGGACCAGGATTCATAATATCATAATAGGATAATGACTCTCAGTAAGTCTCTAAAGTTCATAGATCCAGCCTAGATAATCAGTAAATGCGAACTGCGAGATGGAAAACGAAACTCCCAGTCGGGAGACGCCAAGGGGCGTTCTGCCAGGGAGGTTGCCTACGGCTGGAGCTCTCCCCGAAGTCGGCTGCGGGCCGTTTCGTCCCTTTTTCCGAGACTTCCTCAGGGCCAACATTTCATCAAGTGTGTCGTCCTCAAGGGTAAACGATCATATAAGGCAGGGCTGCCCAGGAAGTCCATCGCGATCGACCAGTTGATCCCGGGACTGAAGGAGGTTGATCCCAACCGGATGGGGTGCTTCTCAGAGGGGGGTGGAGCCAGGCTGCACCAAGCCCCTCCCCCTCCCCTGGCTTTGGAGCTCCCAGCAGCTGCTCCAGGCTTGAGGAGGGCAGGGCCAAGCCAGCCTTGTGCTAGCTATGCCACCACTGGCTTGGCATTGCCCTCCTCAAGGCTGGAGCAGCTGCTGCTAGAGCTCAAGCCAGAGGGGGCGGAGACAGGCCGTGCCAAGCCACGCCCCCTCCCTGGCTTCAGCACTCCCAGCAGCTGCTCCAGCCTTGAGGAGGGCAGGGCCAAGCCAGCCTTGTGCTAGCTATGCCACCACTGGTTTAGCCCTGCCCTCCTCAAGGCTGGAGCAGCTGCTGCCAGAGCTGAAGCCAGAAGGGGTGGAGCCAGGCTGTGCCAAGCCTTGCCCCCCTGGCTTCAGCACCCCCAGCAGCTGCTCCAGCCTTGAGGAGGGCAGGGCCGAGCCAGCCTTGTGCTAGCTATGTCACCACTGGCTTGGCATTGCCTTCCTCAAGGCTGGAGCAGCTGCTGCCAGAGCTGAAGCCAGAGGGGCGGAGCCAGGCTGCGCCAAGCCTTGCCCCCCTGGCTTCGGCACTCCCAGCAGCTGCTCCAGGCTTGAGGAGGGCAGGGCCAAGCCAGCCTTGTGCTAGCTATGCCACCACTGGCTTGGCAATGCCATCCTCAAGCCTGGAGAAGCTGCTGGGAGCTCGAAAGCCAGAAGGGAGGGGGAGGGGCCTGGCTCCGCCCCCTCTGGCGTCAGCTCTACCAGCAGCTGCTCCTGACTTGAGGATGGCAGGGCCAAGCCAGCCTTGTGCTAGCTATGTCACCACTGGCTTGGCATTGCCATCCTCAAGCCTGGAGAAGCTGCTGGGAGCTCCAAAGCCAGAGAGCAGGGGGCGGGGCTTGGCACGGCCTGCCTCCGCCCCCCTCTGGCTTCAGCTCTACCAAAGTGAAACTTGCTGTTTTGCCTCCAAGGAAGAGGAGGAAGAGGGTGAGGAGGAGGGGGTGCCTCGGCGGAGCGGGAAGCAGCGGAGGCGGTGAGGGAAAAGAGGCCACCACCGAAAAGGACTGCGCCGAGGCTCCCCCCCCCCCCCACCTCCTCCTCTTCCTCCTCCTCTTCCTTGAAGGCCCAAGGGACAAGGAAGTAGGGACGAAGAATTGGAGGAGGAAGAGGAGGCAGGCACTGGGTCCTCCTCTTCGCCGCCTCCACTGCTCCCAGAGACAACCCCTTAATACAGTGTTTTTCAACCTTTTTTGAGCCACAGCACACTTTTTATATTTCCAAAATCCTGGGGCACACCACCAACCAAAATGACACAAAATGACACTCTAACACAGTAATACGTATAGTTAATATGTTTTTAAATGTATTTATACACTGGGCCTGTTCCTGTTTTTGTGCCTGTATCAGCTGATTACGATCAGTTGAGAGGAGCAGCAACAGCGGCGGCAGTGAGTGCCAGCAGCTATCTCCGGCTTCAGAGACCTGGACTTTTTGGGCTCCCGGTGCTGCCCCCCTTTCTCTCTACCTCCTGCTCTCGAGGCCTTGCCCCCACGCCGCCTGGTCTCCCCCGCGGGGACTCCTGGCTTCCCCCGTGGGGGCTTCCGGCTACTTACCTCCAGGCTCAGGCCCAGCTGGGCCTGCAGCGGAGCAGGTGCTCCCCGGGGCTCGGCCCATTCCTTGCCGGGAGGGGCTTCCCCGAGATCCTTACTGGCCATTCAGGGGCCTTGGCACAAGCCGCCGGAACCTCCCTGCCCCAGGGGTCTCTATCCTGCCCTCTGCATGCTCAGGCCTCCCTCATGCCCCAGCCATGCATCGCGGCATGAACACACCTCCTCTTTGTGGGCCGCTCCGCAAAGGGGGCCTTCAAGCCCGCCCCACTTCCTTGCTCAGTAGTGAGGGTGGGCGTCCTTCTGTGCCCCCCCCCCTTTCGGCTCTCCCAAGTTTCCACTAGGGCCCATTCTTGCTCGCCCGCCCTTGGCTTGCCGGAGACGCCTCAATGAGCCTGCCGGAGCCCACCTTGTGTCTGTTCCGGCCGGGGGAATGGGAGGGACTCGTCGTACCCCCCCCCCCCGGCTGCTTGCCTCGGGCCCGGCAGGGCCTGCCTCCGTACGGTGGCCTGCTCCGGGCGCCTTGCTCGGAGCCTGCTGTGCCGGGCGGGGGTAGAACTCCGGCCGTCCCCCGAACTCATCGGGGGCGCCCTCTCCTCGCTGCCGTATCCTTTGCGCTTGCCAGGGCCAGCCATGTGGTTTGCGGCCAGGGGAGAGGGACTCTCTCTCCCCCCTCCCCGCTGCCGCCGCCGATACGGCGGGCCGCCTCCAAGACCGAGCTCCCTCCTATTTCCCAGGGCAGACCTGATGATCTCTCACCTGATGATCTCTCACGGAACAGTGATCTCTCATGTACAACGGTTGGGAAACACTGCCCTAGGGTAAAGTCCTGACCTTATTACTTTATTACTTTTTTAAAAGCCCGCAAAACAGCGAGTCCACAATAAGCAAACTGCAAAGAAGCGGGGGAACACTGTACAGGAGAGAGTCCTCAAAACCAGAGACACGAGGGTAGGAAAGAATGCACTGGATTGTGTCCTGTGTGGCGCCAAGCTGACATTATTCCTCCTTCCCCTGCTTCTAGAAACCTGTGGGGGCGTGGTGTGCTCCTTCGGGGCCCAATGTGCGGATGGGCAGTGCGTCTGTCCGCGTTGCGAGAAGCAGCCCCTGGGCCGAGTGTGCGGGAGCAACGGCGTCACCTATGAGAACGCATGTGAGCTGCGGGTGGCAGCCTGTCAACTGAAGAAGGACATTGAGATCACTCGGACGGGGCCTTGCGAGGAGGGTAAGTCGCGGGAGAGCAGGCGTGCTCAGCACATGGCAGATGGAGAATCCTCCCACCAAAAGCCCTCCTCCGCTGTGATTGGCCGGCCTCTCAGCCAAGGGGAGGGCTGTTTCTGAGACTCCAAGCAGGGAGGGGAGAGCAGGTGTCCTTGGTGCACATGTATGGGCGGGGGAGAGGGTGCGAGGCTGGAGGGAGATTCGCTCCAGCGAGTCCCTTCAAAGCTTGGGAGGTTCTGTGTGGGAACTTCGGTGGCCTAATTCTATCATTGGTGGGGTTCTGAATGCTCTTTAGTTGTATCTCTTCTCTCTATATCTGTATCTGTATACCTTTATAAAGCGGAATGTTTGTATGTATGTGTGCGGAGGGCGGGAGGGCGGGAGGGCGGATATGTGGCAGCCACTTTTACAGGCCACAGCGACCAGCGCGGGTGATGGACATGCACCAAACTTGGTACACATAGCCCCCCTAACCCCCTTTACGTCCTGGTGCGGTTCGGGGGACATGACCCACGGATTATGGGATTTGTAGTACTTTCCAACACTTTGGTTCCCACAGACCACTGAGGCCACCAAAAAGGACCAATACAGACCACACTTAGCACACACAGCCCCCATGACCCACTCTACATCCTGGTGCAGTTTGGAGGAGGGTGGACCATGGATGATGGGACTTGAAGTACCTCTACTCACTTCCCAAGTCCGCTGCAACCCTCATCCAATCACTGATCGAGACCAAACTTGGCATACATAACCCCTATGACTGCCTTCACGTCCTGGTGAGGTTTGGGGGAGGACTGACAATGGATGATGGGATTTGTAGTACTTTCACACCCCTCTGTTCCCACAGACCACTGTGGCCCCCAACAAACACTGATAAAGACCACACTTGGCACACAGAGCCCCAGTGACCCACTCTACATACTACTGAAGTTTGGAGGGGGACAGAACATGGATGATGGGACTTGCAGTACCTTCCCTCACTTTCCAAGACTGCTACAACCCTAATCCTATGACTGATCAACACGAAACTTGCCACACAGAGCCCTCATGACCCACTCTACATCCTGGTGCAGTTTGGAGGAGGGTGGACCACAGATGATGGGACTTGAAGTACCTTCATTCACTTCCTAAAACAATGCAACCCTCATCCATTCACCAATACAGACCAAACTTAGCACACAGAGCCCCCATGACCCAATCTACATCCTACTACACTTTGGGGGAGGGTGGACCAGAGATGATTGGACTTCCACTACCTTTGCCCTCCTTTCTGCTAGAGATCCCTGTGTACAACTAGTGGGCCACTGTGTGACACAGAATGCTGGACTAGATGGGCTGAGGCCCGATTCAGCATGGCTCTTCTTATATATATAATAAAAGGGAATGTTTGTATGTATGAATTCCATTGTATGTGCCAGCTTTCTGATTGGCTCCCCAGGCTCTACATTCCCACAACATGATTGGTTGGCACTGAGGGACTACTTGCATTATGGACTCTTATTGGCCATCACCCATTCTCTGAGGGAGGATTTGCTAAACTGGCTCCGATTGGCCATGCCTCTACATTCAAACTTCATGATTGGTTGCCACTCAGTGAGATTTTGCTACACCGCCTCTGATTGGCCAGCATTCTTCCCTCCCTAATCTCTACATTCAAACTTCATGATTGGTCGCCACTCAGTGACATTTTGTTACACCGCCTCTGATCGGCCATAATTCCTTCCTCCCTAATCTCTAAAACCTCACAGAGACTACTTTAGAAACAGGCTTCCTTTAGCTTATTTTACAAACTAGGCCTCTAGGACTTCCTCCACTTGATTCTCCTGGCTAGGCCTCAGCCTGATTTACTTATTTCTCCTGACTAGGCCCCCTACAAAAACAGAAAAACACCACACTTGCCACACAGCCCCCCCCCCCCCCGACCCACTCTACGTCCTGGTGCAATTTGAGGGAGGTTGGAACACGAAGGATGGGACTTGAAGTACCTTCACTAACATCCTAAGAGCACTGTGACCCTCATCCAATCACCAATACAGACCAAACTTCCCACACAAAGCCCCCATGACCTCCTGCAGTTTGGGGGAGGGTGCACCACAGATGATGGGACTTGCAGTACCTTCACTAATTCCATGATACCACTGCAACTCCTTATAATGAGGACTCAAGACCAAACTTGCCTCACAGGGCCCCCATTGTCCACTCTACATCGTGCTGCACTTTGGGGGGAGGGTGCACCACAGATGATGGGACTTGCAATACCATCACTAATTCCATGACACCACTGTAACTCCTTATAATGATGGATCAACCAGACTTGACACACAGAGCCCCCATGGCCCACTCCACATCCTCCTGCAGTTTGGAGGAGCACCGACCACACATGATGGGACTTGCAGTACCTTCTCCAATTTCATGAGACCACACCTACTCCCAATACTGATGGATCTCAGCCAAACATGGCACTCAGAGCCCTCATGACCCACACTACAGTCTGGTACTGTTTCGAAGGAAATTAACCATGACCGATGGGACTCGCAGTACCTTCACTAACTTCCAGAAAACACTGCGAGCCACATAAACATCTGATAAGGACCAACCTTGCCACACAATGCCTTTCTCAAGTGACCCGGACACCGCCGGGTCCCCAAGCTAGTCTGAACTATAAATCCCAACAGCTACAACTCCCAAATGTCAAGGTCTATTTTCCTCAAAATCCACCAGTGTTCACATTTGGGCATATTGAGTATTCAGGCCAAGCTTGGTCCATATCTATCATTGTTTGAGTCCACAGTGCTCTCTGGATGTAGGTGAACTACAACTCCCAAAAATCAAGGTCAATGCCCACCAAACCCTTTCAGTATTTTCTCCTGGTCATGGGAGTTCTGTGTGCCAGGTTTGGTTGAATTCCATTGTTGGTGGAGCTCAGAATTCTCTTTGATCGTAGGTAAACTATAAATCCCAGCAACTACAACTCCAAAATCAATCACATTTGCAGACAGACAGACTTGAACCACCGTTCCCATAAATAGCGGCTGTTTCTATATTCTTCCTCTTTGCTTCCTCCTCCCTTGCTGCCTCCGGGCAAGTATAGACCTTGCCTCCTCCGCGTGGCCTCAGCGGGCAGGAGTCATGACGGAGAGCAGCCCCCGGCGCCGCTTTCCGCCATGACTCTGGCCCCTCGCTCGCTGAGGCCGCGCGGAGGAGGAGGAACATGAGTGGTGGATGGGCTTCAGTGGGCAGGGCTGAAGCCCGTCCACCGCTCATGCTCCTCCTCCACTGCGCGGCCTCAGCGAGCGAGGGGCCGGAGTCATGGTGGAGAGTGGCACTGGGGGTGGGAATTGCCACCTTCTCCCTCTCCCCCGCCGCCCCTTTCGCCCGTGAGCCGCTACCAGTGGCAATGGGAGCGGCTGAGGCTGGCGGTGGGACCTGGGCCCGGAGCCTGGGCTTGGTGGCAGCCCTCGGCCTGCTCTACTGCCTGTGAGGCCCACTTGCCAAGTTTGGTCCAGATCCATCGTTGTTTGAGTCCACAGTGCTCTCTGGATGTAGGTAAACCACAACTCCCAAACGTCAAGGTCTATTTCCTCCAAACTCCATGTGTGTTCATAGATGGGCATATTGAGTATTCATGCCAAGTTTGGTCCAGATCCATCATTGTTTGAGTCCACAGTGCTCTCTGGATGTAGGTGAACTACAACTCCCAAACATCAAGGTCTATTTCCCCCAAACTCCATCTGTGTTCACATTTGGACATATTGAGTATTCATGCCAAGTTTGGTCCAGATCCATCATTGTTTGAGTCCACAGTGCTCTCTGGATGTAGGTGAACTACAACTCCCAAACATCAAGGTCTATTTCCCCCAAACTCCATCTGTGTTCACATTTGGACATATTGAGTATTCATGCCAAGTTTGGTCCAGATCCATCATTGTTTGAGTCCACAGTGCTCTCTGGATGTAGGTGAACTACAACTCCCAAACATCAAGGTCTATTTCCCCCAAACTCCATCTGTGTTCACATTTGGGCATATTGAGTATTCAGGCCAAGCTTGGTCCATATCTATCATTGTTTGAGTCCACAGTGCTCTCTGGATGTAGGTGAACTACAACTCCCAAAACTCAAGGTCAATGCCCACCAAACCCTTCCAGTATTTTCTGTCGGTCATGGGAGTTCTGTGTGCCAGGTTTGGTTGAATTCCATTGTTGGTGGAGCTCAGAATTCTCTTTGATCGTAGGTAAACTATAAATCCCAGCAACTACAACTCCAAAATCAATCACATTTGCAGACAGACAGACTTGAACCACCGTTCCCATAGATAGCGGCTGTTTCTATATTCTTCCTCTTTGCTTCCTCCTCCCTTGCTGCCTCCGGGCAAGTATAGACCCTGCCTGCCCGAATGCCTCCAGGCTTTGCCTCGCAACCCTCCGAGCGGCTTCTCTTCCTCTATTGATGCCGAAGTCCAGCTGCACACATGCGTATGAGCCTGGGTTTGTGTAGCTGTGCATCATGTGCACATACAGCGAGAAGAGTGTGTTGATAGTGTCAAGAGCTGTCCTCTCCCCAGTTCCCCCCTCTCCTCCCGTCACCCTCCTTCTCATTGTCTTTTTATCTGCCAGTAATGAAAGGTGACGGCACGTAATAGGCCTCAGCAAAGAGGTTTATCAGTGCTTTAATTTCACACTTCAGAGAGTAGTGGGAAGTAGGCAGAAGGGAGTGCCACTCTCCTTCTTCTCCCACTCGCTTTTCCCCTCCCTCTTTCTTTCTCTCCTTCTCCTGTCCTTCCGTACTCGGTAGATGATTAGGAATAGAAGGTCAAGGGTGGGTCAACCCCTTGACTGTACCCAGGGGCGGTCTAAGGTAATTTTAAATGGTAGGCATTATTTTGGTGCCCCCCAAAAAACATATTTTGCCCCCATGTAAAACAAATATACAATTATAATATCACAATACCATTAGTAGTGTTATATTGTATCAATGGATATACCAGGGCTGTCCAACTGGCGGCCCCGGGGCCGGATCCGGCCCCGTAGCCTGTTGGACACGGCCCCACCTATGCCCTCAGCCGCCATTTTTAAATTTTTTTTTAAAATTGATTTTTTAAAAAAATGGCGGGGGAGGGGGGGGGGGGGCGGGGGGGCAGGCGGCGCCAACGGCAGCGCGTCACAGGCCTGGCGTGACGCGCTGCCCCCTGGCACCGCCTACTCCCTTTTCGGCGCCCCCCTCCCTCCTAGGCCGGGGGCCGCGAAAAGGGCAGAAGGCGGCGCCAACAGCAGCGCGTCACAGGCCTGGCGTGACGCGCTGCCCCTGGCGCCGCCTCCTCCTCCGCGCGCCCCGGCCTAGGAAGGGGGGGCACCGAAAAGGAGGAGTAGGTGGTGCCAAGGGCAGGCGCGTCATGCCAGGCCTCAGACGCGCGCTGCCGCTGGCGCCGCCTTCTGCCCTTTTTTTCGGCGGCTTTAGGAGGGGCGGGGCCTGGGCCTGGGCTGGGGGGGGCCTGGGGCGGGGCCAAGTGGCCCGCAGGTCATCAGTGACCTCTTATCCGGCCCTGGACCCGCCAGAAGTTGGACAGCACTGGTATATACAATATATTATACCATACTCATACTATATTATATCATAATTATATTATACTACATTACAATATAATTATATTATAATATATTGGCATTATAATGCAATATAACATTCTATTATATTATTATTATAAAATAATAAATAAAATAATTTATTTCAATAAAGTTATCCTCTACCAAATATTTTCATGACTCCTATAAAACTCAAATAACCCAAAATAAACTAAAATAAAATATTATATATTACTATTTTGTACAATACCACTCTACTGCAATATTGTTTGTAATATTACATGTAATATAAAATATATCATTATTCTATTGTTATATTGTATTTGTATTATATTGTATGACAATATTAAGCAGAACTGTATAATAATCCACAAGAAATGCAATGTAAATGCATCAAAATCAGAATATATTACCTATCACCCGTCACATAATTCATAGGAGTCTCCCATAAGTCTGAAATTAGGATCCCAATGTAAATGTAAATAGAAAAACAGCCAAAATGTTCAAATGAGGTCGAATACAGGCAGCGCGGCCTGGGCAAACTTGGGCCCTCCCTCCCTCTAGGTGTTTTGGCCTCCAACTCCCACAACTCCTCATAGCCTCAGGCCCCTCAGGTCTAGGCAGAAATAGAGCCGGAGAAAGGAAGGAGGGAGAGAAGAGGTCACAGAGGAGGAGGAGGAAAGCCCTTCATTCATTCCTTCACTTACACTTCCTTCATTCCTTCACTGATTCTTTTCTCCTTCCCCGCAAACATGCACGCGGTGGAGACAAAGGGAGAGGGGAAGCACTCCCTGCCTGCCCAATAGGGAGTGCTTTGCTTACAGGCTTCTGTACAAGGGAGCTACTGGGCATGCGGGAGGTTTTCGCGCAAGTACAGTTGCTCCTGCGCTCAACTTCAGCCCGGAGCAACTGCGCCTGCGCCGAAAACCTCCGTGCATGCCCAGAAGCGGCGTCGGACCGCACAAGGAGGGCCCAAAGCAGGCAGCTGTGGCACTGCCTGAAGAACATCGGCAGGGCCAGAATGGCGCCCCATGCAACCAGGATGCGCCCCCTTCCCAGATGGCGCCCTAGGCGGCCGCCTACTTGGCCTACCTTGTAGGACCGCCCCTGATGGCGCCCCATGCAACCAGGATGGCGCCCCCTTCCCAGATGGCGCCCTAGGCGGCCGGCTACTTGGCCTACCTTGTAGGACCGCCCCTGACTGTACCTTATGATCCTCATGTCCAGAAAGGCACCGGACTCTAGCTGTCCAAAGCACATATGGAAAGGATAGTAGTACTAGTAAATATAATAATAATATTTACACTTGGGCCTCTTGTACGGAGGTACCATGGTCGGATCACTGTGTCCTCGGAATCCGGCTACAGCTTGCCACCCCTCCTTCTAAGGGCGCCGAACCAATTTGGGTTCGCCCAAGGAGACTTATGAAACCGGACCGGTTCCTAAATGCTCTGAGGGACTTAGAAGAACCTGTCAGCGACTCAGTCGAGCTGCTAGTGGAAGCCTCTCCAAAGCATTAGACGAGATCGCTCCTAGATGCCGTCTCCGACCCCGCAGAAATCGCTCGCCTTGGTTCACCAAGGAACTACGAGCGATGAAGCGGGAGAAGAGACGGCTAGAAGGCGTGTGGCGAGGAATTTGTGACGAAGCGACGAAATCAGCCTATAAGTTATTTAAGGAGACTGAGGATGCTATCAAGGAGGCCAAAAAAGTACATTATACCTCCTTGATAGAGTCTGCTAGCTCAGTGTTTCCCAACCTTTTTTGAGCCGCGGCACACTTTTTACACTTGCAAAATCCTGGGGCACACCACCAACCAAAATGACACAAAACGACACTCTAACACAGTAATACATATAGTTAATATGTTTTTGAATGTATTTATATACTCAGTGTGAAACCTGGACCTGTTTCGATGAACGCAACATAGAAATCCTGGCAGGAATGGCAGAGAGACACAAACTTCCCACACAGAACTCCCATAACCAAGAGAAAATGCTATAAGAGTTCGGTGGGCATTGACCTTGAGTTTTGGAGTTGTAGTTCACCTATATCCAGAGAGCACTGTGGACTCAAACAATGTTGGATCAGGACCAAACTTGGCATGAATACTCAATATGCCCAAATGTGAACACAGATGGAGTTTGGGGGAAATAGACCTTGACATTTGGGAGTTACAGTTTCTGGAGGGGGGGGGCAGCCTCGAAAGACCAGGAGTCTTCCTCTCACTTAGGTTGCCCCCTCCCTCCCCTCCAGGTTTGTATTGGGGTCATGGGGAGCAGGAGCCTCACTCACCACCTGCGCAGCTCCTCGGGGTCAGCGGGCAGCCCGGTGGGCATCTCGGGCTGGCGAAGCAGGCAGGAAGGAAGGAGGCGGTGGCAGGCAGGGAGCTGGAGGGATGCCGAGAGCGGTTTCGCACGCACCGGGGAGGAGGGAGGGGCGGGGCCGGTGCTGGACCGAACCATCCGGCATTAGGCCCAAGCCAGGGGGGTGAGGCAAGAGGAGGTCTCCACTTGGGGAAAGGGAGGAGGGCCTTACCACTGCATGGAGAGGGAGAGACCAAGTAGACAATGGGTGGGGAGGAGGGGTGTTTGTAATTTTGTGCCTTTATCGAGGTACGTTTCTTAGGGTTTTGATACTTCAACATACTAGACTCTCCCCCTTCCCCTCCTGGAGGTTCCAATTTCCCAAGGCACACCTGATGATTGCTCACGGCACACTAGTGGGCCCCGGCACACTGGTTGAGAAACACTGTGCTAGCTCATGCCCGGCAAAATTGTTTAGTGTAATTTGGTCCCTGATGACGGTCCCTACCGTCCCAAATGGTAAGGAATTGGCACCTTCAGCTGAGGCCTTTCAGAGCTTTTTTGCAGACAAGATTTCGTCGCTCCGCCGCGACCTCCCCGCTATGGTTGATACAGTTAGCGAACTCGAGATTCCGTGGCCACTCGATGGGCCCACCCTCGACCGGTTCCATCTTTAGGGACGTAGAGGCTGTTGATAGGATCATGACTGCAGCCTGACTAACCACCTGCTCCTCACCCCGCGTGTCCTGCCTTGAGCCCAGGTTCGGCCCTCCCTCCGGGGCCTTTGTGCTTCAACTCCCGCCATTCCCACGGGCTGGCCACGGAGGTTTGCTGTTTTTTTTAATTAACTTTTTTTGGTCCGTGAATTGCACCCCCTCGGCTTGCGCACCCAGGCCATGGCCTAGGTTGGCCTTATGGGTAATCCGGCCTATCATCAGCATAGATCAGTGCTGTCCGACTTCTACGGGGTCAAGGGCCGGATAAAAGGTCACTGATGACCTAGGGGGCCGCTCGGCCCCACTCCCAGGCCCCACCCCAGGCCCCGCCCCCGCCCCAGGCCCCGCCCCCTCCTAAAACGGCCAAAGGGCAGAAGGCGGCGCAAGAGCAGCGTCACAGGCCTGGCGTGACGCGCTGCCCCTGGCACCGCCTACTCCTCCTTTCGGCCCCTCCCTTCCCTAGGGCGGAGGGCGCGGGGAGGAGGCGGCGCCAAGAGCAGAGTCACAGGCCTGGCGTGACGCGCTGCTCTTGGCGCCGCCTACCTCCTTTTCGGCGCCCGCCCTAGGGAAGGAAAAAGGAGGAGTAAGCGGCGCCAAGAGCAGCGCGTCACGCCAGGCCTGTGACGCTCTGCTCTTGGCGCCGCCTACTCCTCCTTTCGGCGCCCCCTCCGCCCTAGGAAGGGAGGGGCGAAAAGGGCAGAAGAGTAGCGCCAGGGGCAACGCGTCACGCCAGGCCTGTGACGCGCTGCTGTTGGCGCCGCCTTCTGCCCTTTTGGCGGCCCCACCCTAGGTAGGGAGAGGGGCGCCGAAAAGGAGGGTAGGCGGCGCCAAGAGCAGAGCGTCACAGGCCTGGCGTGATGCGCTGCTCTTGGCGCCGCCTACTCCTCCTCGGCGCCCTCCGCCCTAGGAGGGAGGGGGCCGCCGAAAGGAGGAGTAGGGTGCCAGGAGCAGCAGTCACGCCAGGCCTGTGACGCGCTGCTCTTGGCGCCACTCCTCCTTTCGGCCCCCTCCGCCCTAGGAAGGGAGGGGCGCCAAAGGAGGAGTAGGCGGTGCCAGGAGCAGCGCGTCACGCCAGGCCTGTGACGCGTTGCTCTTGGATGCCGCTACTCCTCCCGGCGCCCCCTCCACCTAGGGGCGGGGGCCGAGGGCAGCAGAAGGCGGCGCAAGGGGCAGCGCGTCACGCCAGGCCTGTGATGCGCTGCTGCTGGCGCCGCCTTCTGCCCTTTTGGCGGCTCTCCGCCCTAGGTAGGGAGGGGGGCACCGAAAAAAAGGAGGAGGAGCTAGCTCTCTTCCTCCTCCCTGCCCCGCCCCTCCCCCGGCCGCCATTTTTAAAAAAATTGATTTTTTTTTTTTTCAAATTTGAAACAGCCCTGGCATAGATGAAACTCTCTGTCCCTTCTGGCAGTGGCTAGTCATTTGTGTAAATGTTAAATATTGATATTTACATTCGGTGTTTATAGTCACATTGAAAATACAAAATGCATATTTCCCTTCTGGCAGTGGTGGATCTCACATTTGCATGTTTTCGAACTACTAGGTTGGCAGAAGCTGGGGCTAACAGCAGGAGCTCACCCCATCCCGCAGATTCGAACTACAAACCTTCCGGTCAGTAGTTCACCAGCACAAGGGTTTAACCCATATAGAGATTATGTTTTTTTAGAGTAGTTAAACAATCTGTCGAGTTGAACAATTCATTAAAAGACAAGGGGGAAACACAAAACACAGCTATTAAAAGCCCATTGTTTGGCACTCCGATTTCGCCAGGACAAGTTGTCACCCACGGTTGGGCGAAAGCTGGCAAAGCGAGGAGACAGCAGAACATGGCACTTAATCAAACAGTTCCCCCCGAGGGGGAATTACAGGTTGCTATCCCTCCAGGAGAAACACTTGAATAATTCTCTGTGTTTGCGCCAACTCTCTGCCTTTGATCACTCGGTGCGGGGAAAAAAAATGTTGGGGGCGCTTTCTTTCAGAGAGCCTTTGAACAATTTTGAATAGCTAAATCCATTTTTTTAAGTGGGAAGAGATAGAAGCTTCCATTCCGATACTGGAACTTTACGTTCTTGGCTATCGTTCACAAGACAGAAAGCTTGCAACTCTGGTTAATAGACCTGGGCAATCCATGGTTCTAAATGGTTCTAAAGTACTTACAAAACTAAAGTTCTAGTGGTGAACACTAGGTGGTGCTGGTGCTTTGCTTCTACAGTGTTGCTGTAGTGAACACTAGGTGGCAGTGGTGCTTTGCTTCTACCGTATTGCTAAAGTTCTAGTGGTGAACACTAAGTGGCGCTGGTGCTTTGCTTCTACAGTGTTGCTAAAGTTCTGGTGGAGAACACTAGGTGGCGCCGGTGCTTTGCTTCTATAGTGTTGTTAAAGTTCTGGTGGTGAAAACCACGTGGCGCTGGTGCTTTGCGTCTACAGTGTTGCTAAAGTTCTGGTGGAGAACACTAAGTGGCGCTGGTGCTTTGCTTCTATAGTGTTGTTAAAGTTCTTGTGGAGAACATTAGGTGGCGCTGGTGCTTTGCTTCTACAGTGTTGCTAAAGTTCTGGTGGAGTACACTAGGTGGCGCTGGTGCTTTGCTTCTATAGTGTTGTTAAAGTTCTGGTGGTGAAAACTACGTGGCGCTGGTGCTTTGCATCTACAGTGTTGCTAAAGTTCTGGTGGAGAACACTAGGTGGCGCTGGTGCTTTGCTTCTATAGTGTTGTTAAAGTTCTGGTGGAGAACACTAAGTGGCGCTGGTGCTTTGCTTCTATAGTGTTGTTAAAGTTCTTGTGGAGAACATTAGGTGGCGCTGGTGCTTTGCTTCTACAGTGTTGCTAAAGTTCTGGTGGAGAACACTAGGTGGCGCTGGTGCTTTGCTTCTATAGTGTTGTTAAAGTTCTGGTGGTGAAAACTACGTGGCGCTGGTGCTTTGCGTCTACAGTGTTGCTAAAGTTCTGGTGGCGAACATTTCAGAACTCGAACAAAACTTTCAAAACTTCATTATTATTTCATTACTAGCTTGGGGACCCGGTGGTTCCCCGGTTATTTGAGAAAGACATTGTGTGCCAAGGTTGGTCTTTGGTACTTCAAGTCCCATCATCCATGGTCCACCCTCCTCCAAACCGCAGTAGAAGATAGAGTGGGTCATGGGGCTCTGTGTGCCAAGTATGGTCTTTAGCCGTCTTTGTTGGGGCATAACGGTCTTGGGCAATGAGTAGAGGTAGTTGAAGTCCCATCATCCATGGTCTTTCCTCCTCTAAACTGTAAAAGGATGGAGACTGGGTTATGGGAGCACAGGGTGCCAAGTTTACTCTTTATAGGTCTTTGTTCAGGGCTACAGTGGTCTGTGGGAAATGACAGCATCCAAAGTACTACAAATCCCATAATCCATGGAGGTACCTCAAGTCCCATCCATGGTCCAAACTCCTCCAAACGGCAGTAGAATGTAGAGTGGGTCATAGGGGCTCTGTGTGCCAAGTTTGGTCTTTATTGTTCTTGGTTGGGGGCACAGTGGTCTGTGGGAAGTAAAGCACGTGAAAGTACTAAAAATCCCATAATCCGTGGTCCACCTCCCCTAAATCTCACCAGGATGTAAAAGGGGTAATGGGGGTTATGTGTGTGATCTTGACCAGTCATTGGATGAGGGGCGCAGTGGTTTCAGTACATGACTGAAGATACTGCAACTCTCATCTTCCATGGTCCCTCCTCCTTCAAACTGCAACAGCATGTAGAGTGGGTCATGGGGGCTCTGTGGGCCAAGTTTGGTCTTGATCAGTCATTGGATGAGCGTCGCAGCAGTCTCGGGAAATGAGTAAAGGTACTTCAAGTCCCATCATGCATGGTCCAGGCTCCTCCGAACTTCACCAGGATGTTAAGTGGGTCGTGGGGGCTTTGTGTGCCAAGTTTGGTCTTGATCAGTCACTGGATGAGGGTCGCAGTGGGCTCGGGAAGTGAGTGGAGGTACTTGAAATCCCATCATGCATGGTCCGCCCTCCTCTAAACTGCAGTAGGATGAAGAGTGGGTAATGGGGGCACTGTGTGCCAAGTGTAGTCTTTACGGATCTTTGTTCAGGGCTGCAGTGGTCTGTGGGGAATGAAGGGTTTGAAAGTACTACAAATCCCATAATCCATGGATGTACTTAAAGTCCCATGATCCATGGTCCTCCCTCCTCCAAACTGCAGTAGAAAGTAGCGTGGGTCATAGGGGCTCAGTGTGCCAAGGTAGGTTACTGTCAATTCAGGCCATACACAATGTCCCATGAGCTGAGGCCTAGTCAGGAAAATCAAGTTAATGAAGCCTTACTGTCAATTCAGAGCGTAAACAGCATTCCATTAAGTGAGGCCTAGTCAGGAAAATCAAGTTAATGAAGCCTTACTGTCCATTTTGGGCCTGGTCTGTGATTTGTAGGGGTTTCAATGTTCTGTGGGAAGTGAATTGGGTGAAGGTACTGCAAATCCCATCATTCGTGGCCCATCCTACCCTAAAGTGCTCCAGGCTGTAATGTGGGCCATTGGGCCTCTGTGTGCCAAGTGTGGCCCTGATTGGTGTAGGCCACAATACTCTAAGGAAGTGAATTAAAGTACTTCAAGTCCCGTCATCCCTCAAACTACAGCATTGTTGGGGGTCGCAAAGTGTTTTGGCCTTAAAACTCCCATTATGCCTGACTGCCTCGGGCCTTTTCCTTGCCCCCTCTGCCACTTTAGAGTGTCGGAATGTTCGTGTTGGCTGGCCAATCGGAGTCCTTTATGCAAATAATCCCACTGTGGGAGCCAATCAGAAAGCTGCCACTTATCCTTCCTTCCGCCCTTCCACCCTTCTACCCTCTGCACACATACATACAAACATTCCGCTTTATTATATACAGATAGATAGATAGATAGATAAATAGATAGATAGATACTAGGCATGAGAAAAAAGTTATGAAAATGATTCGTTTCGTAAGAAATTCGTAAGAAATGCTACTTTCGAGTATTTCCGCACCTGGAACGCCAACCAGGAAGTGGACTTTCTTTTTTCGAACTTCGGGGGCCAGGATTTTCTTAAGTGTCATTATTAGGTCGTTAGGGGGGGCACCCTCCTTCTCTCTCTCCACCCTCCTGCCTCCCTTGCCAATAAGTATTATGGCAAGGCAAGCCCTAAACTCGCTCCTTCTTTCGGCTGGAAGCCTGGAAAAATGTAAACAGAGGATTACTCAAGTAAATCTGCAAGGAGGGCACTTTGGATGAAGGGCCCTCCTTGTGGATTTACTTCTGAGTAAACCTCTCTGTTACATTTTTCCAGGCTTCCTGCCTCTCCTGCCTGCCAGGATCTAAAGCATCAAAGAGTATTGGGGTGAGAAACCAACCTAATGTATAATAGAATGAATGCTACTGTAAGTGCCTAATATTATAAGTAATCCAACTGGTCATACCTACATTCCATGCACATGCAATAATACAGCAGTAATAACAATAACAAGAGGTAAAATTCAAACCGAAGTATTCTGACTGGTCTCTCCTCATGCGGTGCAAACGGGCTCTTCTCTTATTAGCCCGGAAATTAGCCCGGAAAAGCCAGCGTTTGCTGCTTGGGTGCACACACATACATATTCTTGGGGGGAGGGGGGTATTGCTGCAGAATCCCGGGCTCATAGAGAAGATTCTGCAGCAAATCCCCCCCAAAGAATATGTATGTGTGTGCACCCAAGCAGAAAACGCTGGCTTTTCCGGGCTCACAGAGAAGAGCCCGTTTGCACCGCATGAGGCAGGGACCAGTCAGAATACTTCGGTTTGAATTTCACCCTTCTTATACCCATTGTTATTACTGCTGTATTATTGCATGTGCATGGAATGTAGGTATATGACCAGCCTGGGCAAACTTGGGCCCTCGCTCCTCGGGATCGGGGTGAGAGAGAGGCAGCGAGGAGCCGGGGGCTCCTCCTCCTTTTCTTTTGCTGCTTCCAAGAATAGAATACCCCTCCCTCCCTCCCTCCTTCCTATTTGGAGAGTCCCATCTAGAATTCAGTGTGATTTATTCAAGTTGTTTACAACTCCCAGAAATCCCAGCCAATTTACCAGCTGTTAGGATTTCTGGGAGTTGTAGGCAAAACCATCTGAATCGCATGCGCTGGCATACGAACTACTAACAATTTCGTTAGTAATTAAGTTACATTTTAGAAATTTTTGGAAATTTTTTTGTAAGTCTTCCTATTACTAATCAAAAAAATCCCCCCCCCCCATTAGATTTTCGATTTCCTATTGTTGGGTTCTAAACCATGCCTAATAGATACATAGATACATAGATAGATAGGAATTCCTTGAAAGCTATATCCGATTCCCAAACAAGGTGTGATCGGAAAAGAGAGGAATACCCAGATCTGGTTGTGGAATGTGATGGAGGGCTCATTTTGCTCTGTTTTCCTTCCTTGCTGCAGAATGCGCATCCGGAGGAGGATCTGGCTCTGGGGACTTGAACGAATGCGACCGGGACAGCTGTCGGCAGTATGGCGGTTCCTGGGACGAGGACGTGGAAGACGACCGCTGCGTGTGCGACTACACCTGTGGGGCCGTGCCAAGGAACCCGGTAGGTGCCAAACACCTGCGTCCTCTTTTTAAACCGCAGCCAAACGCAAGGCCTTGCTGGGTGACTTCAGGCGGAAACGAGGCAGGCCATCTGTTGAGAATGCTTTATTTTTATTTTTCGCTTGAAGCAAAAAAAAATCAAAAAAAATATTCAAAACTGACCTCACATTTATCCAACAGGGTTTTGGTTTTTTTTTTTTTTCTCTCTCTTCACAAATTGCTTTTTTCATGTTTATATGTCGACCGAGTAAGATTTCGTTCGGAGTAAATAGAAAGAGAGCAGTTAAAATCCTTTAATAGACTTTTGAAGCGCTTTTGAAGCCGAAACGCAACGCAAAAAAATCCATCCAAAAAGTACTAAAAGAAATTGCACTGGATCATCCGTGTCCGGACTTAATCAAAACATAAATATATCAAAATATATTCTGGGGTTTTTTCTCTCTTTCAAATTCAGCATCCCAAAACACATCACAAACAGCTATAATATTGAAAATTAGATTTTTATTTTTTTTTACCAATGCAAGGCTATGTGAAAGGAGTGAAATGTACACGACCGGTTTGAGAGACTGGAAGAGCTTGAGTCTGAACATACTCAGTACGATCACATGTCTGTAACTCCTCCCACACCAAAGAGGCAGGCCCGGATTAACACCCTTTTTGCGCCCTAGGCCACACTTTGGAATTACGCCCCCTCTACTACCGGCACTGGAAGCAGGGGCAGTCTTAAAGGTAGGCCAAGGAAGCGGCCGCATGGGGCGCCATCTGGGAAGGCGCGATTCCCCGCCAGCCGGGCGCCGGCGCCAGACAACCTCCTGGCCCTGCCGATGTTCCTCAGGCAGCGCCGCGGCTGCCTGCTTGTGCGCTCCGACGCCGCTTCTGGGCATGCACGGAGGTTTTCGCGCAGGCGCAGTTGCTCGGGAGCTGAAGTTGAGTACAGGAGCAACTGCGCATGTGCGAAAACCTCCGCGCATGCCCAGTAGCTCCTGTGCGAAGAAGCCTGTAAGCAAAGCACTCCCTATCGGGCAGGCAGGGAGTGCTTCCCCTCTCCCTTTGTCTCCGTCCTGCCGCCGAATACGGTGACCCAATTGAGTAGGCAGGGGGCGGAGACTAAGGGAGAGGGGAGTGGAGCCAAAGTGGTATTGGCGACGTATTGCCTCCTGACAGGCGCCACCAGAAGTAGCCGCCGCGCGCTGAGGCGAACTCCCTCGCCAGGCCCAATCACGTGTGAACCCTACCTCACCCGCCCATCTCCCCGCACACACGCGCGCGCTGGCTGGGAACATCAAGGAGAGACAGGCGCAACTGCGCAGGCAAATAGTAATATATAATATTTTATTTTACTTTATTTTGGGTTATTTGAGTTTTATAGGAGTAATGAAAATATTTAGCAGAGGATAATTTTCTTTAAATAAATAATTTTATTTATTATTTTATAATAATAATATAATAGAATGTTATATTATATTATGTCAATATATTATAATATAATTATATTGTAATGTAGTATAATATAATTATGATATAATATAGTATGAGTATGTACTATAATATATTGTATATACATGGATACAATATAATACTACTAATGGTATTGTGATATTATAATTGTATATTTGTTTTACATGGGGAGCGCCAAAATAATGTTTTTTTGGGGGGGCGCCAAAATATTGTTCGCTTACCATATAAAATTACCGTAGACCGCCCCTGACTGGAAGTTGTTGTTTGGGATCCGGGAAGGGAGGGTGCGGAGCCACGCCCACCCGGGAGGGAGGGAGGCTCCCCTTTTGGCTGGCTACTGCTCTTCAGCTTTGATCGATGGGTGTCACAAGGCGGGAGGCGGGGCCAGGAGGCGAGCTCGGAGGACTCACTCCTGGCCCCGCCCACTCCCCACCTCCCAGGGAGGGTGGGAAGGAGTGACGTCATCCTGGGGGGCGACTGAGCAAACAAGGAAGGCGGGCCTGGCGGAGGAGACGGGAGGGAGTGATGTCACCCTGGGAGGACCCGCCCCCGGCTGAGTAGCGGGGAGGAGGGAGGGAGGGAAGCCGCTGCTGTTGCTGATGCTCCTCGCCCTGCGTGTCCTGTCTTGAGACCAGGCTCGGCCCTCCCTCCCTCTGGGGCCTTTGTGCTTCAACTCCCGCCATTCCCAAAGGCTGGCCACTGAGGTTTTTTGTTTTTTTTTAATTAACATTTTTTTGGGGGGGTCTGTGGTGCACCCCCCTCGGCTTGCGCCCCTAGGCCATGGCCTAGGTTGGCCTTATGGGTAATCCGGGCCTGCAAAGAGGTTGGTCAAACTGGCAAATCAATATATGGATACTAGGCGTGGGCAATCCATGGTTCTAAATGGTTCAAAACTTAAGTTCTGGTGGTGAACACTAGGTGGCGCTGGTGCTTTGCTTCTACAGTGTTGCTAAAGTTCTGGTGGAGAACACTAGGTGGCGCTGGTGCTTTGCTTCTACAGTGTTGCTAAAGTTCTGGTGGAGAACACTAGGTGGCGCTGGTGCTTTGCTTCTACAGTGTTGCTAAAGTTCTGGTGGAGAACACTAGGTGGCGCTGGTGCTTTGCTTCTACAGTGTTGCTAAAGTTCTGGTGGTGAACACTAGGTGGCGCTGGTGCTTTGCTTCTACAGTGTTGCTAAAGTTCTGGTGGAGAACACTAGGTGGCGCTGGTGCTTTGCTTCTACAGTGTTGCTAAAGTTCTGGTGGAGAACACTAGGTGGCGCTGGTGCTTTGCTTCTACAGTGTTGCTAAAGTTCTGGTGGAGAACACTAGGTGGCGCTGGTGCTTTGCTTCTACAGTGTTGCTAAAGTTCTGGTGGAGAACACTAGGTGGCGCTGGTGCTTTGCTTCTACAGTGTTGCTAAAGTTCTGGTGGAGAACACTAGGTGGCGCTGGTGCTTTGCTTCTACAGTGTTGCTAAAGTTCTGGTGGTGAACACTAGGTGGCGCTGGTGCTTTGCTTCTACAGTGTTGCTAAAGTTCTGGTGGTGAACACTAGGTGGCGCTGGTGCTTTGCTTCTACAGTGTTGCTAAAGTTCTGGTGGAGAACACTAGGTGGCGCTGGTGCTTTGCTTCTACAGTGTTGCTAAAGTTCTGGTGGTGAACACTAGGTGGCGCTGGTGCTTTGCTTCTACAGTGTTGCTAAAGTTCTGGTGGCGAACACTAGGTGGCGCTGGTGCTTTGCTTCTACAGTGTTGCTAAAGTTCTGGTGGTGGACACTAGGGGCGCTGGTGCTTTGCTTCTACAGTGTTGCTAAAGTTCTGATGGTGAACACTAGGTGGCGCTGGTGCTTTGCTTCTACAGTGTTGCTAAAGTTCTGGTGGTGAACATTTCTGAACTCTAACAAAACTTTCAAAATTTCATTGTAAATGGCAGTTCCTAATTGGTTCTATCTTTAAAATCGCCAATAATGAAATAATAATGAAATTTTGAAAGTTTTGTTAGAGTTCTGAAATGTTGTTAGGGGACTCCTGCTCGGCCCCAGGGCCATTGTACTGTGGGGTCCCACAGGGTTCAGTACTGTCCCCTATGTTATTCAACATATACATGAAGCCGTTGGGGGAGATCATCCGGAGTTTCGGGGTGCGGTGTCATCTGTACGGAGATGATGTCCAACTCTGTCACTCCTTTCCACCTGCTAGTAAGGAGGCTGTTCAAGTCCTGAACCGGTGCTTGGCCGCTGTAACGGACTGGATGAGGGCGAACAGATTGAAACTCAATCCAGACAAGACAGAGGTCCTCCTGGTCAGTCGCAAGGCCGAACAGGGCATAGGGTTACAGCCTGTGCTTGACGGGGTTACACTCCCCCTGAAGGCGCAGGTTCACAGTCTGGGTGTGATCCTGGACTCATCGCTGAGCCCGGAACCCCAGGTTTCGGCGGTGCCCAGGGGAGCATTTGCACAGTTAAAACTTGTGCGCCAGCTGTGCCCGTACCTTGGGAAGTCAGACTTGGCCACGGTGGTCCACGCTCTGGTTACATCCTGTATAGACTACTGCAACGCTCTCTACGTGGGGTTGCCTATGAACAGGGGCGGTCCTACACGTAGGCCAAGTAAGCGGCCGCATAGGGTGCCATCTGGGAAGGGGGCGCCATCCTGGCCGCATGGGGCGCCATCCTGGCCCTGCCGATGTTCCTCAGGCAGCGCTGCAGCTGCCTGCTTTTGGGCCCCGGCCTTGTGCGCTCCAACGCTGCTTCTGGGCATGCGCAGAGGTTTTCGTGCATGCCCAGTAGCTCCCTTGCTCAGAAGCCTGTAAGCAAAGCACTCCCTATTGGGCAGGCAGGGAGTGCTTCCCCTCTCCCTTTGTCTCCGCCGCGTGCGCGTTTGCGGGAAAGGAGAAAAGACTCAGCGAAGGAAGTGTAAGTGAAGGAATGAATGAAGGGCTTTCCTCCTCCTCCTCTGTGACCTCTTCTCTCCCTCCTTCCTTTCTTCGGCTCTATTTCTGTCTAGACCTGAGGGGCCTGAGGCTATGAGGAGTTGTGGGAGTTGGAGTCCAAAACACCTAGAGGGAGGGAGGGAGGGAGGGCCCAAGTTTGCCCAGGCCGCGCTGCCTGTATTCGACCACATTTGAACATTTTGGCTGTTTTTCTATTTACATTTACATTGGGATCCTAATTTTGGACTTATGGGAGACTCCTATGGATTATGAGTCGGGTGGTAGGTAATATATTCTGATTTTGATGCATTTACATTGCATTTCTTGTTGATTATTATACAGTTCTGCTTAATATTGTCATACAATATAATACAAATACAATATAACAATAGAATGATGATATATTTTATATTACATGTAATATTACAAACAGTATTGCAGTATAGTGGTATTGTACAAAATAGTGATATATACAATATTTTATTTTACTTTCTTTTGGGTTATTTGAGTTTGATAGGAGTCATGAAAATATTTAGTAGAGGATAATTTTATTTAAATAAATAATTTTATTTATAATTTAATAATAATAATATAGAATGTTATATTATATTATAATGTCAATATATTATAATATAATTATATTGTAATGTAGTATAATATAATTATGATATAATATAGTATGAGTATGGTATAATATATTGTATATACATTGATACAATATAATACTACTAATGGTATTGTGATATTATAATTGTATATTTGTTTTATATGGGGGGGGAATAATGTTTTTTGGGTGGGGGGCGCCAAAATAATGTTCGCCATTTAAAATTACCTTAGACCGCCCCTCCCTATGAAGACTGCCTGGAAGGTGCAATTAGTCCAACACTCGGCAGCCAGGTTACTAACAGGAGCGGGGTACAGGGAGCGCACAACTCCCTTGTTGCGCCAGCTCCACTGGCTGCCAATTAGTTTCTGGGCACAATTCAAAGTGCTGGTTTTAACCTACAAAACCCTATACGGTTCCGGCCCAGTTTACTTGTTCAAACGAATTCTCCCCTATGAACCATCAAGGACATTAAGATCATCCGGAGAGGCCCTGCTCTCGATCCCGCCATCTTCCCAAGCGCGTCTGGTGGGGACGAGGGACAGGGCCTTCTCTGTTGTGGCCCCTCGGCTGTGAAACTCCCTCCCAAGCGATGTTAGATCTGCCCCCTCCCTGTTGTCCTTCAGGAGGCTGGTGAAGACTTGTATGTGGAACGAGGCCATCCCAGAATAAGCTGAGATTGATTTCAATCAGGCCGGGATCCATCCACGATAATTTCCAACACTGCCTCGAGGCCGTTACTGGATGGCTGCGAGCCAGTAGGTTGAGGGTGAATCCGGCGAAGACGGAGATCTTGTGGTCGGGCCGCCCGGGTGGTGTAGGTGTCCAGCTTCCGACCCTGGACGGTGTGGCGCTATGCCCATCGCCTTCCGTTAAGAGCCTGGGGGTCCATCTGGACTCCCAGCTGACCATGGAGGCCCAGGTCTCCGCGGTCAGCAAGGTTGCTTTTTTCATCTGTGACAGGCTCGGAGGCTGGCCCCTATATCTCCCGGAATGACCTGGCCATGGTGATCCAAGCTATGGTCATCTCAAGGCTGGATTACTGTAACGCGCTTTATGTTGGCCTTCCTTTGTCGGCGACCCGGAAGCTCAAGCTGGTGCAGAACACTGCTGCCCGGCTCCTGTCTGGAACCCCCACAGGCCGCCACATCACACCTGTTTTGCAGGATCTGCACTGGCTCCCAATCGAGCACCGGATCTCCTTCAAGGTGTTGGTTCTTACCTTTAAGGCCTTGCATGGCCTGGGGCCAGCGTACTTGAGGGACCGACTCACCCCACACTGTCCCCCGAGATCACTACGCTCCGAGGATGCTAATTTGTTAGAGATACCCTCGGCGAAATCGGCTAAACTGACATCTACTCGCCGGAGGCGTTCTCCGTTATAGCTCCTACGCTGTGGAACGCCCTCCCGGCTGGAACATGGCTATAAAGGACCTGCTCCCGTTTAGACGCGCCTGCAAAACTTATTTGTTTAAGTGAGTAGGTCCTGCCCATGTTCCGCTTTAGCCGCTGTCCTGGGGTGTCACGCTGTCTAATTTCTGAACTGTACCTGGGGGTTTTGTATTTTGCTGTTTTAACTGTTTTAATTGTTTTAGATGTTTTATCGCATTGCTTGTGTGTAGTTGTACCTTCGGTTCCTGTGAGCCGCCGCGAGCCTCAGGGAGTCGGCGGCATAGAAGCCCGAATAATAAAAATAAAAAATAAATAAATGGGTGACCACTTTTTTAGACCGAGCTGAATGTGGTTTTAATGGCAATGTGGTTTTTATGTATTTCTGTTTTTACGTATTTTAATATGTTTTAAATTTGTATGGCATCGAATTTCGCTGTAAGCGGTCTGAGTCCCTCCTTGGAGGTGAAAAGGTCAGTGTACAAGAATTTTAAATAAATAATAATAAATAATATTTCCAACAAAAACAACTAAACCCCACAAAATTAAAATCAAAACTTTCAGTCGATTGATTCAATCTTTCAGACAAGTTGGTCTAAGATGAGTTATGGATAGAGTTCGACAGCCTTCCACGGTAAATGTCCTCCGTCTGCAATCTCCGCCTAAGTCTCGCTCTCAAGACGGAGCTGATGAATTGCTTCTTTTTTGCTCCCCGGCACAGGTGTGCGGCTCCGACGGTGTGACCTACGCGAATGAGTGCGAACTGAAGAAGACACGTTGCGAGAAACACCAAGATATCTACGTGATGAGTCAAGGAGCCTGTCGAGGTGACCCTCTTGAGTTGGGGGCTGGCGTGGGTCGTTCTGTGTGGCCTCCAGATGCAGGGCTACTACAGCTTTTGGGAGTTGGGATGCAGGAAGAGCTGGAAGGGCGCCGTGTGTTCAGTTTAGTCAAGAGAGAGGGGTGTGGATTGGGATACAAGGCTTCTGGATCGGAGGTCTGACTTTACAATGTGATCCAACGTTTCCCCACCCTCAGAGTCGCATGGACTTTGGGGTTGCATTTCTCATTATTTCTGTATCTCCCTCGGCAGGCCCAGATTAACACCTTTTTGCGCCCTAGGCCACACTTTGGAATTACGCCCTCTTTAAGCCAACCTCTACCGCACGCCCCCGCCCCCCCCCCGGGAAAGGGCCGGGCCCCCTCCTTACCCACCGAGCAGCAGAGCAGGAAGGCCAAGGTCACCAGGAGGCTCCGGCAGGCGCTTCCCAGGGCCAGGCGAAGGAGGAGTGTCCCAGGCAGCCGAGAGCCAGGGGCCGGGCCGGGACAGGAGACCCGAGGCGAAGCGGGCGGGCGGGTGTTCTCCGTCCCTGTGTCCGTCCATCCGTCCGTGCCTGGCCAGGAAGGCAGAAGAGTCCCTTCTGGCATGGCAAGAGGCAGGCCATGCCCACAGCCAGACCCCTTCCCCCCCAGCTTAACGTGTCCTCCCCCCACACGGACCTTGAGCCTCGACCCCGACCCTCGCTTGGCCCAAGTCTTCTGGAGGAGCCTCCTCCCTCCCTCCCTCCCTCCCTCCCTGCCTGCCTGCCTGATGGTTGTAAAGTTCCTGGGCTGCCCCCCCCCCCAAGATGTACCTGAAGATGAGGCTCCCCGACGGGGCGGGTCCATTGCCAAATGAGAGCGAAAGGGGCCCCCTCCCTCCCTCCTGCAAAAGCCACGTTTCGGCAGCTGAACCCACTCTCCCCACCCATGTTTTGATAGTAGAAGCCATGAGGAAAGACTGGCTGACATCGGCAACTCAGCAGCCCTGGAGGAGAATCCGGCAAGAAAGACCCTCCCCGGGGCTGCCCCCCACGCAACCCATTCAGAACACACACACACACTCGTAAGGGTCATTATTTGCACAAAAGCAGAGAGTTCCCCTGGTGAATAATAGCTCTCTCTCACATACACAGTTAGGAAGCTCTTCCTCTCTCTCCCTCCCTCCCTCCCTCCCAAGAAGCAGAGCCCCCCACCTGGCTGGCCTCCTTCTCCTTCCCAGCCAAGGGCCCTGGGGACAGCCTCCCCAGGAAAGATGGAGGGAGAAAGGGGGCCAGCCAGGCCGGGGCGCCCCGCCCGTACGCCATTCGCTCCCTTCCTCCCTCCCTCCGCAACGGTGGCCATGTCCTGAAGGGAGGGAGCGAGGGAGAAGAGGGCCAGGGACAGAGCCAGGCACCCTCCCCACAACCAACACACCCAACTCCCCCTTGGCATTCGCAAGCTCCGAGAGTTGGGAGAGACCCCAGGGGCCAGCCACGGCATTTTTATTTGTTTCAACATTTTTATTATTATTATTTTGGTCCGTGATCTGCGCCCCCCACCCCCTCGACTTGCGCCCCTAGGCCATGGCCTAGGTTGGCCTTAGGGTAACCCGGGCCTGTCCCTCGGCTTATATTGGGGTCAAGCCAGTAACAGAGCCTGGAAGCCATTGCTTCCAATATATCATCTATTTCCCTCTCCTCTTCCCCTCCTTAAACGGTGTCTGCTTCAACCATGACTCTACCTCCTCTTTGTTTACCTTCTGACAGGAGTCGCTAGCCTTCCTCCTCCTCTGGAAGTCCTCCACTGTAGCCAGACCGTTTATGGATGCTGTCCGGACAACGTGACATTGGCCCTTGGCGTCGGCTCGGCCGGATGCCCCAGTGAGTTGAATTTATGTGGGATTGCGGGATTGTTTAGAATCAACGTCATTGTCTCCTGTTTTCACTCGCAGGGCATTTTCCGCCGCAGCTGGCCGTGCCGGTGAACACTTTATTAATATTTTATGAAATAATTAGATGTTGCTGGCTCTTTAACCTAACGAGACGAGGAGAGCATTAGCAACCCTTTTAGCAGCTGGGGCTGACAGCCAGCTGGTTAGCGGGTATCCGTGAGGGCAGTGGTGGTTTCCCTCCACTGTACGTAAGGCCGTAATAGGGGTGTAGAGTCATTTCATGCCCCATATAATTTAATAAGTGGCGGAGTCCTGGAAGCAGCTTTAATCACTCAAGGAGTGCCTGGGTCAAGGGTCACTGAGGTCACCAGTGGGGCAGAAGAAAGGACAACCTGCTTTGTCTCCTAGTATTTTGCAGTAGTTGCGAGAATAAGCTCTAGTTAACATCTCACAATTATTATTAATATTAATATTATTAGTAATAATAATACTAATAATAATAATATGTATATTATTAGTAATAATATTAATATTAATCATATTAATAATTATTATATTATATTTATATAATTATATAATAATAATATTATTTATAATAATATTACTAAAATATTCTAATATATATTATATTATATAACCATAGATACTCGAATATAAGCCGGCCCAAATATAAGCTGAGTCACCTAATTCATTTAACAATAATATTAGAGTGCCCGTATCTATAGACATGTCAAAATAGATATAAATATATATAGGGCTTGAAAATATTGCAAGTTAAATGCACACATATACACACACATATAGAGAGAGGGGGATGTCGAGATCAGTGTTTCCCAACCGCTGTTCCGCGGCACACCACTGTTCCATGAAGGATCATCTGGTGTGCCGCGAAAAACGTCTCTTCCCCCCTTTTCTCCCCTTCCTGCCGAACTCCTGCGGAGGAGGAGGAACATGAGCGGTGGACGGGCTTCAGTGGGCAGGGATGAAGCCCATCCACCACTCATGCTCCTCCTCCGCCGCGCGACCCACAGCGAGCGAGGGACCCGAGTCATGGTGGAGAGCGGCACTGGGGGTGGCGAATTGCCGCCTTCTCCCTCTCCCCCGCCGCCCTTTTCGCCCGTGAGCCGTTACCCGTGGCAATGGGAGCGGCTGAGGCTGGCGGTGGGACCTGGGCCCGGAGCCTGGGCTTGGTGGCAGCCCTCGGTCTGCTCTACTGCCTGCGAGGCCCACTTGCCAAGTTTGGTCCAGATCCATCGTTGTTTGGGTCCACAGTGCTCTCTGGATGTAGGTAAACCACAACTCCCAAACGGCAAGGTCTATTTCCCCCAAACTCCATCTGTGTTCACATTTGGGCATATTGAGTATTCATGCCAAGTTTGGTCCTGATCCATCATTGTTTGAGTCCAGAGTGCTCTCTGCATGTAGGTGAACTACAACTCCAAAACTCAAGGTCAATTAACTATATGTATTACTGTGTTATAGTGTCATTTTGTGTCATTTTGGTTGGTGGTGTGCCCCAGGATTTTGTTAATGTAAAAAGTGTGCCGCGGCTCAAAAAAGGTTGGGAAACACTGGTCTAGATAGATATAAACATCGATATATAGGGTTTGCAAATATTGCAAGGGAAATGCACATACACGCACACACACACACATATATATATATAGAGAGAGAGATGTCTAGATACTTATAAACATAGATATTTAGGGCTTGCTAATATCGCAGGAGGGAAAAGCACTTATAGAGAAAGAGGATTTGCAACCATTTCAGGGGGAAATGCATATGTATATATAATTATAGCTCTATATCTAGCACTGCATTGTTTATATAGGCATTGAATGTTTGCCTGTTACTATGTTGGAAGCTGGCCTAAGTCCCCACGGGTTGATAAGGCGGGATACAAATGAAGTGTTAGTATTAGTAGAAGTCGTATTGTTGATACCATATTGTTTTTGTTGGGGTGCTGATTCAGAATTAGCTACTCATTGGGGTCTGGAAACTTGATGACACAAGAGGCTTGTGCAGTCCAGGGATGAAACCCAACCGTTTGTCCATCTCTCTCTTGAGGGTTCCCTATCCCTGGGGTCGGTCGCTTGCCCATGTCGAAATCAAATGGACTCCTTCCCACTCCTTTATTTATTTACTAGCTGTACCCGGCACGCGTTGCTGTGCCCTATTTAGGAGATGCGAGAAAGTCTGAGTATGTAAGGGTTGGAATTGTTATTGGTTATGGTGTTGTTGGGGCCCTGGCTGTGTCATTGTAGGTTGTTCTGGTGGGTGGGATGTTGAAGTCCTGTGGAGTTGTTGTTGTGTGGTGTTGCTGGCGTTCTGCATAGCTTGTGGATTTTCAATGTTTTTTGTCTTTCCGTCTGCTGTGTTGATGTAGAGGTTGATGCTTGTGTGGTTGGAAGTGAGTGGAGGTACTTGAAATCCCATTATCCATGGTGTGTCCTCCTCGGATGGAGTGTGGGTCATGGGGGGCATTGTGTGCCAAGTTTGGTCTTTATCGGTCTTGGTTCTGGGCCACAGTGGTCTGTGGGGAATGATGGGTTTTGAAGTAGTACAAATCCCATTATCCATGGAGGTACTTCAAGTCCCATAATCCATGGTCCACCCTCCTCCAAACTGTAGTAGAATGTAGCGTGGGTCGTAGGGGCTCTGTGTGCCAAGGTAGGTTACTGTAAATTCAGGCCATACACAATGTCCCATGAGCTGAGGCCTAGTCAGGAACAGCAAGTTAATGAAGTCTCACTGTCAATTCAGGCCATAAACAATGTCCAATGAGCTGAGGCATAGTCGGGAGAATCAAGTTAATGAAGCCTTACTGTCAATTCAGAGCGTAGACAGCATTCCATTAAGTGAGGCCTAGTCAGGGAAATTAAGTTAATGAAGCCTTACTGTCAATTTTGGGCGTGGTCTGTGATTTGTAGGGGTGTCAATTTTCGGTGGGAAGTGAATTGGGTGTTTGTGTTTCTGCCTCAGCCCTTTGCCTTATCCTCCTCTGACAGTTTATTATGGGTCGGAATGTTCATGTTGGCTGGCCAGTACAGGAGTTATGCAAATCCGCCCTTATTGGCAGCCAATCATGTTGTCAGAATGTAGAGGCTGGGAGAGTCGTTGGCAGCCCCGGAGGATGCTGGGAGATGTAGGTTTTTACTCGTTGTTTGGGGGCCTTTTAGGTTTTGGGTGGGAAATTTTCTTTGCTGCAAACATATCTTGCTTGAGGCCTATTTCTGTTGGCAAGTTTGGTGTTTCTGCGTTGTAAGGTTTCTCTGTTTGGGACGGTCGTTCCATGACGACTCTTCCTTTATATATATAGATTTATTTATTTATTATTCACTTTTATATACCGCTCCTCCCTGCAGGCTTGGGGCGGTTTACATAAAACTATAAAGCATACATAAAAACAGTTTAGTTTCATAAAACACAAGGGTATGGACAGAATTATCAGGAGGCGCTTAAATTAAAGGCCTGCTTAAAAAGGAACGTCTTGCAGGCCCTCCGGAAGGGGGCCAACTCTGTAATAGCGCGAGCTCCGTCTGGTAACTCGTTCCATAGAGTTGGCACCACCACGGAGAAGGCTCTTTGTCTTGTTGTTGAAAGGCAGCAGGAACGGGCTAATGGAATCACTAGAAGATTTTGTTCTTCTGATCGCAACGATCTTGGGGGAACGTATGGGGTGAGGCGGTCCGTCAGATACACTGGCCCTAGACCATACAAGGCCTTAAAGGTCAACACCAGCACCTTGAAAACAATCCAGTACTCTATTGGCAGCCAGTGCAATTGCTGTAGAATTGGTGTGATGTGCTCTCTCGCAGGTGCTCCCACCAACAATCGAGCGGCAGCATTTTGCACCAGCTTGAGTTTCCAGGTTGTCAACAAGGGAAGGTCAATGTAGAGGGCGTTACAGTAGTCTAGCCTCGAGATGACCGTTGCCTGGATCACCGTAGCTAGGTCATTCCTGGATAGGTAAGGAGCCAGTCGCCTAGCCTGCCGAAGATGGAAGAATGTTGTCCTGCTAAGCGTGGAGATCTGGGTCTCCATCGATAGCAGTGGGTCAAATTGGACCCCCAAGCTTTTTACCGAAGACGACGGGCTTAACTGCTCACTGCTCAGGGTAAGCAACCGGCACTCACTGACACCAGGACGACCCAGCCATAGGATCTCCGTCTTCGATGGGTTCACCTTCAACCGGCTGGAATGCAGCCATCCATTCACGGCTTTGAGGCATTGATGGAAACAATCGGGTACGGTGTCCGGCCTGCCGTCCATTCTCAGCACCAGCTGGGTGTCATCAGCGATGACACTCCAGACCAAATTCGCGAACCAGTCGGACAAGTAGATGCATAGAGATATTGAACAATAAAAGGGAGAGGATAGCTCCCTGGGGAACCTCGCAACTTAATGGGAGTCTCCCAGAGACCACCCCCCTCACACACACATTGTCTCCGGTCTTGAAGAAAGGAGGCCACCCATTTAAGGGCAGTCCCCCTAACTCCTGTCATGGCTAACGGTGGGTCAATAATGCGTGATCTACCGTGTCACAGGCTGCCGTGAGATCTAACAACACCAGCAGCACTGACCCACCATGGTCCAACTGGCAGTGAAGTTGGTCTGTAATGGAGACAAGCACGGTCTCCGTCCCATGCCCAATACGGAAGCCGGACTGGAAGGGATCAAGTCCAGCTGTGTCATCTAAGAACTGTTGCAGCTGACCCGCTACTGCCCTCTCACTCACCTTGCCCAGGTACGGCAAGTTCGAAACCGGGCGGTAACTGGAGGGAACTGAGGGATCTAAATTCATTTTCTTCAGTAGCGGTCTTACCATAGCCTCCTTCAAACCCTCTGGGAACACTCCTTGCTCAAGGGAGNTGTTANTTATNTNACACAGAGGGTCTCGTAACCCCTCCCGACAAGAGGGTCTCGTAACCCCTCTCGTAACCCCTCTAGCCAGGAGGGGCACGGGTCGAGGGAGCATGTAGTTGGCCTAGCTGCAACCAGGATCTCATCGACAGCTGCTGCGTCCAGCAGTTGGAAACAGTTGAAGGTGTTCCCACCGAGTGGCAACGGGGTCTCGAGTACACTTATTGTATCAATTGTGGCTGGGATATCCCGGTGGAGAGTCGAGATTTTGTCGGCAAAATAGCTCTGGAAAGTCTCAGCCGTTGGAGCCAATTCCCTATCGTTTTGGACGGTCGGGATTGTCGTCAATGATCGAATCACTTTAAATAATTGAGCTGGGCGTGAGCTAGCCGACTCTATCAGGGAAGAGTAGTAAACCTGTTTGGATTCCCTGATAGCCTGCTCATAAACATCTTTCAATTGTTTATAAGCTAATCTCGATGCTCCATCACGGAGGTCTCGCCACGCGTCCTCTAGCCGTCTCTTTTCCCGTTTCATCGCTAGTAGTTCTTTGATGAACCAAGGTGAGCGATTTACACGAGGTTTGCTAGGGCGTCGGGGCGATTTCGTCTACTCTAAGGCAGTGGAGAGACTGATGTTCCAGAGCTCCACTTGGCTATCGACTGAGTCGCTGGTGGGATCCAAATCCCTCAGAGCATTCAGGAACCTTGTGGGTTCCGTAAGTCTCTTCGGGCGAACCCAAATAGGTTCGGCACCCTTACAGGGTGGGATGGCTAGCTCCAATCGGACTTCCAGGACACAGTGGTCCGACCATGGAACCTCTATTACGGAGGTTGGGAATCACTTGGATTCCGGCCGCGAAGATCAAATCCTTCCGAGGAGCCGGACCACTTGTGCGTACACACTTGATTCCCACGAACAGGGCATTTGCATGCAGACAGCAGGAGCAGATGCTCGTCCCTGAGAAGTTTTGCATGCCAATAAGCAGATAAAAGCCGGGAACAATTGCTTTTCCTGACACTGCGCGAGAGAGCAGCTCCTCGTAGTGGGACAGCGCATAAGCAAGCGTCGGCAGAACGAAAGCTGTCTGGGGAACCAGCAAACTCCGCAAAACTGTTTTTTAAAGTTGTGGCTTGAAATCGAGTAGCGTTCCTTGGAAACCACGCAAGACGCAGCACCGTTTGCCGCTTTCTATACCTCGATTGCACAAAAGCAGAATGTGGTTGCGGATGCAAAAAAAGTATTTGCTTTCTTCCCAGAAGAAACAAGTTTCTCGTCCTTCTGTCCTCTACGAAAAGTGTGTGGGATTCACGACCGCGTCGCAATCTCAGGAAGGAAGCACTTTTTTTTGAATTTTATTTTCGACGCTTCTTTTGTCAACTCGAAAGTGCAAAGCTCAAGGAAGTTAATTTCGCTCTATCCCCAAGTCGGCGTGGAAAGCGGAAAATCACAGAATGCCTCGCCATCTGGAGAGGGCTAATAGTGGTTTGAGCGCTTTGCTACCAATCTGGGAGATCATGGTTCAAGTTCTTGCTCGGTCCTGGAAGACCATTGGGTCAGATCCTGGCAGTCTCAGAGGAAAGCATTGGTAAATATATTCCAGCTCAATCTTGGTAAGGAAGCTCTGTGAACCCTGCGATATCATAAGTCAGGAATAACTTGAAGTCACCTAACAAAAACGATCTGTGATATGAGGGGTGTGCATTAAAGATTTCCCTTGACCCACTTCCTGTGGACTGAGAACAGTGAAACTTGGCCCAGTTCTGAGTCCTTCTCTCCATCAGTGCCACCTACGGACACACATTTCTCCCGCCTTTTGACGCAACCGTAAACACCTGGCTTGTAGAAATCGGTAGGTTGCTCCAAAAGTCACGTCGTAACTCTGGAAATCGGAGTGTCATCCTCTAGAACAGTGTTTCCCAACCGTTTTTGAGCCGCGGCACATTTTTTACATTTACAAAATCCTGGGGCACACCACCAACCAAAATGACACAAAATGGTATATTAAACTCTCATTACCAACATAAAGTACTGAAGGGGTTTGTTTGGGAATTGACCTTGAGTTTGGAAGTTGTACTAAACTCTGAGCCATCCCTCACACTGAGGTCTCCTAACACTGAGGCCTACAAACTCTGAGGCATCCCTCACACTCGGGCCTACTAAACCTGGAAGCATCCCTCACACTGAGGCCTCCTTCACACTGAGGCTTACTAAACTCTGATGCATCCCTCACACTGAGGCCTCCCTCACATTGAGGCCTTTTAAACTCTGAGGCATCCCTCACACTGAGGCCTCCCTCACATTGAGGCCTATTAAACTCTGAGGCATCCCTCACACTGAGGCCTCCCTCACATTGAGGCCTACTTAACTCTGAGGCATCCCTCACACTGAGGCCTCCCTCACATTGAGGCCTACTAAACTCTGAGGGATGCCTCAGAGTTTGGGGAAAATAGACCTTGACATTTGGGAGTTACAGTTTCTGGAGGGGGGGGGGCAGCCTCGAAAGACCAGCAGTCTTCCTCTCACTTAGGTTGCCCCCTCCCTCCCCTCCAGGTTTGTATTGGGGTCATGGGGGAGCAGGGCCTCACTCACCACCTGCGCAGCCCTCGGGGTCAGCGGGGCAGCCCGGTGGGCATCTCGGGGCTGGCGAAGCAGGCAGGAAGGAAGGATGCGGTGGCAGGCAGGGAGCTGGAGGGATGCCGAGAGCGGTTTCGCACGCACCGGGGAGGGGGTAGGGGCGGGGCCGGTGCTGGACCGAACCATCCGGCATTAGGCCCAGGCCAGGGGGGTGAGGCAAGAGGAGGTCTCCACTTGGGGAAAGGGAGGAGGGCCTTACCACTGCACGGAGAGGGAGAGACCAAGTAGACAATGGGTGGGGAGGAGGGGTGTTTGTAATTTTGTGCCTTTATCGAGGTATGTTTCTTAGGGTTTTGATACTTCAACACACTAGACTCTCCCCTTCCCCTCCTGGAGGTTCCAATTTCCCAAGGCACAGCTGAGGATGGCTCACGGCACACTCGTGTGCCCCGGCCCACTGGTTGAGAAACACTGTGCTAGCTCATGCCCGGCAAAATTGTTTAGTGTAATTTGGTCCCTGATGACGGTCCCTACCGTCCCAAATGGTAAGGAATTGGCACCTTCAGCTGAGGCCTTTCAGAGCTTTTTTGCAGACAAGATTTCGTCGCTCCGCCGCGACCTCCCCGCTATGGTTGATACAGTTAGCTAACTCGAGATTCCGTGGCCACTCGATGGGCCCACCCTCGACCGGTTCCATCTTCAGGACGTAGAGGCTGTTGATAGGATCATGACTGCAGCCAGACTAACCACCTGCTCCTCGCCCTGCGTGTCCTGCCTTGAGACCAGGCTTGGCCCTCCCTCCGGGCCCTTTGTGCTTCAACTCCCGCCATTCCCACGGGCTGGCCACGGAGGTTTGGGGTTTTTTTTCAATTAACTTTTTTTGGTCCGTGAATTGCACCCCCCTCGGCTTGCAGCCCTAGGCCATGGCCTAGGTTGGCATTATGGGTAATCCGGGCCTATCATCAGCATAGATCAGGGCTGTCCAACTGGCGGCCCCGGGGCCGGATCCGGCCCCGTAGCCTGTTGGACACGGCCCCACCTATGCCCTAAGCCGCCATTTTTAATTTTTTTAAAAAAAAATCGATTTTTAAAAAAGGCGGTCGGGGGAGGGGAGGCGGGGCAGGAGGAGGAAGAGAGCTAGCTCCTCCTTTTGGCACCCTCCTACCTAGGAAAGGGCGTAAAAGGGCAGAAGGCGCCAGCGGCAGTGGCTGTCACAGGGCCTGGCGTGGCCGCGCTGCCTTGGCCGCTTACTCCCTCCCGGCGGCTCCCCGGCCTAGGAAGGGAGGGGGTGCGAAAAGGAGGAGTAGGCGTGCCAAGGGGCAGCGCGTCACGCCAGGCCTGTGACGCGCTGCCCCTTTGGCGCCGCTTACCTCCTCCTCTTGGCTCCCCGGCCCAGGGAAGGGCGCCGAAAAGAGGAGTAGGCGGTGCCAAGGGGCAGCGTCACGCCAGGCCTGTGACGCGCTGCCTTGCGCCGCCTACCTCCTGCGGCTCCCCGGCCTAGGAAGGGAGGGGCGCCGAAAAGGAGGGCGAGGCGTTGCCAAGGGCAGCGTCACACCAGGCCTGTGACGCGCTGCCGTTGGCGCCGCCTTCTGCCCTTTTTCGGCGGCTTTAGGAGGAGGCGGGGCCTGGGCTGGGGGGCGGGGCCTGGGGCGGGGGCCTGGGCGGGCCGAGCGGCCCCGCAGGTCATCAGTGACCTCTTATCCGGCCCTGGACCCACCAGAAGTTGGACAGCACTGGCATAGATGAAACTCTCTGTCCCTTCTGGCAGTGGCTAGTCATTTGTGTAAATGTTAAATATTGATATTTACATTGTGTTTATAGTCACATTGAAAATACAAAATGCATATTTCCCTTCTGGCAGTGGTGGATCTCACATTTGCATGTTTTCAAACTACTAGGTTGGCAGAAGCTGGGGCTAACAGCGGGAGCTCACCCCATCCCGCAGATTCGAACTACAAACCTTCCGGTCAGTAGTTCACCAGCACAAGGGTTTAACCCATATAGAGATTATGTTTTTTTTAGAGTAGTTAAACAATCTGTCGAGTTGAACAATTCATTAAAGACAAGGGAAACACAAAACACAGCTATTAAAAGCCCATTGTTTGGCACTCCGATTTCGCCAGGACAAGTTGTCACCCACGGTTGGGCGAAAGCTGGCAAAGCGAGGAGACAGCAGAACATGGCACTTAATCAAACAGTTCCCCCGAGGGGAATTACAGGTTGCTATCCCTCCAGGAGAAACACTTGAATAATTCTCTGTGTTTGCGCCAACTCTCTGCCTTTGATCACTCGGTGCGGGGAAAAAATGTTGGGGGCGCTTTCTTTCAGAGAGCCTTTGAACAATTTTGAATAGCTAAATCCATTTTTTTAAGTGGGAAGAGATAGAAGCTTCCATTCCGATACTGGAACTTTACGTTCTTGGCTATCGTTCACAAGACAGAAAGCTTGCAACTCTGGTTAATAGGCAATCCATGGTTCTAAATGGTTCTAAAGTACTTACAAAACTAAAGTTCTAGTGGTGAACACTAGGTGGTGCTGGTGCTTTGCTTCTACAGTGTTGCTGTAGTGAACACTAGGTGGCAGTGGTGCTTTGCTTCTGGTGGTGAACACTAGGTGGCAGTGGTGCTTTGCTTCTACCGTGTTGCTAAAGTTCTAGTGGTGAACACTAAGTGGCGCTGGTTCTTTGCTTCTACAGTGTTGCTAAAGTTCTGGTGGAGAACACTAGGTGGCGTTGGTGCTTTGCTTCTATAGTGTTGTTAAAGTTCTGGTGGTGAAAACTACGTGGCGCTGGTGCTTTGCGTCTACAGTGTTGCTAAAGTTCTGGTGGCGAACACTAGGTGGCGCTGGTGCTTTGCTTCTATAGTGTTGTTAAAGTTCTGGTGGAGAACACTAGGTGGCGCTGGTGCTTTGCTTCTATAGTGTTGTTAAAGTTCTGGGGGAGAACACTAGGTGGCGCTGGTGCTTTGCGTCTACAGTGTTGCTAAAGTTCTGGTGGCGAACACTAGGTGGCGCTGGTGCTTTGCTTCTATAGTGTTGTTAAAGTTCTGGTGGTGAAAACTACGTGGCGCTGGTGCTTTGCGTCTACAGCAGTCTTTCTCAACCAGTGTGCCGTGGCACACTAGTGTGCCGTGACGGACCTCCTGCTGTGCCACGAGAAAAGCTCTCTGCCCCCCTTCCCCCCCCTCCAGCCCAACTCCTGCTGCTTGGGGGAGGAAGAGGGAAGGGCCGGGCAGTGGCGAAGAAAAGAAGAAGGGACCGGGGCACCGCCTCCTTCGCCATTTCCCCAGCCAGCCTCCAATCCGCCATGACTCCCACCATGACTCTCGCCCCTCGCTCGCTGAAGCCGCGTGGAGGAGGAGCCCGCCCACTGAAGCCCGTCCCACCGCTCATGCTCCTCCTCTGTAGGAGAGCTGAAGCTGGGGGAGGGGCGGAGCATGGCGTGGCCTGTAGGAGAGCTGAAGCTGGGGAGGGGCGGGGCATGGCACGCCTGGCTCTGCGCCCTCCCCGGCCGGCACTCCCAGCAGCTGCTCCAGCCTTGAGGGGACAGTGCCAAGCCAGCATTGTGCTGGCTCTGGCACTGCTGGCTTGGCACTGTCCCCTCAAGGCTGGAGCAGCTGCTGGGAGAGGTGAAGCCAGGGGTAGCGGCGGGGCATGGCACAGCCTGGCTCCGCCCCCTCCCTGGCTTCGGCACTCCCCGCAGCTGCTCCCAGCAGGCCACCATCCCCAGCCGTTCTTTACTGTGTTAGAGTGTCATTTGTGTCATTTTGGTTGGTGGTGTGCCCCAGATTTTTTAATGTTAAAAGTGTGCCGCAGCTCAAAAAGGTTGGGAAACACTGGTCTACAGTGTTGCTAAAGTTCTAGTGGTGAACACTAAGTGGCGCTGGTGCTTTGCTTCTATAGTGTTGATAAAGTTCTGGTGGAGAACACTAGGTGGCGCTGGAGCTTTGCTTCTATAGTGTTGTTAAAGTTCTGGTGGTGAAAACTACGTGGCGCTGGTGCGTTGCGTCTACAGAGTTGCTAAAGTTCTGGTGGAGAACAATAGGTGGCGCTGGTGCTTTGCTTCTATAGTGTTAAAAGTTCTGGTGGAGAACACTAAGGTGGCGCTGGTGCTTTGTTTCTACAGTGTTGCTTCTGGTGGAGAACACTACAGTGTTGCTAAAGTTCTGGTGGGAGAACACTAGGCTTTGGCGAGACACAGGTGGCGCTGGTGCTTTGCTTCGGTGCTTTTGCTTCTATAGTGTTGTTAAAGTTCTGGTGGTGAAAACTACGTGGCGCTGGTGCTTTGCGTCTACAGTGTTGCTAAAGTTCTAGTGGTGAACACTAAGTGGCGCTGGTGCTTTGCTTCTATAGTGTTGTTAAAGTTCTGGTGGAGAACACTAGGTGGCGCTGGTGCTTTGCTTCTATAGTGTTGTTAATGTTCTGGTGGAGAACACTAGGTGGCGCTGGTGCTTTGCTTCTATAGTGTTGTTAAAGTTCTGGTGGTGAGTGGTGAAGAAACTTCTATAGTGTGGCGCTGGTGCTTTGCGTCTACAGTGTTGCTAAAGTTCTAGTGGTGAACACTAAGTGGCGCTGGTGCTTTGCTTCTATAGTGTTGCTAAAGTTCTGGTGGTGAACACTAGGTGGCGCTGGTGCTTTGCTTCTATAGTGTTGCTAAAGTTCTAGTGGTGAACACTAAGTGGCGCTGGAGCTTTGCTTCTATAGTGTTGCTAAAGTTCTAGTGGTGAACACTAAGTGGCGCTGGTGCTTTGCTTCTATAGTGTTGTTAAAGTTCTGGTGGAGAACACTAGGTGGCGCTGGAGCTTTGCTTCTATAGTGTTGTTAAAGTTCTGGTGGTGAAAACTACGTGGCGCTGGTGCTTTGCGTCTACAGTGTTGCTAAAGTTCTAGTGGTGAACACTAAGTGGCGCTGGTGCTTTGCTTCTATAGTGTTGTTAAAGTTCTGGTGGAGAACACTAGGTGGCGCTGGTGCTTTGCGTCTACAGTGTTGCTAAAGTTCTAGTGGTGAACACTAAGTGGCGCTGGTGCTTTGCTTCTATAGTGTTGTTAAAGTTCTGATGGAGAACACTAGGTGGCGCTGGAGCTTTGCTTCTATAGTGTTGTTAAAGTTCTGGTGGTGAAAACTACGTGGCGCTGGTGCTTTGCGTCTACAGTGTTGCTAAAGTTCTAGTGGTGAACACTAAGTGGCGCTGGTGCTTTGCTTCTATAGTGTTGTAAAAGTTCTGGTGGAGAACACTCAGGGTGGCGCTGGAGCTTTGCTTCTATAGTGTTGTTAAAGTTCTGGTGGTGAAAACTACGTGGGCGCTGGTGCTTTTTGCGTCTACAGTGTTGCTAAAGTTCTAGTGGTGAACACTAAGTGGCGCTGGTGCTTTGCTTCTATAGTGTTGTTAAAGTTCTGGTGGAGAACACTAGGTGGCGCTGGAGCTTTGCTTCTATAGTGTTGTTAAAGTTCTGGTGGTGAACACTAGGTGGCGCTGGTGCTTTGCGTCTACAGTGTTGCTAAAGTTCTGGTGGAGAACACTAGGTGGCGCTGGTGCTTTGCTTCTATAGTGTTGTTAAAGTTCTGGTGGTGAAAACTACGTGGCGCTGGTGCTTTGCTTCTACAGTGTTGCTAAAGTTCTGGTGGAGAACACTAGGTGGCACTGGTGCTTTGCTTCTATAGTGTTGTTAAAGTTCTGGTGGAGAACACTAAGTGGCGCTGGTGCTTTGCTTCTACAGTGTTGCTAAAGTTCTGGTGGAGAACACTAGGTGGCGCCGGTGCTTTGCTTCTATAGTGTTGTTAAAGTTCTGGTGGTGAAAACTACGTGGCGCTGGTGCTTTGCGTCTACAGTGTTGCTAAAGTTCTGGTGGCGAACATTTCAGAACTCGAACAAAACTTTCAAAACTTCATTATTATTTCATTACTAGCTTGGGACCGGTGGTTCCCGGTTATTTGAGAAAGACATTGTGTGCCAAGGTTGGTCTTTGGTACTTCAAGTCCCATCATCCATGGTCCACCCTCCTCCAAACTGCAGTAGAAGATAGAGTGGGTCATGGGGGCTCTGTGTGCCAAGTATGGTCTTTATCGGTCTTTGTTGGGGGCCGCAACGGTCTTGGGCAATGAGTAGAGGTAGTTGAAGTCCCATCATCCATGGTCTTTCCTCCTCTAAACTGTAAAAGGATGGAGACTGGGTTATGAGGGCACAGGGTGCCAAATTTACTCTTTATAGGTCTTTGTTCAGGGCTACAGTGGTCTGTGGGAAATGAAGGCTTTGAAAGTACTACAAATCCCATAATCCATGGAGGTACCTCAAGTCCCATCCATGGTCCAAACTCCTCCAAACGGCAGTAGAATGTAGAGTGGGTCATAGGGGCTCTGTGTGCCAAGTTTGGTCTTTATTGTTCTTGGTTGGGGGCACAGTGGTCTGTGGGAAGTAAAGCACGTGAAAGTACTAAAAATTCCATAATCCGTGGTCCACCTCCCCTAAATCTCACCAGGATGGAAAGGGGTAATGGGGATTATGTGTGTGATCTTGACCAGTCATTGGATGAGGGGCGCAGTGGTTTCAGTACATGACTGAAGATACTGCAACTCTCATCTTCCATGGTCCCTCCTCCTTCAAACTGCAACAGCATGTAAAGTGGGTCATGGGGGCTCTGTGGGCCAAGTTTGGTCTTGATCAGTCATTGGATGAGGGTCGCAGCAGTCTCGGAAATGAGTAAAGGTACTTCAAGTCCCATCATGCATGGTCAGGCTCCTCCGAACTTCATCAGGATGTTAAGTGGGTCGTGGGGGCTTTGTGTGCCAAGTTTGGTCTTGATCAGTCACTGGATGAGGGTCGCAGTGGGCTCGGGA